>CM054058.1:72518541-73162407 GCA_028641055.1 Alopecurus myosuroides
TAGGGATGTAAATGGTACGGATAATTTCCGCACCGAATCCGCATCCGAATCCGTTTTTAAGGATATGGTATGCAATAATAGGAATCCGCCGGATACGGACGTGGATGTGGATTTTGGTCAAGCGGATATCCGACGGATATGGTAACGGATATGGTATTGCTATTATCCGACGGATACGGATTATCCGCACTTATTCGCGGATTATCCGTCCTTATGAATTAGGATAATCCGATTAACATAACACTATCATCCTAAATATACATTTAATTCATTGACCCATAGACCAAATCACCCGCTCCTAGCTTAGTATAACCTATGTTCAACATCTTGACTAAATGCACAAATTAACTCCGGAGAAAATCCCTCAAGAGTTGAGTTATTATTTACCCCTACAAAAGTTTCTAGTTGTTAGATGCAAATTCATATTGCAAATCATCAATCATTTTATGACACTTTTAAGTACTATTTAATTACTATCTTTGTTTTGGGGTAATTTTAAACGTTTGGCCACTCTCCAGTGTTATTTTTGCATGGTGACAATACGTCTCTTTGTACGTATTTATCCGATAATTTTTACCCGTTTCCGGTCCGAATCCGCTCTGTTTCCGATCCGAATCCGGAGTCCGATATTATCCGCATCCGCATCCGTATCCGGTCATTATCCGATCCGCTCCGCATCCGACAAAAAAATATGGTAAAGGATATGGAGAGAGCATTATCCGATCCGATCCGATCCGTTTACATCCCTACCCGCGGCCCATTAGAGCCTCGGCTGGATAATGTCGGAGTTCAGGATCAATGTAGCTTGAAATTTGCAACTTTAAAATTAACAGGAAATAGATGTAGATGGTAATATGATCTAAAACTGTGGAAAAAACCAATTCAAAATTCTTTATATTCTTGGCTGGTAAATCGTTACCTAATAATAAAGGTATTAAGACTTTCTTTGTTTGGTTTGGTTTGGTACGTCATTAGATTTGCCCTCAAAGTTGAGATTATTTACCACACTGCCATCGATAAGTCAAAAAAAAAAAGAAAGATTCGTTGGTTTTCTATTTTCCGTCATATGCTTATCTTGTACGTCCTGTCCACGGTTCCGTTTCCTGTTTGGTATGGCCTGTGCGACCGCGTTTCCCTGGTTGGTCATTGCTTGTGGGCTGGCCAAGTAAAAACCGGGCTGATCGCACGCATAGGACTAGGAGTAGGATTGCCTAAAAAAAGGACTAGGAGTAGGATTCTATGTCCAGATGAATTTCCAAACAAATTATTTACTTTATAATTCAATCAACACAAATCACGATCAAGATCACAACGAACCGCACATAAGTGCCAACGCCATGGGAGACTTTGGCGTGCAATATACGCCCCCTACAGGGTGCTAGGCGGCAACATCCGCAATGATGCAATCCAACAACCATTCGAACTTCAGGGCTCGCCGGTGAAGAAGTCGGCCCGAGGGCCATGGACGCTGGAGCAGCTATGGATTCTACCGAGCTGATGGTCAGACTTGCAGAAGGCGGGGAAAGACAACGTTGTTGAACATCGGACGGGACGATGAGGGCGACCCAGTTGACAACCGCCCCGAGAACCTCCCTACATCGATCCCCATGCCCATGTGGCGCCGGCGAGAGCACCTCTGTCACGGGATCACGGCTCTCGAGTCCCATCGCCCCCATGGCGGTGCCCGCAAGAGCGCTCCCGGCGCACTCCGCGTCGTGATTGCCTCGCCTCCGCCCGAGCAGCTTGCCTCAGCTCTATCTACGACGAGCCTCCACGGCCTCAGCCAGTCAGGCTAGGTTTCTGTGTCCTTTTCGTACATCCGGCTCTTCCTTCATTATCCGAAATTGATTTCCTTCTGTTAATAATGAGAATATCATCAGAAGCTGGGAAGAGCTGGCTCGAGGCAAATCCCAAAACAAATCTGCCAATCTGCCAAACACACCAGTGTCATCTAACATGAGTGCTATTATTACAGACACGTGCACGACTAATTGGTGCAATTCACTAAAGTTAGACCTGGACAACTATTACGTTGTGTGGTCCAGGTATTGTGCTTTCCCTGGAGCAGCCCTACTGCAGCCAACAAATTACCATGCGACATGCATGAAGAAAGGAGCAACAGCATGTTATTTTGATCCTTTATCCAAGACAATACCAGATAGAAGAAATGCACTTGCTTGAACTGTCCTGGCTTCGGAGAGAAGGTTTTTTTGAGATGGTAAGGGTGGGGTGGGGGCGAGTAAATATCGGAGCCTCTCCTATTGAGGTTTGGCAAAATAAGATTAGAAATCTACGTAGTCTTCTACGAGGGTGGGCTAAAAACATTAGTGGTGAATATAAGAAACAACGAGATCCATGTTGCTTCTGATTGAGGCTTTGGACCTCAAAGCAGAATCGACTCCTCTCTCGGAGGCCGAAAGGGATGCTAAGAAGGAGGCCGCTGAATATCTTGCTACCCTCCGTAGGGAGGAATAGGAAAAATTGGCTCAGCGGGCGAAAGTAAGACACATTCAAGAAGGTGGTAACAATACTAGATATTTCCATTTAATAGCTAATGAAAAACATTGTAATAAGAAGATTTTCCAGTTGGAACAGGATGAAGGAACCATTGTTGGACAAGAGAATCTTAAAGTGTTTATTTCAGAATATTATAAAAAGTTGTTTGGACCATCGGATCCTTCTACTTTTACTTTGTGTGAATCGAGGATCGAGGATATGCCTCAGGTCTCGGATGTAGAGAATAGCTTCCTTACAGCCCCTTTTTTGGAAGAGGAGGTGTGTGATGCTATTGCTCAGATGGAACATAATAAGGCTCCTGGTCCAGATGGTTTTCCTGCTGAATTTTATCAGGTGTTTTGTGATGTTATCAAGGTTGACTTGATGAGGTTCTTTGCACAACTGCATTCTGGAAATCTGCCTCTTTTTAAGTTGAATTATGGCGTCGTTACATTGTTGCCTAAGAAGGAAGATGCTATCAGAATCGAGCAATATCGGTCGATTTGCCTTCTCAATGTGAGTTTTAAGATATTCACAAAAGTTGGTACAAATAGGATTACTAGTATTGCTCAGAAGGTGATTAAACCTTCTTAGTCTGCTTTTTTATCTGTTAGAAATATTTTGGAAGGAGTTGTGATTTTACATGAAACTATCCACGAACTTAATAGAAAGAAAATGGATGGAGTTCTTTCCAAAATTGATTTTGAAAAGGCTTATGATAAAGTTAATTGGTCCTTCCTTCAGCAGAGTCTTCGTATGAAAGGTTTTTCTCCTGAGTGGTGTGATTGGTTATCCATATTTGTTCAGGGAGGTAGTGTCGGGATCCCGGTTAATGATGAGATTGGTCACTTTTTCCAGACTTTAAAAGGTTTAAGACAACGTTCAATGGTAAAGTAGTTGGTGTTTATAAAGTCTCTACTCCTTTGGTGAAACGTGCTAAATTGCCTCAAACTGCTAAAACTACTTCTAATAAAAGTGCTGAAATTTTAGAGAAGTAGGAGATAATGGTCCCATTACTTTTGATGATAATAATTTTGATTTTGATGATTGTAATATCTCTGAAGTTATTATGTTTGTACAAAAGCTTTATAGAAGTCCCAATGATAGTGCCATGAATATAGCCTTTACTAAACATATTACCAATGCTCTCATGAAAGTTAGGGAAGAAAAGATGAAACTTGAGACATCTATCCCCATAAAATTAGAGATGATGGTTGGGAGCCTATCATTAAGATAAAAGTAAATGATTTTGATTGAAATGCATTGTGTGATGATGGTTGGGAGCCTATCATCAAGATAAAAGTATCTCTGTTATGCCTCAAAAGCTCTATGATATTCTTGATTTACCACCGTTGGAACATTGTTATTTGGATGTTCATTTTGCTGGTAATGCCAAGAAGAAACCTCTTGGTAGAATTGATGATGTTCTCATTATGGTTAATAATAACCTTGCCCCTGTTGAGTTTTTTGTTATGAATATTGAATTCAATGCTTCTTGTCCTATTGTTTTGGGAAGATCTTTTCTTAGAACTGTTGGTGCTATTATTGACATGAAAGAGGGGAGTATTAAATATCAACTTCCCCTCAAGAAAGGTTTGGACCACTTTCCTAGAAAGAAGATGAAGCTACCCTTTTACTCTATTATTAGAGAAAAATATGATGTTGATGCTTATTTACTTGAAAATACTTGAGTTTCCCTTCTTATGCCTAGCTGAAAGGCGTTAAAGAAAAGCGCTACCGGGAGACTACCCGTTTTATTTATCTGCTTTCATTTTGTTTTTCTTTGTTTTCTTTGCTGTGCTTTGCACCTGGGTGTTTTCTATTTCGTTAGCAACCCCGATGTATCTTTTCTTTTGTTTTTTTGTTGAGCCAAGTAAAGCGAAAGTTGACACTATATTTCGGATTTCTGCACAGAAAACAGATTTCTGCTATCCACTGTTAATTCCGTTAAAAATCACAGAAAAATTAAAATAACCTGAGCTTTTTTGTGCTTAATCCTGAGTTATATACGCAACGTTTCTTAGTTGACTACTTTTTTATTTGATCAATAGAAGATTTTCGAAAAAATCGATCTCTGCCTGCTGTTCTGTTTTGACAGATTTCTGCCAATTATTGCATTTGCATCTTAATCTCTTTCTTTTGGTGTTTTTTGAGAAAAAGAGTTTTAAAAGAAATTGTGACAGTATATAATGTTTTTTGATTGCTAGTCTTGTGTTGAAACTTAACCATGTGAGTTTATTATTTCGATTGCACTAACGTTGCTAATGAAGATTGTGAGATTTTTGATGTGAAGGAAGTTTTCAAGGGTCAGGAGAAGAGGATGATATGATGTGAATAAGAAGAGTGAAAAAAATAAGCTTGGGGATGCCCCGGTGGTACATCCCAGAAAATTACAAGAAGACTCAAGCGTCTAAGCTTATGGATGCCCAAGGCATTCCCTTCTTCATCAACAAATTATCATGTCACTTCTAGTGAAACTATATTTTTATTCGGTCTAATCTTATGTGCTTTACTTGGAGCGTACTTTTATTTTTGTTTTCAGTTTGATTTTTGTTTTGCTTTAGTTTTGTTTTTACTTTCATAATAAGCTTGTTTGGACCCTAGCATTCTTTTATTGGAGAGTGACACGCTCCACTTGAGAATATGTTGTATTCTTGGTCACTATCTAGCTGCTGCATTTATTTAGCTTCTGTTTTGCATGCATCTCTTATCAGAGCTGTTAGTTTTAGTATTATTATTTGAGTACTCTCTTGTTTTCTTGCTGTATCATAAAGAGTATTTTCTTAAAGCATGTTTTGTATGGTGCTTGTTGGGAGAAAGAAAACTGCTACTTGAAGTAGAATCTATAACAGTACTAGTAGAATCTTGTATAGACTGTGGCTAGAACTTTTTCATGCCATGCTAAATGTTATTTTAGTTTTAAAGCCTTGTGTTTATTGAGTAGCATGATTAGCCTAAAATAGATGTGAGTGTTTAATATGTTTTGAAAGATTCATGAGTTGTTCTTGTCATAGTAAAGCATCAATATAAAGTATTCTCTTTCGAATGATTTATTTGGTTGAATTGGCACATGCTCACACCATATTTATGAAAAGAAACCAGTCACGAATAGCCTCCATGACCACTTAGGTTTTGAACTTGTGATACTGCTTATGTTTTAATTAATGATGCTTATGTCGCTATGCATCATTAGGACTCTTATGCTCTCTTGATTCGTCGCTCCCAGTCTTTTGCTAGCCTCCACCTGTACTGAGTATGAGCTCTACTCATGCATCCTAACTCCATTAAAACAAAGTTTTTCCTATTGTGTCCACCATACCTACCTACATGTGGTATTTAACTGCCATTCCAAAATAAATTGCTCATGTGTTACCTTTAAAACCTTCAAAATTATTCCTGCTTTGTGTTCTTGTTTTTGCTCATTATGACGTCAATAGAGAATATTTATCTCACTTGTTGATTGGATTTCACACCATGGACTAGTGGCTTCATCCGCTTATCCAAATGATAGAAGAGCTTGCAGCGGGGTGCCCAGCCCCAAAATAATACAAACAAATTCTCTTCAATATTTTTGCCCCTGATCATATCAGTCAAAGCATAATTGTGTTAACAAAAGAGAAAGAGGGATGACCTTCTACACCAGTTACGTTCTTCACCATGGGAGCCGCTATTGTGTATTTTCCTTCTCAATGTGAGTTTTAAGATATTCACAAAAGTTGGTACAAATACGATTACTAGTATTGCTCAGAAGGCGATTAGACCTTCTCAGTCTGCTTTTTTACCTGGTAGAAATATTTTGGAAGGAGTTGTGATTTTACATGAAACTATCCATGAACTTAATAGAAAGAAAATGGATGGATTTCTTTTCAAAATTGATTTAGAAAAGGCTTATGATAAAGTTAATTGGTCCTTCCTTCAGCAAACTCTTCGTATGAAAGGTTTTTATCCTGAGTGGTGTGATTGGGTATCCAGATTTGTTCAGGGAGGTAGTGTCGGGATCCGGGTTCATGATGAGATTTGTCACTTTTTCCAGACTTTAAAAGGTTTAAGACAAGGGGATCCGTTATCTCCTATTTTGTTTAATCTTGTTGCTGATATGTTGGCCATTCTTATTGCACGTGCAAAAGAAGATGGTCAAGTTGGGAGTCTTCACCCTCATCAAGTTGAGGGCGGGATTTCTATACTCCAATATGCTGATGATACTATTTTGTTTCTAGAGCATGATTTGGAGAAGGTAGTTAATATGAAATTAATCTTGTCCTTGTTTGAGCAATTGTCGGGGTTAAAGATTAATTTTCACAAGAGTGAGATTTTTTGTTTCGGGAAATCTAGAGATTTTATGGACGAATACCGACAGATCTTTGGATGTGAAATCGTTACTTTCCCATTTAGATATCTAGGTATTCCAATTCATCATCGGAAGCTTCTTAATAGAGAATGGAAACCTGTTGAGGATCGTTTTGAGCAGAAGCTGAGTTCGTGGGTAGGAAAGCTACTCTCATATTGAGACATGCTTGTCCTAATTAATTATGTACTAACGAGCTTACTGATGTTTCTATTATCCTTTTTTGAAGTACCTACCGGGGTACTGAAAAGGCTAGATTTCTATATATCCCGATTCTTTTGGCAAAGTGACCACCACAAAAATAAATATAGACTTTCTAAGTGGAACATCATTTGTCGACGTAAAGACCGGGGGGGAGGGGGGGCTTGGTATTGAGGTGATGAGTATTAAAAATAAATTTCTTCTTAGTAAGTGGTTGTTTACATTGCTCACTGAGGAAGGTGTGTGGCATTAGTTGCTACATAAAAATACATTAAAGATATGCCCTTATCTCAAATGGAGGCAAAGCCTACTGATTCACCTTTTTGGAAAGGGATTATGGGAGTTAAAGGAATGTTCTTTGACAATATTTCTTTCTCTCTTAGGAATGGGCAAGGAATTAGATTCTGGGAGAACCCGTGGTTGGGTGACACACCTCTTTCATCCCAATATCCTATTTATTTGGTTTAATGTTGTTAGATAGAAGAATGTTTTAGCATCTCACGTTCTTAGCTATGACCATCCGAATTTTCAATTTAGACGTCCTTTGGTGGAGGCTAAATGGGTTGCATGATTAGAGTTAGTGGAGAGACTGATGGGAGTTTCGTTATCAAATTCTCCAGATTCCTTTATGTGGAAATTAACATCGTCGGGTGTGTTTTAAGTTAAATCAATGTATGGACATTTAATGAATATGAATGTTATGTTCTTACGAAAATATTTGTGGAAGCTAAAGGTTCCGTTGAAAATTAAAATATTTATATGGTTCCTTCATAGGAAAGAACCACTAACAAAAGATAATTTAGCTAAACGGAGAAGGACGGGAAGTAAAAAATGTGTCTTTTGTGACATGGATGAATCTGTTCAAGACCTCTTTATTGATTGTGATTTTGCTAAAAAGATTTGGACACTAATGCATTTTACTTTTAGTATTAGCCCCCCCTTAAGTTTTGCGAAGATGTTTGGGCATTGGTTATATGGTATTGATAAGAATACTAAAGCTTCCAGTCGTATTGGCGTGTGTGCTTTTCTTTGGACAATTTGGAATTGTCGAAATGATGTTGTTTTTAACAATGTGAGAGCCGGAATTTTTTTGCAGGTTGTTCATCAGGCCACATACGGGATAAGCATGTGGTCTCATCTTCTCCCACAAGACCAGCGAGGACGCTTGGA
Organism: Alopecurus myosuroides; assembly: GCA_028641055.1. NCBI lineage: Eukaryota > Viridiplantae > Streptophyta > Magnoliopsida > Poales > Poaceae > Alopecurus > Alopecurus myosuroides. The sequence goes on from CM054058.1 coordinate 72,526,754, forward strand.
GTCTGGATGCACTCGGTTGATGGCGGTCGTATGGGCTATCTTCAACAAGGGTGGTTGGTTGCACACTAGACGTCTTACAAATGTGTAGTGCTGCTCTTTCTCCTCTTTTTGGGTGGCTTATTCATGTAGCCACTCTTTGTGACCCGTAAACGATGATGGGTCCTATTGCTACGTTTGTACTTGGATGCTACTCCTTGTTATTAATATAAAAAGCCGTATGCATCAACTAGATGCAGAGGCTGGGTTTTCCCGTTTCAAAAAAAAATCTGAATAAATATTTAATGAAGGACATGCTATTGTTGTTTGCATGAACAAAAGAAAGGGAGAGGTGTAGGTGGCAGGGTCTATGGTGGATACCACTAGCTATAATCTATCGGGAGTAGAGTGCTTGGAGCGTGTGTCTATCTCTATTTGTGGTCATGGTGTCTCGTGATTTGGGAGTAGTCCATTTACCTCTTTGGTTTATTGAGCAATTCTCTTCTTCTTAATAAATAGATGAGGCAAATATTTTGCCTCCGTTTAAAAAAACAATATAATGTATCGAAATTATAGGCAGCCACTAACAAAGAAAATTGTTCATGGGCCATCTTGGACCAAGCCATCTGGCTTCGTCAGCTGACGGTGCAGGCAGGCGCTGCCGGTGGTAAGATGGACGAAATGGCCGATGCCCTCAACACAAAGGTTAGTTTGTATAGGGCATCCAAGACGAGGGGAAGAATCTGCCCTTGTACAAGCTCAATGATCATATGCTCAACGCCACCAAGAAGTACTACTAACTGACCATAGTCTGAGAAATGAGCTCTGTCAGGACCAAACAAATAAAATATCATATATTTCCACGACGCCGGGCACACCCCGAAGGGAAAGAAAAACATGTACTATAAGACGACAACCCCCTATCATTTTTCCATGATAACACGATCTGATGAGAAACCTACCATAATTCTTGATAGTACCTGTCTCCGGTGTCCGATTAAGAGCATTTTGACTCGTAAAAAATGAAATTGAATTTTAGTAGTGAAGTTGTCTATGACCTAACAATCTTTCATAAAAATTAATCCGTAGCAAGGCACGGGCACATTTCCTAGTATGACAAAAAGATGGATAGCTAGGTCGGTGAACGGTACACGTTTTCAAATAACCTCAAATTTGTCAGATATGCCCTTTTTCTTCAGCCTGAAACACTAAAAATTTTGCATTCAAATTTTGCAAACTGGTAAATTTCAACATTATCTAAACCTTGTGTATTTGTTTGGATTTTCTCGAAAAGTGTAAATGCTGATTTCTGAATTTTTTTGAAATACCGAACTCCATTGAGCTCGGCCTTCATTGGGACCGTAAGAGATATATTCCGCTACATGTATTTGTTAGTATAGGATTTGTAATACATCTCCTACTCTATCTCTACGAGGCTTCTTGCCCTCCAAATTTGTACCCCAATATGTACTCGTCCATGAGGCTCAATAATACATCCAACATATTCCAACAATCTCATCCTTCTACGTGGTATCAGCCTAACCACGATCAAACCCTAGTCGCCGCCGCCGCTTCCGCCTTGTGTCGCCCCCGGGACGGATCTCTATGATCGTCGCCGGGGGCCGCGCCGCCCGTACCTAGGGTTCGTCCGCCGGTCCCGTGGATCGGTTGCCCTAGAGAGTCATTCTCTAGACCGGTCGCTTAGCCGGTGTTTTCTATTTTCGTTTTCTGATCCAAGATCGGTCTGCGTCGCCCGCTGCCACCGTCAATCCTCACGCCCCTCTACTCCGACATAGGCGCAACTACCGGCCTCTTCACCGATACGGCGGACCCACACGCCGCGCGGCGGCCGTAACGGCCATTGTCCGCGTGGCTTCTTCGCCGCCTCAGCGGCTTCGCGCGATGCGGCGGCCTTAACGGCCGCCTTCCGCGCGTCTACCCGCTGTTCGCTTTGTGCCGGTCTTCATCGCCCCTGCCCCGATTGGGACTCCTCCACGACCCCGCCTTCACCGTGGCTGCCTCACGCATGGAGCTTCCTTGGCCGCTCAGGCACGGCGCTGTGTTCGCCGCTCAGCCCCCACCACCTAGCCTCACGTCATCATCTTCATGCTGAGCGGCGCATCCTCCACCTCGCGAGCAAGCGGACTGATCACCCGCCCGCCCGCGATCCGTTCCATCCAGGCTGCGCGGCCGACCCGTACAGTCGTTTGTGTGCGCCTCCGCAGGTTCCCGTGAAGACCGTCCCCGAGTGTGCGTTTATCACCCATCGAGCAAACATGCTGCCATTACGTCACCCCATCGGGCCGAAGCGCCGCCGCCCCGTGGTTCTCACCGCGGCTGCATCACACCGCGCGTCGCCGCTGCGTCGCCTCTTCGGGCCGTAGCGCCGCAGCACGCGGTCCCCGCCGCCGCCCCCGCGGTTGCCCTGGCGGCGCGCTGCCGCTACGTCGCCCTTTGGGATGTAGCGCCACGGCACACACTGTCCACGCCGCCATCCCGAGGTCTTCCCCGCCGTCGCCTCAACACACGCGTCCTCACTGCGTCGCTCCTTCGACCCATAGCGCCATGGCATGCGTTCCACTCCGCCATCCCCGCACGTTGACCTTTTCGTGGTATGCGCCGCGCCGCCTCCCTAGGCGCGGGAACGGCACCGTCCGCGCGTGGTCGTTTTCAATCAGTTGGGTTATTCGCCTACAGCGAGCATCGCCGCCGCGCCTCTACACGCGACCGCCGCCGCCGTGCCGCTTCTAGAGGCAACCAACGTGGTTTCCCGTGGGCCGCCTTTGGTTCCACAGACTACATCGACGTCTACCTCTTCGTCTACGTCCCGCACGAGATCAGCGACAACATCGCCGTCATCTTCCTCGACCACTTCCGCTACTCCGACAACCGTGGTTGACATTGGCACCTCTACCCCCACGCCGACTGACGCTGCAACCGTCGTCGAGTCCTTCTCTACTGGTTCCTCCGACATGGTGTACAGTTTGTGCTAGTTCCCGTCTATGCATGCCCGGTGCTGGCAACACCGACGTTTTCCTTCGTCCACGATGTGTCCCCGGGCCCGGCAGGCCTGGTGCGACGCCTCGTCAACATCGAATTCGTCCTTCTACGCATGCCCGGTGCTGGCAACACTGACGCGTGCCTTCGTCCACGACTCGTCCAGGCACTTGGCAAACCCGTACCGTCTTCTTCCCGGCGCACCACTACTTCAACACCACTACGCCCATATCTAACTTGGCGCATCCTTGCGCTCTGTGGCTTCATGGCGACTACCTCGACACCGGCTACCCCAACTCGACATCGACCTCAGCGATCCTCGCATGGCTACCTCGACCACGGCCACACCACCCTCCACTCTCGGCTACCTCGACCTCGGCACAAAGGGCTATCATCTCGCCTTGAGCACTCATCGGCTTCCTCTACGGTCCAAGCTCCACCACTGTGACAACGTCCACGATGTCAACCCACTGGATTCTACTTCGGTTCCTCTCCAGTCTGACCGTTCGCGACACTCCTGTTGTTCGCGACGCTACCGCTACGACTGTGGGAGGATGTTATAGATATATTCCGCTACATGTATTTGGTAGTATAGGATTTGTAATCCATCTCCTACTCTATCTCTCCGAGGCTTCTTGCCCTCCAAGTTTGTACCCCAATATATACTCGTCCATGAGGCTCAATAATACATCCAACATATTCCAACAATCTCATCCTTCTACAGGGACCTACAATCGGTAGTTTATTGGTGCTGATGTATCTCTTTTAGACGGTGGTGGCAGCGCATTTTAAAATAATGACATCATGACTGTAACCCAATCTCAGCATCGTGGTTTACGACATTGAGGAGCCTGCGTGACCGTGTAGCCGGGATTGTGCTCCAGCTTTGCACAATGTGAGTTTGAATATTGCACTAGTAGGAAAAACCTTTTAATTAGGAGAGAATTGCTACTAGAAGTGGGCACCATTGGAAACATTCTTCTGCTAGTTAGTGATAATCTGTGCTCTGAAAGGCTCGCTTCTACTGGTTCACACTGGAAGCTTGTGCACCATGGAACACTTCTAGTAAGTCGGCCTCGGCTCGCCTAACTGGTAGAAAATATTTGAACCATGTTTCCTAGATAAATCGCTGCTAGTATGGCTTTACTGACATGGTGGGACATGTGTTTGCACGGTTCAACTACTTTCTGTCGGCAGAGGCAGTCAATGAGTCTGAAGAAGACAGTGATGAGCTCGAGGAACTGCACCTAGTTGCTGCAGATGAACCTGTTAGCATTGATCAAGCGATACAGGATACGAGTTGGAGGAGATCCATGGAGGAAGAGATGGCATGTATCGCTGACAACAACACCTGGACCTTGAGCTGTCTCCCAGCAGGGCATCATGCGATAGGGCTCAAATGGGTTTTCAAACCTAAGAAAGATCCAGAGGGAAACATTGTGAAGCACAAGGCCAGGCTCGTCGTGAAGGGTTACGCTCAGCGACAGAGGGTGGACTCTGAGGAGGTCTTCGCTCCTGTCGCACGCATGGAGACCATGCGGATGCTGCTGGCGCTGGCCGCACACGGAGGCTGGGAGGTAGACCACATGGACGTCAAGTCCGCGTTCGTCAACGGCGACTTGGAGGAGGAGGTGTACGTGCACTAGGCCCCGGGCTTCATCGACAAAAGGTACCCACACTCCGTCATGAAATTGAGGAAAGCTCTGTACGGGCTCCGATAGTCACCGCGTGCGTGGTCACAAAGCTCGACGCCACTCTCACCAACTTGGGTTTTGTGAGAAGCCCACTGGAGCATGTTGCATATCGACGTGAGAAGAACGGAGGGTTCTTACTTGTGGGGGTGTACGTCGATGATTTACTCATCACGGGCACCAGCACGAAAGAAATCGAGGCGTTCAAGAGCGAGATGCAGAATCTTTTCAAGATGAGTGATCTCGGACTGTTGTCCTACTACCTTGGCATTGAGGTGAAGCAGGAGGCAGGTGTGATCACGATTTGCCAGCGTGCTTACGCCGAGAAGATTTTGGAGCGCGCGGGCATGTCAATGTGCAACCCATGCCACACGCAGATGGAAGTACGGCTGAAACTCACGAAGGATGATGGGGCGCCCAACATGGATGTCACGGAGTACAAGAGTGTGATTGGGTGCTTGAGGTATCTTGTTAACACTAGGCCAAACATTACGTTTGCTGTCGGCATCGCAAGCAGGTTCATGGAGTCGCCAAGCACGCGACATTGGGCCACCGTCAAGAAGATTCTCCGGTATATGCGTGGCACACTGGGGTACCACTGCTGTTTCAAAAAGGGGAGTGGCACCCCGATGCTCACTGGCTACACGGATAGTGATCTAGCTGGGGATTTGGATGATCGGAAGAGCACTTCAGGGATTGTTTTCTTGCTTAGAGACAGTGTAGTGACATGGGCATCACAGAAGCAACATATAGTGGCTATGTCTTCGTGCGAGGCTGAATACGTTGCAGCTGCATCAGTTACTAGCCAGGGAGAATGGTTGAGGAGCCTGCTGGCAGATCTCGTTGGACAAGAACCAGTCAAGTTCAAGCTCCTCATTGACAACCAGTCAGCAATCGCACTCAGCAAGAACCCAGTGTTTCATAACAGAAGCAAACACATTGATATCAAATTCCACCAAATTCGTCAGTGCATCGAAGATGGAAAGGTGGATGTTGATCATGTGAGAACAAGCGAGCAGCTAGCAGATTTCCTGACCAAGGCCCTGGGAAGAACTCGTTTCATTGAAATGAGGATGAAGCTTGGAGTTGTGAATGTGAAGGATTAAGGGGGTGAAATTTTGGTTAATCCAGCACTTAACCTGACGGTGCAAAGGGAAGCCTGCCGTGGTGCAAAGGGAAACCTACCGTGGTGATGAAACAGATGCTTTCTCTGTCGCGGCAGGAGGTGTCGTTTCTTTTGTTTTCTGAATAAAGTTTAGTAGCAATAAGCTAGTCGTCGATCGCGTGTGATCGCGAGTAGATAGGTTTAGACCGTTTCCTTCCAGGATTGTAGGATCACCAGCACAACGTGCAGAGCGTGGGATGGCGCGCTCGGTCGCTGCACGTAGTTGCGGGTTTTACGGCCATTCTGTTTAGGCCTTTCGTTAAGTATCAGTAAACACAGAAAAGCAGTATACACTTACGCTGCACAAAACTCTCATCTCTCTGTGATCTACCTTGTTTCCTAGTTTCTCAACTGGTGAATTCGATTCATTGAGAGAGTGAGTTGCTGTTCGCAACGACATCTTCTCCAAATGATCTCCAAACTGTGAGTCGTCGCACAACCATGTTTTCACACTAGTAGAAAAAGAGGCTTCCAAATGCCCCCATTAGTCCCCAAAATAATCAAACCGCGACCAAAGGGGTCTTTAGTTGCGGTTTGGGAGGAGATCTGCGACCAACTATCTGGGCCCAGCGCGCTCGGTCGACAGCTGGCGGACGGGAGGGGCTTTAGTTTCGGTTGGCCAGGCCAACGGGGACTAAAGGTCCTCAGGCTGGCCCGAAGGTCTTTAGTCGCGGTTGGCCATGCCAACCGGGACTAAAGGCCCATCCCTATATAGGACTCAGCTCACTTCACTTAGCCACAATTGGTGCCACTTCTATTCACAATATTCACAAGGGATGGTGGTGGGTTTGCTTTTGGTTCCTCCTATGCACACAAGGTGTTTGATGAAATGGCCGAGAGCATGAAACAAACATGATATGAAGTGTCCGAGCCGCACTTGAGCTTTCTCATTTATTTTTCCTCCGCGATTGCGGTTAGCAACTTGAACCTTTCATGATTTGTATTATTTCTAGCTAGTTAGTTTAACAAATGCATGATGGTTAATTATATACTTTATATAATAATAATGCTGATGAATCGGCAATGGATGTACGGTACCCGACTCTCCAGCGAGTTCACTACGGGTTTGAAAGATTTCCTCGTAGTGGCAAATGCGAACAAGCAGCGAGGTTTTATTATCTGTCCATGTGATGTTTGTAAGAACCAGAACGGTTACTCCTCCTCAAGAGACGTTCACATGCACCTGCTTCGGCACGGTTTCATGCCAAGCTATAATTGTTGGACCAAGCATGGAGAAAGAGGGGTTAGAATGGAAGAAGATGAAGAAGGGGATGATATCGATGACAACTATCATGATCATTTCGGTGATACTTTCATGGAGGATGATGATGAAGGTGGGGAAGGGTTAGGTGAAGGTGAAGAAGAGGCACATGATGAGCCCGCTGATGATCTTTGTCGGACCATTGCTGATAGACGGAGACGCTGCGAAACTGACAAGGAGAGGGAGAATTTGGATCGCATGTTAGAGGATCACAAAAAGTCGCTGTACCCAGGATGCGATAATAGTCTGAAAAAGCTGGGCTGCACACTGGATTTGCTAAAATGGAAGGCACGGGAAGGTGTAGCTGACTCATCATTTCAAAATTTGCTGAAAATGTTGAAGAATATGTTTCCGAAGAATAACGAGTTGCCCGCCAGTACGTACGAAGCAAAGAAGGTTGTCTGCCATCTAGGTTTAGAGGTTCTGAAGATACATGCATGCATTAACGACTACATCCTCTACCGCGGTGAATACGAGAATTTTAATGAATGCCCTATATGTACTGCATTGCGTTGTAAGATCAGAGGCGATGACCCTGGTGACGATGTTGAGGGCGAGAAACCCAGGAAGAGGGTTCCCGCCAAGGTGATGTGGTATGCTCCTATAATCCCACGGTTGAAACGTCTGTTCAGGAACAAAGAGCATGCCAAGTTGTTGCGATGGCACAAAGAGGACCGTAAGTCCGACGGGGAGTTGAGACACCCCGCTGATGGAACGCAATGGAGAAAGATCGACAAAGAGTTCAAAGATTTTGCAGCTGACGCAAGGAACATAAGATTTGGTCTAAGTACAAATGGCATCAATCCTTTTGGCGAGCAGAGCTCCAGCCATAGCACCTGGCCCGTGACTCTATGCATCTACAACCTTTCTCCTTGGTTGTGCATAAAGTGGAAGTTCATTATGATGCCAGTGCTCATCCAAGGTCCGAAGCAACCCGGCAATGACATCGATGTGTACCTAAGGCCATTAGTTGATGAACTTTTATAGTTGTGGGGCAGACCTGGTGTACGTGTGTGGGATGAGCACAAAGAAAAGGAATTTGACCTACGAGCGTTGCTTTTTGTAACCATCAACGATTGGCCTGCTCTCAGTAACCTTTCGGGACAAATAAATAAGAGATACAAAGCATGCACGCACTGCTTACATGAGACTAAAAGTGTATACTTGGATAATTGTAAGAAGAACGTGTACCTGGGCCATCGTCGATTTCTTCCCCGAAATTATAACGTAAGAAAGAAAGGCAAGCATTTCAACGCCAAGGCAGATCACGGGCCGAAGCCTGCGGAATGTACTGGTGCTTAGATATTTTATATGGTAAAGGATTTGAAAGTCATCTTTGGAAAGGGTCCTGGTGGACAATCAGTTCCGCAGGGAGTTGACGGGCACGCACCCATGTGGAAGAAGAAATCTATATTTTTGGAGCTACAGTATTGGAAAGTCCTAGATGTCCGCTCTGCAATCGATGTGATGCATGTTACGAAGAATATTTGCGTGAACCTGCTAAACTTCTTGGGCCTTGTATGGGAAGACAAATGATACAAAGGAAGCACGGCAGGACCAGCAACTTTTGAAAGACCCAGATGACCGGCATCCGGAATGGTTTCAAGGTCGTGCCAGCTACGCTCTTACCAAAGAAGAGAAGGTCATTTTTTTTGAATGCCTGAGCAGTATGAAGGTCCCGTCTGGCTTCTCGTCGAATATAAAGGGAATAATAAACATGGCGGACAAAAAGTTCCAAAACCTGAAGTCTCAAAACTGCCACGTGAGTATGACGCAATTGCTTCCGATTGCTTTGAGGGGGCTCCTACCGGAAAATTATTGAGTGGCCATTGTGAAGCTATGTGCATTCCTCAATGCAATCTCTCAAAAGGTCATCAATCCAGAAGATCTACCACGGTTACAGAATGATGTGGTCCAATGTATTGTCAGTTTTGAGTTGGTGTTCCCACCATCTTTCTTCAATATTATGACGCACCTCCTGCTCCACCTAGTCGAAGAGATTTCCATTCTCGGTCCTGTATTTCTACACAATATGTTCCACTTTGAGAGGTTCATGGGAGTATTAAAGAAATATGTTCGGAACCGTGCTAGGCCAGAAGGAAGCATCGTCAAGGGCTATGGAAATGAGGAGGTAATTGAGTTCTGTATTGACTATATTCCTGACTTTAAGCCGATTGGTATTCCTCAATCACGGCACGAGGGGAGACTAAATGGAAAAGGCACGATCGGAAGGAAATCAACGATATGTATGGACGGTCATTCTATGACTGAAGCACACCACACAGTTCTGCAAAAATTCCTGCTTGGTGGCTCCGTACTTCGAGCAACACAAGAATATTTTACGCTCGGACAACCCGGGGAGGCCTGAATCCTAGATTAGAAAGGCCCACATGGAGACTTTCGGCAGTTGGTTGCGAAAACGTTTAATGAATGACAATGATGTTGGAGATCAGCTGTACATGTTGGCCAAGACACCATCTTCGACTATAACGACTTTCCAAGGGTACGAGATAAATGGCAATACATTTTACACGATCGCCCAAGATAAAAAGAGCACCAACCAAAACAGTGGTGTCCGCTTTGATGTAGCAACCGAGAATGGGCAAAAGGTCACATATTATGGTTACATAGAGGAGATATGGGAACTTGACTATGGACCCTCCTTTAAGATCCTGTTGTTCCGGTGCAAATGGTTCTAGCTAACAGGAGGTGGGGTAAAGGTGGACGAGCAATACAGAATGACAATGGTAGATTTCAACAATCTTGGTTACCTTGACGAACCATTCGTCCTAGCCAAAGATGTCGCTCAGGTTTTCTATTTGAAGGACATGATTAGCAAACCGAGGAAACAGAAAGATAAAAAAACGATCAGTACATCATGCGATGATCCAAAGCGCCACATTGTTCTTTCAGGGAAAAGAAACATCATGGAAGTGGTGGACAAGACAGACATGTTAGAAGATTATAATATCTTTGGTGAAATTCCTCCCTTCAAAGTGAACACTGACCCAAGCATTAAGTTAAATGATGAGGATGCTCCATGGATACGGCACAATCGTAAGCAAGCAGGGACACAAGGGAAGAATTGATGTGTAATAATTTATTGTACCAAACTTTGTTGAATGATTCATGTGAATTATATTATCTCTGATGTGTTTTGGGGCTTCCTTGGGCCCACCCTAGCATAACCAAGCAAAGACTCGCACATTGCTACCCACTCGTAGTCGTCGCCTTCTAAGTTCTGTATGATGGCGAATCCGGATGATTTGTATTTGGTCGATGAACTGAATGATGTATCAAACCTTTTGTCAAACCTTCAAGGGATCGAGGATGTAGAACAAAACCATCGGTATCGCCATCATAAGCCCTGTCGTGGCTACTGAGTGCATATATACATACCAAATACACGGCAGGACGTATGATGGCGAATCCGGATGATTTGTATGTGGTCGATGAACTGAATGATGTATCAAACCCTAAAGGGGGGTGTAGAACAAAACAATCGGTATCGCCATCATACAGCCCCATCGTGGCTACTGAGTGCATATATGCATACCAAATACCCGGCATGACGTATGATGGCGAATCCGGATGATTTGTATTTGGTCGATGAACTGAATGATGTATCAAACCTTAAAGGGGGATGTAGAACAAAACAATCGGTATCGCCCGCATAGACCCCTGTCGTGGCTACTGAGTGCATATATGCATACCAAATGCACGGTAGGACGTATGCTCGCGAATCCGAATGTTTTGAATTTGGTCGATGAACTCACTGGTGTATGAAGGTGGGCTATATATAGGGTCATCTAGCTCACAAAGTGTTGTGCTAGGGTTTTGATCCAACGATTAAGAAAACCCCTGATCCAACGGCTCACAACCGCTCGAAAGAAACACACCGTACCCCTGATCGAACGGCTCACAACAGCTAGAAAGAAACACACCCCTGATCCAACGACTCACAAGCGCTTGACACAAACACACGATCCGTGTGATTCTTTTTGATTGATCGGAACAAAACCCTAACCATTTCGTCCCGGTTGGTAAAACAGGCCGAGACTAAAGGGACGATCCGTTTCCCAACGAAACCCGAACCGGAGACAGGAGGCGGGAAGACAGGAGGCAGGAAGAAAGAGGCGGGAAGCGGGAGGCGGGAAGAAAGAGACGGGAAGCGGGAGCCGGGAAGAAATGGCGGGGAAAATGAATTAGTTTTATTTTTCCGAATTTTTTATATATTATTTGTATTTTTAAGATTTTAAAATGAAGTAGTTTTATTTTTATGAATTTTTTGATATATTATTTGTATTTTTAAGATTTTAAAGTGAAGTAGTTTTATTTTTCTAAATTTTTTGATCTATTATTTGTATTTTTAAGATTTTAAAATGAATTAGTTTTATTTTTCTGAATTTTATATATATTATTTGTATTTTTAAGATTTTAAAATGAATTAGTTTTATTTTTCTGAATTTTTTGATATATTATTTGTATTTTTAAGATTTTAAAATGAATTAGTTTTATTTTTCTGAATTTTTTGATATATTATTTGTATTTTTAAGATTTTAAAATGAACTAGTTTTATTTTTCTGAATTTTTTGATATATTATTTGTATTTTTAAGATTTTAAAATGAACTAGTTTTATTTTTCTGAATTTTTTCATATATTATTTGTATTTTTAAGATTTTAAAATGAATTAGTTTTATTTTTCTGAATTTTTGATATATTATTTGTATTTTTAAGATTTTAAAACGAAAAGTATTTGAAAAAGAGCCTTTAGTCGCGGTTCGTGTCACGAACCGCGACTAAAGACTCTTTCCGCGCGGGAACGAAAACACCACGAAAAAACCTTTAGTCGCGGTTCGTGACACCAACCGCGACTAAAGGTACCCTTTACTCGTGTCACGAACCGCGACTAAAGGTGTGCCCTATATATTTCGCGCTGCCCTGATAACTTCTAAGGACCAAACGCATCCAGGACCGGATCGAGCAGAGACAGAGGAAGAAGAAAAAGGCGCCCTAGTTCTTCACCGCGCCGCCCTCGTCTCCAGCTGCGGCGCTGCTCCGCCCCCGCCCTGCTCTTCACCGCGCCGCCCTCGTCTCCGGTAGGTGCCCCCGCGCTGCTCCACGAATCGATGGCGGCCGCCCCAGCTCTGCCGGCTGCGGTGAACTCTCGGATGCTCGAGATTCCTTCCACGGGAAGATAGAGGAGGAGAGGACGACGATCTCCAGTGGACGCCACGCGGTGAGGACGCGGTGAGGACGACGGTGAGGACGACAGCGAGGAGGACAGAGGAAGAAGAGGAGGAAGACGAAACAGAAAGAAGGGCGCTCGCGTCACGCTCGCGTCATCCTGCGTGTCAAACAGGGAGAGAAACAGAGAAGGGCGTGCGCGCTTTTTTTTTTGAGAAAAGCGTGCGGGCTGCTGGCAGTAGGGCTGGCTGGCTGCTGGCTAGTTGGGCTGGCTGCACGCGTTTTTTGTCTAAGTCAAAAAAAAAGTCACAAAATTTCTTAAATCAAAAAAATTCCTACTAACCCTAAGTCTACTAACCCTAAATATATATGTGTACTAATATTTGCTAAGTCTACTAACCCTAAATATTCCTAAGTAAAAAAAAAGCTAAAAAAAATCCGAAGCACTACAAACCCTAAATATATATTCGTAAGTCAAAAAAAGGACGGTCATTTCATCACTAAGTAAAATATTTGTACTGATATTTGCTAAGTCTCATTTCTACTAATTAATTTTTACTACATGCATGTCTTCAGGAGTGACATATGGCGGACGATAGAGCCGAGCCGATTAGGGATCCGGAGGCTGAACGTTATTTAATGGGCATCATAAACAACGAGATTCCTTATGTGCCGGGCTCGGAAGATGAGCAAGAAGAGGATGTAGTCTCTTCTTTTCTGAACCTTGACGGTGGAACAGACATTGTCGATGATCAAGAAGGTGAAGGAACGGACATTGTCGACGGAGGTCAACCGTCGACAAACGACGATCTCGAATTGCAAGTAGCAACCACCTCCGGCGAGGTATATATATACATTGAGCCTCTCGTGATACAAGCTTACTGAAATGTGAATACATATGTCTTAACGCGCGTGACTGTTTCTTTTTTTAGCCCTCGGCCGGATCGAGTACGATAAAGCGTGGCAAATCCAAGGCGATGAAACAAGGAGAAATATATACCATCAAATTAGTCGGTGAAACCGGCAAGCCCCTACAGCACACCACAAAGTTTATCCAATACAGAGTCGTTGTTAGAGACAACGTCCCGATCACCGTCTAGGAATGGAAGGAGCCAAAGAAGGCACGTCTTGGTTTCAGTTTTGCCGACAAGAGAACGAAAAAGGATTGCTGGAGAAAGCTTATGGAACATTTCATTCTACCTCCAGAATACAACAGAGTCGATGAATTCAGTAACGAGGTTCCGGGTGGACGTGAGAGGAGGAGGCTAGTCAAAGAGTTCGCTCTTCAAAAGATGGCCGAAGCATTCCGGAACTTCAAGAAAAATTTAACCCGTGAATATGTGAAGAAGGGCAAGACTCCGGATTTCAATGGACAACATGAGAGACTGAAAGATGATTGGCTAGAATTTGTGAGGCAAAAGAAATCGGAGCATTTCAAGGAAATATCGAAAAAATAAGGTAATGCAGATAAGAACCAGTACCATCATATTATGGGGCCAGGAGGATACTGACTTTCGGCGTCTAAGTGGGAGAAGATTGAGGAGGGCCTGAGGGTGCGAGGAATCCCTCTAGGTACAGAGGGATGGGACCCAAGGGCCAAAAGATGGTGGTACGGGCATGGGGGATCGCTAGACCCGGAGACAGGGGTGTGTGTTCACCGGAAGAACACCCAAGCCCTTATTGACGCAATGACCCAAGCTCAACAGGGCTTGATCAAGTTCAACAGAAAAAAAAGACGCACTGACAACAGCCCTCGGGAATGATGAACACGGAGGACATGTACGAGGCAAAAGCAGAATTCCGTGGAAAGTAGGATTTTCCTAGGACAATGACCTGTACTGTTACAGAAGTCGTAAGATAAAGACGGACCGGGGTGCAAATCTTTTGGCGAAGTTTTCATCGGAAATCCATGAGGTGAAGCAGATCGTGCATGAACTAGTAAAAAAAAGATTGGTTGCAGGGCCGCATGAAGATCATGAAGCGGATCTCGGAAGCCAGCAGCGGAGAAGCAGCGTCGCTTCCACGGATGCCCCGCCTGCAGGTGCTAATGCACCGACGATCGAGATTCGTGCACCGGAGCCTCACTACCCCGTGGATGATATAAAGGAGATGAAAGAATGTGATCTGCATTATCCCGTGGAGAACGTTTCCATGAAGGTAGCTACCGGCAGTGCTTTACCATGTACACCTGGAGCACTCCATCACAACAACCCCATTGCATATGGCTATGCTCGTGTCACGGTGGAAGACATAGTCCAAGAGTTTGAGGACCTGGAGATTGACAAAGCTACACCCGAAGGGGAGAGAAGACTTGTAAATGTCAAGCGCCAGATCATTCTATGGAAAAAGAAGTACATAGTGTTTCCAGGCGAGGCGCCAAGGTTAACAAGTCCACCCCCTCTGATGGTGGTGGTGGTGGTGGTGGCGGTGGTGGTGGTGGTGGTGGCGGTGGTGGTGTTGGTGGTTCACCTACACCTCCTTCACGCCATTCGACGCCGTCCCCCGATCCACAAGCTCCGGCGGGTAAGCAGCCGCCGCCCCCCAATCCTCCTCCGGCGGGTACGACGCCCCCCAATCCTCCCTCGGCGGGTACGACGCCCCCCAATCCATCTCCGGCGAAGAAGCATAAGCAGGCGGACAGCAAGGAAACCCTCTCCTGGACTATTAACCCGGACCCTTATGTACCTAAGACCACAACGGTACCGGAGCCATCACTGAAGCCTCTCCTCCCAAGGCCTTGGGAACTTAGTGAAGCTGAAACCAAATTGGCCGCGTCTGCTCATTATGAGAAATGGAGGGTGGATACTGAAGGGAATATGCCCGAGAGGCAATAATAAAATGGTTATTATCTTATTCCTTGTTTATGATGAATGTTTATTTCTCATGCTAGAATTGTATTAACCGGAAACGTTGATACATGTGTGCTTAATAAACAAACAATGGTTCCTAGAAAAGCCTCTCTTTTAACTAGCTCGTTGATTAATAGATGATCAAGGTTTCCTAATCATGAACATTGGATGTTATTAATAACGGGTTCATGTCATTAGAATAATGATGTGATGAACATATACCCAAAGAGAATATAGCAATGCGATCAAGTCATTTAGTTTACATTGTTATATCAAACATACGAAGTAACCTATTCCTTAGACCATGAGATCATGTCAATCGCTGATACCGGAAGAGTGCTTTGATGGCATCAAACGTCACACCGTAACAGGGTGACTATAAAGGTGTCGTTAAGTATTCGGAAAGTATTAGTTGAGGATCATGGATCAAGAGTGGGATTTGTCCATCCAAATGACGGAGAGATATACTCTGGGCCCTCTCGGTGATATCACATCGAAACCGCTTGCAAGCACGTGATATGATCACAAAGGATGTTATATCACGGGAACGAGAAAAGAGTACTTGTCCGTAACGAGATTCAACAAGGTATGGCTGATACCAATGATCGAATCTCGGACAAGTAAAATATCGCGAGACAAAGGGAATAGTTCACGGCGTTGTTGGTTCACACGATCACGAGAGTCATCGTTGAATATATAGGAGTCATCACGGATCTCCAGATCCCGCTGTTGATTATTGATCGGAGAAGAGTCTCGGTCATGTCTATCTTATTCGCGAACCGTAGGGTGACACACTTAAGGTTCGATGACGCGTTTGAGAGGATACGGAATATCAAAGAATATTTTGGGCGGCACCAAAATTGTTTCGGGGGAAAATTGAAATAGTTCAAGGGGTTTTTCGTCGAATGGTTGTTAATAGAATTAACAAATGATTCGAGGTGCTATATGCAAAAGTTTGTTAATAGAATTAACAAATGCTGAAATAAAGAAATAAAAAGGTTTTATTTATTTATTAAAAGAAAACCTTTGGATTTTCCAAGTGGGAAAGAATGGGGAAATGAGTGGGTGTGAGTGGAGTGTCCACTCACATGATGAGGGAAGAGGTGGGGGCACACCCATGGGCTGGCCGCACCCCCCTTGGGCTGCCTCCCCCCTCTCCTATAAAAGGAGGGTGAGAGCTCTCCCTCCTCCACACACTTGGCCACTTCCCTTTCCCTCCACCCGCTGCTCCATCTCATGGTCTCCGGCTTGGCCAAGCCCTGACCGTGGGATTCTTCACCACCACCACGTCGTCGTGCTGCTGGAATTCCGAGGGATCCTCTACTTCCGCGCCCCGCTGGAACGAGGGAACAGTGGTCGTCATCAACCGTACGTGTGACCGATCACGGATGCACCGCCGGATTGCGGTGCCCATCTTCTCGCTATCGGGATCGGTGTGAGTACGACTACGCCAACAACGAGATTTGATCTCGTACCACTTTGAGTCTTCGAGGGTATGTGTTCTCCTTAACCCTCTTGTTGCCCGTTGCACTTTGTCTCCTAGATTAGATCTTGGCCTTTCGGGTGTCTCTCGCGTAGGAAATTTTTTGTTTTCTATGCAACGACCCCTTCAGTGGTATCAGAGCCGGATCTATGCGTAGATGTTTTGTACGGGTAGAACACATAGGTGTATGTGGGCGTTGATGATCATGTTATTGCCTCCTTGAGTATTTTATGATCTTAGTGGCATAGTAGGATGAAGCTGCCCCAGACTAAGTTTACGTGTACTATGTACGCGAGAGTTGTCTCACTTGTGGCTAAGGGGGTGTCCGTTTCTCCTACTATAGTTAAGATCTAATCTACGAAGGGTTGCTAAAAATATGTTTATCAACGTTGTGGTTGATGTTCGTAGCACTAGTAGGGAATGGCTTATAGCCACCACCATACCGCTGGCGAACTATAGTTGTAGTTGCCCAGCGCTAACAGCACTGGCGAACAGGAATACGTGTTCGCCAGCACTACCGCTGGCGAACAACCACCCTCGTTCGCCAGCGCTAAGTCTGGGCCCCACCTGCGCGCGCTTTGAAATACTACAGCCGATGCCTCATTTTACCGCTGGCGAACGGCGTTTATTGTTCGCCAGCGCTACGCCCACAACCGCTGGCGAACAGGTGCTTCTGTTCGCCAGCGCTAAGATGTGGGCCCAGCACGCATCTTAGCGCTGGCGAACAGAAGCACCTGTTCGCCAGCGGTAATCCCCAGATCCTAGCCATAAAGTGGCACCCCCACCTACCCACTTTCCCCTCCACTCTCTCTTCTTCACCTTGTCCCCTCTTCTCTCTCTAGCTCGAAATTATGCCAATTTCTCCACCCTCCTACTCTATTTTGAACCAACTAAATTTATTTTAGTTGGTATATATATGTTTATCTCCCTCCTAACATCATTTCTACCCCAAATTTTCCCTCCCTAGCCATCTAGATCTAGAATTAACCCCTTTCTCTCCAAAGCTCCAAATTTCTCCGGATATCATCGTGTGGCCATCTATTCATTTGAGGTGGGATGAATGATAATATATAATTAAATGAGTTTGTATATAAATTTTGTCCGGGTACACGCGATATGCAATATGTGTGAAATTTCACCGGATTCAACAATGGTCGTGTGATGGAGACGATAAATGCATGTGTGCGCAATTTGTTGTGGAATGAAATTGAGTAGCCAACTATCGCCGGAATGTTGATTCATTTCCGTCTCGGCATAGTTTGGCACTCCCTAATAACCTCCTATTTGTAGGAAGGTCATGCCGATTTTTTCCGTGAATATCGAAATATATATATATATTATGTTTCGTTCTAATATTAATTATATCGGCGCGCGCTCTCGTGCAGGCGACATATAATGGTGGTCGTTAAGAGTGAACGTGTCGTGAATAGTTACTTGAGACACGCGACAGAAGACATGTTACAAAATGGTCGCAAGGAGATACGATGTCCATGTCGAAAGTGCAAACTAGGGGGCTTGCTCAATCCCTTTACCGGAGACTTGCTCAGTCACCTCCTAAGGTATGGTTTCATGGATGGGTATAACAGTCAGTGGGTAAGTGATGATGAAGATGATGAAGTCCATGGGGCGGCGGCGGTAGGAAATGATGTGCAACAGGACAATAGCAACGATCGAATAGAACTACAGCAGGACCAACTACAGCAGGACCAAGATCAGCCTCATGACCCAGCACATGATCATGGAGAAGATGTTGAACAAGACGTGGAAGAAGATCACGAGGACACAGGGACACCCCTAACGGAAGTTGTGCGTGACCCTCATCTGAAAGAACTGCTTTTGAGAAAGACGACTAACTCGATATCTGCTGCTAGAGAGCAATCGAAGCTGGCGCAACTAGAGATAGACTCGAAGACACCGTTGTATGCAGGCTGCGGTCCGGGAGAGTCCCGCCTGAGAGTGGCCCTCGATGTTCTGCAGATGAAGGCGAGATACAAATGGAGCGACATAAGCGTCGATGCAAGCCTGCAATACTGGCACGATGTCCTTCCAGAGGGCAACACCTGTCCTAAAAGTTGCGACGAGGCCAAGAAAGTCGTGTGCCCCTTTGATTTACCTCACGAAAAATACCATGTGTGCATCAACGATTGCTACATTTATCGGAAAGAGGACGCGAACAAAACCATTTGTCCAGTTTGCAGCGCCGCTCGATACAAGAAAGGGAAGAAGAAAGCTCCTCGGAAAGTTGTGTGGTACTTTCCGCTCATTCCCCGTCTGCAACGGTATTTCGCGGACCGCAAGGAAGCAGAGCTCATGCGCTGGCACGCGAAAAGGAGGAATAAAGTTTTGAAAGATCCAAATCGAAGTGAAAAAGTAATTCTGACACATCCTTCAGATGCAAGTCAATGGAAAGCAATTGACTGTGAATATCCAACGTTCGGGGCGGAGGCAAGGAACATCAGGTTGGGTGTGAGCACCGACGGACTCAATCCGTTTGGCAACCAGAGCAGCACCCATAGCACCTGGCCCGTGTTTGTATGGATGTACAACATCCCTCCCTGGTTGTGCATGAAGAGGAAGTATATTCACATGAGTATGCTAATTCAAGGGCCGAAACAACCAGGCAACGACATAAATCTATACCTGAAGCTGCTTAAAGATGAGCTGGAAACGCTATGGGCCGAGGAAGGGGTGAACACATGGGACGCCTTCGGTGAACAATATTTCCCAATGAGAGCTGTCTTACTCTGTACGGTTCACGACCTACTAGGCTACGGATATGTGGCGGGCCAGGTGTGCCACGGACATAACGGTTGCGTGAGGTGCATGGATGACCCCACGTTTATGCAACTTCCGAAAGATCCTGGGTCTTCGAAAACAGTTTTCGTTGGCCATCGAAGGTGGCTACCCAACAAAGACCCGTGGAGAAGGCGAGGAGACCTTTTTAACGGTGAGGATGAGCTCCGTGGACCTCCACGTAAGAGGTGCGGCGAAGAAATCTACAATTTGCTGAATGATTGGAAGGAATGCCCAGAGCCTGGAAAGAAGCAAAAGGCGCCAAAACCGCTTCTGGATGTATGGAAGACGAGGTCGGTGTTTTGGGACTTGCCATACTGGCCCTTTCTCGATACGCCTCACTGCCTTGATCTGATGCATATCACGAAGAATGTGTTTGAAAGTTTGTTTGGCACGCTGCTCAACATGCCGGAGAGGACCAAAGACGGGGTGAAAGCAAGAAACGACCTGAAATATTTTGGTATTAGGGTAGATCTTCAGGGGGGACGCCCGGATGATGACGACGGCGATCAATCGTGTGATGAGGAGACGGATGGTCGCAAGGCCAAAAGGGTTAAGAGGAATGACTATTACTGCCCCCCTCCTGCTTCACTCTTAGTCCGGACGAGATCACAAAATTGATGATGTGCCTTCTCGGAGTCAAAGTCCCTAGCGGTTACTCAGGGCTAATAAGCAGATTCCTCGACGCGCAGAAACAAAAGTTTAGCGGGATGAAGTCTCATGACTGTTACGTGATGATGACGCAGATACTTCCGGTTGCGATCCGCGGAATAATGGACAAACACGTCCGGGAAACCCTGTTTGGCCTCTGTAACTTCTTCGACGTTATATCTCGAAAGTCGATCACGGGGAAGCAGATCTCAAGGCTGCAGGAAGAGATTGTCGTGATACTATGCGAGCTTGAGATGTACTTTCCACCATCATTCTTTGACATATGTGTTCATCTGTTGGTCCATATCGTGGACGATATCATCCATCTCGGGCCGTTGTTCCTGCACAACATGATGCCGTTTGAAAGGATGAATGGGGTCATCAAAGGATATGTTCGCAACAGAGCTCGTCCGGACGGAAGCATCGTTCAGGGCTTTCTCACCGAAGAGTGCATCTCTTTCTGCACGAATCATATGGACGTGGAGGACCCAGTTGGTCTGCCCAGAAACAAGCACATTGGCAAGCTCGATGGAGTAGGTCACAAAAATGGACGTAGAGAAGTGCATGTGGATCGGGCTTGTCGACGCACCGACTTTAACAGGGCAAACTTAGTAGCTCTCCAACACATTGACATGGTCGATACTTGGGTGGAAAAACACAAGAGCTCGATTATGAAAAAGTACAGTGAACAAGGCAAGCGGAGGACCGAAGGAGAAATAATCAGAGAGCATAACTCCACTTTCTTGCGTTGGTTTAAAGATGTGATCGTCGCTAATCCACCGCCAAGGGATTGTGCGAAAAATAAACTATTGTACGCCTTGGCACATGGCCCAGCTCCCAACCTAGCGACGTTTCAAGCATATGATATCAACGGGTTCACTTTCTACACAGAGGAGAAAGACAAAACTTCCGATTATCAAAACTCAGGGGTAACGATGGAATCCTACACCGGTGACAAAAAGTTAAGATACTACGGAAGGATCGAGGAGATATGGGAGCTTAACTACTCTGGAGAGAAGGTGCCTATGTTCCGCGTCAGATGGGCTAGGATGTCGACCGTCAGGAAAGAAGACCAATACTTTACAACCATGGTTATTCCCGAAGCCGGAACCTCATCAAGCGCGAATGTCACAGCGCAAAATGAGCCATGGGTATTGGCTAAGCATGTGTCACAATGCTTCTTCATAACAGACCCCGCAAGGCCTAGCCGTGTTGTCGTGAGGAGAGGGAAAAGAAATATCATCGGAATGGATGGAGTCGTTGACGAGGACGAGTTCGACACGTTCGGCGACCCAAATATTGACGATGATCAAGAAGATGATGATGATAGTCATGCAACATACACAACAAGAAGAAGCAGAACTACGCTACCTAGGCATGGTCTTCCATTCAGAAGAAGAAGTCATAATGTGGGGTTAAATTATGCAACTTCGACCAAAAAAGGCAAAAAAATCAAACACTGATGAGAAACTATGTATATATTTTTCTGCCAATTGTATGCGACGAAACTATGTATATGCATGGATCAACTAGTCTGATATCGATGTGCACTTATTATAAATTTAATGTACCTTGTTCTTTATTTCAAATGTGTGGAATTATATTATTTGAAACATAAAGGAAACCAAATAGAAATTAAACAAGAAGGAAACAACGAAAAACAATAGAACACATAAAGAAAAAACAATAGAAAACAACTAAAACCAAAATGATGAAAAGAGAAAACAAGAAGGAAATATTGGAAAACAATTGAAAACATAAAGGGAATAATGAAAAACAAAAAAAACATTATTATTTGTGATGTGTTTGAAATTAATTTGTAATGTGTTTGAATTATTATAAATTAAATGACTTTGAATAATTTAAACAAATAAAGAAAACAAAAAAAACATTATTATTTGTAATGTGTTTGAAATTAATTTGTAATGTGTTTGAATTATTATAAATTAAATGACTTTGAATAATTTAAACAAATAAAGAAAACAAAAAAAACATTATTATTTGTAATGTGTTTGAAATTAATTTGTAATGTGTTTGAATTATTATAAATTAAATGTCTTTGAATTATTTAAACAAATAAAGAAAACAAAAAAAACATTATTATTTGTAATGTGTTTGAAATTAATTTGCAATGTGTTTGAATTATTATAAATGAAATGTCTTTGAATAATTGAAACAAATAAAGAAAACAAAATAAAACAGTATTATTTGTAATGTGTTTGAAATTAAATAAATGAAATGTCTTTGAATAATTTAAACAAATAAAGAAAACAAAATAAAACATTATTAATTGTAATGTGTCTGAAATTAATTTGTACTGTGTGTTTGAATGATTATAAATGAAATGTATTTGAATAATTTAAACAAATAAAGAAACCAAAATAAAACATAAAGAAAAAACAGTAATGCTTCTCAAAATAAAGAAATAATTCAGACACATAAATGTGTTTGAATTATTATAAATTAAATGTCTTTTGAATAATTTAAAAACAGTAATGTTTGTCAAAGAAAAACTAATAAAAAATAATACAATAAATAAATTCAAAAAAAAAGGTAGCGCTGGCGAACAAAGCATTGTTCGCCAGCGGTATGGGCAAAGCGCTGGCGAACAAAGCTTTGTTCGCCAGCGGTATGGGCATAGCGCTGGCGAACAGGGGTCTTGTTCGCCAGCGGTAGTGTACCGCTGTGTCACTTACGCGCGGGCCCCCCGCCCTTCCCTCTCTCTGCACTAGTACGAGACTTAGTCGTTTTTCTCGCGAAGAAGGACGTCTAGCAACCGCGCGCGCTCACCACAGCACACAGCGGCGATCTCCGGCGACCTTCGTGTCTCCGGCGAGCCCACCCCACCACTGCCCTTCCCTCCCTCTCCTCGCGCGCCCCTCCCTTCCCTCTCCTCTCTTCCTCTGCTCTCGCGCGCGCGCCCCTCCCTCTCTGCTCACCTCTGCCCGCGCCGCGCACTGCCACGGCCACCTCTGCTCTCTCTCGCGCGCCCCTCCCTCCCTCTCCGGCCACGCCATCCCTCTCCCCTTCCCTCTCTGCCCTCCCCTCCACCTCCTCGGCCTCGCTGCTGCCCCGAGCACTGCCTCGAAGGTGTTCGACAGAAATCCTGAACGAGGTAACGAGTTCTCTGTTGCTAAATTTTCGTTAAGACTACGGGCCAGCGATCATCTGTTTATCTGTGTGCATACATTTCCCATGTGGTCACGTGGTTTCCAAATTGCAGTGTTAACTGCTAGGAGCAGAGAATTTTGTTTTCCTCTATGATGCAGCTGCTTCCTGGAGCAATCACTCGTGACATGATTTGGTACTAGCTTAGCTCACACTGCACACTTGTGGTTCTCTCCATCTCACCAACAATGAAATTTCACTAATCATAGATAGCACAAGGCTCAACTAAACCATATGGTTCTGAAAACTTTATTTCTTTTCTTCAATGTTTTTCCTTATTCAGCAAACAGTGTACTGTTTTCAGAAGAGCCAAATATGTTGCAAACCTTAACACAAGTGAATTCTTGTGCATGTCATGAATGATATTTTTCTTAGAACTACATGGTTCTTACAGTTGAACTGCCCATCTTAGTAGCTTATTTATTTATTGATGATGTGCTCTGAAACTTAACCTGAAGAGTACAACTAGATTTCTGTTTGTTGAGAACTTGGTATGTATCTGTCCTCTCAGGTCTCGTTTGAAAGCACTATGGCATTAAGTAGCCAAGTGAATTTTTTTTTGTTAGGTCAGTCTCGAATAGGACTTTCATTCAGTATTCATAGATCAGAAGCTATTGGTTGAGCATACAAAGATTAGAGAATGTACCATAAAGCTCAAATAATCTATGGTGATTAAAGAGTGGTACTAATGCAACCAAATAATAAGTATGAAAAAACATTAGATGGGAACTATCATTATGGATGTCCTGATCTATGGTGGTAAATAAGAGAAACGTTGCTAGGTCTAACTTTTAGGTGTTTGCTATAAAAAATCCCAGTGTGAGATATACATAGACCAAGCGAAAATACTATCTTATCGAAGTACAGACCAAACGCCATAATCTTCTCAGACGTAAGATGTTTCACTTGACACTATTCAGTACTAAGTACAAAATGATTAAATGACTGATATCATGTTGTCAAAACTTGATTACCCTTGGAAAATTTCAATGTGAACTTCCAAGTGTTAATCCTGGAGTATTTAAATATACACTAATTATGAAAAAAACCACTCTAACATATCAGAAATCATTTACACCATGCAAGGTCATATTTAAGGAACATGGTTCTTATAACTTCACTGTAAATGCATATTTTGATCACACCATGCAAGATCTCAACTATCAATATAATTTTTTTTTTACTTTATGATAGAAACCTTTTGTAACTTGCTTTTTTAACATATTTGTACTGTGATACTTAAGAGGGAATTGTGATAAATGCCACTGCAAATTAATCATGCTACCATGGAAAGGTTGAGTTAATCATTGTGTAGCAGAGCCCTGATATCTTATGCTTGCATCTACTGATGCTATATAAATTTCTAAAGGAAGCTAGATCCTTGGATCTTATTGAAATTGGTTTTCCTTTCCGTAATTTTAAAAAAGGCCCTCCACCTGGAAACATTATGTGCATGACACAAAGCTGAGTACTTAAAATGATCCTACCTAAGGACTTATTTATCCAGCATTTCCAGCCTTGAAATTAGGCTTATCAAGGAAATAAGATCAATCGGCTGAAAGGTGGCTTATTTCCTTAGCTTTTGTTGAGATTTGAGTGTGTCACTACCTTTTTGTCTGAATCTGTTTTGGTGTATGCATTTTGTCTGCAGATATACATGGAACCGTCAGCATGTAGTGTTTGTTTCTCTTCCTGTTTGTAGAATGGCTGCAGATACCACATATGAGCAGTAGAGAATAAATTGTCCATAAAGTTATAGGAGTTTTTTTCGTATGTTTTTATAGACGCTATATTTTTGTCTGAATAAGTAAAAAATATCCAAAAGACTAAAATATCCATATAAATGAGGGAATGTAGATGGCACGCAGGTTGGTGTGTATTTGAGAAAGAAACGATAGAATGCAGGTTACAGAAACTGCACCTGAATGTAGATTAAAATGCAGGTTACAGAAACTGAACGCAACCTGACAGTTTTGCATCAGGTTATTGCTTTGGCTTTTGCTGGTTATCCTGTTTTACTGTTTTTTTTTCTCTTTTTGGTTTGCTCAAGTGATGATACAGCTAGCATGCAACACAATGGTTTTTATTCACTTAAACATATTCAAGTGATGAATCTGGTTGGTGGTGATGGATGGTGGTGTATGGATGGTGGTGATGGATGGTGGTGATGGATGTGCCCACCTTCGTGTGGATGACGATGATAATATGAGGGGTGGGATCTATTATATGAGGGGTGGGATTTTATGTGCAGGTACCCCACGTGAGTCCTTATTTGCCGGAATGTTGATTAATTTCCGTTCCGGCAAATTTGGGTACTCCATTTGTGATATTTTTAGCAAAGGTCATGCCGAAATTTTCCGTGAATTTTGGCATGATCTTTGCTAAAAATACCACAACTTAGAGTGTCCGAGAAATTTGGACTCATATGGGGTACATCGTCTAAATTGTAGGATTTGTTGAACTTATTTCGGGTTTTCTCTCCTTCCTTAGATATGGCTCACAACGACGAGGCGGGTGGTTCTGGTCTCGGACACGGCGGAGACAACGACGATGCGTGGCTTTCCATGCTAAGCGCGGGAGGCGGACCCGTAGATCCGCACCCGGATCTAGAGATGGAGGGCGACGATGCAGACGACGAGATGGACGAAACCGTTCGCCAGGAGCTAGAGCGACACAACGATACATCGGGCGCAGAAGGTGATCAAACCGGTAGTGGCACCGGGGATACCGCCTCCGGTAGCGAGGCGGCGGCTAGGCGCAAAGAGAGGCGGCACAACATGCTCGCCACCATGCGGGAAGAGTTCACGGAAGTGGACCCCAGCGGTGCTCCCCTCGAGCCGGAGAGTTATGCCAAGGGCTATGGAAACCAGATAGGCTGCATAGCTCGAGACTTCGGCAACGTTAACATGGAGCACCTGAAAGCTAAAGAAAACAAGGCTCATGCCGCCCTGCTGATTGAGAAGCTGCACACAAGGTATAAATTCCCGGATCCTTACGACAACCAGGACCTGAAGAAGAATCTGGTCAACTCCTTAGCACTGAACAAGTTCGCCAAGGCGTTTACGACTTGGAGATCCAGTTTGCGGCAGATGCTTGCGAAGGGTAAGGATTTTGATGAGATCCATAAGATGTGGCCCTCCATTTCCGAGGAAGACTTGGCCCAATTCAAGATCGACGAACTCAAACCGGAAAGGATTGCGCTGACTAAATGGGGGAAAGAACAGCGAAAAAAGAACATTGGCCCTCACAATCTCGGAAGCCGGGGTTACCTTGGGAAGCAGAAAGTATGGGAAAAGGAGGATTCGAAGAGAGAAGGGCCGAACCCGTTTGACAAGATCACCGACCCGCAGGTGAGAAATTTTGTCAGGGCCCATTACAGGGAAGATCCCAAAAAGCCCGGCGATCTTGTGTTGAACGAGAAGGTCAAGCTGCTCGAGGATAAGTATCTCGAGGAACAAGAAAAAGAACGCCTATCTCAATCTGACGGGGGGTCCTCGGCGACGACGAACAAGGACCGTATGACACCCCTTTCATTAGGGCGCTTAACGCGATGAAGGGAGTGCCCCTTGACAAGAAGCCGAATCGTAGCCATGTGCATGGCCTCGGAAAGGGTCATCGGCATGCGCAATACTACCCCGACACCAAGGAAAAGCGCAAGGAGCGGAACAAGGGCCCGGAGAAGACGGTCGACGAGCTTGTGAACGAGAGGCTCAATGAGCTCCTCCCTACCATCTGTTCGACCGTCGCTCAGTCCTTAGCGCCGTGGATGCTAGGTGGAGGACAAGGGCCGCTCCCGCAGATAAACATAGCCCAAATTGTGCAGCCAGCGCCGCAGAACGTGGCCCCCGGCGTGGCGCCGCAGAACGTGGCCCCCGTCGTGGCGCCGCAGAACGCGGCCCCCGTCGTGGCGCCGCAGAACGCGGCCCCCGTCGTGGCGTCTGCTGCGCGGAACGAGCCGGCCCCCAACCCTCAGCCGGAAGGTCGCAAAGATCCGTCGCCGCCCCGCCACATCTCTTCAACGCCGCCGCCGACACTTAGCGGTCCATCCCCCTTGTCCGAGCTCAATGCCCTCACGGTAATTCAATGTGCACTGCTTAATTATATATTATGACTT
This sequence comes from Alopecurus myosuroides, assembly GCA_028641055.1. Classification (NCBI taxonomy): domain Eukaryota; kingdom Viridiplantae; phylum Streptophyta; class Magnoliopsida; order Poales; family Poaceae; genus Alopecurus; species Alopecurus myosuroides. The sequence continues at coordinate 72,554,090 of CM054058.1, forward strand.
GATTCGTGACGGCATCAGTCTCTAACAACGATCGCGCGACGTTTCGCAGGCCGACGAGACGGGATGCACATTGCTCCTTAATGTGAACGGCGAGTTAAAGGACGTCGCCAAAGGAAAAATCATCACACCTCTGAACCGCGTATCCCACGGCGTTCGTATGCCCGAGGACGTGTTCAGAGTGACATTAAGTCGGGTGCTCCCTGGTTGCGGTGCTCTCGATCCTCCGAACCAACCACCCGCAGCCGACAGCGAGTTGAACCTGGAGCAATGCTTGGTTTGGCCATTGACCTGGCCGAAATCACTAATTCGTTTGGAAAGTACTCCTGCCAACACTCCAACACCGGTCCAGGGGTCGGGGCACCCGAGCCAACACAAGGATTTCTCACCTGCAAAGTCCGTGCAGCACGACGGCGACGAAGATGAGAACCCGAATGACTACCTCGTCGACGATCCTTACGAGGGGGCGCCCGGCCTGGATGATCTTGATCAACTTCTCTTGCCAGCGGAGGAAGCGGATAAATATCGATGCACAAAGCGTCTTTTCTCTTCTCAAGAGCCGGCAGTCCCCGAGCAAGAAGTCATCAGCCAGGATGCCCTCAAAGAGGCGGTAGCGGATGTATTTCATAAGACTCAGCCTAACATCAAGTATGCACGGAAAAGAACTAAGAAGGCTCCTGCCGTTGCATAGATGAGCCAACCGGTGGAGGGGACCAAGTCTAAGCCGCAGACAGGACGTGTATTGGATAGGATACCCATAACCGACTGGCATCAGATCCATGAGATGGGGAAACCGATGCTTCCGCCGAGGTTGGTCGCCTTGCTGACAGGTGATATGCGTAGCGTCCATGACGGTGTACTATATATGGAGGAGGTGCTTCTCAAAGAGAAAAATCCAACGCTGCCGGTTTTGGTCGCAAAGGTGCCATCTACGGCGGGATTTGTCACTGAAGGCAACGCAAACAAGATCATCATTAGATTTGACGACATTTTCCGGATGTTCCACATGAAAGCACTCCACTCGTCAATCGTCCGTCTGTTTACGCTCAGCTTGGCGCATCAGCTATCCGTAGAGAATGTCAGAAACATCGGGCTAGCAGACCCCTACTACATGCACGACATGTACTTGAACAACCCCAAGGGTAGGGCAAAAGCGACAAAGTACCTCGAACAAGTGTTGCTCACTAACCATATGAACAAGAGGATCACCCTCGTGCCCTACTTTCCTGAGTAAGTTATATTTCCCATCTTTACATAAGTTCGCGCATATACAATTTTTGAGGATTATATATATGGACTCTCCTGTTTTGCGCAGAAACAAATACGGCACCCTCATCATGCTCTACCCGAGAGACGCGCACGCAGTATATCTCGACTCCGGGAGTACGATGAAGGAGAAGAACTACACCCTCATCAAGTCTGTTCTCAATGATGCTATGGATGGCTACATCAGGGGGGAAGGATTCTGCGACAGGACGAAACAAATTAAAGGAAAATATGTGTTCAGACACAGAACAGAGTTTCCCTGCCCCAAGCAGGCGCCAGGCGGCCAAATGGAGGCATGGTACCTCATCCAACACATGACGGAGATCGTGAAGGACCAACATAGTCTGCAATACATGTCTGCTGTGGACAAATGGTCTCGCAGCATGGTGGAATGATCTGATGCTGAGTACAGACAAAACTTTGGTCGCATCCAGCGCAAGATCTGCACAATCATCTATAAGGATGTAGTAACTTCAGGATCTAGCTTCCACTGGAACGGTACCCCACCATCTAACAATGAGTTGCGACAATATGTGCTAGAGCAGACTGACGAGAGACCATTCAACTCGTTAGAAGGTGCTCTTCCGTTCCCGCCGGAGAAGAAACAGAAGATCACAACATCGAGGAAGAAATGATCGACGGTATGTATTCGATTCGTTACGAATTGCTCCTAATAAGAACTTGTGATTTCCTTTGCCGGTCTAATGCTTTTATCTTGGTCTACAAAGAGATGAAGAAGTGGACGGCGCGCTGGCCCTAGCGAAAGATCGCAAGCGGAGGCGGAAGCTAAAGCGGAGGCGGACCGTATATCTAGCTAGTCTTCTTTGCGATTGATCTCTATATCGCGCGTACGTTGCATAGATATGTAGTAGTCATACCTTTGTAATCGTTGAACTAATTAGATGGCTATATTTTGGGTTCGAAATCTTCCGACATATTATTGAGATCAATGTGTTGTATTCGTACTTATGAGAATTGGATATGGATGCATATGTATAGATGTGTTAATATCGTTATCGATGTGTTAAATTCGTTATGGATGGATGCATATGTATCGATGATTTATCGATGTGCTATCAGTGATTTATATGTGTGAAAGTTTATAAATTATAGAATTTGAATGTATTTGGACCTGGGAATATATACAGAATCAGAATATATAAACTGTTATAACAAAAAAAAGAAAAAATACAAACCTGTGAAACTTACCACTGGCGAACACAGTACCTACCGCTGGCGAACTGTACCACTGGCGAACAACCTGACTACCGCTGGCGAACCAGTAGCGCTGGCGAACAGAGGAGCTACCGCTGGCGAACATAGCGCTGGCGAACAAGGCCTTGTTCGCCAGCGGTAACCTGCACTACCGCTGGCGAACAGGTGTTCGCCAGCGGTAACCTGCTACCACTGGCGTGGTACCGCTGGCGAACACAAGTTCGCCAGCGGTAGCTGATATTTGTTCGTCACTGGTAGCCCTTTCCCTACTAGTGTAGGTATGAACGGTTCTATCCTCGAAAGCCCTAAGCCACGTAAAATATGCAAAAATAAATTAGAAGCGTCTAACTAGTTTTTGCTGGGCATGTGATGTGATATGGTTAATATTACAAATTTGATTATGAGATGATCTATTTTGTAAATTATTGATATACCGGAAGGTATCCATATGGTTGTCTTCTTATTGATGGACAATCAAGTTTGGGGTACCGTGGTACTTGGTACCACGCCGGTGGAATGATTGAGATCATACCATAATGCACATGATGGAGATCAAGTGCAACAAGGACCATATCATATCACGGTATCCTTTCATGTGATGTATGTGATGTTAATCCTTTTTATGCATCTTGTTTTTCTTAGATAACGATGGTTACATTATAAGATGATCCCTCTCACTTAATATCAAGATAATAATGTGTTCTTCCTTAAAGTATGCACCGTTAAGAAAGTTCGTCGTTTCGAGACACCACGTGATGATCGGGTGTGACAGACTCAACGTTCGCATACAACGGGTGTTTTCAAGCCTAGCATGTACAGACATGGCCTTGAAACACACGCAATACTACGGTTCTACTTGGCGAGCCTAGCATGTACAGACATGGCCTCGGAACACGTAACCGAAAGGTAAAGCATGAGTCATATGAATGATATGATGCACATTTCGATGTTCGCCTTTGAAACTACATCATCTCACGTGATGATCGGTTTTGGTGTAGTGAATTTGGTTCGTGTAATCACTAAAGACGACTAAGAGGGATGTTGTTTTTGAGTGGGAGTTCATGGTTTAATTTTTGAATTAATTTGAACTTATTTATCATGAACAACAAATCAAAGTGAATTTGCACAAATTGTAGTATTCATTGGCATCCACATAACTACCTTACACTTAGATTGTTAATTGAGATATAACTGTTATGATCTGGTAAATACCATTTAATATTGGTACCGTATTAGTGAAATTTAAAATTGAGTCCTATTGTAGATTTTTGGTATTTCCTACCTAGCTCCATATGGTTAATGATTGATTAATCTAGAGAGCAAATAATTCCTACTTAGAATCCAGAGTCATGGTTGCTTTCGTATTACTTTATCTTCAAAAGAATGTTTTGTTGATCAAGGTGATTTTGGAACTGAAAAGAGTTGTTTTCAGAAACAATCAAGTGAAAGATATATTGATATCTAGAAACCTATTTGTAGCAACAGGACTGAGTATAATTTAGCGTGACAATGTTTGCTTATATTATCTGAATATATGCAAATTTAGCGTGACAATGTTTGCTTATATTATCTGAATATATGCAATGATTGAAGACGCTAGGCGTTTGAATATTCCAAGAAATTGGATGCTAAAAAAAAATTATCCTCTAAATTCCTTCCTTCGAGCTATAGCAGCTTAATCATAAAATTGTTATGATGGGATGGATTAAAAGTATGTGTAAAGTCGTTTACCTTACTTGGAGATTGCTAAGAGTGGAATCTAGAAGAATTCTATTAATATGGTGATATTAGTAGAACAATCAAACTCAAAGTATGACTCAATGGGTGATAGTATATGACTAACACGCCAAAGAAAATGAGCTAGTACAGCTAGCATTGTTTGATGTTGATTGATTTTTCTGTAAAGGAAAGGGAATATTGAAAATAAAATTGCAAATAGATATATGGCAGAAAAGAAGATAACTGGAAAAGTCCAGCTCAGGAGTATATGCTTGATATACAAGTTATAGATGTATTACTAGTTAACAAAGTATTTTTGGGTATTTTGATACCACATTGGTTGGTATGAGTTGTCATACAAAGCAACGCAATGCAAGAAATACAAGGGCCTAAAAGGAACTAGTAATAGATGTGGAATCGATTATGACAAGAACATAAATAAAGTGTTATTGTGTTCATTGTAGTATCGAACCAAACTTTCAAGATTTATTTTAAGAACTTAATAAGTTGTTATTTTCTTCTAGTCTTTTGTGAGAACAAATGAGATTGTTCAAACGATGACCATATTCCATAATTGATGGATATGTTATTTAAATCATGTTGGTAAAGTAAACATCTATAAGACTAAATGCTAAACGTTGCAAGACGTAGAAGAGTTTTCACTTAAATTATGACACCACCATTTTAGTTCATATCGGAAAGGAAAACATGAAGGAACTCCATATTGATGGACTTCCGGAGTCATTTTATTTTGAATAAATTGACGCTTGTGAGACCTCTTCCAAAAGATGACTAGAATTTCGTTCATAGGCCAAAGTAGAATGGACGACTAATTTAGTGGAGATTATACATATTGATGTATATAGTCCATTATGTGTAGTCATGTATGGTGGATTAATTTTTCCTTCATAAAATTCTGTCGACGACTTGAGTAGATATGTGAGTATATCTATTTAAAGGGAACGGAGTTTGACATTTTGAATTGGTTCAAAAGGTTGTTAATATGAAGTTAAAATCAATGTAACAAGATAATCAAGTATTTATGATTGGATCATGAAGGATAAAGTTTGAGTTACAAGTTTAGCAAAACATCTAAGAAGTTGCAGAATTGGTGTACAACTTATACTTCTCGAATACCCCACATTAGATGGGAGTATTCAAAAGACAAAAATCAAACCTTGTTTGACATGGTAAGATTAATAAAATTGCCATTATAATTTTGTAGTTTATACATTAAGGACAACCGTTTTCACATTGAAAAGAGCACCATCATGATCCGTTGAAATTGACAACATATAAGATATGGTTTGGGTAGTGACCCGAATTGTCATTTTTCTTAAGTTTTGGTATGCATAGCATGTGTAAAATGTTTACAACCAAAATAGGATAAATATATGTTTATAAGGTTATCCCAAATAAAACATTGGGTATTTCTCCTATCACCAAACCAAAAGACAAATGTTGTTTGTCAGAAAGGGTTGATTTCTCGAGAAAGTAGTTCTTGCGAAACAAGTGAGTGGGAGAACAGTACAAACTCAACGAGATTGGAGAATCTTCGTTATCATGTCAAGAGTAGCGCATCACTGGAAGTTGTTCCGGGGTTTACTATTTTGACTAAGTAGAAGACACTACAAATGTTGTAGATACTTCAAATGAGTTTGCGAACTGTACCAGATAAGTCCAAAAAACTTTGTACTTAGAACAACTTGTGGTTTAAGTGTAAAGTGTTGTTTTGACAACAAAAGGACATGGACCTTATAAAGGAAGCAAATGATGGGCCCTGACTTCGTAAAATTGACTATGAGTCATTATATCCTCCATAGTATCCTTGTATGAATATCAAGTATGTGACTTGGTAGTCCTTTCAATAGGCATGATGCCTAACGATAGCAAAAGGGTCTATATAGCGACAAATACATGGATACTTATCGAAAAGTTGTTTTCGACGAAGTTCAAAGAGTTGACTACTACAAGATTTCGATCTTCCGTAGTGATGCTTTAGTCTTTGCGGATAGTTCTAGCAAAAGTTACATATTATGATATGGCAGTTGAATAACAAAACCAACTCTCCTCTCGAGGAAGTTTGATCAAGGATGTGTACTTGACACGGTCTGAGAGTTTTGTAAAATTCAAAAGGTTGCTAGAAAGGTATGCACACTTCAATGGTTGAAGTGAGCATAGCGAAGTTGAAATCTTTAGCTTAATGAAGTTATCAAAAGAGTTTGATTCCATCATGAATGATAAAGATGCTTGTAGAGTTACAAGAAATTAAGTGGGAGCGCTATGACATATTTCCAATACTTTATGTAGATGACATATGGTTGATTGGAAAATATGTATTTTAAATTAACACGGTTAATATTTTCGATTTCATATTGATGAAAGGCTTAGAAGATATTGGGCATCGATATGTATAAAAGATGGATTGACGCACCTGATATGATTGAAGCCAAATTACATAGATGAAATATTGAAGTAAGTCAATATGAAAATGACAAGAAGGAGTTCTTGTCACGTGGAAAATAATTGAGCAAGATTCATGTGTTTTGACACATGATGAGCATCATTGAAATTGAGATTTCTAAGTCATGTTTCCATGCTATGTACACAACCAGATGAGTCCTATGCTATAAAATGTTATAGTAGGATAATTCATATGATGATTAGACAACAGTGGGAGAGATCCTTGTGTCATTTTAGAAATGCTAAGGATATGTTTTCCTATATAGTAATGACAAAATATTAGTTGTAATATGTTACACTAATAGTCTTGTCATTTATTCAAGTAATTTTATCTCAATTAAAATATGTGATGAAGGGTAGCACAATAAGATGGAAGAAAGTTCCATGCTGGATTTGAAAGAGTTTCAAAATTAAAATATTGTGACAGATACTACAACAAAAGCTAAAGTATATCGTTGTGTTAACAACTGATTATAAGCGTATTTTGTGTCATGGAGTTCTTTATTGAACTTGGTGAATTTCCAAGAATGCTGAAACTATGAAGCTACATTTTCACAATGTTAGTAACATCAGTTTAAGCTGAGGAATTAAGGTATCACCGGAACTTGGTGAGTTTCCAAGAATGCTAACACTATGAAGCTACATTTTCACAATGTTAGTGACATCAGTTTAAGCTGAGGAATTAAGTTTTCACCAATTGACCATATATATACAAAGCCATCTCATTGAGAATGAGTGATGCGTGTAGACGCAAAGAACATGCAAATACAATAGGACCTGAACAGTTCAGATCTTTTTGATGATGTTTACCGCATGCGAAGCATGGTAATAACACTGGTACGCCATATGTGTTAAAGTGCTTACAAACTAGATTATTGACTCTAGTGCAAGTGGGAGACTGAAGGGAATATGCCCGAGAGTCAATAATAAAATGGTTATTATCTTATTCCTTGTTTATGATGAATGTTTATTTCTCATGCTAGAATTGTATTAACCGGAAACGTTGATACATGTGTGCTTAATAAACAAACAATGGTTCCTAGAAAAGCCTCTCTTTTAACTAGCTCGTTGATTAATAGATGATCAAGGTTTCCTCATCATGAACATTGGATGTTATTAATAACGGGGTCATGTCATTAGAAGAATGATGTGATGAACATATACCCAAAGAGAATATAGCAATGCGATCAAGTCATTTAGTTTACATTGTTATATCAAACATACGAAGTAACCTATTCCTTAGACCATGAGATCATGTCAATCGCTGATACCGGAAGAGTGCTTTGATGGCATCAAACGTCACACCGTAACAGGGTGACTATAAAGGTGTCGTTAAGTATTCGGAAAGTATTAGTTGAGGATCATGGATCAAGAGTGGGATTTGTCCATCCAAATGACGGAGAGATATACTCTGGGCCCTCTCGGTGATATCACATCGAAACCACTTGCAAGCACGTGATATGATCACAAAGGATGTTATATCACGGGAACGAGAAAAGAGTACTTGTCCGTAACGAGATTCAACAAGGTATGGCTGATACCAATGATCGAATCTCGGACAAGTAAAATATCGCGAGACAAAGGGAATAGTTCACGGCGTTGTTGGTTCACACGATCACGAGAGTCATCGTTGAATATATAGGAGTCATCACGGATCTCCAGATCCCGCTGTTGATTATTGATCGGAGAGGAGTCTCGATCATGTCTATCTTATTCGCGAACCGTAGGGTGACACACTTAAGGTTCGATGACGCGTTTGAGAGGATACGGAATATCAAAGAATATTTTGGGCAGCAACGAAATTGTTTCGGGGGAAAATTGAAATAGTTCAAGGGGTTTTTCGTCGAATGGTTGTTAATAGAATTAACAAATGATTCGAGGTGCTATATGCAAAAGTTTGTTAATAGAATTAACAAATGCTGAAATAAAGAAATAAAAAGGTTTTATTTATTTATTAAAAGAAAACCTTTGGATTTTCCAAGCGGGAAATAATGGGGAAATGAGTGGGTGTGAGTGGAGTGTCCACTCACATGATGAGGGAAGAGGTGGGGGCACACCCATGGGCTGGCCGCACCCCCCTTGGGCTGCCTCCCCCCTCTCCTATAAAAGGAGGGTGAGAGCTCTCCCTCCTCCACACACTTGGCCACTTCCCTTTCCCTCCACCCTCTGCTCCATTTCATGGTCTCCGGCTTGTCCAAGCCCTGACCGTGGGATTCTTCACCACCACCACGTCGTCGTGCTGCTGGAATTCCGAGGGATCCTCTACTTCCGCGCCCCGCTGGAACGAGGGAACGGAGGTCGTCATCAACCGTACGTGTGACCGATCACGGATGCACCGCCGGATTGCGGTGCCCATCTTCTCGCTATCGGGATCGGTGTGAGTACGACTACGCCAACAACGAGATTTGATCTCGTACCACTTTGAGTCTTCGAGGGTATGTGTTCTCCTTAACCCTCTTGTTGCCCGTTGCACTTTGTCTCCTAGATTAGATCTTGGCCTTTCGGGTGTCTCTCGCGTAGGAAATTTTTTGTTTTCTATGCAACGACCCCTTCAGATACAAAGGCGATAAAAGAGCCTGAGCCCAAGCAAGTATTCAGTGAGAAGCAAAAGAAGTGGGCTAAGGATTTTTTGACAACACCGTCCCAAGCCGAGCTGAATATGCCTGACGACTATGGACGTGAACTTCGTAGGCAAGCAGAAATATTGAAGGAGGAGCAAGAAGAGAGTAAAAAAAGCGGGAAACAAGTTGACCATCTCGGGATGCAGAATAAACAATCGATCCCCCCGCTCATAGTGAAAGCCGGTCCGGAAGAGGACCCCGAGATCATAGCAGTTGCGACAGCACTTGGATTGACTGTAGCGAGTCGCATGAAACAAGCGTCCGAGATGGGTTCGACTCTTCGTGCCACGTTAGACCTTGAGGATGTGCCAGTAAGTGAGATAGCATTACAATATGTGCGGAATGGGCCTCTCGTCGAGTCTGCGCAGGAAAAAAGTCTAGCACCACAAATGTGAAATCTGCTACGTTGGTACAAGAATTTCATAACATGGGCCGGCAAAGAATATGTTTATGCGGATGTTACAGAGGAGCATCACACCAAACGGTACTCTGTAGAAGTTCATATGAGTGAATTGTTCCAGCTGTTCAATCTGCGCGAGCTCGACAAATCTATGCTGAGTTGCTACGTTCTGTAAGTTATTTATTTCTACCTCATCTCGTTCTTCATTGCCTGTACTATATATATATATATATATATATATATATATATATATATATATATATATATATATATATATATATATATATATATATATATATATATATTGTCATAACTATATTGTTGCGTACGCTACTATGCAGATTGAAGATTTGGGAATGAAAAAAAAACATCCATGATGTTGGGTTCATTGACCCACATATCGTTAATGGATATGTGTTACAAAATCACCCCAAAGACGTGGAGAAAGACTTGTACAAGTTTCTTAGAAAGCATCAACTCAAAAGTCATATTCTATTTCCTTACCATTTTGGGTGAGTGTTTCTCTCTTGTGCCCATTCTCTTTTGTTTACTCCATGCATGGTATGTCTAATCGATGAGTTATGCATGACTGTGCATGTGACGTGTCCGCAGGTTCCACTGGATTCTGCTAATGATTGAACTTCACACCTCCAGAGTTCTAATCATGGACTCTATGGATTCGGATTCAAAGCGTTGGGCCGACATGAGAAATATGCTGCAAAAGTAATTATTTTCATTCATTTCGCTCTATATCAATCGGTCTCTTTCGTTCATTTCCTAATATCAAGTAACTAATAACTCCCTTGTTCATTTAATTTTCTTTGCCCTGTAGGGTTTGGAGACGGTTCTCAGAATAAATTGTCGGTGAATTCAAACTATGTTTGTGAGAACATCCGGAGAGAATCCACTGAGAGGAAGGCGTCAGATAGCTTGCGGAAGGCGACGGATAACTTGCGGAGGAAGCTTAGTCCAGAAGCTCGCTTCCGACCAATTCAAGAGGAATTAGCAGGATTTTTCCTTAGACATGTCATCAATCCTAAAGGAGAACACTATACGTCCGACGACGACCAATTCAAGAGGAATTAGCAGGATTTTTCCTTATGCATCTCCGAGATTGAAACTTGTTCGAAGTTGTGTATGGTCATCCATCGTAATTGTGTATGGAAACTTGTTCGAAGTTGTATATGGTCACCCGAGATTGAATATATATTATATATTCCTATTGAATTCTTCTTGTTTGAAATTTCATATGCATGTATATAGTAGCGTAGAATATATATGTGTACTGAAACTTCATCAAAATTAAAATAAAAAACACAATAAAATATAAAAGAAATAAAACAAAACAAATTAAAAAGAAACCAGGTTTAGGGGGGCTAAAACCCTAAACCTACGGAGGAGGCCTTTAGTCTCGGTTAGCCACGAGAACCGGGACTAAAGCTCATCCGCCCCGACGGACTCCTGGCGCCCACGTTGACGGGCCTTTAGTCCCGGTCCGTAAGAGATGCGACTAAAGGGGGGGCTTTAGTCGCGCATACTTAGTCCCGGTTGCATGACCGGGAATAATGGCCTTTGCGAACCGGGACTAAAGGCCTATTTTCTACCAGTGTGACTGAATTTCCGATATTTTTCAAAATTTCATAGTAGAATCCAATAAACAATAAAAAAAATTATGGAACCAAACGATTCCACCCAATACATACTATATAACTAATCTTTTAGCAAATATCTATTTGTAATTAGTTTTTTTACAACATACTATTATTAGATATAACAGATTACAGAACATGGTTTACAGCTTTCATCCTGACAAACAGACATGTCTAGCTGAGAACACACAAATAGAACTACTGAAAAAGCATGATGTGCATGATGAAGAGCACAACCGGAGCCTGCCAGGGGTGCGTTGAGAACTCGGACACGCCGAACCTGTAATGATACTCTTTCGGGGCCTCTCGCAATCTCATCAACCATATAGCCAGCGGCTCAACCAGCTATCGCATTGACAGATGCATATGAGGTTTGAGATTGAGCTGTAGATTTGAGATGTCCATCACCTAGCTCAAGTCAGGGGGTTCTTTGCTGTTGAACCTGAGAAACCGTAACAGAGACGCTCTCACCCGCCTCCGGCATGTCTACAACAGCAAGAACGCATACACATCATGTCCAATAGTCTGCCTTCGATGAACAACATGACAACCAAACAGATAGCAAGAAAGAACCGAGGATGAACCTGCACCAGTCGAGCCATGATGGCAACAACCAAAAGGAATTCTCATGTAGAGATTTGTGAAGTGGTGCTTCACCCATGAAGAACCACATCCAACCTCCAAGACTAAAAATTTCACCAATTATGTTCTCATCGCCACCTCGGTCGGCCAGAACATTGGTGGCCCCTTCTAATATAGCAGGGCAGAGAAAGTTGAAAGCAACTTCAGAGATCCCTCTCCTGAGAGCAGAACCACTCAAGCAGCCTGCCTACCATGAACCTCTACAGCAACGAGGTCAACTCTAGCCGACACTCTGGAAAGGACAAGAATTGATCTCCGGTTGCGCCTGCCACGACGCGGAGCTCCAGATCCGCGCACCATCCACAATTTTCCGCATCCGCAGCAACAGATCGAGCGGTGGAGGACCGGAGCAAATCGACGCCATTTTACTCATCGCCCGTGAGCTTATTTGGGGTAGAACTCGGGGAACTCGGGGAACGACAAACCCCACATGTGGCAAGATATCAAGGAAACGAAACCTATAGCTACTACTACTGTGCACGGGGGGAGGGGGGCCTCGACCACCTACGCCATCCGCACGCCGGACAACATAGCTGCCAGAGCTACGGTAGAGAAGGGGCGGTGGTGGGCCGAAACAGGCGACCCTCAAAGCGATAGGGAGAGAGGATAAGGCTCCCCCCCTCGCCGTAGAGATAGTTAGTCGGTATTTAGGGTTCATTTGATTCCTAAATATGCATATAAGGTGTAAAATATAAAATGTGTTCAAATATTTATAAATGGATCCACAAATTCAATTAGTTGCAACAAATATAAAATGTCTTTTGCCCCGGTTGGAGCCACCAACCGGGGCAAATGACCCCCCCCCCCCACTATATAAACCCTGCCGGCCCTCTTTTCTCCTCATGCCACTCACTTTGGAGGACAAATTTCTAGTTTTGTGGTGTTTGATCACTCATTTTTCCTCCGACGCACAAGAGGTGTTCGATGAAATGCCTAGGAGAATAACGCCATCTCAGCTCACAGAAAACAAGCAAGATTTAATTTTTTCCGAGCCACACTTAATTAAATAAGCTTTCTCATCCTTCTTTCCTCCTCGATCGAGGTACCAACTTTAACCTTTCATATGTCGATGTAACATTGGTCATTTCTCTATTCACGGTGTTCTGTAATAGTTCTTAATTAATAATCATATAATACAGATGAACCGGCAATGGATGTATGCTATGACCCTGTGAGGGTTCCATACCTATGGATGCGTAGCACCCGCGACTCAGCACCCCGCGGCTTAGGACCCGGTCGAAGTTAATTAGTTTGAGAGCTGTTTCATGAATATGTATAAGTGATAATATTACATCGTGATGTATTAGGATTAAATAAAATGAACCCGAGCTATGTAACTCTTGGTGTGTATTGATACGTTTAAATATTTCATCAATGTTGCTTTTATACGTTTAAATAATTTTTATTAGATTATATGCAATTGTTGCGAACGGATGAAATTGATGCTATTATTACTTAGTGCGACTATGACAATTATTTATGATACTATACATTTTTTTAGCCATGGCGAGACGTCCTCGAAGCGGTTCGCGTGCAACTGGTGGGTGCGGCGTCGTCCCCGTCGATGAAATCCCTGTACAACGTGGTGGACGTCGACCTGGACGTCCACGTGGATCGTGTGCAAGTGGATCGTGTGCATCTAATCCATGTGGTGGTGGCGCCATAGTCATCAAGGAGGAGGAAGCGACGCCTTGTACTCGTGGACGTGGACGCGGAGCACAGGGGGCAGCAAACGCTGCACAGGGGGCAAAACGCGGTGCAAAGGGGTCAACACGTCGTAAACAGCGCGGCGATGTAGCTGCGGCGGAGGAGGAGGAGGAGGTTGCGGCGGCGGAGGAGGAGGAGGTTGTGGCAGAGGAGGAGGAGGATGATGGTCTCCGGCTACCGGAGTTCTAAGTCAACCTGTTCCACCCACAACAGAACAGGCTCCGTCTTCCAGACAAGATATCGACGATCCTCCTCGAGCTCAAGGGGCCCTATAGTTTCAGCCTCCGGTTGGAGGGCTGCAACAACGGGCCCGTGCACATTGTCCTGCAGCGACGTGACGATGACCTCTCACTAGTGGAAACAGGGGCTTTAGTCCCGGTTCGTAGGCCCCCTTTTGTCCCGGTTGTGCAACCGGGACGGGGCATCCGGGACAAATACCCCTCCCCATTGGTCCCGGTTGTGGCAGGACCCGGGACAAATGGGGCTGACCACGTGGCCCGAGCGCTGGAACCTGGCCAGGGCTATTAGTCCCGGTTCTGAATACGACCCGGGATGCATGCCCCTTCTGCCGCGGCAGGGCTTTTGCCCTTTTCTCTGCCGCGGCAGGGCTTTACAATTTCCGTTTTTTTGGTCCCCGAGACCTCCTGGCGGCCCCTCCCCGGACCTCGAGAAGAGTACCCTCCACCGAGCCCCCGGATCGCACGAGTGAATAAGTATATAAAGCAGAATAAGAAACACTTATATTACAGAAGCAAAGTATATCGATCATATTACATGACCGATGGAGTGTATTACAAAATCAAACTTAGTTCCAACCGGAGGCATGGTACTCTCCATGTACGTTTATGACCTCTGCATCTAAGAAGCCCGCAATTTCCTCCTGAATTGCTCGTATGCGGTCCCTAGGTAGAAGACCGTCCCGAAGCCGTTCGATCTAATATAAAGAAGAGTGGTCACTAAAATATATGAAGCTAAGTAACTAAAATAGATAGTAATAAGAAGAATTGACGATTAACGTACATGAAGTTGTTTTAAATTTCTGCCCTTGGGAGATGTGGTCTGACGAATGAACTCGCAAACGTAGTATCCACACAAGTTATTCCCGTCTCCTTGTTGCAAGCACTATACGAGAAGATTGTTTCAATCAAAATAATAATCAACCAGGCATGATAATGGAGATGGGCACGGATCTAGATAGTACTTACTTGCACAACATCAAATGTAAGTTGTTTTTCCCATTCACCGGGAGACTTCCTTATGAACCTCTTCCAAACCCTACCCGAGAAAGAAAAAGAATAAAAAGAGTTAGTAATTACTTGATATCCGAAAATGAAACAAAGTAGTCGATATATTGCAATATATAAATACTGAAATTAATAAAGATTGAAATTACCGCTGGATCATTTCCTGCATGTCAGCCCACATTGAGAGGGGTTTACGTTTTGAGTCCATTACAATTACTTTTCCTTTGTCAATTTGGAAGATTAGCAGAATATAATGGAAGCTGCGCACGCAGAACTCATCAATTATACAATGAACATCGAGTAAGGAAAACAGAATGTTTACAACAGAGTAACACACTTACTTGAAGTTGTAAGGAAATAGTATTTCCCGTCGGTGTTGGTTAAATATTATTGCCCTCAGAATATTATTTTCTGTATCCTTGGGAGATTGCCGAAGAATCTTTTCATAAATAATATTTGGATCAATGAACCCAATATCATAGATTCCATCTCTTTTGCATTCGAGAATCTTCATTCTGCAATTATAATATATGAGTGTACTATATATATATATATATATATATATGAATATATATGCAATTGAATGAGGTGAGATAGAGAAATAAGTGCTTACAGACAATAGGCACTAAGGATAGATTTGTCGAGGGCCTGCTGCTGGTATAACTGAAACAATTCCTCAAATTGAATCATAACAATTCCATTTCCAGTTCCATAGTGCTCGTCCTTAACGCTGAGACATAGCCAGTCCTCAGATTCATTAGCGGCTTGCATATACCAATTATGCACTCTTCGCATTTTCGTTGGTAGATTCTTTATCTCCTCGGGTTTGACAAGAGGCTGCCCGGACTCGTATTTGTACGCACATTCAGCTGCGGGGAAGTAGTTCACTGTTTGCATATACTCAGCAATGGACAAACCCGCATCAGCTGCCTTGTCTGCGTACAGTGTTATAAACTCCGGATCAATATCCTCATCAGCAATATTAGTGCTCGGCCCCACCTGGGTATTGGAAATCACTTTGAGCGGGGACGTGGATTGTTTTTTCTGCTCTCCGAGTTGAGCAACTGATTTCCCCTTTTTCCCGCTTGCGCTACTACTCTTCGTTGACCGCACCATTTCCTGGTGTGACTTCAGAATAGAGCGGTCATAGTCAGATGACAGACTCGGCTCGGGTTGATGAAGAGTCTTCACCATTTTCCAAGCTCGTTCTATCTCTTCTTCGGTCTCAGGGAAATCTGGCTTTTGCTTCTCCTTCCGCTTTGATTTCCACGCATCGTATTCGTCCTTTGCGATTTTCTGGGTTCCTCGGGAGTATAGTCGTAAGGTAACTTGGGTACCTCTTTTGGTACCTTCGGGAGGGGTGACCATTGACGTTTCGGTGATTTTTTACGTTTCGGCAGAAACTTAGTGGGCGGAGAGGGCTGACGCGGCGGCGTAGGCGACCGCGCTGGAGACGTGCACGGCGTAGGCGACCGCGCCGGAGACGGCATGCGTTGCGAAGACGACCGCGCTGGAGAAATGCGAGAATTCGATGGCTTTGCCGTCTGATTTGTGAGCACAATGCATTCTTTTAGCCATAGAACGGTCGAGTTCTTGGCTTCTCCGAGTTCAGTCAACTCTTCGTCTTCACCTTCAGGAAAATCAAGCTTTACCCGCTCGAATCCGTTGGCAACTTCATCGACCCCAACAACAGCGTAGCCCCGTGGAACCGGGAGACAATGGTGAGTTGGTTCGTTGCCAATCGGTAAGACATATCCGGCCGCCGCCTTGATGGTTATATTGACGACCTTCACGTGGAGCTCACAGGATGTCATTTCCGTGATCTCGTCCACCGGGTAAGTCATCGGTGGTGCATCATCATCCGGTAGCTTCGATCATATTTTCGGCATCTTCGTCTCTTGGCTCCATACTATACAAAAAGAGTAAGTATATATTTCAGATCCAATTCATTAAAATTGCACATGCATAATAATATTTAAACATACGATAACATTTCTAGCATTCTTAAATTTCTAAGAGCATGTCTAACGGACCCCTTATATGTTTTCGCCCCCTAAGAGCATGTCTAACAGACCCCTTATGTTTTCGCCCCCTAAAACGCGTGTACAGGGTTTTGGACATTTTCATGCATAGCCTGGTGAGTTACTATAAAATCTTCTTTTTTGGGGTTTCCTCAAGTTTGTCCGAGTATTTTCACTGCCTCATTCTCTTTTGTTTTTCACCTGTTCCTGCGTGCTACAGGTCATACCAGAGTGGTTTCTGAACTATTTTGGAGGAAAGATACCAGGAACTGTCAAATTACAAGCCCCTAATGGTATTGCATTTGATGTTGGAGTTATGGAGAACATGAACAGAACAATCCTCAAGTATGGGTGGGCGGAACCCATACTTGAGGATTATTCTGTTCATGTTCTCCATAACTCTCCAACATCAAATGCAATACCATTAGGGGCTTGTAATTTGACAGTTCCTGGTATCTTTCCTCCAAAATAGTTCAGAAACCACTCTGGTATGACCTGTATAGCAGGCAGGAACAGGCGAAAAACAAAAGAGAATGAGGCAGTGAAAATACTCGGACAAACTTGAGGAAACCCCAAAAAAGAAGATTTTTTAGTAACTCACCAGACTAATGCCCGTGTTAGAGGAGAGCAAAGCAACACTAAAACGAAGAAAACAGATATTGCTGTTGTATGAATGTGTTGAAGAAGCAAAGACGGGACCAAAGGTTACCAGCAAATTTGGTAACCTTTGGTCATGTCTTTGCTTCTTCAACACATTCATACAACAGCAATATCTGTTTTCTTCATTTTAGTGTTGATTTGCTCTCTTCTAACAGGGGCATCAGGGATGCCTCTTCATATCTGAATTTTAATTGTTGTTGTTATTTCTAGACAAAGTAAACTCTGTCCATACTCTCAAAAGATCTTCAGCGCGCCCTAGCTCGCACGAGCTAGAGGGTTGGCCCTCTACATCCCCTCCCGACCCGCACATGTAGGGGTCGACGGGCCGCCCCCTGCCCAAACTTGTAAAAAATCGTTCGGGTGGTCCATTTACGGGGTCTGCTAGATGGCCGGGTATAGCCCAAACCCGTATATCAACGGTTATTATACGGGTTTTGGGCCATATATATAGGGGGTCTGTTAGACATGCTCTAACATTTTTAAATTTTTTATATCAATTCTAAACAAATTTAAAGTAAATAAGTCTAATCTAAAATTTCTAACATTCATAAACTAAAATTTCTAACATTTGTAAACTAATAATTCTAACAATAATAAAAAACAGTAATTAAGTAAAAAAAAGGAAGAAAAACAAAAAAGGCCCCAGATTAGGGCGAGATGGAGGCAGGCCTTTTACCTCCTCTTGGGGCAGCGGCGGGCCGGCGGCGCGGGGCAGCGGCGGCGCGGGGCAGCGGCGGCGCGGGGGGCGGTGGAGGATGGCGCGGGGCAGCGACGGGATCGAGGGGCGGCGCGGGGCAGCGACGCGATCGAGGGGGGCGCGGGGCAGCGGCGCGGGGCAGCGACGGGACCTAGAGGGGCGGCGCGCGGCCGAGGCGAACGGGAGAGGGCGCTAGGGGGGGTGGGTGCGCTCGACGGAGTCGGGAGCGGCGCCACAGAGGAGGATGCCGACGGGGCGAGGGGGCGGCGCGGATGCCGACGGGGCGAGGGGGCGGCGCGGGGGGACGGAAAAATTGGGCAGCCTGGCGGCGTCGATTTGGTCCCTGCGCGCGGTCTGGAACTGAAAGGAGCGGTGACGTGTTTATATCCTATGACCCTTTCGTCCCGGTTGGTGGCAACAACCGGGACGAAAGACCCTTCCGTCCCGGTTGGTGCCACCAACCGGGACGAAAGACCCTTCGTCCCGGTTGGTGGCACCAACCGGGACGGAAGGGCCCGGCTGGTCGCCCGCGCCAGAACCAGTGGGCCGGCGCGCCAATTGTTTTAGCGCCAAATTTTGAATATCTTAAATATGTAAGTGAATAACTTCTACATACTTTCAAATTACGAAAAAATTACAACATTAAAATTGTTTGAAATTGCGTAAATAATTCAAATCCGTTTTCTGTTTTCCTAAATAATTATTCTAACTGTTCTAACTATTAACTATTTCACTATTTACACTTAATTTAAATATAAATATCTTATATTGTTTTAAAATTAGTAATAATTACATTAAAAGCAGTGTCGCCGGAATACAAATTATTTTATTAAAAAGAGAAAACAAACGAATACCGAGGGGGATGCGGTAAGCATTCTGTTCTGCACATATATTTAAGATTTACCATGTACTGTCGTGTGTATTGTCGAATGAATACGGAACACTTATTTTAGCCCTGCACTCAGTTTTGCACATTCATTGAACAGGTGGTAGCTCCTCACTGAGCCAAGCATACAATGAAGCCAGCGGATGAAGCTCAGATTTGGGCAAACATACTGGCTGATCCTCTTGATTGGCCTCCATCTACTATTCCTCTTCCTAGCCAGGTAATAATAAGAAATATAAAACTATTACCATTTTTCTTCCTTGATCAACTATCTCCCTTATGCTGGTAGCCACCATGCATTTACAAACCGGTGTATTAGGATCTGTAATGCACGAAACTCCTATAAACCATCCAACCATCTGCACAATCGTCATCAGAAACATAATATCAACTGATACTTCATTTGTATTCTACAGGTCGAAAATTACCACTTCATGGAAGAGCCCAAGCCATGGCGATACTTACAGAATGTGCCTTCGGCAGGGAGGTCAATATAGGAAAGATGACAAGCACTGGACATAGGACGAAGTGATTAAGCTAGCCAAGGGTGTTGAGAAATATGGCGCTGGGCAATGGAAAAAGATCGAGCTTCATTACTTCTCACTACCTGACGGAGAGATGAACTGACCGGGGTGTATGAAGCTGGGCTATATATAGGGTCCTCTGGCTCAAAAAGTGTTGAGCTAGGGTTTTGATCCAACGGTTAAGAAACACCTCATCCAACGGCTCACAGCAGCTCGAAAGAAACACACCGTAGCCCTGATCGAACGGCTCACAACAGCTCGAAAAAAACACACCCGGATCCAACGACTCACGAGCGCTTGAAAGAAACACACGATCCGTGTGATTCTATCTGATTGGTCCAAACGAAACCCTAATTCCCATTTAGTCCTGGTTGGTTTCCCCAACCGGGACTAAAGGGATGATCCGTTTCCCAATGAAACCCTAACCCATTTAGTCCCGGTTGGTGTCCCCAACTGGGACTAAAGGGATCGATGTTTTCTTCTCGCTATATATATGTATGCATTGCCACACCATTGGCATAAACACATACAAACTCACCACTCTCTCATGGCTTCTACCGTACCCACTCTAACATTCATCCAGGCGGAGGCACTTTCCGCCTCGAACTACCCCTGCCCGTGCGGCTACAACGTTCCCGCCGGTTGGATGCTGAGCGCCGGGGGAGTGCCGGTCCCTCCTCTTCCTCAAGGTGTGGCGCGTCGGGCGGCCATCACGAACCACTACTACCACGAGCTCACGCCGGAGCAGCGGAGGAATCCCAGTTGGCATCCCGATAACCAGCATACTTGGGATGCCTTCTTCATCAATCGGCGTGAGAGGGCGCTCGCCAGGTATGAGGAGGACGGTCTGCCTCCTGGGAACTTTCACGAGGCCGGTCGTCGGCTATGGTGGTCCGGCCGGACTCTACAGAGCGTCATGGACTACATCAGGGCCGGCGATATCCCCCGCCTGCGCTACCCTCAGGCCCAGTCCTGGAGTCGTGATCCTCCGAGGGAGTGCAGAGCACCGTCAGACGATAGTGACGACGACGGCGGCGGCGACTACGACGACTACGAGTACATGTACTATAGGCCTAGGCAGGAGTATGACTAGTAGATCGATGCACTTTTGCCATTATGTACTGCCTTGTTTATTTAGATCTATGCTCTCCGTTTAGATTTAGATCCAATCTTGCCATTATGTGTACCGTGCCTTGTTTATCTATCGAAATACATGTCCCCCTCTTTTTAACGTCTATCGAAATACCATTAGATCTGAATCGAACAAATCAGGAAAAACCACACGGAAAACAGAAAACAGACGAGCTAGAGGGCCACTGTTTGCCGGAATACAACAAATTATTTTATTAAACAGCCAACAGAAAACAGACGCGCTAGCGCGCTACTCTTCGTCCTCGTCGTCGTCGGTGACCTCCTCGTCGTCGGAGGAGGTGCATGATGGTATTTCCGAGATAGGACCCCACCTCGGATCGTCGGAGGCCCAGACTTCGCCGGCGTGGTCGGCCCGACGGAGCGCTTGCAGCGCCTTCGTCCTCGCCTCCCGAGCGGCATCTAACTCGAGGTGGCGTTCGAGGCGCCGCTCCGCCCGCTCAGCCGCGCGGGTCTGCCATAGCTCCTCGTCGGCGCTCTCCTCACCCGGATTGTTCCGGTAGTACTCGCGGACCACGCGGTCGTCCCTGGCGTCGACTAGGCCCTGAAACGCGCGGTGCCTGAGGTGGCGGTGGTCGGCGGCAGTGACGATCTGCGGCGTCGGCGCCCTGGCCTCCGCTTCCCAGAGGGTGTGGCAGTCGCTAGAATTCATCAACGACCGCGGGCGGCCGAGGCGCCAGGCCGCCGCGTCCCAAGCGCGGGCGGCCTCCGAGGCCGTCGCAAAGGAGCCGAGGGGGATGCGTCGTCCCCGAAGCGGATAGTCGCGGTGAACATTCCGTTCTGCCGCGATCGAACTCCGCGGAAACCGGTAGTGTTGTTCCTCCTCGGAGGCATGGTGGTGGCACGACGGTGCGTGGAGTGGAGGTGCGGCAGTTTATAACGCGCATTCATGGCCACGCGTTACAACTCCCGCGCCACACGGACAGACAATACCACCCATGCGCCACGCGGACAGACAATACCACCCATGCTTAAAAAAAAAGGGGACGGGGCTGTGGCCGCATTTGTAGGGGAAGGGACATTGGTCCCGGTTAGGGGTATGATCCGGGACCAATGCCCATGCGCGCGCCACGTGGCCTGTGGCTAGGGATTCGTCCCGGGTCGTGCCACGAACCGGGACCATTGGCTCCCCACGAACCGGGACAGATGCCCACAGGTGGTTTCTGCTGCCTCGGGCACACGAACCGGGACCAATGCATGGCACTTGTCCCGGTTTTTGGTGCAACCGGGACAGATGCCCCCTGCCCCCCTGGACGAAAGGGGTTGTTTCCACTAGTGTCTACCTGCGCTATGGGTGGGGGCAGTTCATGCGCATGCACAACCTAAATGCGAGCAACATGCTCACATTCAGATACTTCAAGGACGAGGAGGTGGACGTGCTGGAGGTGAAGATCTTCGACGGCACCTTAGTCCGCCCCCTTGATGCCAGGATAACTCGTCTGATAGCAGCTCCGCCTCCGAGTCTGACTCCGGCGAGTCTAGCCCGGGCAAGGCTGCCTCCGACACCGAGGGCACGGGCAAGGCTGCCTCTGACGCCGAGGCGTAGTATATATGTTTAATTTTTCTTACTATAAATGTTTAGTGCAGAAAACAGGAAAACAGAAAAGAAAATAGAATTTCTAATCTACCGCACGGAACACGAAAACAGCTAAAAAAAAACTTTTGCCCCGGTTGGTGTTACCCACCGGGGTAAAAGGGCACCGGCCTGCTCGCTGAGCAGAGCCCACATGGGCACAACTTTTACCCCGGTTGGTAAGCCCACCAGGGCATAAGGGGGGCCTTTAGCCCGGGTTTGGCAAACCCGGTTGGGAAGCCGGGGCATAAGGCCTTTCCCAATCAGGGCTAATGCCAGGTTATCCACTAGTGTATCAAAAATATATGTAACATTAAAGTTGTAAAAAAATGGGACTACTCTAGTGAAAACATTGCTTTTTTAATAACTTGGTCAAACTTCTCGTATTTTAAATCAGGTCCTATTATTTGAATTTTTTGAGACACATAATTTTTTCCTTGTTAAATGAATAAATTTAAGCATTCTATTATGTCAAAAGGAGTTTTACTAATCTTCTTCCTTCTTGAAGTAACACTAAGTTGGCAGAGTTTAGCCATTGGAAGTTAGCTGCAGGAAGAGTGTGCAATTGACATGATTTCACATTTGATTGTTTCCCAACAAGCATAAGAAGGCATATGAGAAGACTTTCCGTCTAGGTGCCTTCTCTCCTGGCATATATTTGATGTCATGGAGGTCCTCCGCTTCCTGGAAACCATCATCCAATCCGGAATGGTCACACTATAGAAATATCAACTTCTCCGAATTGAAGTCCCTCGCCCTTTTCACAATTCGTATGGATTATATATTTGGTTTCTTTGTGCCGTATCACCAAACCTGGACCTTGAGTAAGACTTTTAATGAGAATATTGATGTTTTTGAGGACATGGTATGTGCTAACTTTGGTTATTTTTTGACAATTGTGATTTCCTTGCACAATGACGTGCAAACCAATGACACTTTTTGTTGGGTATTATTTGTTTTCGAGGTCAAGCATCTGATTTTCTTTAAATCCATTCAAAAATAGGATCTCCAAATGCAATCCTATCAGATCCAACTACTTTTTTTTCAATTGGAATATATGTGCCAATGAGAAAGAATAAATCTAACCATCTTCCTTGACTGAAAATAGGAGCAATCCATAATAATTTGACCGTGGACACAACATAAGAACTCGTTGGTAAACAAGTCACAATGTATACCTAACACGTGCTGTCATTCAAACCTGACTTTCCGCTAGGCTCTAACTCAATTGCAGTGGGTTAAACAAGAAGTACAACAATGCTTGGATCGGTCCCTCCCATCGGAGAAATATCAGATCAATATTTATGTCTTCCACCCATATTATGACCAATGATGACTGCTTACAATTGAAGGATGGTCCAAAGCTAGGAAATAACTTCATACCACTGTCCCAAAATAAACAACATTGATCGGAGTTGTACCTACATAATATTTCAAAAGATCCAACCTCATGCATGTAAGAACATCGCAAGTTGCAGGCTCCTTATGGCTAGCCGGGAATCAACAGCTGAACCCATGCACGACAACCTTGTGAAGGAACTGCAATTACAAATCTTCTATGTCACCTTCTCACACAGCTACAAGGCCCAGCTGCATGGTGCATTTTCTATCATTTGTTTGTATAATATGCAAAGTCCATCAGGTTTAATGTAAGATTCACCATATGATATCTTTCCTAGTGCCTCCCGTTCCCAACATGCTAGCCAAGTAAAACTCAAAGTTTATACTACCTAAAAAACTATTGTGTCTATACTATATTCATATTTGTTTTTCCGTAGAGAAAGATTTCATATGTGTTAGTCCGAGTGCTAATGTCATGGTAGCAGAGAGCTATATATAGATGGGTAAGATAGTAACAAAAAGAACTGTCTTAAATGATAGTAGGAGGGAAATGTGCATTATAGTTCAAAAGAAGTTTACTGAACATATTACCTATCAATAAAAAAAACAAGGCCCATATATGCATGTTTCTCGCTTAATAAATGCTTTGTCTCTGTGAAAGGAACACATTAATATTCTCTAAAATATAATTCGATTACACCATTTTTATGTAATATATCCATCCAACCTAAAATTGTATCAAGAATATACACGTCATATTTTCAAGGTTCTGCACCTGGACATGTGAGAAGCATTTATATGTTTGTCTTCGTAGTAGTTTCAGCCAATTGAGACATGCGTGTATCTTCGGTTATAGATATGAAATTTTTAATTTCCTCTAGAGAGAAGAAAAGAAGGCTCCCTAGTAGTTATAGGTAGTTTGGACATTGTCAAGGTCCTAAAAATGACACTTCGACATCAAATATTCCAATAATTATGTTACCTTATTATATTGGTAATGATGTGTCTAATATATGTATTATCAAACCATACATCATAATTGTTGGAATTATCAATTAATTGCTGGGATGCTGATAGTACTTACTATTTTGATTACCTAACTCTATATCGCTCAATTTTTTATCAGAAAGATAACAAAAAAAAGTAAAGATTATGTTCCACTGTCAAGATTTTGTTCCTGATCCTAGTTTGTCGGCTGGACATGACAATGCATTTGACCAGTCTGCTTATCCGGCGATATTCCAGTCCGTACCAATGCTTTTAAAGGCCTTCTCGTCACCAATTGTTGCTTACCTTTCTTCTCTATTATCACTTTCTAGTGGTGGATGTCTTGATATGACCAGTAATTACTAAGTGTGTCCCTAGGTGCTTAGCTATTGGATTACATCGAGACTCATGGATTTTGTGGGGTCTTGAAACTACCATCAACGGTAATATAATATGTTAGTGGACATTATCTTGTATATGGTTAGGTTTTCTTGCTATGTTTCACTCATGTGGTAACCAACAACTTTATTTGTTGTTTATTTGGATATATGCACACTTTCTGATGTTCATCAATGTAGCCATCAGCTACTGTATATGATGCCTTTTGTTTCAATAATATGGAAGGAAAGATGAGTTGTGGTGTATTGTGTGTTCATGGGATAAGATGCCCTAACCCAATATGGTTTGTGACAAGGATGGGATAAGAGCTAAACCAAAATTTCTATTTTTATATGAACCTGATTTCTTTGGCTATGAGCTGCCACGTTTCCATGTCTTTCTTCGATCTATCACTACTAGAAAAACAGCTATAGGAGTGACCATACCCGTGACGCACCTGAAATTTGGTGCGTCACGCCTAAAAGCCGTGGCGCACCCCTCCCTGGTGCGTCACGCCTATCCCCTTACCTGTGGGGCACCAAACTGTGGGCGCGCCGCGCCTACGTGTGGGGTGTGACGCACCATTCTGCTGGTGCATCACGGCTATGTGGGATAGACGCGGCGCACGCGGCGACGGTGCGTCACGGCTACGTGTTCCACGTATAGTAACCATAGACGTGGCACACCATCCCCGCGTGCGCCGCGCCTATCCGTAGCCGTGACGCACCGTCGCCGCGTGCGCCGCGTCTATCCCACATAGCCGTGACGCACCAACAACACGGTGCGTCACGGGTATACCTGGGAGCCATTTAAGTGTTGGACCACCTCCCACCTCCCATCCCCCCACCCATCTCCACCCCATTTTATCTGGTCGCCCCCCACCTCCTCACCACCCTATTTTCCCCATTTTCCACCATTTAAAACTTGTTTAACCTATTTTATTTGATATATATGTTAGGGGAATCTAGTAAACACTCCTCTCCACCCCCATCTCACTTTACCACTTTCTATAGTTGGTGAGTTGTTGGAAGGATATGTATATGTGTTGTATGTATATGTGTGTGTGTTGATCTCGCTCTCTCATAGATCTCGCTAGGTATCGGCCGGTGCGTCGTCACAAAAGATTCATATATATATGGTTGCATATATTCATATGCGAAATTGTGTTGCGTATTTTTGATGAAAGTTGTGGATGTCTTAAAAATGACTTGTCATGTGTTGCCAAAGTGTTGATCCATTTCCATTTCGGCGACCATGCACTCCGAGAATGTCCTATTTTTAGCAAAGGTCATGCCGAATTTTTCCGTCGACGACCATGCATGCATCATCCATATATTACGTAATTTGATTCTAATTAATTTGTCCTTTGATCTTTTTTTACTATGCAGCCAACCATGCATATAAGCACAGACACTGTGGCTAGATTTATGAAACATGCGACGGCCGAAATGTTGCGAAAATGCAAACTGCAACACTTGATCAGATACGATTGTGGTGACTTGGAGTCGCAACTTATCCGTCGTGGTTTCATGGATGGTTACACTCTTTACCCGACAAGTGTTGAATATGAAGAATCTCCCGGACATGATCATAATCAAGACGAAGGACATCATGATCAAGATAAAGGACATGATCATAATCAAGACGAAGGACATCATGATGAAGATGTCGGGACATCATCGTCGGACCGGGTGCGGGACCCTCATGTTCAAGCTCTGCTTCTCAAGGAGACTAGCAACACCAGAGCTGCTGCTAGAGAGAGATCGAAGCTGTCGCAACTGGAGATAGACGCGGTTACTCCATTGTATGAAGGATGCGTGAGCGAGGATACCCGTCTGAACGTAACGTTAAGGACCCTCGAAATGAAGACAAAACACCGATGGACTGATACGAGCTACGATGAGAACATGGCATTCTGGCACGGCCGTCTTCCCACGGGGAACAAGTGTCCAACGAACATCGAGGAGGCCAAGAAAGTCGTGTGCCCTCTGGATTTACCTCAGTGAAATACCATGCTTGCATTAATGACTGCATCATCTATCGGGGCGAGGACGCGGAGAGAACCATATGCCCGGTGTGCGACGCAACTCGATACAAGCCAGGAAAGAAGGCCTCTCCTCGAAAAGTGGTGTGGTACTTTCCGATAACTTCCCGTCTGCAGCGGTATTTCGCATACACCACACAGGTGAAGCTCATGCGATGGCACGCGGAAAGGAAGAAGCCAGAAGAGGATGATGGAATTGATCCGGAGAAGGATGACACGATGCTGACACACCCCTCAGATGCTAGCTAGTGGAAGGCGCTAGACATCGAATACCCCGAATTTGGGGACGATCCAAGAAACATCAGGTTGTGCATGAGTGCAGATGGATTAAATCCTTTTGGCAACCAGAGCAGCACCCATAGCACCTGGCCCGTGTTTGTATGTATATACAACCTACCCCCCTGGTTGTGCTTGAAGAGGAAGTACATACAGATGAGTATGCTTATTCAAGGGCCGAAACAACCAGGTAACAGCATCAATCTGTATGTCCAGTTGTTGGAAGAGGAGCTAGCCACGTTATGGGACGAGCCAGCCAATACGTGGGACGCCTATGGAGAAACATTTTTCCCAATGAGAGCCGCGCTCATCACGACGGTGCATGACTACCTCGGTTACGGATATGTCGCGGGGCAGGTCACGCACGGATTCTGTGCATGTGTTAGGTGCATGGATGCCACTACGTATATCCAGCTAGAGAGAAACCCCGGGTCTTCGAAAATCGTGTTCTTGGGGCATCGAAGGTGGCTTCGCAAGGATGACCCGTGGAGAAAACACAAAGATCTGTTCAACAATGAAGTTGATATGCGAAGAGCCCCACGTGAAAGGAGCGGCGAGGAAATCGACGAGCTGTTGAAGAACTGGAAAGAGTGCCCTGCGCAGGGAATGAAGCGAAAGGCGCCGACGCCGTTAGAGGTTGTATGGAAAACAAGGTCTATTCTCTGGGGCCTGAGGTACTGGAAGATTCTCCGCAAGCCTCACTGCCTTGATCTCAGGCATATCACGAAAAACGTGTGCGAGAGTCTTCTTGGCACCCTGCTCAACATGCCGGAGAGGACCAAAGATGGGCCGAAAGCCAGGAACGACTTGAGATTTTTGAATATCAGGGGCGAGCTCCACGGAGGAAAACCGGATGATGATGACATTGATTATAATGATGTGTTAGATGGGACGGAAGGTCGCCGCAAGGGCAAAAAGGCCAAGAAGACGGAATATTACTGTACCCCTTCGTGCTTCACGCTACGCGAGAAGGAGATCGACCAATTCTTCAAGTGCCTCCTTGGAGTCAAATTCCTTTACGGTTATGCGGGGAAGATAAGCAGATACCTAGACGTACCGAAGAAGAAGTTCAGCGGGATGAAGTCTCACGACTGTCACGTGATGATGACGCAAATACTTCCAGTCGCAATTCGAGGGATAATGGACGAGCACGTCCGTGAAACGCTGTTTAGACTCTGCAACTTTTTCGACGTCATCTCTCGAAAGTCGATTGGCGTGAAGAAACTCGCAAGGTTACAGGAAGAGATCGTGGTGATACTATGCGAGCTTGAGATATACTTCCCGACCGCATTCTTTGACATTATGGTGCATCTCCTTGTCCATGTCGTGGATGATATCATCCAGCTCGGGCCGCCGTTTTTGCACTCCATGATGGCGTTCGAAAGGATGAATGGTTCCATCAAAGGATACATCCGCAACCACTATTAGAGAAATGCTTATAGCAATATGCATTACCACAAGCGAACAATAAAAGGCATGCGCCTAGCCTAATTAGCGCAGGCGAACAGAGTGCATATACGCCTACCCCAGGCGAACAAGAACGCAGTGCGCCTGGGTAAAACGTGGCAAGCCAGCCCACCACCACCGCATGGCAGTGTGCTTATACCGCAGGCGAATTCGTGTATCCAGAGCGCCTGCGGTATCCAGAGCCACACAAACGCCCGCCCGTGCTACCTTACCTATCGAACCCTATCCAGCCGCCTCCTCTCGCTCATATCCACACCACCCTCCATCCCCAGCGTCGCCGCTTCTTCCCCCTCTCTCCACCCAAATCGCCGCCGCCGCGGCTTCCTCCACCACCATGTTGCGAGCCGAGAAAATCGAGGACGAGGCGACCCTGAACGCGCTCGTGGAGGCCGCCAAAACCCGGGACGGCCGGGCCGCGCTCGCCGACACCCTCTGCCTCCTCCCCGCCTCCCCGGTGCCGCTTCTCCTCCCTCGCCCCCGACGTCTCGCGCGTCGCGCTCCAGGCGCTCGGCAACGCCGCGCTCGGCGGGGACCAGGACCAGAACCGTGAGGCCCTCGCTCTCTTCCCGGAGGCTCTGCGGGAGTTCGCCAGGGTCCAGGACCCGGGGGTCGTGGACCCGCTCTGTATGGTGCTCGACACCTGCTGCTCCCGCCAGGCCGGCCGCGGGAGACTCCAGGAGCTCTGCCATGAGGACATGGGTCTCCCAGTACTCGTCGAAATCGTCACCACCGCCTCACGAGGTGAGCACATCGCGCTATTACCGGTTTATGATTGTGCACATTCACGCGTGTCTGCTGCTAGATATGCAATTTGTTTCGTAGCTGCATTTGGTAGTATTTTAAGTATACAAGTATGGCCATACTGTGGATTGGCTCAATACAAGTAGGATGTGCACGTTGTAGATTATTTCTTCAATGGGAATATTATACCAAGAGTTGAATAAGCCAGCAACTCTGAACATGAATTTGGCCCGATTTGATATCAGATGTCGAATGCTTATCTGTCATTGCTAAGAATCTCAGTAATATTCAGGGGTGGTAGCACGTTCACAATTACACTATGGTTTTTTTGGGGAATACTGTTTGTTTATATGTATCTGTGTTGGGGTGGCCATACTGTGGATTGCCTCAATACAATTTGGAATTGTACATTGTAGATTGTTATTTTAGAAATAGTAAGATTTGTCAAACTGTTAAATAGGAACAATAGATTGAGTGCACCTCTGGTCCAACTTATTTAGCCATGTAAATTGGAGGGTATCAATAGTAACTATTCAGTTCTTTGAGTCCCAGATGATGTTGCTAAAGATCCTACAAGTTCGATTCAGTTAAATTATAGCTCTATCTGATTTCTTCCTTTGGCTCATGTTGCTTTTCTGTTGAGAAAGTTCAGTTTAGAAATGCTATATGTCTACCGTGGGATCTTAGTGGACAACAAAGTTAAGGCCCTTTTGTAGACGGTTCTTTAATTATATAGATAGTTTGGCACTGGACATATACATCTTTTTGTTTATGCACGATTGCACCAAGTAGCCAAGTTTTACTAAATGTGACATGTTGGTAAAAAAATAAGAATCCAGATCCATACAAACAGAAGTTGGCCGCGGAGCGGATACTAGCTCGTGGCACGGAGACAAGCAAACATCTATAGAGGCGAGGATGGATGGCTCCCATCCATGAGCGTTCCTTGATGGCTTCAATACAAGCCGCACAACAGCACGCCTAACTGTAGTAGTCGGTGCTGTGGTCATCGAGGGAAGTGGCAAACAAGAGGACACACTATGTTCACCCCTCGTCAGTGGCTGCAGCAGCTGCTATCTAAGTTGCTGGGTGCACTCTGAATTATGATGCTCTTGTCACTATTAGTTTCATTCTGAATATGCATAGTCAGTCGCGGATCCAGGATTTGGGTATGACCAGGCTAATTTGGAAGGCATAAAAACCTTTGTAGCACTTGATGTAATCCTTCCATTTTTACTAGGTAGCTAGTGATTTTGATGCAAACCTTAAGTGCATGCTACACATGGAGCTGTATTTTGCGGATGATATACAACATAATATAGATATATACATGATGGATAGTATGCTATATTGACACAGTACTGTGATCCCAATGATGTTTTATTTATGGAGATGCATTTGTTTTTTGCATAGCACCTATATGGTCCATGGCAGCGCCTGTGGACGGGCTGCCGCTGCCATTCGGCGGTGCTTGCAAGGGGCTGCTAGCAGGATGGAGCGCATGGTGGTCGGCTCGGCAGGGTCCCAGCTCCGACTAGGCCATCGTCGAAGTATGGATGCGTGTTTGTGATCCCAAACCAAACAGATGGGTTGAGTTTGCATAATGGTCTGAATGTTTTGAGGTGAGGTAACTAGCTGTAGTGAGTGCATATTGCTGGTAGTGAGATGCATGTTTTGTCTTGTCATGCCATTTGGTTTGGTTGTGAGGTAACTAGTTGTAGTGGATGTACAATGTCTAAATACCGATGATAATAAGAAATGTATGGGATGTATGCATGTGGAGCAGCCCCTGTATTTTTTTAATCCTAAAAGTCCTACTGCAGGCGCACATGGCTGGTGCGCCTGGGGTATTTTGTGCCTACTGCAGGCGCACATGCCTTGTGCGCCTGGGGTATTTTGTGCCTACTGCAGGCGCACAGGGCCAGTTCGCCTGGGGTATTTTGTGCCTATTTTGGTGCGCCTGCGGTAGCTTTTCCCTAGTAGTGAACAGGGCCCGTCCAGATGCAAGCATTGCCAAGGGCTTTCTGAGAGAAGCGTGCATCTCTTTCTGCACGAATTTTCTAGACAAAGACGAGAACCTTTGTCTGCCCGTAAACATGCACTTTGGCAGGCTCGCTGGATGGGGACACCGCGGGGGCCAGCGCGAAATGAATGTCGACTTTCAGGGCCGATACAACGATTTTGACAGAGCAAACCTAGTCGCGCTACAACATCTAACAGTGGTCGATCCTTGGTTCGAAGAGCACAAAATGTTAATCGCGAAGTATTACAGTGACCGGGGACAACATAGGACCGAAGCAGAAATAATCAGAGAGCACAACATCCATTTCACACAGTGGTTCAGGGAGAAGATTATGACCGATCCCCCGGAGACGCCATATTCTGAAGAAAAAAAACTCATACTCACATTGTCACAAGGCCCCGCACATAACCTCATGACATATCAGGTATACGATATCAATGGTTACACATTCTACACGAAAAATAAGGACCGGAATTGCGAATACCAGAACTCAGGGGTAACGATGGAATCATTAACAGGTGACGTCAAGGAAATATACTATGGTAGGATCGACGAGATATGGGAACTCGACTACTGTGGAGAGAAGGTGCCAATGTTCCGTGTCACATGGGCAAAGAGCGTCAGGAAAGAAGGACAATATTTCACCACCATGGTTATACCTGAAGCCAAATCCGGTACGAATGTCACCGCAAAAAAATGAGCCATCGGTCTTGGCTAACCAAGTGGACCAATGCTTCTTCATTACTGACCCGACAAGGCCTAGCCGTCTTGTCATGCGGAGAGGCAAAAGAAGCATCATCGGAATGGATAGAGTAGCCAACGAGCAAGACTTTGACCTGTACGGCGACCCAAAAATGGAAGATGACAACAACGATGGAACGAAATATACAACAAGAAGAAGCAGGATAACGGTACATACATGTCGCACATTCCACCGAAGAAGTCACGGTGTTCCGGGAATAAATTACTCAACGCGACAAAGAAGGGAAAGAAAATTGTAAAACGCTAGCTCTAAGAACAACGATATATGTGTCGTGTGTTTGCATGCATTCGAGGAAGTGATGGCAATGTATGATGATGTATTTTATATGTATGCACTAAGATGTGGTGTTTAAATTAGTCAACACATTATTTAATTTTTTGTTTTGAAATTTATATTGTGTTATTTAAAATTATTTAATGATTTTTAAATTAATCAACACATGATTTGAGATTTTATTTTGAAATTTATATTGATTTATATGAATTTATGTTGTTTTCTAAAATTATTCAAAAAAAATTGGTGCCACCGAAGAAGTCACGGTGTTCTGGGAATGAATTACTCAACCGCGACAAAGAAGGGAAAGAAAATTGTAAAACGCTAGCTCTAAGAACAACGATATATGTGTTGTGTGTTTGCATGCATTCGAGAAAGTGATGGCAATGTATGATGATGTATTTTATATGTATGCACTAAGATGTGGTGTTTAAATTAGTCAACACATTATTTAATTTTTTGTTTTGAAATTTATATTGTGTTATTTGAAATTATTTAATGATGTTTAAGTTAATCAACACATGATTTGAGATTTTATTTTGAAATTTATATTGATTTATATGAATTTATGTTGTTTCCTAAAATTATTCAAAAAAATGGGTGTGGGGGATTCGAACTCGGGTGTTTGGGAACAGCACAGTCCAACCACTTGGCTAAGTAAGTAGTTGTGATACAGAGAGGCAATGTTTCGTTTTGAACATATTCTGCAAATAGGCGCGGCGCACCTCGCTGCGGTGCGTCACGGCTAAGCTATGCGTGGCGCACATCCCTGCGGTGCGTCACGGCTAAGCTATGCGTGGCGCACATCCCTGCGGTGCGTCACGACTATCTAATGCGTGGCGTGCCTTGCATTGGTGCGCCATGGATACAGCCGGTATAGATCGAGGGGGCGCCCGCGGCCGTTCCTTCTTCCCTCTTAATCCCCTTCTCTCCAGTCTCCAACGATCCCTTTCTCTCTCCATCGATCGCCATCGTCGCCTCCCTTCTAGCCACCGCCGCCCGCACGCCTCGATCCGTTTAGCCACCGCACGTACGCTTCCATAGAGCCACTGCCCTAGCCACTGCCGCCATCCAGGACCAAGATCGGAGGAGTGGGAGTCGCGCCGCCATCCAGTACAAGGAGGAGCAGGAGGAGGATCCTTGCTGCCATCCAGGACCAAGAGGAGGAGGATCCGCGCCGCCGTCTAGGACCGGGAGGAGGAGAAGTCGCCGTCCGCCCAGTTCGTCCTCGACGCCGTCCACCTGTAGGAGACGCGCCACCGCGTCCGCGTTTGTCCTCGACTGCAAGGTGACCATCGTTCTCCCTCTCTCCTCCGTCATCCTCGCGTGCTTGCGTGCCCTATACCCTCGACCTAGACTATGCCACGTGCCCGAGCTCCTCTCCCCTGTCTTCCTAGTGGTCCATCCAGCCTGTGCCTACAACATGTTTGATGTTAGACCCCGACTAGATGATGAACTCCCGCGTATGCATCTTGCTCGTGTATGCATCTGTGTCCATTGCTGCCCGTGTATGAACCTACTACAATTTTTCTGCCTACTGAACTTCATGTATGTTCAGTAGTAACCCAACCAAATTTAGTAGCTGCAGAAACAAACCAAGAACACTCACTAATTAATCCTAGGATGCATGCTGTCTTAAGTGATTTATGTAGGCGTAAAACACTTGTCTCGTGATGTGAATTATTGCTGTTGATAAATCAGAAGAGCCGTTTGAAGTTGGAATGGCCTTTGGTGGTTTTCTATTTGTAATAAGTTTGTGCAGACCTGGCCCGTTAATGCTATGGTATGAAATGTGTGGCACTAATTCAGTGTTCATAGTAAATGTATCCAAGTCTCGATTTGGACAGTTGTTCCTTGTGGCCATGGGAACTGCTTTGCATTCTGAACTCTCAAGATATATTCAGTTACGCACAACACAAGAGGGATTTCATTGGTTACCCAACTGAATCAAAAAATCACCTGTTCTGGGTTGGGAGTGGGTAGCGACCAAAATTAGATCACCAGCACCGTTGACAATTAATCTTGCCACGATTAGTTGCAATTGCATTTGGTTGGCTGTGTATCTATTGTACCTTGGATTTTTGCTGTAGGAATCGAAAAAGTATATACTAAAGAGGTTGCAGGGTATCACCACATACATGCTATAGCTTTGGTATGCACATGCAGACGTACCACATTGTTTTCTTTAGGTGCATAGTGAATTGACCAGGCGAGGAGAAAATATGATTGAGTGTCCAGTTGCGTGTTAGCACTAAATAATTATTGAAGGTCTTGCTATTTTTTGGGAACCTTCCTCCCTCCTGACCATGGCAAGCTTGCACTATGCTGATGCTTCCATTTATTGTTTCTGCTCTTGACAGTTTGTTATGCCCAGATTAGTAGCAAGTGTGTTGAGTTGGCTGTGTAGTGGTACTGGTTGTACCTTTTGGTTGTATGCACAAGTTTTGAGTCATGACAGAACTTGTAGCGTTGTATCGCTACTTACTTGCCACCTGAGGCCCAAGTTTAAATAAGAACAAATGCTAGATTTGATCATTTTAATTCCCAGTGATGAACTTTAGCATAGCACTTCTATGTCTATCTGAGGAAAATACCCCCAGCCTGCTCTCTGTGCATAATCTAGCAATTTCTTGCTAGATGGTGTGTAGTTAACAACCTGGGGCTTGTTGGTTATGGATGGTTTTGTGCTTGTGGTCTACTTGCTCCTCAGCCCTGCTCCTCCACTTGTTCAAAAATGCTTACAGGATATTATGCCTAGTTTTACATGCATTGGTTCACTGTAAGAAAAAGGACAAATAAAGCTTTTAAGTTCTTGAAATTGCTGCTGCTTTTCAGTTCTTGAAATTGCTGTTGCTTTTGTTTGCTGCTTGTTCCTGAGAATTTGCTGTTGTTGTTACTTATCATATCCAATCTCTATAGAAGGTTGTACTTAGAGATCATATTGGTTGTTGCTGCTAAGTTGTTGCGATGTTGTTCATGAGAAATTG
Source organism: Alopecurus myosuroides (assembly GCA_028641055.1). NCBI lineage: Eukaryota > Viridiplantae > Streptophyta > Magnoliopsida > Poales > Poaceae > Alopecurus > Alopecurus myosuroides. The sequence continues at coordinate 72,589,803 of CM054058.1, forward strand.
CTGCTGCTAGGCTATGTTTGTTTGGCAGGTACCGGTGTTGGTACTGGTGATATAATTTTGATGGATAAAAAATGACCTTCTAGGGCTGGTGCTGGTGTTGTAGGACTGGTGCTGGTACCAGTGTTGGATAAAATTTTGCAGATAATAAAAATTGTGCTGGTGTTGGCCTAAAGAATCTGTCCGGCCATCGAGTCGTTTAAAACTTTGCAGGGAATTCAAATGAGTTGCCCATTTTTGCCAAAATGTTGATTAATTTCCGTTTCGGCGAGAATCGGGCACTCTAGTGCTAGAAAATTAGCAAATGTCATGCCGGATTTTTTTGGTGAATTTAGGACTTAGCCGTTTTCCCGTGATCGAGTAGTATGTCGATTTTTTGTTGCCTTTAGATTAACCAATAATTTCCCCCTTCAGAACATGGCACACAACGACGAGGCCGACGGTTCTATGCGGTTCTGGGAGATCTCCGAGGAAGAAGATGAGCAATACGACCCGACGGCGGATGCCGGGGATGACGCGCCCACTAGCAGTGGCGAGGAGGATGACACCACGACTAGTGGCGCCGGTGATACCACTAGTGGCGCCGCCGGCGGAAATGACACCACTGATGCTGGCGGTCAGACAGATGGCGGTAGCCAAGCCAAGAAAAAGATGGCAACGATAAAACGGAAAAGGAACAGTCTCCGCACCTACCGTGAAGAGATCACGGAATTTGATAGCAATGGGTATCCTATCGCGCCCGAGTCAGTGGTCAGAGGATTCGGAAACCAAATTGGTTGCATGGTCCGGGACACTGTCAGGGTCACCACCGATGATCTAAGGAAAAAAGAGAATACCCATTATCGAGTTGTTCTCTTTAGAAAGCTGCACGAACGATACTTGTACCCGCATCCGCCAGAAGAGCCGTTTAAGTACAATAATGACAATCTAGAGGGGAATCCGGTCAACAATGCCGCCATTGGTAAGATGAACACCGCCTTGGCCAACTGCAAACACCGGGTGAAGGTTGAGGTCTTGAACCCCAAAAGAATCTTGGAGAAGGTTTTAGCGAGTGAGCCGAACATCACCGAAGGTGAACTCCGGGACTTCAAGATACTTTGCGAGAGCGAAGTCGCCAAGGATAATAGTGATTGGGGGCAGAAGATGCGGAGGTTGAACATAGGTACCCACAAACTGGGATGCGGCGGTTACAAAGCAGCGATTCCCAATTGGGAGAAGGAGGACGCCAAACGTGCAACACAGGGCATCTCTGACCCCCTCGCAAGGTACTCGCCGTGGACAAAAAACTTCATCAGGGCCCGGTTTACATATGACCCAGTAGCTAATGAGTTTACTACCGATGATAAGGTGAAGAAGTTGTATGAAAACTTGGTAAGTAAATATACCACCCTAATTAGTTTGCTCTCGACGATCAAGTCGATTGCATCATAGTGTACTGGTGGAATTCTAAACGGTTCACGCTAATTGTGCAGAACACAGAAATCGAAAGTGGTGGAACCTCGGCATCCATGTCGTCGCTGCACGGCCCGTGGGACGACCATTTGAACAGGGCGGGGAACGTGACGCAGGGGAAGGATAAGCACAAAAGGCCGTCAGGTGGCCGAGTTTGTGGCTTGGGCACGACAACGAAGCTCAGAGATTACTACAAGGAGCCCAAGGAGGCGAGAAGGAATAGAAGGAGGACCGTCGAAGATATCCAACGTGATGAAGCCCGCGATCGCGAGATTGCAGACCTCAAGGCCAAAGATGTCGATATTCCGAATATTGTGAAAGAAGCTTTGGCAGAACAAATGGGCAACGTTTTGCCTGCCCACTACGATGTGGTTACTCGATGGGATCAAGGAGGTCGAGTGGGGCCGTGCCCGGTGCCTAGCGTGCAGGGTAGCAACTCAAGAGACTTGTCCAGAGTCTCGCCAGCCAACGCCACGGTGGCGGACCTACTGGTGACTCCGCCCTTCTACAACACGGCGCCGATGGTGACTCCGCCCGCCTCTAGCCGCCTGACCATCCGTTGCGCGCCCACAGGCGGTCCTCCGCCTAATGAAGAGCGTGCACCAACAAACGACCGAATGGTCATCAGTTGCACGCCCGCCGCAGGCGGTCCCTCGCCAGTCATCACTAGCACGCCCGCCGTCGTTGGCCCTCGCCACTAGAGGAGCTCGACGCCATCGCCAGCCAGGTAAATAGTTAAGCGTTGGAGCGTCGATCTTCCTTTGCCTTAGACTGGCATCTCTGACGCCCTGCATGTTTTCCGCGGAACGCCGACGTTCCATGCACTCTCCTACACACAGTGGACAGCGTGTTGAAAGATGTTGCTGTGGGTATGATCGTTCAACCGGCAACCCGTAGGTTCCACAATAGGCCGATGCGCGAAGACGTATATAGAGTTCGATTGCTTCGGGTGCTGGCGGGCTACGACGACTTGTTGCCTCCCATTCAACCCTACCAGGAAGAAGATGACCCCGATATCCTGACGCTGCTCCACTGCCTACCTTGGAACATGGAATGGCCGAAGAGCCAGATTCGCCTTGGGAAGAGGGGCGCCACCCCGCAGACATCGCCTCTAGAAGTACGGGCGCGATGCGCCACCTTGAAAACAACCCCTCTAGAAGCGCCGGAGCGGAGCCATGGCAAGACCGTCGTAGCGCCGTCGCCTACCCCTGACATGGAGATGGCACAACACCCGGCGGATGACAATCTTGATGCCATGGATTTCATCGTTGATGACTTTTATGGCGGAGATTACATTGCTCCTCCCCAAGAAGAACCTTACCATAGGACGGAGGCTCGTGGTGAGGCTCCTCCAGCGGATAAATCCAATTGCAAGCGTCTATTCGGTTCTCAGGAAGACACACCTCCAAATGTCGCCCCCTGCACCGAGACTCAGAAAAGTGTGCAGGGAGGAGTTATTTTCAGCCCTCGCACAATCCGTAAGGCGGCTAATGAGGAGATTGAGAAGGAGTGCATTGCGAAAGCGCCGAAGCCGCGGAAAAGAGGACCTAGATCCAAGGCCGCAAAGTCCGCGAGCCAGCCTGCTAAGATGCCGCTCCGTGTTCAGGACGGGCCACCTACATCTAAGCATACGACGAAGGTGCATGTGATGGGTCAGCCTATGCTTAACCAGAACAAGCTCAAGTTCGCAAGTGGGGATATGCGGAGTTTGCATGACAGCATTCTTTATCTTGAATCGCGCCTTATTGAATCCAAGGATCCATCATATCCGGTTTTCGTTGCCATGGTGCCAAAGGACTTGGGCTTCGTCGAATCAACCGGCGCGGATAGGATAGTACTGCGTTTTTTTGACATCTTCGATATGTTCCATAGCAATCCGCTGCACTACTCCATGGTCCGCCTATACTCGCTCATTCTGGCGGTGCAAGTCAGCAGGGATAATACACCGGGCATCACGATAGTGGACCCCTTCTACATGCGCTACGACGTGTTGTGCTACGTTGGGAACCAGGTAGTCGCGTCAACATATCTCCGGGACTTCATGCTGGCGAACCAGACCAAGGATTACATCCTCGTGCCTTACTATGCCGGGTAAGTCAATATTCTTAGCCGAAGCGAAAGTGATTTTCTTTAGATTTTCATCGCTCCTTTCCAACACTTTGTTTGGATTGTTCCGCGCAGATATACAAAATGCACACTCATCTGCATTTGTATCAGTCATTCACATGCCACGTATCTCGACTCAGGGAGTGCGGTGAAGAAAGACTACTCCAACGTGAAGAAAGTTTTGAATAATGCTCTCACCGGCTACCACATAAAGGGGGGCAGAATCGCTAGGGAGAAGGTCGTTCAGGGCGCTCGGGTGTTCACCCACACGACGACTTTCGCGTGCGTCAAGCAGCCGGCAGGTAGTAACAGAGACACCTACTATGTCCTCCATCATATGCGGGCGTACGTACGGGATCAACCGTACCTTACCCTGCCTAGTGAAGTGCAAGAATGGGCCTCCCGCTTGTCGTTGGTCGGCGATGACAAGGTTAGAGAAGAGATATATGATATCCAGAAGTGCTTTGCCACGAAAATCGTTCATGACGTGGTGAACAATAGCGGGACATTCCATTGCCGGTTCTCCATGCCGAACCGCGACATAGATACCTACCTAGAAACTGCATGTGACGACATGCCCTTCATCACTCCGAAGGGCTGTCCCGTTGTAATCCCTGGGCGGATGAGTCAGAAGGAGTGAGAACTATTGTAAGGCTTGCTACATTTTCCGAAATTAGTTGAACTCAATCGTTAGGGTTATGAATCGTCCATCGTGTAACATATTCTCAATTATGTCAATGCTTAATTATATTTCTTTTTATTATTGCGGTCCTACTTGTGATGTTCGTTCGATCTTTTGAATAAATAAATGCCGATGATTACAAGAGTTGGTTCACACTAAGTTGGCCTTGGTGGTCTGGTGCGCCTTGTGATTTTCACAAAGTTAGGATCTTGTGCATCCCACTTGGCGCACCCGATCCATCAAGGCCGCTTCTATGTTTCCACCCTAAATATCAGGCACACATTGTTACGGTTGTGAATCGTCCATTGTGTAACTGATGCTCAATTATGTCAATGCTTGATTATCTTGCTTTTTATTATTCCGGTCCTACTTGTGATGTTCGTTCGATCTTTTGTATAAATGCCGATGATTAAATGAGTTGGTTCACACTAATTGGCCTAGGTGGTCCGGTGCGCCTTGTGATTTTCACAAAGTTAGGATCTTGTGCATCCCATTTGGCGCTCCGGGTCCACCTAGGCTGCTTGTATGTGTCCACCCTAAATATGAGGCACACAGACCGATAACCATCTTGTTCCTGTTAAGAGATACTACATGAGTGTAGTAGTACAACCCATCACAAGCTATACTTTTGTGTGTAGTACTGGCCCCTGAACCGTTCACCAGCACACACATCACAGATAGTAATCAAAGGAAACAAATGTATTTAATACTATCGAAATTATCCAGAGTAAAGTAGTTTATTACAATCTGCATAGCGAAGTGCTAGCTCAAATAATTATTAAACACACAGCAAAGCAGCGGTAGACCTCCATCTTCTTGTTTGTAAGCCACAGGCGAACAAAGGTTGATGTGAAGCCTCGAAAACCTACGACAACTAATCCGAATCCGAATAACCTGCAGGTTGGAATATGCAGCCCCCAAAAGCAGGTCAGATCATTCTGAGCAATGATGGCAAGTGACACTATGGTGGTATATAAATGGCAAGTGCTAATCTATATGCATATTTGGCTGGTGGAGTTTCTAGGCTATTTTGCATAAATGCATTTGTCCTATCATTTGATATAAATTAATTTTTGCACATATTCTGGACACTTTGGTTGATAGCAAAGTGCTCCTAAATAATTGGACACCTTGGTTGATAGCAAGATGCTCCTACCCTTTGGATTAGCACACTGAAAAACCATCAGGCACTACTCCAATATCCCATAGTGAAATTTATTAGTAATTAATAAAACGAGATGAACGAGATATGTCATGTTTCCCATCTAGTTGTTGAATTGTCCATAACCAATGGAACACGGCTAAGATCTTAGTTTTAACCCTCGCGAGGTTTGTGTCCTTTACCCATGTTGCCTAATCGACCCCAAACACCATGATACACCACTAGTACCACGGAAGGAAAGAAGATCAAGTCATAAACCATAAGAAGTAGATCCCCAAACCCACCACGAGCCGGACCAACCTACCACTAATCTACATCTCTGACACGTTGGGTTCGAGTCACCACAACTTACAATCTATGTCTAGCCCATACTAATATGAAACATGTTTGCACGCAAAAACAACTACATAAAGAAAGTAAACATAATCTCAATATACTGGGCGGCGATCCGCACCAAACTTTGTACTCTGATGACACTCTAGCAATCCGCCCAGTGGTTAATTAATTATCATGTTGTTTTCATAAGCAATTAAAATAATGATTTTCATCATAACATGATAATGATCCCATCCGCGAATAGCTAGAGCATGGCTAAGCAATCTACAACTACGAGGTTTGCCTACCATATGGATGCTACAATCTAGGGTAACATGTGATTACTCCACTTGGGTGTTAGTGAAGCAACCCCTAATAATATCTAGCATAGCGATAAGACTCAACTCCTACTCATGCATAACTACTATAAAAATCTAATGCATATAGTAAAATAGTAGGTTCATGTGTGTCACTTGCCTTGGCAACACGTGAAGCTGTTCAAACACTCCTCGCAACCACAGTCGTTGTAATCTACACGTTGCAATCGACAAATCATAAGCAACAAGACAACAATATGCAACGCATGCATGCATGAAAGCTTAGTGATGCAAGAATAGATCTATTATTGTTCTCTGATTATTAACGACATGCATGATGCAAGGAAAGTGTTTTTGTTGCAAGGAAAATAATTAAAGCAATTATAATGATCTAATAGTGCTAGATTAAGAACATGCGAGATCTAACCTGAATTATGCATCTACACAAGTTAATGATATTTTTCCTGAATAGATCTAATCAAAACAAGATCATACAAAGAAGATTCGATGATTTTCGAGCTACGTTGATTTTATATGATTTAATTAGCCCATAAAGCATAATTGAAAACAGAAAATAATTATAGCTCAAAATATATATTTGATTGCGTAGATGGATAGATCTCATTTTTCTCTTTCATTTGATATATTAAATGCGCAAAACGGAGTTACAGAACTAAAGATATTGAATTCACAAAATTTAAGAAAATTCTGGAATTTTAAAACGGAAAATAAACACGATTTGACCGGGGGGTTGACCGTGCTGACGTCAGTGCGGCGCTGACCACGGTCAGATCTGTTCTGTGCCGTCGGATCCCAGATTAGATCGCGCGAGGGCTCACCGGAGCGGCGGCGGCGGCGGATCGGAAGTGGACGGCGGCGGCGCTCGGGGTCTCCTCCGGCGATGGCGTGGACGGCGGCGTGCTCCTCTCGTCAGCGCGGTCTCGGGGGCGGTGGCGGCGCGGGCTCCCGAGGCGTATCCCGCCGGCGGCGAGGATTCCCGAGGCGGCGGCGGACGGTGGAGGCGCTAGGGTTCCGTGGGTGGCGGCGGTGTTCGTGGGGTGAGGACGTCGAGGCGGGGGGGCCTTATATAGGGGGTCGGGGTGGCGTGGGCGAGGGGTTGGCGGCCGAATCGGGCGCGGAATCCACGACGGCGCAACCTCCTCCTCCGAATCCGGGAGGAGTCCGGCGAGGGTGACGCCATCGCTGACGTCGTGGGCTGGGCCCACGCGTCAGCGGCGCGGTAGGTTTTTTTTTATCGTTCGCTTCCGCAGCGAGGCGGGCTGCTGGGCTGGGTTGGCCCACTGTGCTGCGCGCCGCGCGCGCGTTGGGCTGGCTCGGCCGCCCGGCCCGTTTCTTTTTTTTATTTAAAAATTAAAACATTAATAACTTTTAAAATATAACTCAAAAAGGGTGGAACAAATTTTGAAAAATTTGAAATTTGAAAACCTATCCACCTAGGTTATTTTGAGGGGGATTTTTGGGAAAGATAAAAATAATGAAATAGCTTGGCCTATATTGCCTTAAAGAAGAGAAATGATTTCTTTTTGGACAGGATTAAAATTTGGGATTTCAAATGCAACAATCAAATGCAATTTTGGAAACATGCCATGCTATGCATATACTCTAAATGCAAAACATTCCAAATGTAAGATTTGGGATGTTACATACTAACCCCCTTAAGATGAAGCTCGCCCTCGAGCTTCGGAGTGGCTAGCAAATAGGTGTGGGTGGTCTTCTCGAAGATCATCCTCTCGTTCCCACGTAGCCTCCTCTTCGGTGTGATGGTTCCACTGAACCTTGCAGAACTTGATCGTCTTGGTCCGTGTCATTCTCTCCGCTGTATCCAAAATCCTTATAGGCTTCTCCTCATACGTGAGATCACTCTCCAATTGGACCTCCTCTAGCGGAATGGTATCTCTCAATGGTGTATCTGCCATTTCTGGGTGACACTTCTTCAGTTGAGACACATGGAACACGTCATGGACGTTAGACAATCCTTCTGGCAATTCCAACTGATAGGCTACTTCTCCCTTGCGTGACAGAACCTTATACAGTCCAATGAAACGCGGTGCTAGCTTTCCCTTAATTCCAAAGCGCTTAACTCTGTGCAGTGGCGATACTCTTAGATATGCCCTATCACCAATCTCGTAGGTCACTTCCCTACGCTTTGAATCAGCATAACTCTTCTGCCTAGACTGTGCTATCTTCAACCTATCGCGTATCAGTCTAACCTTCTCCTCAGCGTCCTTGATAAGGTCAGGGCCAAAGAAGCTACGTTCTCCTACTCCATCCCATAACAAAGGAGTCTTGCACTTCTTTCCATATAGTGCTTCGAATGGAGCCATCTCTATGCTAGACTGATAGCTATTGTTGTAGGAAAACTCTGCGTAAGGCAAACTCTCATCCCAGCTAGAGCCATAATCTAGAGCGCAAGCTCTCAACATATCCTCTAGAATCTGATTCACTCTCTCTGTCTGACCATCCGTCTGAAGGTGAAATGTTGTGCTGAACTCTAACCTTGTTCCCATTGTCTCGTGCAACTGACGCTAGAAATGAGATGTGAACTGTGTTCCTCTATCAGACACAATTCCTTTTGGTACCCCATGTGCACAGACAATCCTACTCATGTAAAGCCTAGCCAATTTGGCACTAGTGTAGGTGGTCTTCACTGGTATGAAATGAGCCACCTTAGTCAAGTGATCGACCACTACCCAAATAGAATCATAGCCAGACCTTGTTCTAGGCAATCCGGTGATAAAATCCATTCCAACCTTATCCCATTTCCAATCTGGTATGCGTAATGGCTGCAATAATCCTGCCGGTTTCTGATGCTCAGATTTTACTCTACTGCACACATCACACAATGCAATGTACTCCGCGATGTCTTTCTTCAAGTTATTCCACCAAAATCTTTCTTTCAGATCCATGTACATATTGGTGTTCCCTGGGTGAATGGAATATGGTGAGTCATGAGCTTCTTGTAATATCAGCTTTCTAATATCAGGATCCTGTGGTACACAAATACGCTTCCCGAACCATAATGTACCATCGGCATCTTCATGAAACTCCTTCATCTTTCCTTCACTCATTTTCTCTTTTATTTCCTTTATTCCTTCATCATCCTTCTGGGCTCCCTTGATCCTGTCCATCAGTGTTGGCATTACCTCCATGGCTGCCACATACCCTTCATTCACTAATTCCAAACGGAGAGACTTGAATTGTTCACACAATTCATCTGGTAACTCCCCTGAAGTGAGTCCATTCACATATCCCTCGCGGCTCAATGCGTCTGCCACAACATTAGCCTTCCCTGGGTGGTACTGGAGAATCAAATTGTAGTCCTTTATCAACTCCAACCATCTCCTCTGCCTCATATTCAGCTCCTTTTGTGTGAATATATATTTCAAACTCTTGTGATCCGTGAAGATGTCACATTTCTTGCCCATGAGATAATGTCTCCATGTCCTAAGGGCATGTACAACTGAAGCTATCTCTAAATCATGAGTCAGATAATTCTTCTCGTGATTTTTGAGCTGTCGTGATGCGTATGCAACTACTCTTCCATCCTGCATCAATACACTACCCAGTCCTCGACGTGAAGCGTCGCAGTACACTTGGAAATCCTTCTGGAGATCCGGCAAGCGTAGAACTGGTGCTGTTACTAATCGTTGTTTCAGATCTTGGAAACTGGTCTCACAGTCCTCACTCCATAAGAACTTATTTTCCTTCTTCAGCAATTCTGTCATAGGTTTAGCAATCTTGGAGAAATTCTCAATGAACCTACGGTAATATCCCGCATGTCCTAAGAAACTCCGGATATCCTTCGCATTCTTTGGTGATTCCCACTCAGTTACAGCTGATACCTTGGCTTGGTCTACTGCAATACCATCGCCTGACACCACGTGTCCTAGGAATCCTACTGTATTCAACCAAAAATCACACTTTCCAAACTTAGCATACAACTTATGTTCCCTTAGCTTCCCAAGAATCAAACGTAGATGTCCTCCATGCTCCTCTTCATTCTTGGAGTATACTAGAATATCATCTATGAATACCACTACAAACTTATCCAAGAACTCCATGAATACATTGTTCATCATGCTCATAAAGTATGCCGGGGCATTGGTCAATCCAAAAGACATGACGGTGTATTCATATAGACCATACCTTGTGGTAAAGGCGGTCTTTGGGATATCCTCCTTCCTAATATTCAGCTGGTGATATCCAGATCGCAAGTCGATCTTAGAGAACACACTAGCTCCCTTCAGCTGATCGAACAAGTCATTGATGTTGGGGAGTGGGTATTTGTTCTTTATCGTCACCTCATTCAGTGAACGATAGTCCATAACTAGACGATGTGTCTTATCCTTCTTTTCCACAAACAAAACTGGTGCTCCCCATGACGAAGAACTCCGCTGACTAAATCCTTTATCCAACTGCTCCCTAAGTTGTTTCTTGAGTTCCTTCAGTTCATCTACATCCATCTCATATGGCCTCTTATCTATAGGTCCTGTTCCCGGTATCAAGTCTATGACAAACTCGATGTCCCTATCAGGTGGCATTCCTGGTAGTTCCTCCGGAAACACGTCAGGGTATTCCTTCACTATAGGTACATCCTCTAGGCTAACCCCCTTAAGAGAATTCAGCTTGATATCCTTAAGATCGTGAGTGGACCTATATCTGATTCTTCTTCCTTCAGGTGTCGTGAGTGTGATTGTTCTCTTGGCACAATCTATCTGACCTTCATACTTTGCCATCCAATCCATTCCAATAATCACATCTAAACCTTGTGAATCCAACACTATGAGGTCTGTGGGGAAAGTGTGTGATCCTATAGATAAGGATAGTAGGCGACACCCCTAGGTTGATAGCATTTCCCCTCCTGGAGAGCTAATTCTAATAGATCTCTTAAGAATCTCAGTAGCTAGCGTATTTCTATCCACGAATGCCCTTGATATGAATGAATGCGATGCTCCAGTATCAAATAGTACGAGTGCAAGGTAAGCATTAACCAAGAACTTACCGAGCACGAGGTCTGGTTCAGCTTGCACCTCCTCCATGTTCACGTGGTTAATAGTTGCCTTCTGGGACATGTTGGCCTTGGTTCCTTCTACAGCCTTCTCCTCCGTGCACCTATCAGCGAAGTGTCCCGTTTTCTTGCATTTAAAGCATTGCACCTGGCTAAGGTCCTTCCTGAAGGTATGGTTGTGGTTGCGGTTCTGTCCGTTGCCTCCCTAGTACTGGTTGTTGCCTCTGTAGCCACTATTGTTGTGACCATTCCCTCCATTGTGCTGGTGACCTCCACGATGGTTGTGCCCATTTCCTCCAGTCCTGTGCTGCCCAGAATTTCCACCGTTGTCCTGGTGAGTGCGTATCCTCTGGTGTGTGCCTGAGCTGTGGTTTCCTCCCATGTGTTTCCTCTTGCGCTTCTCAGCCTGCTTGTGTTTGCCCTCCAGTATGATGGCCTTGTCAATGAGTGACTGGAAGTTAGTGATATGAACCACTGACAGTTGAATGGCCAGCTCATCATTGAGTCCATCGAGGAACTTCTCGCGCCTCTTAGAATCGGTGTCCACATCCTCTGGTGCATAGCGAGCTAAGTTGCTAAACTCATCTATGTACCCAGTAACTGAGCGATGGTACTGTTGCAGGTTGCGGAATTCCCTCCTCTTGAGACTCATCACTCCGGACGAGACATGGGCGTTGCGGAATCCCTCTTGAAACATCTCCCAGGTGACCTCCTCAATGGGGTGGGTAATCTGATAATTATCCCACCATGATGCAGCTTGTCCCTCCAGTAAGTGAGCGGCGAACCTCACTTTCTCTTCCTCGCTGCATCCAATAGTCAGTAGGTCCTTGCTCACAGAACGCAGCCAATCGAGAGCAAGCATTGGCTCAGATGCACTGGAGAACTTCTCTGGACTTAACCTCAGGAAACGAGTGAGCATGTCCACCTGTGGTGGTGGTGGTGGAGGATTGTTGTTGTTGTGGGTGATGTACTGGGCCATCAGTTGGGCTAGCTGAGTCACGACATTCTCCATGTTGTTGTTGTTGTTATTCTCCTCTTCCTCGTTGTTGCGGCTGGTGTCGCGACGGGGAGCCATCTAAAGGTTAGCATAGACGAGTTTAGATAGATAGGACCAAGGAGAATAGCTACCCATACTATATATGAACCAATCAACACTTAGCAAACATCAATCAAACCAATCAAACACTTTATATAGCTTTTAGAAAATAGGCCTAAAATTCCTGCGAAATTTGAGGTACTTAATGTTTACAAAACTTATTGAAAATACTCGAACTAATATTGCCATACCACAACTTTTTGGTATGGTCAAACCTATCACGATTTATTTCCTAACGAATACTAATGGTGGGCTTAACTATCTACTTCCGGGAGCGCTTGCTACTTGGAGACTTCACTCCCTTCTTCCTCTTGCGATCCTCATTCACGTCATAGTCCTCGTCATCCGTGTCTTCTTCATCCTTCTCATATTCCATCTCCTCTGGATCTTCTTCCTCTTCTTCAGGGCCTTCCCCTTTGACCTCCTCATCACAGCTCTTCTTGCTATACATGCGACTAGGTGGTAGCGGTAGTGGAGGTGGTTGAAGGAGCTCCTCAGGCAAGTCCACGCTAATCCCATTCCTTACGAGTATGTGATCCTTCTCCACTAACTCCATGGTGAGTCTAGTGTCACTAGCCTTGAATTTCTCTACCTGGATCTTGAGAGCGTCCATCTGGGCATTGAGAGCATCTATCTGGGCGTGGAGTGTGATGATCTCCTGTGCTTGGAGATGGACGGTGGGCCTTGCCTCCTCACTCTCCATCAAGTTCTTACGAGCACGATCCTCCATTCCAGCACTATAAGACTCCAAGTCCTCCACATGCTTCTGCATCCTGGTCTTGTCTGGATCGTAGCTCACCATGACTTTTCCATCTTCACTCCTCTTCCCAAAATCCCTATAGATGGATTCTTCAGGTATCTGGTCACGATAGTCATAGTTTAGCCGCGCCAGTGCATACTTCATGGAGGCGACGAGCCCTTCTTCCCAGCTGGAGTAGTTGTCCTTGAAGATGAGGACCTTGGCTTCACCATCCACAATTCCCACCACAATGGTGGTCTTGAGGTTCCACAGCTTGTCTCCTGGTACGTTGCTATCCATCTTGTAGCCCTCGATCTTCGGCAAGAAGAACCCCAGCAGCTTGGTTAGGTTTGCAAGATCGTTCTCGAACTCCACGTCCGAGTTCTCCTCCACATGGTAGACTTCTTCTTCGGTACTCATCTATAGAAAGGTAAGAGTGGAAGTTAGCAAAGACAAGTGGTATGATACGAAAGGTAATGAATGTAAATATAGAAGATAAAGTAGAATTATCATCCTATGGATTTCCTATTCCAAACTTAGGTTTTCGAGCCTACAGTAAACATTTGCTCTGATACCATCTGTAGTAGTACAACCCATCACAAGCTATACTTTTGTGTGTAGTACTGGCCCCTGGACCGTTCACCAGCACACACAGCACAGATAGTAATCAAAGGAAACAAATGTATTGAATACTATCAAAATTATCCAGAGTAAAGTAGTTTATTACAATCTGCATAGCGAAGTGCTAGCTCAAATAATTATTAAACACACAGCAAAGCAGCGGTAGACCTCCATCTTCTTGTTTGTAAGCCACATGCGAACAAAGGTTGATGTGAAGCCTCGAAAACCTACGACAGCTAATCCGAATCCGAATAACCTGCACGTTGGAATATGCAGCCCCCAAAAGGAGGTCAGATCATTCTGAGCAATGATGGCAAGTGACACTATGGTGGTATATAAATGGCAAGTGCTAATCTACATGCATATTTGGCTGGTGGAGTTTCTAGGCTATTTTGCATAAATGCATTTGTCCTATCATTTGATATAAATTAATTTTTTCACATATTCTGGACACTTTGGTTGATAGCAAAGTGCTCCTAAATAATTGGACACCTTGGTTGATAGCAAGATGCTCCTACCCTTTGGATTAGCACACTGAAAAACCATCAGGCACTACTCCAATATCCCATAGTCAAATGTATTAGTAATTAATAAAACGAGATGAACGAGATATGTCATGTTTCCCATCTAGTTGTTGAATTGTCCATAACCAATGGAACACGGCTAAGATCTTAGTTTTAACCCTCGCGAGGTTTGTGCCCTTTACCCATGTTGCCTAATCGACCCCAAACACCATGATACACCACTAGTACCACGGAAGGAAAGAAGATCAAGCCATAAACCATAAGAAGTAGATCCCCAAACCCACCACGAGCCGGACCAACCTACCACTAATCTACATCTCTGAACACGTTGGGTTCGAGTCACCACAACTTACAATCTATGTCTAGCCCATACTAATATGAAACATGGTTGCACGCAAAAACAACTACATAAAGAAAGTAAACATAATCTCAATATACTGCGCGGCGATCCCCACCAAACTTTGTACTCTGATGACACTCTAGCAATCCGCCCAGTGGTTAATTAATTATCATGTTGTTTTCATAAGCAATTAAAATAATGATTTTCATCATAACATGATAATGATCCCATCCGCGAATAGCTAGAGCATGGCTAAGCAATCTACGACTACGAGGTTTGCCTACCATATGGATGCTACAATCTAGGGTAACATGTGATTACTCCACTTGGGTGTTAGTGAAGCAACCCCTAATAATATCTAGCATAGCGATAACACTCAACTCCTACTCATGCATAAGTACTATAAAAATCTAATGCATATAGTAAAATAGTAGGTTCATGTATGTCACTTGCCTTGGCAACACGTGCAGCTGTTCAAACACTCCTCGCAACCACAATCGTTGTAATCGTTGTAATCTACACGTTGCAATCGACAAATCATAAGCAACAAGACAACAATATGCAACACATGCATGCATGAAAGCTTAGTGATGCAAGAATAGATCTATTATTGTTCTCTGATTATTAACGACATGCATGATGCAAGGAAAGTGTTTTCGTTGCAAGGAAAATAATTAAAGCAATTATAATGATTTAATAGTGCTAGATTAAGAACATGCGAGATCTAACTTATTATGCATCTACACAAGTTAATGATATTTTTCCTGAATAGATCTAATCAAAACAAGATCATGCAAAAAAGATTCGATGATTTTCGAGCTACGGTTGATTTTATATGATTTAATTAGCCCAAAAAGCATAATTGAAAACAGAAAATAATTATAGCTCAAAATATAGATTTGATTGCGTAGATGGATACATCTCATTTTTGTCTTTCATTTGATATATTAAATGCGCAAAACGGAGTTACAGAACTAAAGATATTGAATTTACAAAATTTAAGAAAATTCTGGAATTTTAAAACGGAACATAAAAACGATTTGACCACGGGGTTGACCGTGCTGACGTCAGCGCGGCGCTGACCACGGTCAGATCTGTTCTGTGCCGCGCGAGGGCTCACCGGAGCGGCGGCGGCGGCGGATCGGAAGTGGACGGCGGCGGCGCTCGGGGTCTCCTCCGGCGATGGCGTGGACGGCGGCGTGCTCCTCTCATCGGCGCGGTGGCGGCGCGGGCTCCCGAGGCGTATCCCGCCGGCGGCGAGGATTCCCGAGGCGGCGGCGGATGGTGGCGGCGCTAGGGTTCCGTGGGTGGCGGCGGTGTTCGTGGGGTGAGGACATCGAGGCGGGGGGGGGCCTTATATAGGGGGTCGGGGTGGCGTGGGCGAGGGGTTGGCGGCCGAATCGGCCGCGGAATCCGCGGCGGCGCAACCTCCTCCTCCGAATCCGCGAGGAGACCGGCGAGGGTGATGTCATCGCTGACGTCGTGGGCTAGGCCCACGCGTCAGCGACGCGGTAGGTTTTTTTTTGATCGTTCGCTTCCGCAGCGAGGCGGGCTGCTGGGCTGGGTTGGCCCACTGTGCTGCGCGCTGCGCGCGCTTTGGGCTGGCTCGGCCGCCCGGCCCGTTTTTTTTTATTTATTTATTCAAAAATTAAAACATTAATAATTTTAAAATATAACTCCAAAAAGGGTGAAACAAATTTGGAAAAATTTGAAATTTGAAAACCTATCCACCTAGGTTATTTTGAGGGGGATTTTTGGGAAAGATAAAAATAATGAAATAGCTTGGCCTATATTGCCTTAAAGAAGAGAAATGATTTCTTTTTGGACAGTATTAAAATTTGGGATTTCAAATGCAACAATCAAATGCAATTTTTGAAATATGCCATGCTATGCATATGCTCTAAATGCAAAACATTCCAAATGTAAGATTTGGGATGTTACAAGGAGGTGGTGATCCGGGGAAAGGAACCAATGCGAGGGTTTTTGGATTTCTTTCGAACTAAATAAGTTCACATATGTAATATGGTTCGTGAGATCCGAAAGAAATTAAACCCTTTGGTGCACATTCGTAATGGTGACATTCCTCAGAAATCTCGTATGGGGTTATGACCAATGTCGCCGTTATGGATGTGCACAAAAGGGTCCATTTTTTTTTCGGATCTCACTATATTACATATATGATTTTGTTTAGTTTCAAAGATTTCCAGAAACCCTTCCTTCCCCCGCATCGCCATCACATGTACTTACCTCGTAACAAGCACAAAATGTGAAGGTCCAACTTCACATCAAGGCCCGATGACCATCTTGTTCCTGTTAAGAGGTACTACAGGCGGTGGTGTTCCGGGGAAAGGACGAAGATGAGGGTTTCGGTTGGAACTAAGGAACGTCGCATACGTAATATTATTGTTAGTGAGATCTGAACTGAGTTGCACCGTTTGGTACATATACGTAATGGTGATATTTTTCATAACCCCGGACGGGGCTATGAAGAATATCACCGTTATGTATGTGCACGAAATGGTCCAACTTTGTCCGGATCTCACAAACACCTACGTATGTGATTTTGTTTAGTTTCAACGAAGTTCAGCAGCCCTTGTCTTTATCCTTCTCCGGATCGCCATCACGTGTACTACCTCGTAACAAGCACAAGATATGAATGGCCAATTTGATCCTTTGTGTTTAACTTTCATCTTCTTTATGTAATATATCTCCATTTACTATTTATTACAGACATGTTTAAAACTATTGTTTTTGGTTTTCTTTCTTGTCATTACAGATGCCGAGGTGCTACGTGGTGTTTAGAGGCAGGGTTCCAGGAGTCTACGATCACTGGGAAGACTGCTTCGAGCAGGTGAACAAGTTCAGAGGGAATGCCTACAAATCCTACAACACAAGAGTGGCGGAGCTAGGTGGTTCATCCATCTCAAGGAACAGAAGAAGAAGAAAAACAACAAGTGGATGAAGAACCTCGCCGCCGCTCTTGTCTCCGTCGCCTCGCTCGTCATGCTATGGTTCCTAGCTAGATGATTAGGTTATCGGCGACTATAGGTCACTTGTAACGATGATGAAGCATCGATCGATATAATCGGTCCCGATGAACACTTTGTATCTATTTGGCTCTGATAAACACTTTCTATTGATAATCAACTGTTTGATGTAGCTATTCGGAATTCTAAGCAGTATGATCATCTATGAAATATTATTTGTTTGTCACAGAACAGTTTTGATCCATTTTGTCTACTTATATTCTTCTGTATTTGAGCTGTATATACCTGTATAAATACGATACTGTGTATTTTAGAAAAATACAACATAATATAGCCGTGACGCACCTAAAAGGATAGGCGTGGCGCACCAGGAAACTTAGCCATGGAGGTATTATATAGGCGCGGCGCACCAGTGAGGTTAGGCGCGGCGCACCACTGACGTTAGGCGTGACGCGCCACAAAGTAGCCGCGGCGCACCGTGGCCGTGCGTCACGTGTAACGATAGGCGTGGTGCACTGAGCAGGTGCGTCACGGCTAACTCAACAGGCGCGGTGTGAGAGCCGTGACGCGCCTTGGTGCGTCACGGATAAGGATTTCGGTGCGTCACGCATGACCTTTTCCCTAGTAGTATATTTCCTCTTTAAGAAAGTAAAATTTTCGAATCGACTACTACTTCACTTCTTGATTCATCTTTTTGTCCAGCTCCTCATGAAGCCATGTCTTGCGCCTTGGTCTTCCATAGGGTGTCTCACTAGTAGAAAATAGGGATTTTGTTCGGGAGCCAAAAATGCTTTAGTCCTGGTCGTGTTTGGAGCTGGGCCTAATGGTAGTATTAGTCCCTGTTCTAACGGCTATGATATGGCGCGGGCGTGGGCAGTTGCAACCCCTTTTATAACTGAAATGGACTCGGTTGCAAATACACTTAAAACTACAAAACAATAGTTACAACCCGAGTTGTAACCGAACTAGTCTGAGTTGCAATTGTAACCCCAACGAACTAGTTCGGTTGTCACCCCACTTGCAATTAAACTAGCTCAGTTTGCAACTAGAATTAGTCTTAGTTGCGTTCACAGTTGTAACTTAATAATCCCCAGTTGTAAGCGAGTTTTCACTCCAACCGCAACCGAAAAATTTGTGTTACAACCCCAGCAGAATTCAAAATGTCAGATGGATAATATCGCTCGCTAATTTTTTATTGTTTCCAATTTTTTGTTGTGTCCTTGCATGGTTTGTGTTAATTGTTTCAAGAAAAGAAGCCCTAGAACCATAACAAGTTGAGAAAAAGAAAATTAGACCATCCCAGACACTAGCACCCGATGGAACTTTTTTATAGAAGAAATCCACCGAGCACAACGGTAGGCTCGAACCCGGGTGGGCAGCCAGCGCACTCGCCGAGTTAGTGGTCAACGGATCGGTCTATTCCGTTTCTTGATTTACACGGCTGACTTCAATCGACTGGGAATTAAATACAACTTTCTTTTTCCTTTTACTTGATCGACAATTATCACACCCGATAGTATTGGTTAGTGTTTGTAAAACAGAATATTGTGGTTGTCTCGATACCCAATAGGGTCGGACGGTTGCATATATATATGGATGTATAAGTTACAACAAAGCCCTAGATATACAAGGTATATACAGTCTAATACTCTCCCTCAATCTTAACCGTTCTCTGAATTCAGAAGGTTAAGATTGTGTCTACAGCCCTCAAACTGAGGTTGAGATAACGGCTTTGTAAATATATCGGCAAGCTGATCCTTTGAAGGAATAAACTTGATCTGCAACTGCTTCTGAGAGACACGTTCTCTGACAAAGTGATAATCTACCTCGATGTGTTTCGTTCGGGCATGAAAGACAGGATTTGATGACAAATATGTAGCACCGATGTTATCACACCAAAGAACAGGTGGCTGATCTTGAGAAACTCCCAACTCTCGAAGCAAAGACTGAACCCAAATAAGCTCAGCTGTGGCATTGGCAACTGCTTTGTACTCAGCTTCAGTACTACTACGAGACACTGTAGCTTGCTTACGAGCACTCCAGGCGATCAGATTAGGACCATGAAACACTGCATATCCCCCCGTGGATCGCCGATCATCCGGACTCCCTGCCCAATCAGCATCTGAAAAAGCTGAGAGAACACCAGAAGACGTAGGCCGAATGAGCATGCCAAAAGACAGAGTGTACTGAACATAACGCAGGATGCGTTTAACCGCAGTCATGTGCAAATCTCGAGGAGCATGGAGATACTGACAGACACGGTTGACAGCATATGAGATATCCGGACGTGTGATCGTCAAATACTGCAAACCACCAACAATACTGCGGTACTCAGTAGCATCATCCGCAGACAGAAGAACACCAGCAAATGCAGACAGTTTGTCAGTAGCAGACATGGGAATGTGAGCAGGTTTGCACTGAAGCATACCAGCGCGTCGCAGCAAATCCTGGGAATACTTCTTCTGAGAGAGAAGCAAGCCAGCATCCGAGTGAGAGACCTCCAGTCCAAGAAAGAAATGAAGACGACCAAGATCTTTAACAGCAAAATCACCACTCAGAGCAGAGACCAACCTATCAGCAGCAGGAACAGAAGAGCTAACCAGGATGATATCGTCCACATAGACCAGCAGATACATAGTGACAGTAGGACGCTGCAGCAGAAACAATGATGTATCGGCCGTGGATGGAATAAAGCCATGAGCACGGAGAGCAGTGCCAAGTCGTGCATGCCACGCACGAGGTGCCTGTTTCAGGCCATAGAGTGCCTTGACCAGACGACACAGATGCTGAGGACGAGCTGGATCAACAAAACCAGGAGGTTGGCGCATATATACCTCCTCCTCAAGAACACCATGAAGAAAGGCATTCTGAACATCAAGCTGACGAAGAGACCACCCTCTAGTGACAGCTAGCGAGAGCAACAGGCGAATAGTGGTGGGCTTCACCACAGGACTGAAAGTATCCTCATAATCAAGCCCATGACGTTGCTTAAAACCACGAGCAACCAGACGAGCCTTGTATCTCTCAATAGAACCATCTGCATGTCGTTTGACCTTAAAGACCCACTTGGAGTCAATAATATTGACACCAGACTTTGGAGGAACAAGGCGCCATGTATCATTTTTCAGCAGAGCTTGATATTCCTGTTCCATCGCAGATCGCCAATGTGGAATACTCATAGCAGCCTGAAAGTGGCGAGGTTCGGCAGTAGGGTCAGACTGAGAATAGGCCATACATGCCGCAATCCACGCAACTGTACCATCAGTGCGACTCAGCGGCTTATGAATACCACTCTTACTGCGTGTATGAGGACGGCGAACAACAGGTGCAGTAGGTGCAGACGACGATGGCGAGTCTTGGGGCGGAACAGAGACAGTAGGTGGTGTCGCAGAGGCAGCCAGCCCACGAGCAGAACCACGGGCGCGCGGTAGCGACCGCGCGGGCGACCGTGATGGTGACGAGCCAGGAGATGGCGGCCCAGCTGGAGACGGCGGCCCAGGAGACGGCGGCCCAGCTGGAGACGGCAGCCCAGCTGGAGAGGGCGGGCCAGGAGATGCCAGCCCGGGCGAAGTCGCGGCTGGTGACGCGGTGGGCGAGCGTGGCGATGACGTCGGAGCCCAATCCGCGTCGGGCTGGTGCGCAGCCACGCGTAGGGGAGCAGGCGGCCCTGCATGGGACATGCAGGGGGCGACGACGCCGTGATCGACGTCCAGACCGGGGGCTGCAGCAGGTGCAGCACTGGATGACACAGCAGTGTCATCAACAGGGGCATCATCCAAGAGTTGTAGTCGGGCTCCTCTACCAGTTCCTGCACCATGGTTAGACAACAAAAACGGCGAGTGTGCAGCATCTACAAATTGATCAGGCAATAAAGGAGATGAATGCAATGATGGTGTAGATGGAGTCACAGGAGATGGTAGAGCTGAAAAAGGGAAAACATGCTCATCAAAGATGACATCACGTGAGATATACACACGATTCGTCGGAACGTGGAGACATTTATACCCTTTGTGCACAGAACTATACCCGAGGAAGACACATTTTTTAGACCGATACTCAAGCTTGCGACTGTTATAGGGACGGAGGTGGGGCCAACATGCACAACCGAACACTTTAAGAAAAGTGTAGTCCGGGGTCTCATGAAGTAAGAGTTCTAGTGGGGTCTTCATATGAAGAAGTCGAGACGGAAGCCTGTTAATAAGAAAACAAGCAGTGGTGAAAGCATCACTCCAGAAACGAAACGGAACCGAAGCATGAGCTAGCAAAGTTAATCCTGTTTCGACAATGTGACGGTGCTTACGTTCGGCAGAACCATTTTGCTGATGTGTATGTGGACACGACACACGATGAGAAATCCCAAATTTTTCAAAGAAGGAGCTTAGATTGCGGTACTCACCCCCCCAATCCGACTGAACATGAATGATTTTGCGATTGAGAAGACGCTCAACATGAGTTTGGAACTTTAAAAACACATCGAACACATCAGACTTGCGTTTAAGAAGATAAATCCAAGTAAACCGACTGTAAGCATCAATAAAACTGACATAATATTCATGACCACTAACAGAAATTTGAGCAGGACCCCAAACATCAGAAAACACAAGCTCTAGTGGAGTTTTGACTACATGAGTGGACACAGAAAACGGTAACTGGTGGCTTTTGCCTTGTTGACACGCATCACAAACTGCAGTATCATTATTACTAGAAAGCGAGGGAAGCTCATGGCGATGAAGAACATGACGAACAATGGGTAACGCCGGATGACCAAGGCGAGAGTGCCACTGTGACGGGGACACACGAACACCACTGAAGACTTGAGACACAGCTGGAGAGACAGGAGATGACACATCAAGCGCGTAGAGGCCATTGCAGCACCGACCGCTAAGCAGTACGTCCCGTGTGACTCGATCCTTAATGAAAAAATGAGAGCGATGAAATTCACAAAACACATTATTGTCTCTAGTGAGTCTAGGAACAGATAGCAAATTACGTGTAACAGAAGGGACGCACAAGATATGTCGAAGATGCAATGGTGTAGAAATATGATTGGAAAGAAGAGATGCCTGACCAACATGAGAGATGTGCATACCTGCCCCGTTTGCCGTATGAACCTTGTCGTGGCCCTGATAGGTCTCGCGAACAGTGAGCTTGTTCAGCTCATTCGTCACATGATCCGTAGCACCAGTGTCCATGTACCAGGTGGGATCAACAGAATATGACTGTGTTTGCCCTTGCTGCGCCATATGAACTTGGCGCTCATTGCCTTTGCCATTATTGCCGAGGCCCAGGAAATCAGTCTTGAAACGGCGGTGGCAGCGAGATGAAACGTGGCCAGGGAGACCACAAGTCTGACAGGGCTGTGCAGCGCCACATGCAACACAACAGCCACGTGGGCGACCATCCTGAATGATCACGGAGGAGCGCGAGGTTGGCGGCGAAGTAGTTGCCGCGGCAGGTTTGCCCCCCCCAGGGGACGACGCAGGGGGAGGGGCACGAGAAGCTCCTTTGCCACGGTATGCTCCGTGGACGGAGGAGCCGTCAGGCAGTACGTCGGAACGGCGAGCGGAGAGCCGTTGCTCCGTTCCAAGAAGGCGAGCATAGAGCTCCTGTGGGCGAATAGGAACCTCCCGTTCCTTGATCACTTCCACGAGAGAGTCGTAGTCTCCGTCGAGACCATTAAGAATATAGCCAGCAAACTCAGCATCACGAAGGGGCTCGCCAATAGCAGCGAGCGTGTCAGCGAGGCCTTTAACAATGTTAAAGTAGGCAGTGATGGTCTTGTTCTCCTTCCTGGTTTCACCGAGCTTGTTGCGGATAGCCATGGACTGAGCCGTGGATTGCGAAGAGAAGCTCGAGCCCAAGATGTCCCACGCTTCACGAGACGTAGCCGCAAACAGCACCAGACCCGCGACACCCTCTCCAAGAGAGGACTGAATCGCGGAAAGAATGGCTTGGTCTTGCGCCACCCACGGGCGATACTGCGGATGGTACGGCGGAGGACACGGGAGGGAGCCATCAACAAAACCTTCGATGTAGTGACTACGAAGAAGGGGGAGGATCTGCGCACGCCAGTAGAGATAGTTGTCCGGTTTCAATTGCACCGGAAGCTGATGAGCGAAGTAGAACGGCGGCGACGGGATCAGCTCAAGTGGAGACGGCGGCGGTACATAGGCCGCAGCATGGGCCATATCCGGATGCGACGGCGCCTGATACGAAGGGTAGCCCGGCGGCGCCGATGGAGACGGCGGCGGGACGGGCATCCGTGGGGCATCGTACGTAGGGTAGCCCAGGGCAGAGTAGGCCGCATACGGCGGCGGCCGAACAGGAGCAACACCCGAGACGGGGCCACCAGCAGCAACCGGGCCATACACGGGCGCAGTAGAGACTCCAGGCGGCGGCGCGGTGGAGAGAAGCGATCCCGAGAACATGGGACCGGCCGATCTTGTAAGGAGGGAGCCGCCGGGGACATCCGACGCCTGGAACGGAGCGGTTCCTCCCTGAAGAAGGTGCTGGAGGAACGGCGAGACCGGCGTGGTCCAAGGCCCGTGATAGGCAGCCGAGGGAGATGCAACTGTGGTCGGCGGCGCGGAGAAGAGAGCAGCCGCCGTGGTGGAGTTGAACGATGCGGCGGCGTCGGCGGCCAGCATCAAGGCAGTATCGGCAGCGGCCGCGGCGGCGGAGGAAGCCGGCGGCGGCGGCGGCGGTGCGGAAGCCATTGTGGTTGTCTCGATACCCAATAGGGTCGGACGGTTGCATATATATATGGATGTATAAGTTACAACAAAGCCCTAGATATACAAGGTATATACAGTCTAATAGTGTTGTATTTACTTAATCCCTAGATCCATTGGTTGGACGACTGTAATATAATGACCGATCCCATCATAATGAGACCAGCAATCTCACGATTTTTTACATTCTACACCAGCGAGTCTTGTTTGATATAGCTTCTCCTGCCAATTTTTATGCGGTGAGCACGCTCTCTGACATAGGAGTAGCAGGAATACCGACAAACAAGTTGTGACGGATGCAGCGAGATAGATGGTCGTGGAGCACGTACGGTGCATCTCTTTTTCGAGTTCTAGCTTAGCCCCACGAGGCGTGCTCGTAGATGTGGAGCATGTACTGCATATACACCGGAAGGTCTACTTCCCAAACTTAGTTTCAAGGATCACGGTGCACCTCACCATTCTGCAACTCTTGCTGGTGTAGCTATGCAGATGATTCACCTCCGTAGTGAGCTCTTTGGTATTCAGCGACACTTATTGATCGGCCAGGGTTCAAACTTATGAGAAATGTAGACACATCGGTCATCACAGGGGATGCATTCCCGTATACCTCCAACTCCCAGCCACTTGCCCTGTTCCGACGAATCCTAATTTTTGCTACCCTATGTTTGTCTAAGTCTCGATTCCATTACATGTTATGCTGAGTGTTCATGTCCGGGTAAATAAGATTGGTTGGAGGCTATGAAAATAAAACATGAAGCCACTACCCCCTTTATATGTGTGTAATGTGCTCAGACTCTGAGCGAGGGTTTGTGCGTTCTAGATTGAAATCAAATAATTACACGGGCTAGGACAATGAAAATATCAATACACATTACGGGCTTTGATTCAATTATATCTGTACCTAATTAATAGAAACAATATCTGGAGATGCATGCATATATCTAAACCAATATAAAAAGAGCGAGAGGGGGCAGATCCAAACAATCACAGCCATCCAACAAACATCTAACGCTCCACGTACCGCCCGTCATTAGCGGTAAAACACTGCGGAACTGACCACACACGCCTAATCAAAACACGTTTTCCCTCAAATTCCGTTTCCTGGCCAAACCGCACATCCTAGCGCCCGCCGCACGACCCTAGCGTGATGCCGCCTGACCCACGACCTCGCTGTCCTACGTCCGATGCGAGCCATCTGGATAGCCGTGAGATGGAGAGAGAAATCCATGCCTCATATCTAGAGTTTAGGAAATCGCGAGGAGCAGGAAGAGGGGTCGGGATGGTGCTGGAGGGAGGACATCCGGGGAGGGAGTATCCATATGTATGATCCTGTCTCGCTCCACCTGGTAACGCTGGATGGCCGGACAGCGAGGGCTTCTGGTTTCTGGCTGGCTGAAGCGCCTTGTCCCTGAGATCGTGGTCTCCGCCATGCTGATGTATAGGTCTTCACGACGGAAGCGCCAGCACCTGGAGCTGACCCTCACAGATCACTATTGGTCCCCTGAGGTAAGTCTTAATTGCAAATTTGAACGTTTCAACATTTTGAAACTCTCCCATTCACGGCAATAGTGCTCTAAAGTTGATTTAATTTCCACATAAACATTGTCGTCAATATTATATAGGTCAATCAGCCACCACTGTAAAGTAGTCTTACTACCAGAAAGTAGTCTTGTCTTCTTACTCCCTCCGTCCACTTTTATAAGGCCAACTTCCTACTATTGAAATGCTAAGAAATGTGTCTTATAAAAGTGGACGGAGGGAGTACTATTTATAAATAGCAGATAAAATGATGCCTCTTACCAGAAAGTAGTCTTGTCTTTTTCCTATGTCTTACCGTCGGACATTTTGTTGTTTCCATATCCATTTCTCTACATTGTGGTTCAGAGGAAATGAACAGAAGTTCTGGATCACTCAAGCTGCTGAACTTACAAGGCAAGGAAAAAAGAATGTCTACTTCATTATTTGCCCCTCAAGTTTCTTATGTGACTGGCTGTGAACTGATAATGTTTATTATCTCATATGATTTTCGTTGTAAGTAAAATGCAGTCATAAGCAAGGTATGTTGAAACAAACTCTAACGTTGCTAGAAGTAGGAACAAAATATGTGTAAGTCTGATCCGTTCATGTGGTCGCATGTGCTATACGTTAGCCGCTGAATTTCTACGCCAGGTTTGTGTTTGATGGTGAGCCACCTGACCTGGAGAAAAAGGAACTGGACAAAACCCAAAGGGTATGCAACTGAATCGTCCCTTTGCGGTAGTATCCTATGAAGTAAAATGCATGATTAGTCCTTATTTTCTTTAATCTCGAGTTCTTGACCATATGCTTCTTATAGCTTGGATTAATGTTCAAAACCATTATTGTAAACTGATGGTAAAAGAAAATAAAAAGTACCATGTACATATCTTAGTCTATTGGGAATTTATTTAGCAGCTCCATACATGCCGTTTTCAATTAACGTAATTTCATTCACAAAAAAGGATTATCTGACAAAAGTAATTTGTAAATTTTTCACTCTTTATTTTTCCAGGTGCCAAAATCAGCAGGGAAACGAAGGAGCACCGCCCTTTTTTTAGGACCTCTATGACCTTCGATTATTATAATAGTATATATGATCCTCCTTGACAGTGTACCAATAATGAAGCATGCTAACACCCATCATTTGTTTGCTGTTCTCCTATAACTTATCTGCCCTATGTCTTCTCTGAATATAAAAGGAGAAAAATCACCAAATGATACAAACTAATGAAATTGTAAATGAACGTGTGCGCTTTCGCTGTATCACATTTTTTTAAAAGAAAAGTGCCACTTTTTTATTCTACCATAGTGGAAAGAGGGAGGGAGGATCCCACAACTCATTGAGCTTGCCAGTTTGTGACGAGCTTCTAGAATCAGTACATCTCTTTTTATCTCAGGGTTTGTTACATTTGGGTTTTATTTGGCAAGTAATGTGTTCACCATATATGCAAACTAAGCCAACTCGACATTGGCACCTGATATTCTAGCATGTCCACCCAACAAGCATGTGTTCATTAGTTCCATTCTCTTTCGTTTCTGAAACAGAGAAGCTCATGGTAATCTTAATTAGTGCCTTTGACGGCGACTGGAAGAACATGTAACAACTAACAACCAAATGAGTTCACTAAACTAATGGATGTATTGGATATTCCGTATGACACGTGCATTGCACGTGCACTTTTACTAGTGTATCAAAAGGTGAGGAGCACTTTTAGCAACACTGAATAAAATACGACCCAACCATTTGTTTCAACGCAAACGATAACACGGTTCAGCACTTAGCACTAAACCGCACAAACGGCGGATACCACCTCACAGAAAAGTGTTTGGACTCCAATCACGACCATGGCGACTTAGAAGTTAGAACGAATCGATCGGGCAAAAAGTGAATCATGCAGGAGGCGTGGCGGTGAGCGGGAAAGAGAAATCCAATTATCTCCGTCTGACTAGCATGTCAGAATGGACAACATGGAAACACTCTTATTTCTTCGACTAAAAATAAACAAGAGTCCTTCGAGTGGAATGGGAGAAATGCTGAGGGCGAACTGATGGTCTCCCCTGAATCTCTCTAAACTGATCTTTGAGGCGCTCTTAACTACTATCGTGTTTCCCACCTGATCATTGTGGAGCACGGCTGTTGGGTTTCAATTTCATATGTGAGTTCAAACTAGAATGAATTAGCTTACAAAAGGATTTCGGCCGCTAATTCCCATGGCCTGTAAAACTGCGTAAGCGGGACTGAGTTCGCCTTGTTGATAAGTGTCGCGCTTAGAGCAAAGCTTCCAGCGACCATCCCGGATGTGGCGGCTTGTGCGAGTGAGGAAGTGCGAGTGAGGAAGGCCCCTCCTTGGCTTGCAAACGAGGATTGGGCCAAGTGAGCCTTGTACTTGGTATACAGATCGAGTACCTTTACTTAAGATCGAATCGATCGGAGCGACATAAGGGGGCGAGGAAGAAGTATAAAATTTGATGAATCTTCCGTGGTAAGGATAGTTGTGTTGTATCTTAGCGATATTGGCTTGAAAATATTCTGTAATTCCAAATTATTTTATCTATCTAGTGAGATTATCGAGTAGAAGCTTAGAAAAGCTGAGCCAAGCATCATCAAATGCGGTGCCATCGCGTGCCTTGTATTTTCTGGTCGGAGATCAATCGGTTGGAACTTCATCAATTTATTAGCTGGCTGACTTCGAATCTAACTCCAGCAGCGACAAACTGTCGTGTTCCATAAGCAGACCAGTTAACAGTATTTTAACTAACAAGCGGAAGAAATAAACGAGTGGGAGAAGAATCCTGACCATCCTGGTTTTCCATTTTTGTTTCTAGAATTTCGAGGAAATAACGAAATTCCGAAGAAAAACTTCAATTTATTTGGACAAATATGAATGCATCCGTTTAAATCTTTTGGGATTAACAACCAATCTTATGACCACTTATGTTCATAGGATGCACTAGGATTAACAACCTCGTTTTCTTTATTTGCATCGATGTACAACAGCTTGAAATTGAAAAAGAACTACAACAACTAGACAGTTATTCATGTGGTGAAGAGATAAAATTAGTGATCAAGTGCTCTTGTATTCAACACTCGTAGACCTGAAGTGTCCTTGGGTAGCGCGGCGGCTGCCGCGCCACTTCGGACTGCGGTGCCATCGTCGGGATACTCATTGCTTTTGTTTAGAAACTAGCAAGAGGGCCCTCGCAAATGCGAGGGCATCTTCTTTAGCATATTGAACACATCCATGAATTTCATTTAAGTAAATAATATCTATTTTAAAAATTGTTGATTGTTTTAACTTATTGCCTATTATTTATTGTGATATTTCTGAAAATTCTATGTCACCATGTTGTAATGTAGAGCAGTGGTATTTTGATTTATTTTCAGTTCCTTCCTATTGTTCTTCACTCATAAATCTAAGTAATCTATATTACTTCACATAGTATGTTGTGTCTAGTCACATGACTACGCCGACTCAGTTTTATCATAGCTTACAAAAATTGTTATCGGCTACTACATATCTTGACATAATTAATCCTATTATTTATGAGGCAGCACCAAAAATATTCTCAGCCTATCATCAACACTCCTTGGTGGCATCATAATTATTCCGCATACCATAGGTCAAATATTTTCCTCACATATCTAACAGAGAAAATATCAAATAAAACTTTAAAAACAATGATCTTAATTATACATCCATTAAACTCTTAAATGTTATTTCAAATTTTATGTGACAAAAAGTGGATTTAAATTTAAAAAATTACATACAACGAACATTCTGGATAGAAAAAAATATTTATCATGATACATCGAGCATTCTCAATAGAAAAAATATCGTAGGAACCAATATTATTAAAAATCCCTTTGAAGTTCCGTTCAGCATGAATTGAAACGATATACATTGTCCTTACCTACTTGAAACCTTATGGAAGACCTGCTATCACATCAATCAGTAATACTTCTATAGTTACAACATTGGTCTCTCTAATTGAAAATCCTCACATCCATGAATTTTCTAGTTGACACCAACTGTGCTAGGAGATTATGAATGAACATTATATAATTAATTTTCTTGACTCTAACACTCTGCATGACAATGTTGAGGTATAGAGAAATTTGGCAGTGAAAATGTAAAAAATATTACTTCTTATGTTAACACAGAAAATTTTATTCGGAGTAAATCCTTGGAGATGTTATCATGTGTCCTACCTATCTTGGCTACTCTACAGATACAATTATCTAAAAACAAATATTTGAAAATCATGGATAGTATGAAATATGACTATACCATATTGAATCGCATTCATGTTTTGCATTATAGAGATATTATCAGTGTTTGATATATTGTTAGTAGATGTTAATATACCACCCGAGCCAAAACTCAAGACCTTTTGGGTGGACGTCACATTGATAAGCTTGGAAATAAAATTCTGAAAATATATTTTTAATCATCTATAAATTGAGGTGCTCTTTTGGTATGTTGTGATTTTACTATAATGCGTACACTCATTCATTTATAAGTGCAAGAACTACGCAAAATGTTTGAGCTATATGAATCTTACTTGCCACACCTGGTGTATAGCTTCCCATCCAGTGATTTAATGTATTCTATCATGCATATTCATCGGACATTGCTAATACATTGCTATATATAAGTTGAGTTGTTTCTACAAACCTTCTTTTCTTTATATTTTTTTCATGCGCGAAATTATTTGGTGTTAGCAAATGGAATCTCTGATATTTGGTCCTTGGTACATGTTCCAAATATTTAGTTTCTCTTCACTACACATTGAATATTAGCATACATAAGTACATGGTCTTTACTTATGGCTATGGTTGCCCAATATTTGTGATATAATGGTCCTTATGTATCTGGCACATCTAGGTTTCTTCTTCTAAGCATGAACTCAATCGAAAATGATGACACAGTCACAATTGCTACAACTCACATCAATCATAGTCATTTCGAAATATTGTATTATCTACCAAAACAACTATCTTTAGTGCATATACTGCATATTTACTATTTTATATTTGCATAATCAATACATCTATGTCAGATTTATTGTATGTGTGTTAAGTTATCTTTATTTGACCATCAAATTGAATTTATATCCCAGTTTGTAATCCATCTGTCAATGATGTATTGAAATACATATATAAACCCTTTGTGGTATCTATATAATTGTTTGTAATTTAGAACTCTTATTTCATTTCTCTTTTTATATAAAATTCCGTGTAGGTTTAATCCGCCAATAGAATTTACTAAATGCTATTGTTCAACCTTTTATGTTTGTACTTCTTAACAATTTTTTATTTGGAATGCCTTAATATTTTATTTTGCAATAACGTAGCTATGTTATGCACGACTAAAATAATTACGATATCATTAGCATGGCATAGATTAGATATTTCATCATCTGTATAACATATATAGACTGGAATAAACCAGAGGATTAGGCTTCATGTATAAGTCATAAAATGAAAATCATATTTACAAGTTTTAAAAGAAAATTTAAACATAATTCACATGGAGCCAATGGTGCACCTCACAGACGTGCAAAACATTAAAAATAAATTGTATTCTAAGATACATAAAAATGAAAAAAGTGTTGACCTGAGTACGCATATTTCCAAATCTCCAAAAATTATGTGATCTTGTAAGTTTTTTGTAGGACCTCTTAACAGGAACAAGATGGTCATCGGGGCTTCACATTTTGTGCCTGTTACGAGGTAAGTACACACGATGGTGAGCCGGAGAAGGATGAATACAAGGATTTTTGGAAATCTTTGAAACTAAACAAAATCATATATTTAATATCGTTAGATCCGAACAAGGTTAGACCCTTTTGTGCACGTACATAATGGGGACATTCTTCATACCCCCGGAAGGGATTTTTGAGGAATGTAACCATTATGTATGTGCACAAAAGGGTTCAACTTCGTTCGGATCTCACGATATTACATATGTGACGCTATTTAGTTCCAAAGTTTTCCAGAAACACCCATCTTTCTACTTTCCCTAGATCACCATCGCCTGTAGTTCATCTTAACAGGAACAAGATGGTCATCGGGCCTTGATGTGCAGTTCAACCTTCACATTTTGTGCTTGTTACGAGGTAAGTACATGTTATGGCGATGCGGGGGAAGTAAGGATTTCTGGACATCTTTCAAACTGAACAAAATCATATATGTAATAGTGAGATCTGAAAAAATCTAGACCCTTTTGTGCACATACATAACGGCGACATTCTTCCAAACCCCGGAAGAGATTTCTGAGGAATGTCACCATTACGCATGTGCACTAAAGGGTTCAGCTTCATCCGGATCGCACGAACCATATTGCATATGTGACATTATTTAGTTCGAAAGAAATCCAGAAACCCTCGCATTCGTTCCTTTCCCCGGATCACCACCGCATGTAGTACCTCTTAACAGGAACAAGATGGTCATAATTTAGTGAAATAATATTCTAACTTAGTGAAATAATTTTCTAACTTAGTTAAATTTTTCTAACTTTCTGAAATTTTCTAACACTGACTTAGTGAAATTTTCTAAAAATTCTTAAGTGATATACCTAAGTAAATTTTTCTTAGTCTAATTTTCTAAGTAAATTTTTCTTTGTAAATTTTTGTAACACTAAAATTTTTCTAAGTCTAATTTTCTAACACTAAAATTCCTAAGTCAATTCTAACAAATGTAAAATTCCTAAGTCTAATATAAAATTATTAACATTTGTAATAATTCATAACTAATGATTCTAACATTTCTAACACTAATAAAAAAAAGTAAAAATAAAAACAGTAAGTAAAAAAGAAAATAAACAAAAAAAAGCCCTCTGTTTAGGGCGCGATGGAGGTAGGCCTTACCTCCTCTCGGGCGCGCGACGGAGGGCGGCGGCCGGCGCGGGCAGTGGAGGCGCCGCGCGTGCGGGCTAGTGGCAGCGCGACGGAGGCGGACGTACGGCGCGCGCGCGGACGGCGCGACGGCAAAGTGCGGCGACTGGCATGCGGTGACGGGCGGCGTCCGGCGCGACAGAGAATTTGAGCAGCCTGGTGGCGTCGGTTCGTCCTTCCGTGCGCGCGGTTATGAATTTGGGGAGGGAAGGAGACGCGTACAAATAGGCACGGGCATCCGTCCCGGTTGGTAGGAACAACCGGGACGAATGACCCTTTCGTCCCGGTTGTTCCTACGAACCGGGACGGATGCCTAATTTCGTTTCTCTTGCTGGGGTACGCGCTCAGTGGGGGGAGCATCCGTCCCTGTTGTTTGCAAAAACTGGGACGAA
This sequence comes from Alopecurus myosuroides, assembly GCA_028641055.1. Lineage (NCBI taxonomy): Eukaryota > Viridiplantae > Streptophyta > Magnoliopsida > Poales > Poaceae > Alopecurus > Alopecurus myosuroides. The sequence goes on from CM054058.1 coordinate 72,622,708, forward strand.
TGCCCTATTTTTAATTATTTTTTGTTTTATATTTTTTTCCTTTATGTTTTATTTTGTTTTCTCTTGTTTTATTTTGTTTTCTATTGTTTCCTTTATGTTTTATTTTGTTTTCCTTTATGTTTTCTCTTGTTTTAGTTAGTTTTCTATTGTTTCCTTTATGTTTTCTATTGTTTTCCTTTATGTGTTCTATTGTTTTATTTTGTTTTCTCTTTTTTCCTTTTTGTTTTCTCTTGTTTTATTTTGTTTTCTATTGTTTTCCTTTTTGTGTTCTATTGTTTTATTTTATTTTCTCTTGTTTCCTTTTTGTTTTCTCTTGTTTTATTTTTTCTTGTACTCTTTCCTTTATGTTTTCTGTTGTTTTCCTTTATGTTTTCTATTGTTTTTCTTTATGTTTTCTTTTGTTACCTTTTTTTTTCTATTGTTTCCTTTATGTTTTCCATTATTTCCTTTATGTTTTCTATTGTTTTATTTTGTTTTCCATTATATCCTTTATGTTTCAAATAATAAGTCGACACGTTTCAAATACAGAACAAGGTACGTTAAATTTATAATAAGTGCACTTCAGACCAATTTATAATAACTCCATGCATTTACATAGTTTCGTCGCATACAAGGCTTCCGGGTGATTTATATTCGGTCGATGAACCTTCAAGGGGGGATGTAGAAAAAAACAATCGGTATCGCCATCATACAACCCGACCGTGGCTATTGAGTGCATATATGCATATCAAAAGAACGGTCAGACGTATGATGGCGAATACGGGTGATTTGTATTCGGTCGATGAACTGAATGATATATCAAACCTTTTGTCAAACCTTCAAGGGGGATGTAGAACAGAACAATCGGTATCGCCATCATACTCCCCGACTGTGGCTATTGAGTGCATATATATATGCATATCAAAAGAACGGTCGGACGTATGATGGCGAATCCGGATGATTTTTATTCGGTCGATGAACTGAATGATGTATCAAACCTTAAAGGGGGGATGTAGAACAAAACAATCGGTATCGCCATCAAACAGGCCTACCATGGCTATTGAGTGCATATATGCATACCAAATGCACGGCAGGACGTATGATGGCGAATCCGGATGATTTGTATTTGGTCGATGAACTGAATGATGTATCAAACCATAAAGGGGGGATGTAGAACACAACAATCGGTATCGCCAGCATACACCCATGCCGTGGCTACTGAGTGCATATATGCATACCAAATGCACGGCATGACGTATGCTGGCGAATCCGGATGTTTTGTTTTTGGTCGATGAACTGACCGGTGTATGAAGGTGGGCTATATATAGGGTCCTCTGGCTCACAAAGTGTTGTGCTAGGGTTTTGATCCAACGGTTAAGACACACCCTGATCCAACGGCTCACAACCGCTCGAAAGAAACACACCGTAGCCCTGATCGAACGGCTCACAAAAGCTCGAAAGAAACACACGCCTGATCCAACGACTCACAAGCGCTTGAAAGAAACACACGATCCACGTGATTCTTTCTGATTAGTCCAAACAAAACCCTAACCATTTCGTCTCGGTTGGTAAAACAGGCCGGGACCAAAGGGACGATCCGTTTCCCAACGGAACACGAACCATTTCGTCCCGGTTGGTAAAACAGGCTGGGACTAAAGGGATCTGTTTTCTTCTCACTATATATATGTATGCATTGCCACACCATTGTCATAAACGCATATAAACTCACCACTCTCTCATGGCTTCTACCGTACCCACTCTAACCTTCATCCAGGCGGAGGCACTATCCGCCTCGAAGTACCCCTGCCCGCCCGGCAACAGCGTGCCCGCCGGTTGGATGCTGACCGCCGGAGGAGTGCCGTTCCCTCCTCTTCCTCAAGGTGTGGCGCGTCGGGCGGCCATCACGAACCACTACTACCACGAGCTCACGCCGGAGTAGCGGAGGAATCCTAGTTGGAATCCTGACTACCGCCCTACTTGGGACGCCTTCTTCATTAATCGGCGTGAGAGTGCGCTCGCCAGGTACGAGGAGATCGGCCCGCCTCCTTCGAACTTCAACGAGGCCGGTCGTCGGTTGTGGTGGGGTGGCGGACGGACTCATCTGAGCGTCATGAACTACATCAGGGATGGCGATAACCCCCGCCTACGCTACCCTCATGCAAAGTCCTGGAGTCGTGATCCTCTGAGGGAGTCCAGAGCACCGTCCACGATAGTGACGACAACGGCGACTACAACGACTACGAGTCGGAGTACTATAGGCCTAGACAGGAGTATGACTATCATATGTCGGATACATTCTTGTCATTATGTAGATATCTATGCTCTCCGTTTAGGTTTAGATCCACTCTTGCCATTATGTACTGCCTTTTCTATCTATATATCCAAGATGCATGTTTGTGTGCAATATGGGCGCGAGCGCCGGTGCAACAGTATTTGGGAACACTTTTTCAACAGAACTATGATCATGTATTCCACGTTTATTATTACACATCACCAACAACATCCCTATCTAGTCTTCTGAATTTTCTTCGTGTAGAGATGGTCCATGAACCCTTGTCCCTTGCTTATGATCTCTTCGGCCGTAACCATGGAGCATCTTCATTATTTAACGGGATGGTGGGGTCAGCTTTCACTGTGAAGGGTGGAATTTCAACAAACTTGTTATAATCTTCTGGCATGTCTGTCGTGTCCTCGGTTCCCACGATGTTTTTTTCCCTGAAAGAACTATGTGACGCTTCGGCTCATCGTATGATGTATTTGTTTGCTTATTTTTTTCGGTCTGGAGGACATGTCCTTCACATAGAAGACCTGAGCCACATCATTGGTTAGGGCGAATGGTTCGTCATTGTAACCAACATTGTTGAGATCCACTGTTGTCATTTCGTAAAGCGGGACTACCTTTACCCCTTCTCCATTCAGGTTGACCCATTTGCACTTGAACATAGGGACCTTAAAAGAAGGTCCATAGTCAAGTTCCCATATCTCCTATATGTAACCATAGTATGTGTCATTTTTTCCATTCTCGTTTGTTGTATCAGAGCGGACAACACTGTTTTGGTTGGTGCTCTTCTTATCTTGGGAGATTGTGTAAAATGTATTCCCATTTATCTCGTACCCTTGAAAACTCCCAATAGTCGAAGATGGTGACCCAGCCAACATGTACAGCTGGTCTTCAACATCGGTGTTATTTATAAGATGTGTTTGCAACCAACTTCCGAAAGTATCCATGTGTTTGCGTTTAATCCATGAGTCATCCTTCCAAGGGTTTGTGGAGCGTACAATATTCTTGTGTTCCTCGAGATACGGAGCCACGAACATAGAATTTTGTGGAACTCTATAGTGTGCTTTGGTGAAAGAATGCCCGTCCCTGGGTATCATTGTTTTCTTTCCCAGCGTTCCTTTTCCCCGCAGTCTCCCCTCATGCCGCGATTCAGGAACACCAATGGTCTTAAGGTCAGGAATAAAGTCAACACAGAACCCAATGACATCCTCTGTTCCATAGCCCTTCGAGATGCTTCCTTCTGGCCTAGCACGGCTATGAACATATTTCTTCAAGACACCCATGAACCTCTCAAAGGGAAACATATTGTGTAGAAATACCGGAACGAGAATATGAACCAGGAGATGAGTCATAATGTTGAACAAGGATGGTGGGAACACCAACTCAAAACTAACAAGACACTAGACCACATCCCTATGTAATCTTGCCAGAATTTCTAGATCGATTACCTTCTGAGATATTGCGTTGAGGAATGCACAATGGGTACTCGAACATTTTCCGGTAGAAGCCCCCTCAATGCAATCGGAAGCAACTGCGTCATAATCACGTGGCAGTCATGAGACTTCAGGTTTTGGAATTTTTTCTCTGCCATGTTTATTATCCCCTTTATATTCGACGAGAAGCCATACGTAACCTTGATACTATAAAGGACTTCAAAAATATTTCCTTCTCTGCTTTAGTAAGAGCGTAGCTGCTTAAGTAATGGCGCCTTATATCCGTGTGCTTGTTGCTTGGATCTTTCATACGTTGCTTGTCCTCCCGTGCTTCTGGCGTATCTTTTGACTTCCCATACACGCCCAGGAAGCATAGCAGGTTGACACGGAGATTCTTTGTCATGTGCATCATGTCGATTGAAGACCGGACCTCTAAAACTTTCTAATATGGTAGCTCCCAAAATATAGATTTCTTCTTTCACATGGGTGCGCGCTTATCAGGGCCGTTCGGAACAGGTTGGCTGCCATCACCCTTCCCAAAGATTACTTTTAGGTCCTTAACCATATCGAATAAATCATTACCACCATGGAGGTCAGGCTTCTTCCGGTTATCTGCCTCACCTCTGAAATGCTTCCCCTCCTTTCTTTCTTACGGGATGCTTGATCGGAAAAAATCTACGATGCCCCAAGTATACAACCTTTTTACATTTATCCAAATAAAGACTGTCAGTCTTATCTAAACAGTGTGTGCATGTATTGTATCCCTTGTTTGTATGTCTGGAAATGTTACTAAGAGCAGGACAATCATTGATGGTTACGAAAAGCAAGGCCCGTAGGTCAAATGGCTTTTGTTCATTCTCGTCCCACACACGTACACCTGGTTTTCCCCACAATTGAAAGAGTTCTTCCACTAATGGCCTTAGATACACATCAATGTCGTTGCCAGGTTGCCTCAGGCCTTGGATGAGAACTGGCATCATAATGAACTTGCGCTTCATGCACAACCAAGGAGCAAGGTTGTACATACATAGATTTATGGGCCAGCTGCTATGACTGGAGCTCTGCTCCCCAAAAGGATTAAAGCCATATGTACTTAGACCAATCCATAAGTTTCTCGCCTCTCCTGTAAAGTCCAGGAAGTCTCTCTTGATCTTTCTCCACTGCGATCCATTGGCGGGGGTGTCTCAACTTTCCATCTTTTTACGGTCTTCTTTGTGCCATCGCAACAACCTAGCATGTTCTTTGTTTCTAAACAGACGTTTCAACCGTGGTATTATAGGAGCATACCACATCATCTTAGCAGGAACACTCTTACGGAGGGGGGCTCGCCGTCAACATCACCAGGGTCATCTGCTCTGATCTGATACCACTGTGCAGTGCATACCAGACATTCATCCAAGTTCTCGTACTTTTCACTGCGGTAGAGGATGCAGTCATTAATGCATGCATGTATCTTCTGCACATCTAATCCTAGAGGGCAGAGAGCTTTCTTTGCTTCGTACGTACTCTCAGGAAATTCGTTATCCTTCGGAAGCTTCAGCTTCATTAGTTGAAGTAAACTCCCAAATGCCTTGTCAGTCACACCGTTCTGTGCCTTCCACTTCAGCAACTCAAGTGTGGTACCGAGCTTTGTGCTACCATCTTTTCAATTTGGGTACAACAACTTTTTGTCATCCTGTAACATGTTGTCCAGCTTCAACCTCTTCAATTCACTATCATCAGGCTCTTCTGATGCCTGTTCTTGATCACCTCCTTCTTCGGCATTGTCTTCATTTGTAGTATCACCGTATTCAGGGAACAAAGGATCTTATTTTTCTTCTTCTTCATTGTCTTCCATCACAACCCCTCTTTCTCCATGCTTGGTCCAGAAATTATAGCTGGGCATGAAATCTCTCCGAAGTAGGAGGCCGTGAAGGATTCTCGAGGAAGAGTGCTCCCTGACATTCCGATAATCAACACATGGGCAACACATAAAGTCATTATCTTTGTTCGCCTGAGCTACAACGAGAAATGCATTCAGGCCTGCCATATACTCGGAAGTGCGTCGGTCGCCATACATCCATCGTTGCCGTGCATCCATCTGCATCCTATAATTAAGTTTATCAAAAAACATTACAATAACATATTCAATAGAGAAATGTTTGTTATCTCTTAGAGAAATGACCACAGTACATCGACAAATATTACTTTTTTATGTATCAATTAGAGATGAAAATATATGTTTGTTAACCTCGGTCGAAGATACCATTTTCAGTGAGCTTATGTGTGGCTCGGGTATTTCATCGAACACCTCGTGTGCATAGTAAAATAACACACACTAACACCCACCCCTCTCACTCCTCCAAGCCAAAAAAAAGAGGGAAGGGGGGCTGTGAGGCAGTATATGTAGGGGAAGGGGGACATTGGTCCCGGTTTGTGGAATGAACCGGCACCAATGCCCATGTGCGTGCCACGTGGCCTGTGGCGAGGCATTGGTCCCGGTTCGTGCCACAAACCGGGACCAATGCCTCCCCCCGAACCGGGACAGATGCCCTCAGGTGATTTCTGCTACCTCGGGCACACAAACCGGGACCAATGCATAGCATTTGTCCCGGATTTTTGTGCAACCGGGATGAATGGAATTTTGTCCCCTAGACGATAGGGGTTGTTTCCACTAGTGGGAGTATGCCGATGGTCGTCGTCGTGGGCAGTCGGCGAAGGAGCCAGACGAGATATAGGGGGCCTGGGTCGCACACGTCCCTCACCCGTGGAGAGCAAGTCCTCCGCACACTGCTCCTGGTTGTGAACACCAATGGACAGGAGCAAAGGAGCCTCATCCACAGAACCTACCTGGGCATATGTCATCACCTGCATGGTAGCTACCGCACATACTCCCATCCGCGTTTCGACAGATTCACCCCCAAGGTCGAACGAAACAGGATCAACCTCTTTTGTTCATAGAGTATGCAAATGGCATACCTTATCTTTATAGAAGGCAGAAGTACATTACAGTACCGTGAATGCCGTTGCGTACAACAACTCACGTATTACACCTCACATCACCTTACGCTACTCTCTCGCGTTATTGTTTACACCTACACCATTTTTCGGAGTCTCCCATAACATGAATTCCTCTCTAATTTTCTCAATTAACCTCATCGTGTTAACCTCCTCACTCTCGTTGTCAAAAGCCCTAGCATTCCGCTGCTTCCATAGTGACCAAGCCGTGAGGATCACTAGAGTATCGAACTTCCTCCTGTCTAGCTTGCTCACTTGTCCTCTAGCCGACCGCCACCAGCCCCCAAAACTCCCCCTCCCCTAAGGTTCTGCGAGTTGTATACCCACTGCTTGCAGGCACCCCCACCAGTCCTCCTTCGCATACGGGCATTGCACAAGGATGTGGTTTACTGTGTCCTCCACTTGCAAGCAAACGAAGCATGCATTGGTGGACACCTGCAGACCATCCCGAGTGCGACGGTCCGAGGTCCAGAGTCTCTGATGAAGTGCCAGCCAGCTGAACACCTTGCACTTCAGTGTTGCGAATGATTTCCACACCGGTTTTGCCATCTCGTCACGTATCCTCCCGTGGTGTAGCATGTCGTACGTGGAACCCGCTGAGTATTGCCCTGATCTCGTCAGCGGCCAGATAAACCTATCCAGCCCCTCCTCAAGCCTGGGCACCGCACCGATCTCAACCCAGAGCATAACACATTGGCGGCAGCCCTCTTCCGTCAGGACCCCAGCAACGTCCAACAACCAGCTATTCTCCTGCGTAGCCTGCTGGACGAGTCTGCTATTCCTCTTCCTAGTGGGCACTGCCGCGACCACCAGCGGCGCAATGTCCTCCGCTTTCCTCCCGTTTATCCATCTGTCACGCCAAAACAGCATCGTGTCTCCTACCCCCACCACAATTTTCACCAAGCTGTTAAAGATCTCACCCGCGTCAGAGTCTTTTCATCATCGGAAGTCCCTGCCAAGGCCTGCTGGGATCAGTTCTTCGACGCCACTCCCACCTCGTGTGAAGTGCTAGCCCGTGGAGTCGTAGGTTCTTGACCCCTAGCCCACCGAAAACATGTGGCAAGCAAACGGAGTCCCATGCCACCAGACAGTGCCCTCCCGATACTTCCGTCTTCCCCTTCCGGAAGAACACACGAAGCCATCGATCCACCTCCTCAAAGACCCAGACCGGGGCATCCAAGACTAGAAGTTGATGAACCGTACTGGCCGTGATCACCGATTTTGTGAGAGCAAGGCATCCCGCCCTCTGGATCAGCCCTCGCTACCACGCCGGCACCGCCTCTATTACCTTGTCCAGAAACGGCTGCCACTGGGCCTTCGTCAGTGGTTTGATAGCGAGCGGCAAGCCTAAGTATCTTATGGGGAACTTGGCCAGAGCACATCCCAGCACTGCAGCCACCCTCTCCTCGTCTCCCAACTCCGCTCGTATGATTGTCGTCGTGGTTTTCCTGTAGTTGATATGCAGTCCAGAGGCCTCCCCGAAAATTTTCAGGAGTTCCTTCACCGCATGAAGCTCATGCTCCACTGGACGCACGAAGATGACAACATCATCAGCGTACACCGAAATGCGCTGCAGCGGCGATATCCCTGCCAAATTCTGCAGCAGTTGTCCTTCCACTGCCTTCATGATCGCCGCAGTCAACACCTCCATGCCCAACACGAAGAGCATCGGAGACGTGGGGTCTCCCTGTCGTAGTCCCCGAGTGTGCATGATCCTCCTTCCTGTCACCACATTCACCATCACACGTGTGTTTGCCGTAGAAATCAACACCATTATCCATTTAAGGAAGACCTCACCGAAGCCAAGTTTTCTAAGCAGCTCGAAGAGGAAACTCCAGGACATGGCATCAAAGGCACGAGAGATATCCAGTTTTAGCAGCACTCCGCGGATTTTCCTTTGGTGGATTTTCCTCGCAATTTGCCGTACTAACACGAAATTATCGTGCAAGTTCCTCCCTTTGAAAAACGCCGATTGGTTAGCTCGGATAAACTGCCCCAGCTTGGGCCTTAATCTGCTAGCAATCACCTTGGAGAAAAGCTTAGAGAAGCTATGAACCAGGCTTATTGGGCAAAAGTCCCCAATCTCACTAGCATCTGGTTTCTTGGGTATAAGGGCAATAAGTGCCCGGTTCAGCCTCCTGAACTCCCTTCCGTCTCCCACCGCTAGCTTAAGTAGCCCTCGCATGATCTCCTCCTTAATCACCTGCCAAGCCGTTTGGTAGAATCCACCTGTGAATCCATCCGGTCCCGGATCCGTATCCGAAGGTAGCCCCTTGATCACTCCCCAAACTTCTTCAACCGGGAAGATGCCCTCCAACTCAGACAGATCCAAGTTAGGCAGCTCAAGACAATCTAAGTTGATACCAAATTCCCTGGTTTGTATATGCCCGAGTAGCTGCTCGTAAGCATCTGAGAACACCTCGACTTTCCTAGTTTCATCTGTCACCATCTCGTCTCCAACTCTGATAGCAGGAATAAAATTCCTAGTCCGTCTTCCATTGGCAACCGCATGGAACAACCTAGTGTTCACGTCCCCCTCTTTTATCCATCTGATTCTCGACCGTTGTCGAGCAATCGTCCTTTCGAGAGATGCAATCCCAAGAATTGCAAACTTCAGCTCCCTGCGCAGCCACTTCTCACCGGGGGGAAGGGGTCTCCTCTCTTGTGCCACATCCAACCGTAGGATCACCAAGTTTGCAATAGCAATTTTGAGTTTGACATTACCCACTTTTCTTTGCCCCCAGGGCTGAAGATATGCCGCCGCATTTCTGAAGACTGCGTCTAACCTTCTGAACGGATCCACGATCCCTGGATCGCACATCCAGGCCTCCTTAATTGCCTCCTGGAACACCTCCAATTTTGGCTAGAAGGCCTCAAACCTAAACCTCTTCTTGGCCTCCGAAGCAGCACTTAGCGAAAGATGTAGAGGCGCATGATCCGATGCGTTGGACGACAAGGCTTGTAGTACCGCATCATGATGCATCAAGTCCCAATCCACCGAAACTAGGGCTCTGTCGATTCTTGACATAGTCGGGGTGTCCCTTTCGTTGCTCCAAGTTTAGACCTGGCCGTTCAGGTACACGTCCCGCAACTCATGTTGTTGCACAAAGCTCCTGAATCTCGCTAGCATGTTCCTATTAAGATTGTTGTTGTTTTTATCTCCAGCGTCTAGGATCATGTTCAAATCCCCCAATAGCAGCAATGGGCCGAGGCAAAGGGATCTGCTCTCCGCCAATTCCACCAAAAAATTCAACTTTGCTTCCGCCGATTGCGGCACATACACTGTTGTGATCCACCACATCACGTTGTCACGTGTCGTAACTTCACCTGTGATTGCATGTGAGTCAAAACTCACGTGCTTGTTCTCCACCACTGAGGAATCCCAAGCAAGGAGGATCCCTCCACGTGTCTTGATAGCCGGGATATACACAAATCCGTCAAACGACGGACCCAAACATTGCATAACGAAGAATTTGTCCATTACATCCACCTTAGTCTCCTGTAAGCAAACGATGCCCACCTGGAGTGTACTCATGAACTCCCTCACCGCATTCCTTTTTGCTGGATCGTTCAACCCCCGAACGTTCCAGTCGAGCACTTCTAGAGCTAGATCCATGAACCACTAGCTACACCACACCAGCAACACGTATCGATCTCAGATTGCTTCAACCATTGGGCCAGCCTCCTGTGCCTCAAAGCTTGACGGGATCACCTTGCCGAAGATGGAAGCCACCACTCGTAACTTCTAGTCTCGCAACGGTGAATCAAACATGTCACAGAAGACATTCAAATCTTCCTCGTTGACCGCCAGCTCGGCCGGGACTAAGGATCAACCTCAACATGCTCCATAACAGAATTTTTGCAACCAGCCGCATGTAGTGCCTTAGCTTCCTTGAGCGACCGAGCCACCATGGGAGATAAGACAACACCCGGAGAAAAAGAATTTTGCACACCCTTATGTTCATAAGAACTCCTAGACCCCGTAGCTGAAGTCCCATCCAGTTGCTGCATTTGCCTTTGCGCTCATTGCTGCATTGCCTTTGCCTCCAATTCCCAGTCCCCTTGTTGCCTCCCATTCCACATCAGTCACGGGCAATTCTCACACCAAGCGCGCCGCCGGTTGAATCCAGGAATCACGGTAACCTAAGCCACATTCCTATTTGACCTGGCCGCCCTTCTCTAATATTTATGAGAAATGGATACGCCCAGCTCTTTGCATGCATGAACGCCGAGGCCTCTCTTTCACGTAGGAGTAGAAAGAATTTAAAGAGGTAAATGGTGAGACCCCAAGGAGGCTCCTTAGAGCTTAGGGAATTCTGGTCGTTGGATCGAGGAGTTACAACGCGGCGGCCATTCGTTTTTTCACCGCACATATAAAGGCCCAGCGCCACGGTCACAACCCTAGCCGCAGCGACCCAATCCCTGCGCGCATCTCCCCTCCCCAAATCCCATTCTTCTCCTCCACCATTTGGCCCTCCACCGCATCATCGCTTCGCCCTCCTCGCAGCCCGTTCTTCTCCCAGCGCCGAACTCGCGTCGCAGATCACGGGCCGCCGACACATGGCCGGCAGCGCCCCTCGATGCCCCTGAGGAGCAGCTGGCTGTCGCACAACCGAGACGCGCCGTGTCGTCACCGGGATGAGCAGCTGGCTTACAAGCGCAACACTCACCATTGCCGCTCGCGCCCGTGCTCCGCGTGGCCGCCGCTACAAAGATGGTGACGAGGACGACATGGTACGCCACTACCTATCTGTTCACTCTCTCATCCTCTTCCTCCCTAATAGAAGCAGCACGAGCCGAGCAGGAGATGCTGCACAGATGCACGAGGAGACTGCAGCGGCGCCGCTCACGGTGGTCAAGGTAGATCCGGGCAGGGATGGGTATCGTTGTGCAACCAACGCATCACCCACACCTTCCAGCGCCGTGCACTTGCCCCTTCCCCGACCATGCACCTTCTCTGCTCTGCCTCTGGCTCCTATTGTTTTGGTGCATATTTTTTTGATCTAGGCATACAAGGTGTTCCATTAAAATCCAAACAGACTGACATGAGATGATTAATCTCCGTAACTGAGGTTCTGTTTGTAAAATTTAGCCAGTCTGTGAGAACAAGGTATTGAGACTTTGCCTGAACTAAACTCCTCCTTTGCATTTGAAATGTGTTTACGTACCCGAGTATTCCAATTACAAGGAAGTTCTTACTCCTGCCTTATTTCAAATAGAATTGACCTTTTGTATTTATGAGATAAGAGATGGTTGCGTTATAATATTGAACTCTATAGATTAAAGCAGTGGGTCAGCTTTGTAACATGCATGTGCTTGCAGATTGGTCCAAACCAATACTTACTCTAATATGGCAACTAACTTTGAGCACCTAATAGATGATAGGTATGCTTTTATTCCGTTTTTCGTGTAAATCTTCCTATCCTATCGATAGTTTAGTTATATATATATGACATTAACAGTACAATGTGTTTGTAGAATGGACATTAATATTGAAGATTGATATTCTGCTCTACAATGTTCCATTTCATCTTCAAAAGATGCAATTTGATATGTCATCTATTGGTTGTTGTTTATGCCTAGAAAGGAGACAGACATGTTATTTTTCTTGATGTATTTAGTAATGGCTTCAGTGTCAGCTGACGTGCCTCCTTTTTCCCAACCGTTCATGTTTTCTTAGATCATATTTTCTTATTTGTCAGTGTTCTGATAATCTGAAAGTCTGAAACATCATTGGGCCTATTGCATGTTTCCTATCATGTTTAATGCACGAAACTGTAAGCATGTGTTAGCCCGTTCCATTTTCATCTTAAGTCAAAATGTTATTGCCAGAATCGAATTCATGATCCTCTCTATTTAGTAGGTGGTCACTTTAATTAAGCACTCTTAAGTGGCATCTTTCTATTTCTTGCATTTATCTGTAAAGCCGTATTTTAATGCCATCTTTGCCATTTGTTCATACCTTTGTTATCGCTTGTGGAATGAGATCTTAGACGCCATCTTAAATTTAGATTCGCGGTACCGTTACATATTATTTCAGTTGTGGATTTTTTCATTATTTTAGAATATGCTCATATATAGTTAGCATACGGTATGGTACATTTTTTATCCGTGTTTGCTTGTGTGAAGCAGTCTGGTATAAAGAGGCATGGAGAGGGAGTTATTGAGTTTGTCTCCAAATGGGCAAGATGAACTATACACTGGCACTATTGGGGCAGGACAATGAGGAATGTGAACCTGCCACTATCGACGCCGGTGACGTCTAGCTTCCCCACAGGCATCTCCACCATTTCGCCTGCTGCTTTACTCTAAGGTCATAAGTCCAAACTTTTAAATTCGTTTGGTTTCTGGTGCCATTTGTTTGATTCAGAAAATTAGCAAATATAAAGCTCTTGGTGACGGCCTTCTCAATCCATCAATATATGCTTCTGTTATCATGATATAGATGAATTCTCTTACCTCGATGGCTGGATGGTGTATCTCAGGACTCAGCTGAGTAAAGTAGTGAAGGCAATGGCATTTTCTATATATCTGATTTTTGTTTGAACTTCCTACTGAAGTAGTTGTGTGTGGTATCTTTCCATGAAGTTGTGGCCTACTGCAATGTTTCCGTTCGTATTAAAAACTGGAATTGTCTTTCCAGTTTTGTGCATGTTTTCCTTCTATTAAAAACTAGACAATATTATTTTGATTTTGATTATATGGTTGACGAAAATCGTGAGATGACCAGATATTGCATCTTCTCTTTATGATTGGTGTCTCCAATTCTTGATAGACTGTTCTCACATGAACATTGATAGTCCTTTTAATTTCAATCTTTCCTTTTTCCAGCTTGTCCATTAGATTCTTAACGGCATGTACTTCCATATATGTATTGCCAAGTGAGTACTCCTTTCCTTTCCACTAGACATGTTTTACAAGAGTGGAGATTTTTTCCTTCACATAGCTTTCTGTTTTATTATAGGATGATGACAAAAGAGAATTTTAGAAGCTTAACATTACCTTTCACATCAAAGGGTCCCATTGCTTCAGTGCCTCTTTACTTGCGATCGTTCATGTTTTCTTATACCATATTTTCTTATTTGTCAATGTTGTGATGAACTGAAAGTCTGAAACATCATTGGGCCTACTGCATAATATTTATCCTGTTTTACGCACGAAACTTTAAGCATGTGTTATCCTATGCCATTTTCATCTTAAGCCAAACTTTTATTGCCTGAATCAAATTCACGAGTCTCTCTATTTAGTACATGGTCACCTTAATTAAGCACTCTTAAGTGACATCTTTCTATTTCTTGCATTTATTTGTGCAATCTGTATTTAATGGCATCTGTGGAATTTGGACATACATCTCTTCTCGCTTGTGGAATGCCATCTTCAGTTTAGATTCGCTTTACTGTTACACATTCTTTCAGAGTTGTGGATTTTCTCATTATTTTTCGAATCTGCTCATATATGGTACATTTTAGTATTATATAGGAAATACATGCAGTGCTCCATTTGAGATATTATCGACCAATATATTTGGTATGTATTACTGTGTTTCTTTGCTAGCTTTTCTATGTGCAATTCTAATTACAACATACATATTTATTTGGTGTGCCTACTTTTTGAAGTTTGAATTTCCTTCGATCTAGCTTGTGACCTCTTTGATTAATCCTCCATCCGAATTGAAGGCCTCTTCATTATCTTATTTTCTTTGGTAAAGTGGGTAGAAAAATTGTAGGTATTTGTATTCAAGGTTCACTCAGCCTCTTCTAAGGCTCACAAACATGTCACTGCTCGCAGACATGGATTGGATCATCAGTCCACTGTCATGTTGTTCCGCTTATCTTGAGCTTTATTTATATAACTCGATGTTAAACAATAATTATTCTTATAATTTGACCAGTCCTCATCTTTGTCTATTTTTTTTCTTCTATGATCACATTATAATTCAGCGAGCTTGATATACTCCCAAGCTTGCCAGCGATGAGAGTTGAACCATAGTGTTTTTCTTTTATGCTAGCATGATGGGTCACCTTTTTTTTGTGAAAGACTTATCAGTTGCTATGTGGTTTCAAATTTATAGGGCTGAATCATTTCCGGGTATTATTTTCTGTGCATAATCTTCTGAAAAGATAAAAAAGCATGTGGCTTTATATTTAAAAACGAAACTACAATCGATTTGGAGATATTGACTCTTTGTTCGGAATATTGGAATGGCCCTTCTAGATGTTCCTTGATGATGGTAATGAGAATTTATTCAATTACATAAATATATATGCTTTCTTTTCTTTCAAGTTTAGAGGATTTAACTGGCACAACTTTACGCATGTTTGCAATATATGATTCCACGCTACCTTCTATCGGTTTATTTACAAACTACAAAAAGTGTTGCGGTCTGTTTATAGTTTTATTCCCTCTTTGAAAGTTCATGGACATTTCTGTCTGATTAGTGTTCTTTCGGTGCTCATGCACATATTCCTATTAACTGTGTAATCTACTCAGTTTGCCCGTGTCTGCTACTTCTGGTTAATCAGTGCTATAATTTGGCATCAACATCAGTGATCTGAACATTCTTCTCAAGTTACGATTTTTGTTCAAACATTTTTTTATTTGCAAGCAAAATTATCAATAAGAACAGGTATGAAACAGCACGGGTAAATCTGGTACAGAACAACTCAGAACATTCTGAACAAGCCAGATTAGCTATTTTCTCCTAAGAACAAGTCATGCCATGCATGTAGAATGGAAGAATAAGAGTTCCCGCTGAATCATACTTTATGTGATAGGCGTGTGGTTGCTAGGATTGCAAGGCATTGGTCGATGTGAAACCACATATTGGTTGCAAAATCTTATTTGACATTCTGTTTATGTTATATCTCATGTCTTCCCATTTAGGATTTCTGGAGGTTTAGCTTTTTTATTAATTGATTGTTGGGATAATATTGTCCTCTTCATTTTGTTTCTTTGGGCAAGATGTTTCTGTTTTTCTATATATTCCTTTCGAAGTACACTATCTACCCGATCTGGACATTTCTTATGACTGGGAGCTACTTTATGTATACCATAGCTGCTGCAGTTGTGAGCAATTTCTTATGACTGGGAGCTACTTTATGTATACCATAGCTGCTGCAGTTATGACTGGACATTTCTTATGACTGGGAGCTACTTTATGTATACCGTCCTGTCAGTATCATGTATAATGTATATTTTATTTTCTACCTTGCTTCTTAGCTAAACATTATTTGGCTACCGCCTTTGTTTAAGATCTATACAAAATATTCATATTTATTTGTCGAACATTGGTTATCATAAGGTTTACATTCGATCTATACAAATCTTTACCGAACTTATACATGCTAAAGGTGGGTGGTGTGTGGCAAGTTGAGCCATCCCTGTGTATAGTAATTGTTGACTACCATGTCATATTAAGGAGGCTTGTCAATCCGTTCTACCAACTGATCACCGTTGTCAAAGGCGGGTGGCGCGCGACAAGCCGCGCCAGGGGATCTAGTACAAACAAACACGTTGTGACTAATGCATCACAAGAGATGGTCCAATAGCTCTGGGCGCTAATTAATCTTGCCTCACTATCATGACTCAAGGTATGGAGAATTTTTTTTAAACAGGAACCCTTCCCCAGCCTCTGCATAAAATTGATGGACACAGCCGGTTTTTCATTAGTATAAGAATCAAAAAGTACAAAGTAAACAAGCCCGAGGCCGCATGCCTCGCAACAGCACCTCCACTAGACTACCTCTAAGCTAATGGCAAAAGATAAAAGCAGAGATACATACAAAACTTCTAGACGAAGACTTCAAGAAGGAATAGCCACACGTGCGCCAACGATGACGAGTCCGACCAAAGACCGAGCTCGAGATTTTCATCCCCAAAGTCAAGCTTCGAACCATCACCTTCAGCAAGGTAACGACGCAATCGCGTGTCAACTTCGCCCGAGATGTTTCCACCGAAGTGTGTAGACTCGACACCAAATCTTCTACCATCACCAACTCTCCGGCCAACGAATAGACAGATACCACTGGAGAAGAAACTGGAGGCCGATGACGTCCCATACTGCTCTGCCTCCCGCCACTGTCACACCACCTTCTATCGAACAACAGCAGGCATGATTTGACACCGCAGAGAAACGTCGTTTGTAGCACCTGCCAGAATCAGGCATATCGCCACCACCGGCCAGGCATGACTTGACAGCTCCTGTGAAGTCGTCATGTGTAGCACCTACTGCGTCGAATAGAACCATGTCTCGAGATGGAGGGGGCGTCCCATACCACCGCCAACCTCGGAACTCTGCAACCACAGAAGAGAACGTCCCATACTGCCATCGACTATGACTTACGAAGCAAGAGACCATCACCATCTCGAAGATCAGCCATCGCATCATCCACATGACCATGAAGACCACCACCGTCGAAGAAGTCGGGCCGCCGCCCCATCTCCAGACTTTTGCGGTATCAACGACACTAAAGCGAGCAAATTGCGGCCAGCGCGCTGCCGCTAGACCAGCTGCAAGCAACCACGCTGCCACGCAACATCGGCTGCTGACAGGACCTCCTCCCCGCCGCAAGCCATTGCAGATCCTGATCCATATGCCCGATGACCTGGGAAGTTGAGGTTGTCACGTCATCGGCCCCGCCGCTGCTGGTCCCTCCATCCGGTGAAGACTCCAAAGCGATGCCCGCTAGAGGGAATACGACGCCGGGACACCACCATCGCTCGATCCCGATGGGATCTGAGGTTTCCCCCTGAGATGCAACTGGAGGTCCGCCGAACGCAAGCCATTTCCGACAAAGAAGACGACCGCCGCCACCATCCCCGGAGACGCCGGGAGAGAAGGGCCGCCCCACCTCAGCCAGCCGCCGGCCAGAGCAGGGCCGCCGCCACCGCCATGCCACCTGGCAGGAAGCCGAGGTTGCCAGCTCGTCGAGCCTCCCCATAGCTCGAGGCACCGCAGGATAGGGCAGCTGTCCCGATTCCGGGCGCCACCGAGGGCACCCACCGTCAGATCTGAGCGCCACGGTCTGCTGAGACCCAACGCCTCAGATCCCTTGCACACCGCCCCCCGGTCGGCCGTGCTCGACCAGCCCATCGTGCAGACGAGTTGGCCGCCTCCATAACCGCCGCCCGGGACCGCCGCCCCGGCGTCCGCCGCGCCGCGAGCAAGAAGGGTCGGCCAGGGCGACGCACTGCCGCGCGAGGAGACCTCGCCTTGCCGCTGCCGTCTGCCGGTGGAGAATGTAACGCATAGACACGTGAAGGTCAACTTCCGAAACCTCATTTCCCAGTCAGCCTCACTACTACGCCCATCTTGCCGGTCACACGATTCAGCTGGACACAGAGCATCGTACCCATATCAGTCTGTCATAAGGGATGCATTCCCGTGTACCTCCCAGTCAAAACCACTTGCCATCTACCAACCAATCTTAATTGTTCTTACCCTCCATTTGTCCATGTCCTGAATCTTCTACATGTTTGTTTCCTTCTTAAAAAAAGTTTTACGCCCAGTTTTATAAATAAAGCAACCCACAGTCATACTAAAGTTCACACCCATACAACACGAAAGTACGAGCAGTCCGCTGGGGCCATAGCACAACAAAGCCCAACAAGAAAGATAAAAAGAACGCACACAATACAACTCCGGGCGTAGTACAACCCAGTGGATGGAGGTGGAGTAAATTCGGCGCGCCGCCGTCACGAGGTTCTGAATCACGCCATACAGCCGCTTCAAGTACCAAAGTCTATAGAGAGGATGCCACTGCTGCAAGAATACCAAAAATTTAAACACGCCATACAGCCGCTTCTAGTACCACAGTCTACAGAAAGACGTGCTTGATAACCATCTTTTTACGAATAGTCCATAAAGTCCAGATCATCATGTCGAATATTAACGCCTCCTCTTCCCGTTTCTATTCGCCTGCACTTTTAGAAACTCACTAGGGTCTAGGGCCTGCCACTCAGGTCTTAAAGCCTCAGCTACGAAGCTCCACATGAAACGAGCTGCGGGGCAGGAAAAAGGTATGTGTGTACATGTCTTCAGTACCGCACACAAAGGGCAGGTCCCATCACCTGGACCCATCCGCTTGGCCACCTCCACACCCGAGGGGACTCCATCGCGGAGAAGCTACCACATGAAGACCTTAATCTTCAATGGCATAGGCGCCTTCAAAATATGGGAGGCCCAAGCTACTGTAGTCACCCTAAAAAGGACCCGGTAGGCAGAACCAATAGAGAACATTCCCGAGGTCGAGATAGCCCATGTGCCCTCATCCGAGAAGTCAACTAAAGCATGCGGGAGGCCCGACGTAGAAGATCCCAATTCCGGGTCTCCACCGGTCAAAATGTGCGACATATCCCGATATTCCATTGCCTGTTTTGGACAGCCCCGCAACCAGGATTCCGGTATCTAAGCAGATAGCAAAGAGATCTGGTAATTCATGTCGTAGGGGGCGATCGCCTAACAAACGATCCAACAAAAAATGAGTCCCTCTTCCATCGCCTACAGAGAAGGAGGCCCCAATCCGAATCCCGTGCTTGAAGGTTTGGAGAGAACGCCAGAACTGAGAACCCTCCTTCCGCTCACAGGCTAAGAGGGGGCACCCTCACAAGTATTTTTACTTGATAAGCGGGTGCCAAAGACTTACGTCCTCTCTCAGGATCCTCCAAACACATTTTAGCATCATGGCATTGTTCAGGTGTCGCGAACCCAAAATCCCAATGCCCCCGAGCTCCCTGGGGTCGCAAATATCTTCCGACTTGACTATATAATATTTCTGGTGCAAGCGTGACAACACCTTGTCGAAGCTTGCATGGACGCCCTCTGGGAGAAAGTAAACGCCTATCATATACATGGGGAGGCAGGACAGGGAGGAGTCGATAAGGACCCATTTGCTCCCCTTGGAAGTAAATCTTCCTTGCCAAGGCTCTCCTCTAGTTGAGACCTGCTCAACTAGCGGGTCAAGGTCCCTAATAAAAATCCACAAGTCCCGGATAGGCATTCCAAAATAGGATACCGAGAATTGCGCCAATCTAAAATTAAGGTTGTCATCAATCAGATGTTGGTTTTCCTTGGAGTATCCAAGGATCAAGACCTCACTCTTATCGAAGTTAATTATGTGTGACATAAATTTCTTATAGGAATTGCGCAAATTTATAGATAAGGTTGTCGGCAATCCGACATTGGTCTTCCTCGGAGTGTAGACATCATGCCTACGTGCTTCACATGGCTTAATTATGTGTGACATAAATTTTTCATAGGGACGAAATTATGTGTGTAATCAATTTACATAATTTGTTTCACCCTTTGAAATTGTGTCATTGATGAATTTTTTAAGATTCATATTGGTTCATCACATCCCTGTTGTAATTTCTTTTAGTTTGATGAGCATCCGCCGACACGGATTTTGTGAATACAAGTATGTACTGCTACGTCAGGAACCGTTAAATGACTTGACCAGTGACAGGATGAAAAATTGTTACTCAAGATGAATTTATTTATGAACTTGATATGATAAAGCTGGAGGAAACAAGACATATAACAGGTGGAGACTGAGACGATCTTATCGACCACTACGGATTATACTATTAGGATCATATAGTGGTGAATTTGTATGGTGACCATGTATTGTTCGGGGCTAATTTTTTTTTCCAATAACGAAGAGAAGATGATGATTAATAAGCTGGATAATATATATCCTATCTGCGAAGTTAATTATCTTTTTACATGTATATGATGACATATACTAACTTTAAATATCCGATGAAGATGACAAAGTCAATGTGTATCGGTATCCTCTTTCCACACAAGGTAATCAATAGCTAATGTTTATTTGATGTTTGTTGTAATTTTCTAATTTTACCATATCGAAACTCATACATGAATTAAAAATGTGGTGGATTCATACTGAATTTGTATGAAGTGCAATATTCTTAATTCTTTGGTAAAACCTCCATCACTGGAACTCTTTACTGCACAAATTGGTAAAATTGTTGCTTTTTCGAGGAAGCACTATGAACTAATCAACTTTCTTATATATTGACCATCAACTCGCGAAGAAAAATATTGGGTGTACTACATTAGTATGTAATAGACTAAAAAAAATTCAACTGTCAATTCACATTAATCCTACTTACATATATAAGCTATGGAGACATCAGCCACTCCCGCGGTGATTTGTATGTTCCTACCGAACGTGGTAACATGGGTGCAGGATGATGTCGTGGATGGTGGACCGATTATATAACGAGAATTCTAGAAGTATACATGCCTGCAGAATGGAAGACGAGAACGTGCCATCCCAGAGATATTTAGATGATGGCCATCTTCTGAGTCGGGTCTTCATGTCTTCTCTGCTACCTTGTGAACTCGATGTCTAGTCCCACAATCATGTACTACTTTCCCTTGATCCATTGTTCATACCTCTCCAGAGTTTGATTCACAGTCAATACCTCATTGGTATACACCAACTCCAGGTACCTGGTACAATTGGCAATGATGTGTTGTATTTCTTTCGTCAGTTTCCCATCATCAGTGTATAGTCCCGTAAGGATGCATGGATGATGAGAACATCATAGTGGATGAGAAGGATGAGAAAGTGGATGTGTTTGAATAAGGAGCGAGAAAGAGAGAGTAAATGTATTTGGGAGGGGAGTGGGGTTTGTCTAGGGAGGAGGTAAGAAGAAGAGGGGATGATGTAGTTTCAACCCGCACGCACAAGAAGCAAAACTGTGAGAGTACATCGCAATGTGTGGTCCACTTTTTGCACACGAAACCACGCTACCTAGTACGTATGCATCTATCCACTCGTCGTCACAACTGCACACGTCCAGTCACACGTCGTTGTAACTATATGGACACGGTTTTACGTTTAAAGACTAAAAAATATAACGAGTAAATTCGGACCCTCCTCACAATGACCTAACACTTTTAGTTAAACATTCTTAAGCATCACGTACGTGATTACAATTCATGATAATCATATTGGGTTGGACAATTGAACTCCATCTTATATACGGTAAAACTGATACCATGGCACGTGATATTAATTCTTCGCAAGCATATATCTTATTTCTCTATTTTTCTTATTAAACACATATATATAGTGAAAATATGTATCATTAATCTTATTTGTAATGAAGACAAAAATATTTAAAATCACACAGTTCAGTCTTAATGATAATCCAATGCATGTGAACAACATGAATTAAAAATACAAACTTTCATCACGAAAATTGGTTATGACCATTACCCCAAAATTAGGTTTCCACTCTAAGTCAAGAGACTTTATGCTAGATAGAATGAATTTGCGAATGACCTACCATTTATTTACATTAATTGGCTTATACAATTGAAATTAATTTTATACACCCAAATTAGCATCCCATGCCACTGAAAATTGAGTTTTTGACATGTTTTACGTTTTCTTTTTTTATCCTTGGTACTTATATATAATCCGGAAATTTCAATCAATTTCAAGACCTTCCAATCATGCCCGACCGAAACAATTCCAGAATTGGGTCGGCCTGACTACGCAAATGACTAGTGGTGCTAGCGCACTCTAGACCCCGCATGTCATCGGGTATGCCACCGCTCAATTCATGTATAGTTTTTTTACGTTTAATCATTGTTTCTGCTCCATCCAAAATTAACTAGAAACGTGCGATACCAAAATCCCAATACATTCCCTCCATTCCACAAGACTCTACATCTTAAAAATTTAACACAAATTTGCATGCTCTTTAATATTACTACCCGAGTATATGGAAACACACCCAATGCATGTCACATTGGAATTCATGTCACCCAATAGAGATATAAAGATGCTTCTTAGGCTTTTGATGTCTCTGATTACCAAGGAGAGAATTAATGTTTAGTACCCATAATGTAGAATAGCATGGAACAAAATAGAACTCTAAATGTGGATTATTATGGAATGGAGGGAGTATTAATTAGGACTCCACATTAATCGGAGCAATCCATTACTCCACCCCATCGTAAAGTATTATTAACAAATGATATATTGCAAAGAGACGTTGGAGTTTGTTTGAAATGAGTATTTTGTGGTGAAGAAGAATTTTTTGATCATTCGTTTACGGTATGTCCTCCCCGAATATTTTCTGGCCAATTCACTTCACGTTTAATGCCCCCCCCCCCCCCGCCCCACCCGCCTCCTTTAGGATTACTATTGTTTTTTGGTATTTCGTTAAGTGAAATATAGGAAAGACAAAAGCACATATTCATGTTGGCATTTTAGATTCTTTGGGCAGTTGGGATTTTCCTTAGTAATATTTCGTTATAAAAAGAGAGCTATATATTGCATTCAGATAGTGTCATACCGGCCAATGGGGTCTCCAAGATAGTGGATATGCTCGTCCAATGGCGGTCGTTTGCGATATATTTGGCCAGGGTGGCTAGCAACATACTAGGAGATTATATTGATAGTTCCTCTATCTTTAGAAGATTGTTTTAAAGCTTTTACTTTGGGTGATCAATCTAGTATACTCAAATTTCTTATGTTATTTCTGACAAAACTTTGCAATCAATTAAGGATGCGTACATGCACTAGTAGAAACAGAGCCAAAGTATTTTACATTTAGTATCGGTTCAATCACGAACCGGTACTAAAGGTAGAATTAGTACCGGTTCCACAACACAGGGCGCCGGAAAATTTAATTACCGGTTCGTTCGGTAATCAAAACAGTGGTGTCCACTTTGATGCCGTAGACGAGATAAATGGGAATACATTTTACACGATCGCCCAAGATCAAAACAGGGGTGTCCGCTTTGATGCAGTAGACAACAATGGGAAGAAGGTCACATATTATGGGTACATAGAGGAGATATGGGAACTTGACTATGGACCTACTTTCAAGATCCCTTTGTTCCGGTGAAAATGGTTAAACCTGAAAGACGGGGTACAGATAGAACCACAATACGGAATGACTACAGTGGATTTGAAGAATCTAGGATACAAGACCGAACCATTCGTGCTAGCCAATGAAGTGGCTCATGTTTTCTATGTGAAGGACATGTCTACCAAAAAAAGGCAAGAGGGGACATCATATGATGAGCCAAAGCGCCACATAGTTATTTCAGGAAAAAGAAACATCGTGGGAGTGGAGGACAAGACAGACATGTCAGAAGATAATGAAAATTTTGAGTACATTGCACCATTCAAGGTTAAAACTGACCCTAGCATTGTGTTAAATAACGAATAGTGTCCATGATTTTGTCGCAATCAGAAGAAAGGGAAACACATGATGGAAACTCAGAAGACTAGATAGGGATGATGTTTTTCGTGATGTGTAATAATAAACTTGGAATACGACAGTTCTGTTGAAAATGTGTTCACAAAAAAGAAGTTGTATCTAACCTTTTATGCCGAAGATAGAACAAAACAATCGGTATCGCCAGCATACAACCCGATTGTGGCTCGTGAGTGCATATATATATATGCATATCAAATGAACAGTCGGACGTATGCTGGCGACTCCGGATGATTTGTGTTCGGTCGACGAACTGAATGATGTATGCAGGAAATCAGAGTGGTGGGCTATATATAGGGTCCTCTAGCTCACAAAGTGTTGTGCTAGGGTTTCGATCGATCCAACGGGTAAAGCGCTCGAAAGAAGCACACCCATGATCCAACGACTCAAAAGAGGTACAAAGAAACACACGATACGTGTGATTCTTCTTGATTGGTGTGATTCAGACGCTCGAGAACAACCACTGATCCAACGGCTGACAAGAGCTACAAAGAAACACACGCCCTGATCCAACGACTCACAAGAGCTAGAAAGAAACACACGACGGCATAGTTTGTTATAATGAGCCCTTATTGCACACAAACATGCATGTTGGAAGAACGGACAATGTTGACGAAGGAAGTTTTTTTTTAACTGAATAAAAAACCATTTTCCATTTTTGGTGTGTCAGAAATGGTTTTTTTTGTGAAGGACCTACCACAAACATGTTGCCAAACGTGGGGGCTTAAGTTTTTAAACATGCTAGGACATGTGACATGCACAAATCAACAACTTGTTTTCTAATAAAAGATTTCCATCCAGCTCTATTAAAAATAACAAGTTTCTGCCGATTCAGCTGGAAACGGTACAAATTTGAACTACAGGTGCCTCGTCATATGACTATAGGCGTTCTATTCAAAAGTCATATGACGAGATCTCCAGGAGGGAAAAGGGAATAAACCGGTGGTCCAGCAGGGACCAAAAAGGAAATGGCCGGTCAAGGGAAAAAAGGGGAAAAAGTTCCCATCTCGGAGAACAAGCCGGACAATCTGTTGCCCCTCTCAAGGTGTTTAACGAGAAGTTCGTACAAAGTATTTATCACACAATAGATATCGAGTACCCCAACGCTGAAGTAGAATACAAATATGAACAAGGTAAAATTTTGGTCGAGAATGACTCCATCCTACCAACAAAAATGCGCAATTTGCATAAGTGGTACTTGGGTAGGGAAAAGGAAGGGTACGCGGCTATCATGGTGGCATTTAAGGAAGAGCACTACTTCCAAGATTACGCCGTGAGCATTGACTTCGAGGATCTTTTTGCTTTATACAATCTCCGGACACTCGACAAATCGTTGCTCAGTTGCTATTGTGTGTAAGTTATTTATTTATTATGTATTTTCAGAAGAATTTAGCTGACTTTGTTCGATTTCTCTAATTATCCTTAATTTAATCTTGTTTGCGCTATATTATGAAGATTGAAGATGCTCGAATGCAAAAGGAATGTAATCAACGAAATTGGGTTCATTGACGCGGATACAATGCATTAAAAAACCATAAAGAATCCCCTGTATAACAAGGATACACCAGAGACTTTGCTAAGGTTTTTGCAGCGCAACGTGCCAAAAAACAAATACTTTGGCCTTGTAACTACTAGTGAGTGTTACTATCTTCTAACACATTCTATATTTTCTTATAATTAATGAGTTATATCTATGACACTACATATTTAAATGTGCGCAGCTTCCACTTTATGCTTATCGTCATTAAAATGCGCGATGGACATATTGATGTCTACGACTCAATGTCCAAACCGCCTATAGCTTACAAGGACAATTTTTATATGCTCAAAAGGTAATTTTATTTAATTCCTATCGGCTTTTTCGTTAATTTCCTTATGTCAAGAAATTAATAGCTCTTTTATTCAATTTTTTGTCGTCCAGCGTATGGGAAACGTTCATCGAGCATGATCTGGAAGGTGGATTGCCGGAGAAGCTGACATGGAAAGGGAAAGTAAGTACTACTACCTAGGTACACACACTGTTATCATACTTGGTTATTGTTTGATTGAATTATATTCTTGCATAGGAATGCGATCAACAAGCAAGTGGGACTAATCTATGTGATTACTATGTTTGTGAGAACATTCACAAGATTGTCTGCGAGAGAATAAGTAATAATAGAAATAAGGAGGTATGTAAACTATATTTACAAATTTAGTTCTGCTGAGTTTCAGTAGTTGTTTTATTATGATTTGATAGTTTAATTATGTATTCATTTGTATCTCTCTCATTCTTTTACAGTTGGCAAGAAAGCGGGAGAAGCTCCCCATCGAGCGCCGCTTCCAAGCAATTTGCGAGGAAATGGCGGGATTTTTCCTCCAAGAAGTCATAGCTCCTTTCGGAGAGTACCACCATGCATCATAGTGTGTATGCATGACTCAATGTAATAGTGAGCTAGCTACATGTAATATAAAATATCCCTAGGAGAGTACCCCACCACTTAATTTGCAATCTCATGTAATTAATTGCATGTGTTATATCTATGCACCAACTTGATATATAGGCATCAAGTTGCAATCCTGGCGCATCGAGGCGATCCTCGTACGATATTTTATATATACCCAAACGCGTTCCTGGCGCATCGACGCATCGTCGTACGATGAAAAGGTCCGATACGGCCCCTCCATAACCCTAAGCCCCTACCAAACCCTAAAACCCTCCTAAACCCTAAACCCCTCCCAGCCCTTTGGTCCCGGTTCATGTTACGGACCGGGACCAAATGTCTCCAGCCCGCGGGCTCCCCTGAGGGAACGTGGAGGGACCTTCATTACCGGTTTGTAATGGAACCGGTACTAACGGTGGACTACCTTTAGTGCCAATTAATTAGTACCGATTGGGTACTGCTAGCCTGTTTTCCACTAGTGATGGTTTCGGTCTAGAGGCTTGAGCTTTCCTAGCTTGATGAAAAAACTAATGACCGCTCCACAATAGCCAATTAACGAATTTATGGTTCTGAGAAGGAACATGAGGAGAATATCACTCGTGGTTTGGCACATCGTCAAATGGGGCAGAGGAACGAGAGGAGGCCACCAATGGTGGATAGCTTGATTGAATCTCAATGTCACATGATACTACGAGTGTAGAGAAGAGGACACTTGACATATAAGGAAGAAAGGGTCCTGTAGGAGGAGAAGTCATTGGAGGAGAGACGAGCTATGTGATTGCATGAGAGGGTGATGGAAACTTGTAGCTGTGCTGTTATGTTTTGCCAATTTCCATCCTTCGTTAATCTTCTTGCGAGTTATATTCAATTTATGTAACAAAAATGATGCGAGGAAAAGAGTGTGGGGTCAATTTAGATAAAATTTGGACGAATTCCAATAGGGATGTAAATGGGACGATAATTTCTGTTTGGAATTCGCATCGGAATCTGTTTTTAAGAATATGGTATGCAATGATAGGAATCCCACAAATAGGGATGCGGATACACATTTTTGTCTAGTGGATATGCGACTGATATTGTAGCGGATATGGTATTGCTATTATCCGATGGATGAGGATTATCCTTACTTTTTCGCGAATTATCCGACCTTATCAATTAGGACAATCAGACTATTATAGCCTAATCATCCCAAATATCAAATTAATCCATTGACCAAATCAATCGTGTTTGTGTTCGTATACAATAGCCTAGTATTACATATACCCAACATCTCTCCTGCTCGATGCGATATTACAAAATGTTATCGTCGTTAACATGTCACGGGGTGAGCTATGATTTATCTCTATTTTCATTAATTCATGACTTCCTAGTTGGTAGATGCAAGTTATTGATCAGTTCGTGACACTTAAGTACTATTTAGTTGGTGTTTTTGAACGCTTGGTCGCTAAATATTAATTTTATTTGCATGGTGAAATTATGTCAATTTGTTTGTATTTATGTGATAAGTTTTATGCGTTTCTAGCCTGAATCCGGTCTGTTTCTGATCTGAATCCGTCATACGAGATTATCCACATCCACATCCGCATCCGGTGATTCTCCAATCCGCCCTGAATCCGGCAAAAAAAGAGGAAATTGATATGGAGAGAGAATTATCCGATCCTATCTTATCCATTTACATTCCTAACTCCCAATATATACATCACTAGCTAGGTACATGTCTATGGTGTATCTCGCATCGAATTTAGTGTGTATAATATACTGTGCAAAGAGAAGTGTCTCTACCAAGATGTGTCCTTGTAGTGCGGAACCTTGCAGTGGCACTACACTTCTTGAACAATCTCCTTGTGAGGCCCTTCTTAAGCTAGCAACTATGGTCCCGAATACCTCCCAATCCAAATACATTATATGCGTACAACTCCATATTGTTTTATATACATCTCTTTTTTACACTGTATGACTATATATAAATATGATGGATTTATAAGGATGGCCCCACTAGTGCAGAACAGGGCATTAGCCCCGGTTGGTAAGGGCCTAATGCCCCGGCTGCCCAACCGGGTTCCTCAAACCCGGGCTAAAGTCCCCCCTTATTCCCCGGTTGGGTTACCAACCGGGGTAAAAGGCGTGCCCCACGTGGGCTTTCCAACCGGTGCAAAAAAAAAAATATAGCTGTTTTTCGTGTTTTCTGCGATAGATTAGAAATTCTATATTCTTTTCTGTTTTCCTGTTCTCTGCACTAAACATTTATATTAAGAAATATGAAAAATTATCGCACAATATCACGGATGAAAACGAACAATAACATAAATATATAGTCTGCCACGAATACAACTATTGTTCAACACAATGATATAATTAAACATAGTTCGACATAAAACATAGTTCGACATAGACATAGTACGACAATATAGGCGACATATGTACGTAAGCATAGATCAACATAAACATATGTACTACGCATCGGCGTCGGAGGCAGCCTTGCCCTTACCCTCGGCGTCGGAGGCATCCTTGCCCGGGCTAGACTCGCCGGAGTCAGACTCGGAGGCAGAGCTGCTCTGAGACGAGCTATCCTGGCAGCAAAGGGGGCGGACTAATGTGCCGTCGAAGATCTTTACCTTCAGCACGTGAGCCTCCTCGTCCTCGAAGTACCTGAATGTGAGCATGTTGCCCGCATTTATCTTGTGCATGCGCGCGAACTGCCTCCACCCATAGCGCATGTAGAGGTCATCGCGCACTGGCCCGTTGTCACAGCCCTCCAACCGGAGGGTGAAACTATAGGGCCCATTGCGCTCGAGGAGGATCGCCGATATCTTCTCCGAAAGACGGAGCCTGTTATCCTCTGGCTGGAACAGGTGGACGTAGAACTCCGGTAGCGGAGACCGTCCTCCTCCTCCTCCTCCTCCTCCGACGCAGCCTCCTCCGCCTCCTCCTCCTCCTTCTCCTCCTCTACAGCAACATCGCCGCGCCGTTTAGGGCGTGTTGACCACTTTGCACCGTGTTTTGCCCCCTTGTTGCGCTTGATGCCCCCCGTGCTCCGCGTCCGCGTCCATGTCCGTGAGTAGGAGGCGTCGCTTCCTCCTCCTTAAGGACTATGGCGCCACCACCACGTGCATTCGATGCACGCGATCCACGTGGACGTCCAGGTCGACGTCCACCACTTACAGGGGTTTCTTCGACGATGACGATGCCGCGCCCACCGCCGGTTACACGCGAACCACGGGGACGTCTCACCATGGCAAAAAATAGCAAATAACATCAATTTCATCAGTTCGCAACAATTTCATATAATCTAATAAAAATATAGCTAATAGCATCCATTTAATCAAAATTGCGTATAGATAACAGCTAATGGTACAAATAGCTAAACAAGTCCTAAAAAAGAGTAACTATATGTTCAGATCCTCATTTCAATTGTAAATGCAACATTGATGAAATATTTAAACGTATGATAATACACACCAAGAGTTACATAGCTCGGGTTTATTTTATTTAACCCTAATACATCACGATGTAATAATCTCATTTATACATATTCCTGAAACATCTCTCAAACTAATTAACTCGGACCGGGTCCTAAGCCGCGGGGTGCTGAGTCGTGGGTGCTACGGGCCCATAGGTAAGGAACCCTGACAGGGTCATAGCTCACGTGGTAAGGAACCCTCCGAATAATCGACAAACTGCTGCTATACTCCGTATCGAGCAAGTACATGTAGCGACGGACGTGATCGTCCTCCTCCCTGATACGATGTTATACGACCTCCTCAGGGGCCGGCTCTCTCTGCACCGACCGTGGCCCACGCGATGGCCACCAAAGAATATCCGGGTCGACTACGTCACCCGGATTTCTCACCAAGCCGCGTGGCCCGGTACTAAGGACCTGCCAGTGCCAGCCCGACGGGGCCCAGTCCTGTACATCGCCCGGCGGGTTCAACAGAGACATTGTCGCCAAGGAAAATAAACTAAAAACACATTCACGATATATGGACTAAGTAAATATTCGTAATTAAGTAAACATTCACTAAGTAAAAAAATCCACTAATTATAAACAGTCACTAAGTAAATTTCTAAACTAAAATTCCTATATTATAAAATTCATCTAATGGTACTAAGAAAAACTTAATTCACTTCTAAACTAAACATTCACTAAGAAAAAAATAGCTAAGTCAAAAACCTAAATTTTTTCTAAGTCTCCAATTCCTAAATTTTTTCTAAGTCTCTAAAACCTAAATTTTTTCTAAGTGTCCAATACCTAAATTTTTTCTAAGTGTTCAAGACCTAAATTTTTTCTAGGTCTGCAATACGTATATTTTAGGTTTCCAATACCTAAATTTTTTCTAAGTCTCCGATACTTAATACCTAATACTAATCTAACACTAAATACTAAATCTAACACTAATCTAATACTAATACTAAATCGAACACTAAATCTAACACTAATCTAATACTAAATCTACCACACTAAATATAACACTAATCTAATACTAAATCTAACACTAATCTAATACTAAATCTAACACTAATCTAACACTAATCTAACACACTAATAGTAATACTAATTAATCTAACACTAGCTAACAGTGAGGAGGATGAGGGCGCTGCGAGGAGGGATCTCACCTGGAGAGGAGGGAACGGCGGCGGGGAAGAAGGCTAATGTGCGGGAAAGGTCGTCGGCGGCGATCTCAAGCTGCGCGGGGAGGCGAGGAGGAGAGAGGACGGGCGACGCGGGGAGGCGAGAAGGAGAGAGGACGGGCGGCGCGGGAGGAGGCATCGTAGAGGAGCGGCGGCGGCGAGGATCACCGGCGTCGAAATCGGGCAACCTAATGGCGTCGCTCTGGATTTCTATTGTTTTATTTTGTTTTCTCTTGTTTCCTTTTTGTTTTGCTCTTGTTTTATTTTGTTTTCTATTGTTTTCCTTTATGTGTTCCATTGTTTTATTTTGTTTTCTCTTGTTTCCTTTTTTTTTCTCTTGTTTTATTTTGTTTTCTACCGTTTCCTTTATGTTTTCTATTGTTTTCCTTTATGTTTTATATTGTTTTCTGTTGTTACCTTTGTTTTCTATTGTTTCCTTTATGTTTTCCATTATTTCCTTTATGTTTTCTTTTGTTTTCCATTATATCCTTTATGTTTCAAATAATAACTCCACACGCTTCAAATAAAGAACAAGGTACGTTAAATTTATAATAAGTGCACTTCAGACCAATTTATAATAACTCCATGCATTTACATAGTTTCGTTGCATACAAGGCATCCGGGTGATTTGTATTCGGTCGATGAACCTTCAAGGGAGGATGTAGAACAAAACAATCGGTATCGCCATCATACAGCCCGACCGTGACTATTGAGTGTATATATGCCTATCAAAAGAACGGTCAGACGTATGATGGCAAATCTGGGTGATTTGTATTCGGTCGATGAACTGAATGATATATCAAACCTTTTGTCAAACCATTAAGGGGGATGTAGAACAAAACAATCGGTATCGCCATCATACTCCCCGACCGTGGCTATTGAGTGCATATATATATGCATATCAAAAGAACGGTCGGACGTATGATGGCGAATCCGGATGATTTGTATTCGGTCGATGAACTGAATGATGTATCAAACCTTAAAGTGGGGGATGTAGAACAAAACAACCGGTATCGCCATCATACAGCCCTACCGTGGTTACTGAGTGCATATATGCATACCAAATGTACGGCAGGACGTATGATGGCGAATCCGGATGATTTGTATTTGTTCGATGAACTGAATGATGTATCAAACCTTAAAGGGGGGATGTAGAACACAACAATCAGTATCGCCAGCATACAGCCCTGCGGCTACTGAGTGCATATATGCATACCAAATGCACGGCAGGACATATGCTGGCGAATCCGGATGTTTTGTATTTGAACGATGAACTTACCGGTGTTTGAAGGTCAGCCATATATAGGGTCCTCTGGCTCACAAAGTGTTGTGCTAGGGTTGTGATCCAACGGTTAAGACACACCCTGATCCAACGGCTCACAGCCGCTCGAAAGAAACACACTGTAGCCCTGATCGAACGGCTCACAACAACTCTAAAGAGACACACACCTGATCCAACGAATCACAAGCGCTTGAAAGAAACACACGATCCGTGTGATTCTTTCTGATTGGTCCAAACAAAACCCTAACCATTTTTTCCCGGTTGGTAAAACAGGTAGGGACTAAAGGGACGATCCGTTTCCCAATGAAACCCGAACCATTTCGTCCCGGTTGGTAAAACAGGCTGGGACTAAAGGGATCTATTTTCTTCTCACTATATATATGTATGCACTGCCACACCATTCGCATAAACACATATAAACTCACCACTCTCTCATGGCTTCTACCGTACCCACTCTAACCTTCATCCAGGCGGAGGTACTTTCCGCCTCGAACTACCCCTGCCCGCCCGGCTACAGCGTTCCCATCGATTGGATGCTGAGCGCCGGAGGAGTGCCGGTCCCTCCTCTTCCTCAAGGTGCGGCGCGTCGGGCGGCCATCAAGAACTAATACTACCACGAGCTCACGCCGGAGCAGCGGAGGAATCCCAGTTGGGATCCTGACTACCGCCCTACTTGGGACGCCTTCTTCATTAATCGGCGTGAGAGTGCGCTCGCCAGGTACGAGGAGAACGGACCACCTCCTTCGAACTTCAACGAGGCCAGTCGTCGGCTGTGGTGGGGCGGCGGACGGACTCTTCAGAGCGTCATGAACTACATCAGGGCTGGCGATAACCCCCACCTGCGCTACCCTCACGCCTAGTGCTGGAGTCGTGATCCTCCGAGGGAGTCCATAGCACCATTCGACGATAGTGACGACGACGGCGGCGACTACTACGACTACGAGTCGGAGTACTATAGGCCTAGGCAGCAGTATGACTAACAGATATTAGATCCAGTCTTGCCATTATGTAGATATCTATGCTATCCGTTTAGGTTTAGATCCGCTCTTGCCATTATTTACTTCCTTTTTTATCTATAAATCCAAGATGCATGTTTGTGTGCAATATGGGCGCGAGCGCCAGTGCAACAATATTTGTGAAGACTTTTTCAACAGAACTATGATCATGTATTCCACGTTTATTATTACACATCACCAACAACATCCCTATCTATCCTTCTGAATTTTCTTCGTGTAGAGATGGTCCATGAACCCATGTTCCTTGATTATGATCGCTTCGGCCGTAACCATGGAGCATCTTCATTATTTAACGGGATGGTGGGGTCAGCTTTCACTGTGAAGGGTGGAATTTCAACAAACTTATTATAATCTTCTCACATGTCTGTTGTGTCCTCGATTCCCACTATGTTTCTTTTCCCTGAAACAACTATGTGACGCTTCGGCTCATCGTATGATGTATTTGTTTGCTTATTTTTTCTTTTTTTCGGTCTGGAGGACATGTCCTTCACATAGAAGACCTGAGCCACATCATTGGCTAGGACGAATGGTTCGTCATTGTAACCAATATTGTTGAGATCCACTGTTGTCATTCTGTAAAGCGGGTCTACCTTTACCCTTTCTCCATTCAGGTTGACCCATTTGCACTCGAACATAGGGAGCTTAAAAGAAGGTCCATAGTCAAGTTCCCATATCTCCTCTATGTAACCATAGTATGTGTCATTTTTTCCATTCTCGTTTGTTGTATCAAAGCGTACACCACTGTTTTGGTTGGTCCTCTTCTTATCTTGGGAGATCGTGTAAAATGTATTCCCATTTATCTCGTACCCATGAAAACTCCCAATAGTAGAAGATGGTGACCCGGCCAACATGTACACCTGATCTTCAACATTAGTGTCATTTATAAGATGTGTTTGCAACCAACTTCTGAAAGTATCCATGTGTTTTCGTTTAATCCATGAGTCATCCTTCCCCGGGTTTGTGGAGCGTACAATATTCTTGTGTTCCTCGAGATACGGAGCCACGAACATAGAATTTTGTAGAACTGTGTAGTGTGCTTTGGTGAAAGAATGCCCGTCCCTGGTTATCATTGTTTTCTTTGTTGGGAATATGCCCTAGAGGCAATCATGTATGATGTAATTCCCACTGTATTCATAAAGTTATTAAGTTGTCCTTGTTTTGAACATCTGATATATGTCATTGAATATGTGATTCGATTGTGGAACTATATATTCATGTTGTTCATACTAGATTGTCCTTGGTCATTTAGGTTGTGCTGGACACACACCCTAGACTAATGTGAGTGTTGGCTGATGACACGGTTCCACTTGTCATGGGCATGGTGATGCCATTCCAACGTTCATGGAAGTGGCTAAAGAGTTTAGCAAGTCGGACTGACCCACATTGAGATGCAACGATCAAGTCGTCATTTGCATGTCTCAATCAATGTAATCCTTAGACCTGAGGTTGTCGCACAATCCGAGTTGTGGATCACCGACTTAGGTTCTGTCAAACGTTGTTCTGTGACAAGGCAACTATAAAGGCAGAGTTCGGGTCGAATGAGAAGCAAGCTGCGTGATGTGGATAATCAAGATGGGATTTTGCCCCTCCGTATGGAGAGATATTCTCTGGCCCTCTCGAGTGATATGATTCAGGAAGCATGGCCATGCGCGACTCAGTTAAGTGTTAACTGTGTCGGTTGACTAAGAGTTAGTCAGATGAATCACATGTCACAGATCGAGAAGAGAGTTGAGCTATTCAAGGGATGACGATAAATCGCCTATAGCTCGACAAGGTATATCGTGAGGCAAAAGGGACTAAGATGAATATCACATTGAAAGGTATGTCGTCATGACTCAATGGTACTTGGGAGTCGGCACGTTCTGCTAGGAGCCGCTACCGATTGATCGATTGGGAGTTGGACTCCAATCGTGTCCAAGTCGCCATGAGCCTGTAGGGTCGCACACTTAAGAGCGGGAGCAAGTATTGGTCGGGTTGGACCCGAACCGGAAATGGACTGGTTTTGTGAGTCGGACTCACAGAGGGAATGGGCCACAAGTGTTGTGAAGCCCATTACCATACGCTATATAAAGAGGGGCGCAGGTTGCCCAGCGGGCACGTTACTCCACTCTCCCATGCGTTGGGAACCCTAGCCCCACTCAGTCCAGCCGCCGCACCGGACCTAGCAGTCCGCCGTCGGAGCTCCTCCTCGTACGTGTGGATACCGGCAGAGGTGCTGTACGTTCAGCACTTCGACGTTCGAGGGATTGGATCGGCCGGACCGGATCGTGGGACTGCACTGCCCCGACGCGCTGCATCGATAATCCGCACCTGCGCGTCTAGTGGTAATACTCGTGGCCTTCTACCTCGGCTAGATCTTGGAAGCATCGCGTAGGAAAAGTTTTCTTTATCTCTACGCGTTCCAACAGTGGTATCAGAGCGGTAGCTTCTGGTATTAGGCCCGAGATCCGTACATATGTGATATGTAGTTAGCGTTAGATGTGATCTAATTGCTGTTTTGGTGGTCGGTCTATGAGATAGATCGGTTTTGTACAAGGTTGATTGGATCAATCGTACTCGGGGTTAATGGATGATCTGGTTTCCGTGATCATACTGCTAAGGTCGTGAAACAACTTTCCCCTACCGGTCGGTTTCCGCCATCGGGGTATACCGTGACACATAAATCAAGTTGCGGTGATCGAAGAATAAAGAGTTTGGTCGAATCAGAATACGGATCAGATTCGGGTAAAATCGTTTTATCCGATGAAGAAATCCATAATCGGAATGCAGTTGATCCGGCTAGCGGGACCGCCGGCTTCGCCCTGTCGTAGCGCCTTAGATGTCGTTGCGAGTTTCACAACGCCGGTAGATATCGTATCTATGCATAACTTGTTTTTGCAGGAAGTTGTGAATGGTATGGCTTATGTCCATGTGATGTGTGTAATCCATACATGATCTGCGTATCATGTTTATGTCAGCCGGCTGGAGCCTAGGTGCTGTCATTTTATTGTATAACGACCTGCGTGTCGGATTCTCTATGTAATTTTTCATTTACTAGCTAGTGTAGCTTGTTGGAGAACCGGGTGGCATGCAAGTCGATGTACAAGTCGGCTACATGGAGTAAGATGGCACGTGACAAGAGTTGGCACGAGTCGACTTACAAGCTTTGTGGAGATGGAGATCACCATGAAGAGAGCCATACCATTTCACATTATAATTGCTTTATTTGTGTTATTGTTATGTCTCTATTTACCTCTATTTAGATAGTTGGTAGATTCTTTAATCCCTCAAAGAAGGTCTAGTCGGTCGCCCCGCCAGTGCTGCACCATCACAAGTCGGACATTCTTGGTAGTGGGCTCATAAAATTGAGGTGCTACCAATTCTTTCCGGTTAGGTGGGTTTGAGTCGGACTCTTACAAGCAGAAGCACTTGGTTATCTAGACGAGTCCATCACAATGGTTGTGGGGCTCGGGGCGAGGTAGGTTGGGAGCCGGGGCATGTGATGTCACCCAACTAACAGGAGTCGTATTGGATACGATTGGCAAGGTGTTGCCTACCTAGATCACTTGACGGCTAGCGGTGATGCTAAAGCTCACTAGTCGGCTTGCTTATTTAGGATCTTGAGTCACTTAGCAACCATCGGAGGGATGTTGGTTCTAGTGGGAGCATAAGTATTAAAGCGTTTAATATGCCTGCTCTTTTATGAATACATGTCTTAAGTGTTTTTGCGTATTTTCTGTTGTAGATCAATGGCACCTAGCAACCTTCCTCAGTTGTCCGCGTTTGCGTTGAGGTCAATCCTAGAGAAAGATAAGCTTAATGTAACTAATTTCACCAACTGGTATCGTAATCTGAGGATAGTCCTCAAGCATGACAAGAAAGAACATGTTCTAGAAACTCCACTTCCAGAAGAGCCAGATGACGATGCGACTGTCGCTGTCACGAATGCCTACCGTAAGACTAGAGATGAGTCTACGGAAATTAGCTGTCTTATGCTTGCACACATGGAACCGGACTTGCAGCAGCAGTTCGAGAATGTTGAGGCCTACGATATGATCGAAAGCCTCAAAAGTATGTTCCAGGCTCAGGCAAAGACCGAGAGGTATCAAGTCTCTCAAGCTTTGTTGGGCTGTAAGCTGAAAGATGGCGATCCACTGAGTCCGCATGTAATCAAGATGATTTGTTACATTCAGTCTCTGGATCGGCTGGGCGTCCCAATTAACGAAGAGTTCGCTACTGATATAATTCTGAACTCTCTTCCTAGTGCGTATGGTTCGTTCATCTCGAACTACCATATGCATGGTATGGATAAGAGTATCACTGAATTACATGGGATGCTCAAAACGGCAGAGGCTGATATCAAGAAAGGCGCCAGTCAAGTGTTGATGGTGCAGAATAAGGCTAAGTTCAAGAAGAGTTCTTGGACTAAGAAGAAGAAGGATAAGTCAGGAGGTAGCACCCATGGCCCTGTCCAGAGTGCTCCCTCAAAGACTAAACCTTCTCCTACAGCCGGAGCCAACTGCTTCTATTGCAAGCAAGATGGCCACTAGAAGAGGAACTGCACCAACTATTTGGCTGACAGAGCCAAGAGTGGAGGTGTGACTTCCAACTCAGGTACGCTTGTGTGCAATGTTATAGACATTTATCTTGCTGATGCGCCTAATAGTTCTTGGGTATATGATACCGGATCAGTTATTCACATATGCAACTCGTTGCAGGGACTGGTAAGAACTAGGAGCGTGGCAAGAGGAGAGGTTGACATTCGGGTCGGCAACAAGGCGAGAGTCGCTGCGTTGGAAGTCGGCACGATGCAACTTCATTTACCTTCAGGATTTTTATTGGAACTAAATAATTGTTATTATGTTCCAGCGCTTAGTCGAAACATTATTTCCGCCTCATGTTTGATGAGACAATGTTATGAGTCGAATATTAAGAATAATAGTTGTTCTTTATATTTGAAAGATATGTTTCATGGCTTTGCACCCGTTCAGAACGGGTTATTTATTTTAAATCTTGATAGTGAATCGGTCTATAACATAAATGTTAAAAGGTTGAAACCAAATGATCTGAATATGAATTACTTTTGGCACTGTCGGCTTGGTCATATAAGTTGGAAGCGCATGAAGAAGCTCCATGATGATGGACTTCTAACTTCGTTTGACTTAGAGTCATTCGAGACATGCGAATCATGCCTACTAGGCAAGATGACCAAGACACCTTTTGCAAGGAGTTGTGAAAGGGCGTCCGACTTGTTGGAACTAATACATAGTGATGTATGTGGACCAATGAGCACGACAGCTAGAGGTGGTTATGAGTACTTCATTACCTTCACTGATGATTTGAGTAGGTATGGATATATCTATTTAATGACACAAGTCGGAAGCCTTTGAAAAGTTCAAGGAATTCCAGAGTGAGGTACAAAATCAACTCGGCAAGAAAATAAAGTTTCTACGGTCGGACCGTGGGGGCGAGTAAATGAGCCATGAGTTTGATGACCATCTAAAGAGTTGCGGAATAGTTCCTCAACTCACTCCGCCGGGTACACCACAGAGAAACGGTGTATCGGAACGGAGAAATCGGACCTTGTTGGACATGGTACGATCAATGATGAGTCGGACAGATCTACCTTTATCATTTTGGGGTTATTGTCTAGAAACTGCAACTTTCACACTAAACAGAGTACCATCAAAGTCAGTAGAGAAGACACCACATGAGATGTGGACGGGCAAAAAGTCAAGTTTGTCTTTTCTTAAGATTTGGGGTTGTGAGGTATTTGTCAAGCGACTTCAGTCGGACAACCTCACGCCCAAGTCGGATAAGTGTATTTTCGTGGGGTATCCGAGGGAAACCTTGGGGTACTACTTCTACAACCGGGAAGAGGGAAAAGTGTTTGTCGCTCTTAATGGTGTCTTCCTTGAGAAAGAGTTTCTCAGTCGGGAAGTCAGTGGGAGCACGGTGCAACTCGAAGAAATTCGAGAGGAACCAGCTAGGGGCGAGTCGGCAATGGCCTTAGAGGCTGAGCCGGTCGTGGTACCTACACCGGTTACATCACCTGAACCTCAGAGATCTGCCAGATTACAGAGTGCTCGAGATGTTTTACTGTTAGATAGTAATGAGCCGGCAACTTATTCGGAAGCGATGGTGGGATCTGATTCCGAGTCATGGCTTGGAGCCATGAGATCCGAGTTAAAGTCCATGGATGAAAACCAAGTTTGGAATTTGGTTGATCTGCCTGACGGTGCAAGACCCGTCGAGTGCAAATGGGTCTTTAAGAAGAAAATTGATATGGATGGAAATATTTCCGTCTATAAAGCACGACTTGTCGCGAAGGGGTTCCGACAAGTTCAAGGAGTTGACTACGACGAGACCTTCTCGCCCGTAGCGATGCTTAAATCAATTCGGATCATGTTAGCCATAGCAGCCTATTTCGACTATGAGATATGGCAGATGGATGTCAAGACGGCTTTCCTTAATGGAAATTTAACTGAGGACGTGTATATGATACAGCCCGAAGGTTTTGTCGATCCAGCTAATGCTGACAAGGTATGCAAACTTCAGAAATCCATTTATGGGTTGAAGCAAGCATCTCGGAGTTGGAACATTCGCTTTGATGAGGTAGTCAAATCGTTTGGCTTCATCAAGAGCGATCATGATTCTTGTTTATACAAGAAGTTTAGTGGGAGCAAAGTAAATTTTATAATCTTATATGTGGATGACATATTGCTGATTGGAAATGATGTCATGATGTTGCAAGAAACCAAAGAGTCATTGGAAAGGAGTTTCTCAATGAAGGATTTGGGTGAGGCAACTTACATATTAGGAATCAGGATCTATAGAGATAGATCAAGGCGGCTCATTGGATTGAGTCAGAGTACATATCTGGACAAAGTTTTGAAGAAATTCAAAATGCAAGAGTCCAAGAAGGGATTCTTGCCGATGTCCCATGGCATAAAACTTAGCAAGACTCAGTGTCCTTCGACGACTGATGAGCGAAGTCGGATGAGTGTGATTCCGTATGCTTCGGCAATAGGATCCATCATGTATGCCATGATTTGTACTAGGCCAGATGTTTCCTATGCTCTAAGTGTTACGAGCAGATACCAGGCTGACCCTGGCGAAGCCCACTGGGCAGCGGTTAAAAATATCCTTAAGTATTTGAGAAATACTAAGGAAATGTTCCTAGTTTATGGAGGTGATGAGGAATTCAGTGTAAAGGGTTACACAGATGCGAGTTATCTCACCGACTCAGATGATTCTCGTTCGCAATCTGGATACGTGTTCGTAATGAACGGAGGAGCTGTGAGCTGGAAGAGTTCCAAGCAAGATACGGTGTCTGCATCTACAACAGAGGCTGAGTATATTGCTGCCTCAGAGGTGGCAAAGGAAGCTGTTTGGATCAGGAACCTCCTGATAGATCTTGGTGTGGTTCAGGGCGCATCCAATCCTTTGGACGTATATTGTGACAACAATGGTGCTATCGCACAAGCCAAGGAACCTAGACAACACCAGAAGAACAAACATATACGCATGCGGTACCACCTCATTCGCCAGTTTGTCGAACAAGGTGATATCAAGTTATGCAAAGTACACACTGATGCAAACATTGCAGATCCGTTGACAAAGGCGCTACCATAGCCTAAGCATGAGGCGCACACGAGAGGTATGGGCTTTAGATGCCTAGGCATATGATGCCAGGATGATAGACTCTAGTGCAAGTGGGAGACTGTTGGGAATATGCCCTAGAGGCAATCATGTATGATGTAATTCCCACTGTATTCATAAAGTTATTAAGTT
The DNA here is from genome assembly GCA_028641055.1 of Alopecurus myosuroides. Lineage (NCBI taxonomy): Eukaryota > Viridiplantae > Streptophyta > Magnoliopsida > Poales > Poaceae > Alopecurus > Alopecurus myosuroides. Next base: position 72,663,786 of record CM054058.1, read on the forward strand.
GTCCTTGTTTTGAACATCTGATATATGTCATTGAATATGTGATTCGATTGTGGAACTATATATTCATGTTGTTCATACTAGATTGTCCTTGGTCATTTAGGTTGTGCTGGACACACACCCTAGACTAATGTGAGTGTTGGCTGATGACACGGTTCCACTTGTCATGGGCATGGTGATGCCATTCCAACGTTCATGGACTTGGCTAAAGAGTTTAGCAAGTCGGACTGACCCACATTGAGATGCAACGATCAAGTCGTCATTTGCATGTCTCAATCAATGTAATCCTTAGACCTGAGGTTGTCGCACAATCCGAGTTGTGGATCACCGACTTAGGTTCTGTCAAACGTTGTTCTGTGACAAGGCAAGTATAAAGGCAGAGTTCGGGTCGAATGAGAAGCAAGCTGCGTGATGTGGATAATCAAGATGGGATTTTGCCCCTCCGAATGGAGAGATATTCTCTGGGCCCTCTCGAGTGATATGATTCAGGAAGCATGGCCATGCGCGACTCAGTTAAGTGTTAACTGTGTCGGTTGACTAAGAGTTAGTCAGATGAATCACATGTCACAGATCGAGAAGAGAGTTGAGCTATTCAAGGGATGACGATAAATCGCCTATAGCTCGACAAGGTATATCGTGAGGCAAAAGGGACTAAGATGAATATCAGATTGAAAGGTATGTCGTCATGACTCAATGGTACTTGGGAGTCGGCACGTTCTGCTAGGAGCCGCTACCGATTGATCGATTGGGAGTTGGACTCCAATCGTGTCCAAGTCGCCATGAGCCTGTAGGGTCGCACACTTAAGAGCGGGAGCACGTATTGGTCGGGTTGGACCCGAACCGGAAATGGACTGGTTTTGTGAGTCGGACTCACAGAGGGAATGGGCCACAAGTGTTGTGAAGCCCATTACCATACGCTATATAAAGAGGGGCGCAGGTTGCCCAGCGGGCACGTTACTCCACTCTCCCATGCGTTGGGAACCCTATCCCCACTCAGTCCAGCCGCCGCACCGGACCTAGCAGTCCGCCGTCGGAGCTCCTCCTCGTACGTGTGGATACCGGCAGAGGTGCTGTACGTTCAGCACTTCGACGTTCGAGGGATTGGATCGGCCGGACCGGATCGTGGGACTGCACTGCCCCGACGCGCTGCATCGATAATCCGCACCTGCGCGTCTAGTGGTAATACTCGTGGCCTTCTACCTCGGCTAGATCTTGGAAGCATCGCGTAGGAAAAGTTTTGTTTATCTCTACGCGTTCCAACATTCTTTTCCAGCGTTCCTTTTCCCCTCAGTCTCCCCTCATGCCGCGATTCAGGAACACCAATCGTCTTAAGGTCAGGAATAAAGTCAACACAGAACCCAATGACCTCCTCTGTTCCATAGCCCATCGAGATGCTTCCTTCTGGCCTAGCACGGTTATGAACATATTTCTTCAAGACTCCCATGAACCTCTCAACGGGGAACATATTGTGTAAAATACCGGACCGAGAATATGAATCTCTTCACATAGGTGAACCAGGAGATGAGTCATAATGTTGAAGAAGGATGGTGGGAACACCAACTCAAAACTAACAAGAAATTGGACCACATCCCTCTGTAATCTTGCCAGAATTTCTAGATCGATTACCTTCTAAGATATTGCGTTGAGGAATGCACATAGCTTCACATTGGGTACTCAAACATTTTCCGGTAGAAGCCCCCTCAATGCAATTGGAAGCAACTGCGTGATAATCACGTGGCAGTCATGAGACTTCAGGTTTTGGAATTTTTTCTCTGCCATGTTTATTATCCCCTTTATATTCGACGAGAAGCCAGACGGAACCTTGATACTGTAAAGGACTTCAAAAAATATTTCCTTCTCTGCATTAGTAAGAGCATAGCTACTTAAGTAATGGCGCCCTGTATCCGTGTGCTTGTTGCTTGGATCTTTCATATGTTGCTGGTCCTCCCGTGCTTCTGGCGTATCTTTTGACTTCCCATACACGCCCAGGAAGTATAGCATGTTGACGCAGAGATTCTTTGTCACCTGCATCACGTCGATTGAAGACCGGACCTCTAAAACTTTCCAATAGGGTAGCTCCCAAAATATAGATTTCTTTTTTCCACATGGGTGCGCGCTTATCAGGGCCGTTCGGAACAGGTTGGCTGCCATCACCCTTCCCAAAGATTACTTTTAGGTCCTTGACCATATCAAATAAATCATTGCCACTACGGAGGTCAGGCTTCTTCGGGTTATCTGCCTCACCTCTGAAATGCTTCCCTCCTTTCTTTCTTACGGGATGCTTGATCGAGAGAAATCTACGATGCCCCAGGTATACAACCTTTTTACATTTATCCAAATAAACATTGTCAGTCTTATCTAAACAGTGTGTGCATGCATTGTATCCCTTGTTTGTATGTCCGGAAATGTTACTAAGAGCAGGCCAATCATTGATGGTTACGAAAAGAAACGCCCGTAGGTCAAATGGATTTTGTTCGTTCTCATCCCACACAAGTACACCTGGTTTTCCCCACAATTGTAAGAGTTCTTCCACTAATGGCCTTAGATACACGTCAATGTTGTTGCCAGGTTACCTCGGGCCTTGGATGAGAACTGGCATCATAATGAACTTGCGCTTCATGCACAACCAAGGAGGAAGGTCGTACATACATATAGTTACGGGCCAGGTGCTATGACTGGAGCTCTACTCCCCAAAAGTATTAAAGCCATCTGAACTTAGACCAAACCATAAGTTTCTCGCCTCTCCTGTAAAGACCGGGAAGTCTATCTCGATCTTTCTCCACTGCGATCCATCGGCGGGGTGTCTCAACTTTCCGTCTTTCTTAGGGTCTTCTTTGTGCCATCGCAACAACCTAGCATGCCCTTTGTTTCTAAACAGACGTTTCAACCGTGGTATTATAGGAGCATACCACATCACCTTAGCAGGAACCCTCTTACGAGGGGTCTCGCCGTCAATATCACCAGGGTCATCTGCTCTGATCTTATACCGCAGTGCAGTGCATACCGGACATTCATCTAAATTCTCGTACTTCTCGCCGCGGTAGAGGATGCAGTCATTAATGCATGCATGTATCTTCTGCACATCTAATCCTAGAGGGCATAGAGCTTTCTTTCCTTCGTACATACTCTCAGGCAATTCGTTATCCTTTGGAAGCTTCGGCTTCATTAGTTGAAGTAAACTCTCAAATGCCTTGTCAGTCACACCGTTATGTGCCTTCCATTTCAGCAACTTTAGTGTGGTACCGAGCTTTGTACTACCATCTTCGCAATTTGGGTACAACAAATTTTTGTGATCCTATAAAATGTTGTCCAGCTTCAACCTCTCCAATTCACTTTCACAGTCTTCCCTTGCATCAACAATAACTCGGCCAAGATCATCATCGGGCTCTTCTGATGCCTGTTCTTGATCACCCCTTCTTCTGCATTGTCTTCCATTGAAGTATCACCGTATTCAGGGAACAAAGGATCTTCTTCTTCTTCTTCATTGTCTTCCATCACAACCCCTCTTTCTCCATGTTTGGTCCAGCAATTATAGCTGGGCATGAAACCTCGCCGAAGTAGGTGGCCCTGAAGGATTCTCGAGGAAGAGTGCTTCCTGACATTCCGACAATCAACACATGGGCAACACATAAAGCCATTATCTTTGTTCGCCTGAGCTACAACGAGAAATGCATTCAGGCCTGCCATATACTAGGAAGTGCGTCGGTCACCGTACATCCATCGCTGCCGTGCATCCATCTGCATCGTATAATTAAGTTTATCAAAAAAATTACAATAAAATATTCAATAGAGAAATGTTTGTTATCTCTTAGAGAAATGATCACAGTACATCGAGAAATATTACTTTTTTATGTATCAATTACAGATGAAAAATATAAATTTGTTAACCTCGGTCGAATATACCATTTTCAGTGAGCTTATGTGTGGCTCGGGTATTTCGTCGAACACCTCGTGTGCATAGTAAAATAACACACACTAACACCCACCTCTCTCACTCCTCGAAGCCAAAAAAAAGAGGGAAGAGGGGGCTGTGAGGCAGTATATGTAGGGGAAGGGGGGGCATTGGTCCCGGTTTGTGGAATGAACCGGGACTAATGACCATGCGCGTGCCACGTGGCCTGTGGCGGGGCATTGGTCCCGGTTCGTGGACCAATGCCTCCCCACAAACCGGGATAGATGCCATCAGGTTATTTCTGCTCCCTCGGGCACACAAACCGGGACCAATGCATAGCATTTGTCCCGGATTTTCGTGCAACCGGGATGAATGGAGTTTTGCCCCCTGGACGATAGGGGTTGTTTCCACTAGTGGGAGTATTCCGCTGTCGTCGTCGTGGGCAGTCGGCCAAGGAGCCAGACGACATATAGGGGGGCCTGGGTCGCACACGCCCCTCACCCGTGGAGATCAAGTCCTCCGCAGACTGCTCCTGGTTGTGATCACCAACAAACAGGGGCAAAGGACCTCGTCCACAAAACCTACCAGGGCAACTGTCATCACCTGCATGGGAGCTACCGCACATACTCCCATCCGCGTTTCGACAGATTCACCCCCAAGGTCGACCGAAACAGGATCAACCTCTTTTTTTATAGAGTATGCCAATGGCATACCTTATCTTTATAGAAGGCAGAAGTAGATTACAGTACCGTGAATGCCGTTGCGTACAACAACTCACGTATTACACCTCACATCACCTAGCGCTACTCTCTCGCGTTATTGCTTACACCTACACCATTTTTCAAAGTCTCCCATAACATGAATTCCTCTCTAATTTTCTCAATTAACCTCAGCGTGTTAACCTGCTCCCTCTTGTTGCCAAAAGCCCTGGCATTCCGCTGCTTCCATAGTGACCAAGCCGTGAGGATCACGAGAGTATCGAACTTCCTCCTGTCTAGCTTGCTCACTTGTCCTCTAGCCGACCGCCACCAGCCCCCAAAACACCCCCTCTCCTGAGGTACTGCGAGTTGTATACCCACTGCTTGCAGGCACCCCCACCAGACCTCCTTCGCATACGGGCATTCCACAAGGATGTGGTCTACTGTGTCCTGCTCTTGCAAGCAAACGGAGCATGCATTGGTGGACACCTGCAGACCATGCCGAGTGCGACGGTCCGAGGTCCATAGTCTCCGACGAAGTGCCAGCCAGCTGAACACCTAGCACTTCGGTGTTGCGAATGATTTCCACGCCGGTTTTGCCATCTCGTCACGTATCCTCCCGTGGTGTAGCATGTCGTACATGGAACCCGCTGAGTATTGCCCTGATCTCGTCAGCGGCCAGAAAAACCTATCCGGCCCCTCCTCAAGCCTGTGCACCGCACCGATCTCAACCCAGAGAATAACACATTGGCGGCAGCCCTCTTTCCGTCAGGACCCCAGCAACGTCCAACAACCAGTTATTCTCCTGCGTAGCCTGCTCAACGAGTCTGCTATTCCTCTTCCTAGTGGGCACTACCGCGACCACCAGCGGTGCAATGTCCTCCGCTTTCCTCCCGTTTATCCATCTGTCACGCCAAAACAGCACCATGTCTCCTACCCCCACTAGAATTTTCACCAAGATGTTAAAGATCTCACTCGCGTCCGAGTCTTTCATCATCGGAAGTCCCTGCGAAGGCCTGCTGGGATAAGTTCTTCGAAGCCACTCCCACCTCGTGCGAAGTGCTAGCCCGTGGAGTCGTAGGTTCTTGACCCCTAGCCCACCGAAAACATGTGGCAAGCAAACGGAGTCCCATGCCACCATACAGTGCCCTCCCGATACTTTCGTCTTCCCCTTCCAGAAGAATGCACGAAGCCATCGATCCACCTCCTCTAAGTCCCAGACCGGGGCATCCAAGAATAGGAGTTGATGAACCGGCCTGGCCGTGATCACCGATTTTATGAGCGCAAGGCGTCCCGCCCTCTGGATCAGCCCTCGCTGCCACGCCGACACCGCATCTGTTAGCTTGTCCTCAAACGGCTGCCACTGGGCCTTCGTCAGTGGTTTGATAGCGAGAGGCAGGCCTAAGTATCTTATGGGGAACTTGGAAAGAGCACATCCCAGCACTGCACCCACCCTCTCCTCGTCTCCCAACTCCGCTTGTATGATTGTCGCCGTGGTTTTCCTGTAGTTGATATGCAGTCCAGAGGCCTCCCCGAAAATTTTCAGGAGTTCCTTCACCGCATGAAGCTCATGCTCCACTGGACGCACGAATATGACAACATCATCAGCGTACACCGAAATGTGCTGCAGCGGCGATATCCCTGCCAATTTCTGTAGCTGTTGTCCTTCCACTGCCTTCATGATCGCCGCAGTCAACACCTCCATGCCCAACACGAAGAGCATCGGAGATGTGGGGTCTCCCTGTCGGAGTCCCCGAGCGTGCATGATCCTCCTTCCTGTCACCCCATTCACCATCACACGTGTGTTTGCCGTAGAAAGCAACACCATTATCCATTTAAGAAAGACCTCACCAAAGCCAAGTTTTCTAAGCACCTCGAATAGGAAACTCCAGGACATGGCAACAAAGGCACGAGAGATATCTAGTTTTAGCAGCACTCCGCGAATTTTCCTTTGGTGGGTTTTCCTCCCAACTTGCCATACTAACACGAAATTATCGTGCAAGTTCCTCCCTTTGACAAACGCCGATTGGTTAGTTCGGATTAACTGCCCCAGGTTGGGCCTCAATCTTCTAGCAATCACCTTGGAGAAAAGCTTAGAGAATCTATGAACCAGGCTTATTGGGCGAAAGTCCCCAATCTCACTAGCATCTGGTTTCTTGGGTATAAGGGCAATAAGTGCCCGGTTCAGCCTCCTGAACCCCCTTCCGTCTCCCACCGCTAGCTTAAGTAGCCCTCACATGATGTCCTCCTTAATCACCTGCCAAGCCGTTTGGTAGAATCCACCTGTGAATCCATCTGGTCCCGGAGCCCTATCCGAAGGTAGCTCCTTGATCACTCCCCAAACTTCTTCAACCGAGAAGATGCCCTCCAACTCAGACAGATCCAAGTTAGGCAGCTCAAGACAATCTAAGTTGATACCAAATTCCCTGGTTTGTATCTGCCTGAGTAGCTGCTCGTAAGCATCTGAGAACACCTCGACTTTCCTAGTTTGATCTGTCACCATCTCGTCTCCAACTCTGATAGCAGGAATAAAATTACTAGTTCGTCTTCCATTGGCAACCGCATGGAACAACCTAGTGTTCACGTCCCCCTCTTTTATCCATCTGATTCTCGACCGTTGTCGAGCAATCGTCCTTTCGAGGGATGCAAGCCCAAGAATTTCAAACTCTAGCTCCCTGCGCAGCCACTTCTCACCGGGGGAAAGGAGTCTCCTCTCCTGTGCCCCATCCAACCGTAGGATCCCCAAGTTTGAAATAGCAATTTTGAGTTTGACATTACCCACTTTCCTTTGCCCCCAGGCCTGGAGATATACCGCCGCATTTCTGAAGAGTGTGTCTAACCTTCTGAACGGATCCACGATACCCGGATCGCACATCCAGGCCTCCTTAATTGCCTCCTGGAATCCCTCCAATTTTGGCCAGAAGGCCTCAAACCTAAACCTTTTTTTGGCCTCTAAAGCAGCACTTAGCGAAAGATGCAGAGGCGCATGATCCGATGCGTTGGACGACCAGGCTTGTAGGAAGAGGTACACGTCCCGCAACTCATGATGTTGCACAAAGCTCCTGAATCTCGCTAGCATCTTCCTATCAAGATTGTTGTTGTTTTTATCTCCAGTGTTTAGGATCATGTTCAAATCCCCCAATAGCAGCCATGGGCTGGGGCAAAGGGATCTCCTCTCCGCCAATTCCAACAAAAAATTCAACTTTGCTTCCGCCGATTGCGGCCCATACACTGTTGTGATCCACCACGTCGCGTTGTCACGTGTCGTAACTTCACCTGTGATTGCATGTGAGTCTAAACTCACGTGCTTGATCTCCACCACCGAGGAATCCCAAGAAAGGAGGATCCCTCCACGTATCGCGATAGCCGGGAGATACACGAATCCGTCGAACAAGGGACCCAAACATTGCATAACAAAGAATTTGTCCATTACATCCACCTTAGTCTCTTGTAAGCAAACGATGCCCACCTGGAGTGTACTCACGAACTCCCTCACCGCATTCCTTTTTGCTGGATTGTTCAACCCCCGAACGTTCCAGTCGAGCACTTCTAGAGCTAGATCCATGAACCACTAGCTACACCACACCAGCAACTTGTATCGATCTCAGATTGCTTCCACCATTGGGCTAGCCTCCTGTGCCTCAAAGCTTGACGGCATCACCTTGCCGAAGATGGAAGCCACCACTCGTAACTGCTTCTCTCGCAACGGTGAATCGAACATGTCACGGAAGACACTCAAATCTTCCTCGTTGACAGCCAGCTCGTCCATGACTAAGGATCAACCTCAACATGCTCCATAACCGAATTCTTGCAAACAACCGCAAGTAGTGCCTTAGCTTCCTTGAGCGACAGAGCCACCATGGGAGATAAGACAACACCCGGAGAAAAAGAATTTTGCACACCCTTGTGTTCAGAAGAACTCCTAGACCCCGTAGCTGAAGTCCCGTCCACTTGCTGCATTTGCCTTTGCACTCATTGCTGCATTGCATTTGCCTCCCATTCCCAGTACCCTTGTTGCCTCCCATTCCATATCAGTCATGGGAAATTCTCACACCAAGCGCGCCGCCGGTTGAATCCAGGAATCACGGTAACCTAAGCCACATTCCTATTTGACCTGGCCTCCCTTCTCTAATTTTTATGAGAAATGGATACGCCGAGGCCTCTCTTTCACGTAGGAGTAGCAAGAATCTAAAGAGGTAAATGGTGAGACCCCAAGGAGGATCCTTAGAGCTTAGGGAATTCTTGCCGTTGGATCGAGGAGTTACAACGCGGATCTCGGCCATTCATTTTTTTCAGCGCACATATAAAAGGCCCAGCGCCATGGTCACAACCCTAGCCGCAACGACCCAATCCCTGCGCGCGTCTCCCCTCCCCAATCGCCTCACGTGTGTATCCTCCCCAAATCCCCTTCTTCTCCTCCACCATTTGGTCCTCCACCGCATCATCGCTTCGCCCTCCTCGCAGCCCGTTCTTCTCCCAGCGCCGAACTCGCGTCACAGAGCACGGGCCGCCGACACACGGCCGGCAGCACCCCTGGATGCCCCTGAGGAGCAGCTGGCTGTCGCACAACCGAGACGCGCTGTGTCGTCACCGGGATGAGCAGCTGGCTTACAAGCGCAGCACTCACCATTGCCGCTCGCGCCGGTGCTCCGCGTGGCCGCCGCTACAAAGATGGCGACGAGGACGACATGGTACACCACTTCCTATTCACCTATATTGTTCACTCTCTCATCCTCTTCCTCCCTAACAAAAGGAGCACGCGCGAGACGAGCAGGACACGATGCAGAGACGCACGACGAGACTGCAGCGGTGCCGCTCACGGTGGTCAAGGTAGATCCGGGCAGGGATGGTTATCCACTGGTAGAAAAAAGGCCTTCCATATGCCCCCTTCAGTCCCCAAATTATGCGCACCGTGACTAAAGGGGTTTTAGTCCCGGTTCGGGAGGCGACCCACGACTGAAGGTCATGCGTCACGGTTTGGGAAGCGCGCGGAGGGCTTTAATTCCGGTTGGCCTGGCCACCCGGGACTAATGATCCAGTCTGCTGGCCTCCCTGTCTTTAGTCCCGGTTGGCCTGGCCACCCTCGACTAAAGATCCAAACTGCTCGCCCGCGCGGTTTTATTTCGCGAGCGAGAGGCAGAAGGCCATTGCTACAGTGCGCACCCGAGACTCTCTGTTTCGTCTTCCTCTCTTCTCATCTTCCTCTCTTCTTCCTCCACCAAGCACCCATGGATCCTCCCGTTTGGAACCTTCTCCGTGTGGCCACACCATGCCGCAAGAATCTCGACGTGGCCTACACCAATGTGTGCGAGAGGCTCCCCGGTGCTCTTAACCATTTGAGCAATCTCTATGAAGAAGCCGATGAACACCATAAGTTCTTCGGGCTTGATCTAGAGTATACGGCGAATCAGAAGGATGTTGCCGTCATCCAGATTGCCTTCAAGGAGATCGTTTTGGTCTTCCAATGGGCAAGGTAACGCACACGTACAATCTCTCTTGTAGGATATTGTTGCATTTTTGATTTGTTTGTTGCATTGGAAGAATACACGTGTTGCAACAATATCTAACACATGTTCCGTTTTTGTTGTTGCAGTAGTTCAAAGCAATCTCCAGAACTTGTTGATTTTCTTGTCAACAAGGGGTACGACTTCTGTAGCGTTGACATCACTCAAGACCGGTAGAAGTTGATGCGCACGTTGGGTATTGAGATACCTGAAGATCACTACATTGATCTTCAGGACCTTATCCATTTTGATGAGTTGTACGAGCACAAGACCGGGATGGCTCAGATGGAAACTGCCTTCATCCACCCCGACTACAAAACCATGAAGACTCGTTTCCCGTCGAGGAATCACATGTATTGGGGGAAGAACCCTATTGACAGGATCAATCTCGATTATGCAGCAATAGATGCATACGTTGCCTTCGAGTTGTTCCGCATGTACTCTTCGGAGCTCGAGTAGATGTTGTTTGTGTGTACCGCATCTATGTCCTGCTATGTTGCGTTCGATATATGTAATGGATATATTATGTAATGGATATATGTCTTTCTATTAATTCCTATATTATTTCTATATTAATTCCTAGCTATATTATTTCTATATTATGTAATGGATATATATATATATATGTACCACTATGTTATGTAATGGCTCAAATAAAATCACGGGTTAAACATAGCACAAAATTTACTAAAGCAATCACAATTCCAAAATATAAAACTAGAAAGTAACAAATGCTAGTTCCATTTTTATTTGGGTTTCCAATCATGCACACACTTTCTAAGGTAGATATTCTGCAAGCAAACCACCTAATATCAAGTCCTAACACTCTATACAAGCTAGGAAACAAGATAAGATCAAACACACATTTCAAAACAAACAAAAGCACATCAAGAAAACAAAACTGAAAAGCTACCGTTTCTATATCTGTTCACCAAAAACTACTGTTTCTATATCTGTTCACCAAAAATAAATCTAGAGCTCCAAAAAATTAATCTAAGCCAGGAAAACATAGATCTAGTCAATACCAAACTCATCCAGTTGGATTTACTTCAAAATTCATTTTTGAACTCATTCTAAAAATCAAAGAAGAGCCTACCGGTCTTTTATTAAAAAGGATGGTATTTTCATTTGGTTGCTGACCTTGATGTGAGGCTAAGTGCTATGGATAGATCTTTGGTTATGTATTTTAAAAGTTAGGTTCAAATCATTCTCATAGATAGTCATTGCCAAAACAGTTCTTGTGTCCAAAATAATAGTCGAAACATGGATCTGCAAATTTTATATGGTTTAGATTTCGTATGGTTTGGTTCATGAATTTTATCAGATTTTATTTTGCATTTAGGAAAGGGGAAAATGAATTAGTTTTATTTTTCTAAATTTTTTGATATATTATTTGTATTTTTAAGATTTTAAAATGAATTTGTTTTATTTTTCTGAATATTTTGATATATTATTTGTATTTTTTAGATTTTAAAATGAATTAGTTTTATTTTTCTGAATATTTTGATATATTATTTGTATTTTTAAGATTTTAAAATGAATTAGTTTTATTTTTCTGAATATTTTTTAGAAATAATACATATTAAAAAGTTAATGTTTATTTATTTATTCAAAATTATTAATTACATCATTACTTTTGTTTATTAAAAGATTTATTTGAAATTCAGACAATAAAGAAATGTGGCATCGACCAACATGTTAATAGGATTGATATATGATACTAGTATCACATACATGCGTGCAAAACACTTGGATGCGGGACGGGATGGAACTCGGAAGTTAAGCGTGCTAGTGCTCGAGTAGTGGGAGGATGGGTGACCGAGCGGAAAGTTTGACCACGAGTAAGTAATTTGACTAGAGATAATTGTAGTTAGACACTAAGCAAATAATAAAAATTCTGGAAAAAAGGGAGTGAAAAATTGGAGTGAAAAAAAGGGAGTGAAAAATTGGAGTGAAAAATAATTAGAAACCCAAATGAATTAAAGAAATAACGAAATAGCATGTAGTCCTGGTTCGTGTTGCCAACCGGGACTAAAGGTCCTCCGCCCCCGGCACACGCCACCCGCCCACGTGGACGGGCCTTTAGCCGCGGTTCGTAAAAGAGGCGACTAAAGGTGGGGCTTTAGTCGCGCCTATTTAGTCCCGGTTGCGCGGCCGGGATTAATGGCCTTTGCGAACCGGGACTATAGGCCTATTTTCTACCAGTGATCGTTGTGCAAGCAACACATCACCCACACCTTCCAGCGCCGTGCACTTGCCCCTTCCCCGACCATGCACCTTCTCTGCTCTGTCTCTGGCTCCTGTTGTTTTTGTCCATATTTTTTTGATCTAGGCATACAAGGTGTTCCATTAAAATCCAAACAGACTGACATGAGATGATTAATCTCTGTAATTGAGGTTCTGTTTCTAACATTTAGCCAGTCTGTGAGAAAAAGGTATTGAGACTTTGCCTGAACTAAACTTGTCCTTTGCATTTGAAATTTGTTTACCCGAGTATTCCAATTACAAGGAAGTTCTTACTCCTGGCTTATTTCAAATAGAATTGACCTTTTGTATTTATGTGATAAGAGATGGTTGCGTTATAATATTGAACTCTATAGATTAAAGCAGTGGGTCAGCTTTGTAACATGCATGTGCTTGCAGATTGGTCCAAACCAATACTTAGTCTAATATGGCAACTAACTTTGAGCACCTAATTGATGGTAGGCATGCTTTTATTCCGTTTTTCTTGTAAATCTTCCTATCCTATCGATAGTTTAGTTATATATATATGAGATTAACAGTACAATGTGTTTGTAGAATGGACATTAATATTGAAGATTGATATTCTGCTCTACAATGTTCCATTTCCTCTTCAAAAGATGCAATTTGATATGTCATCTATTGGTTGTTGTTTATGCCTAGAAAGGAGACAAACATGTTATTTTTCTTTATGTATTTAGTAATGGCTTCAGTGTCAGCTTTGCCGTGCCTCCTTTTTTTCAACCGTTCATGTTTTCTTAGATAATATTTTCTTATTTGTCAGTGTTCTGATAATCTGAAAGTCTGAAACATCATTGGGCCTATTGCATGTTTCCTATCATGTTTAATGCACGAAACTGTAAGCATGTGTTAGCTCGTGCCATTTTCATCTTAAGCCAGAATCAAATTCATGATCCTCTCTATTTAGTAGGTGGTCACTTTAATTAAGCACTCTTAAGTCGCATCTTTCTATTTCTTGCATTTATCTGTGTAGTCCGTATTTTAATGACATCTTTGCCATTTGTTCGTACCTTTGTTATCGCTTGTGGAATGAGATCTTAGACGCCATCTTAAATTTAGATTCGCGGTACCGTTACATATTCTTTCAGTTGTGGATTTTTTCATTATTTTAGAATATGCTCATATATAGTTAGCATACGGTATGGTACATTTTTTATCTATGTTTGCTTGTGTGAAGCAGTCTGGTATAAAGAGGCATGGAGAGGGAGTTATTGAGTTTGTCTCCAAATGGGAAAGATGAAATATACACTTCCGCTATTGGGGCAGGACAATGAGGAATGTGAACCTGCCACTATCGACGCCGGTGACGTCTAGCTTCCCCACAGGCATCTCCACCATTTCGCCTGCTGCTTTACTCTAAGGTCATAAATCCAAACTTTTAAATTCGTTTGATTTCTGGTGCCATTTGTTTGATTGAGAAAATTAGCAAATATAAAGCTCTTGGTGACGGCCTTCTCAATCCATCAATATATGCTTCTGTTATCATGATGTAGCTGAATTCTCTTACCTCGATGGCTGGATGGTGTATCTCTGGACTCAGCTGAGTAAAGTAGTGAACGCAATGTCATTTTCTATATCTCTGATTTTTGTTTGAACTTCCTACTAAAGTAGTTGTGTGTGGTATCCTTCCATGAAGTTGTGGCCTACTGCAATGTTTTCGTTCGTATTAAAAATTGGAATTGTCTTTCCAATTTTGCGCATGTTTTCCTTCTATTAAAAACTAGACAATATTATTTTGATTTTGATTATATGGTTGACTAAAATCGTGAGATGACCAGATATTGCATCTTCTCTTTATGATTGGTGTGCTCCAATTCTTGATAGACTCTTCTCAAATGAACATTGATAGTCCTTTTAATCTCAATCTTTCCTTTTTCCAGCTTGTCCATTAGATTCTTAACGGTATGTACTTCCATATATGTATTGCCAATTGAGTACTCCTTTTCTTTCCACTAGACATGTTTTACTAGAGTGGAGATTTTTTCCTTCACATAGCTTTCTGTTTTATTATAGGATGATGACAAAAGAGAATTTTAGAAGCTTAACATTAACTTTCACATCAAATGGTCCTATTGCTTCAGTGCCTCTTTACTTGCGATCGTTCATGTTTTCTTATACCATATTTTCTTATTTGTCAATGTTGTGATCAACTGAAAGTCTGAAACATAATTGGGCCTACTGCACAATCTTTATCCTGTTTTACGCACGAAACTTTAAGCATGTGTTATCCGATGTCATTTTCATCTTAAGCCAAAATTTTATTGCCTGAATCAAATTCATGAGTCTCTCTATTTAGTACATGGTCACTTTAATTAAGCACTCTTAAGTGGCATCTTTATATTTCTTGCATTTATTTGTGCAATTTGTATTTAATGGCATCTTTGGAATTTGGACATACATCGGTTCTCGCTTGTGGAATGCCATCTTCAGTTTAGATTCGCTTTACTGTTACACATTCTTTCAGAGTTGTGGATTTTCTAATTATTTTTCGAATTTGCTCATATATAGTTAGCATACAGTATGGTACATTTTAGTTTTATATAGGAAATACATGCAATGCTCCATTTGAGATATTATCGACCAATATATTTGGTATGTATTACTGTGTTTCTTTGCCAGGTTTGCTATGTGCAATTCTAATTACAATATACATATTTATTTGGTGTGCCTACTTTTTGAAGTTTGAATTTGCTTCGATCTAGCTTGTGACCTCTTTGATTAATCCTCCATCCAAATTGAAGGCCTCTTAATTATCTTATTTTCTTTGGTAAAGTGGGTAGAAAAATTGTAGGTATTTGTATTCAAGGTTCACTCAGCCTCTTCTAAGGCTCACAACCATGTCACTGCTCTTAGACATGGATTGGATCACCAGTCCACTGTCCTGTTGTTCCTCTTATCTTGAGCTTTATTTATATAACTCGATGTTAAACAACAATTATTCTTATAATTTGACCAGTGCTCATCTTTGTCTACTTTTTTTCTTCTATGATCACATTATAATTCAGAGATCTTGATATACTCCCAAGCTTGCCAGCGATGAGAGTTGAACCATAGTGTTTTTCTTTTATGCTAGCATAATGTGTCACCTTTTTTTGTGAAAGACTTCTCATTTGCTACGTGGTTTCAAATTTGTTGGTCTGAATCATTTCCACGTATTATTTTTAGTGCATAATCTTCTGAAAAGATAAAAAAGCATATGGCTTTATATTTAAATACGGAACTACAATCGATTTGGGGATTTTGACTGTTTGTTCGGAATATTGGAATGGCTCTTCTAGATGTTCCTTGATGATCATTTATTCAATTACATCAGTATATATGCTTTCTTTTCTTTCAAGTTTAGAGGATTTAACTGTCATGACTTTACGCATGTTTGCAATATATGATTCCACGCTACCTTCTATCGGTGTATTTACAAACTACAAAAAGTGTTGCGGTCTGTTTATAGTTTTATTCCCTCTTTGAATGTTCATGGACATCTTGCTATTAACTGTGTAATCTACTTAGTTTGCCCGTGTCTGCTACTTCTGGTTAATCAGTGCTATAATTTGGCATCAACATCAGTGATCTGAACATTCTTCTCAAGTTACAATTTTTGTTCAAACATTTTTTTTATTTTCAAGCAAAATTATCAATAAGAACAGGTATGAAACAACACGGGTAAATCTGGTGCATAACAACTCAAAACATTCTGAACAAGCCAGATTAGCTATTTTCTCCTAAGAGCAAGTCATGCCATGCATGTAGAATGGAAGAATAAGAGTTCCTGCTGGATCATACTTTATGTGATAGGCGTCTGGTGTGGTTGCTAGGATTGCAAGGCATTGGTCGATGTGAAACGACATATTGGTTGCAAAATCTTATTTGCCATTCTCTTTATGTTATATCTCATGTCTTTCCATTTAGGATTTCTGGAGGTTTAGCTTTTTTATTAATTGATTGTTGGCATAATATTGTCCTCTTCATTTTGTTTCTTTCGGCAAGATGTTTCTGTTTTTCTATATATTCCTTTCGAAGTACACTATCTACCCGATCTGGACATTTCTTATGACTGGGAGCTACTTTATGTATACCATATCTGCTGCAGTTGTGAGCAATAGTACCGGCCTGTGAGTATCATGTATAATGTATATTTTATTTTCTACCTCGCTTCTTAGCTAAACATTATTTGTCTACCGCCTTTGTGTAAGATCTATACAAAATATTCATATTTATTTGTCGAACATTGGTTATCATAAGGTTTACATTCGATCTATACAAAGCTTTACCGAACTTATACATGCTAAAGGTGGGTGGTGTGTTGCAAGTTGAGCCATCCCTGTGTATAGTAATTGTTGACTACCATGTCATATTAAGGAGGCTTATCATACCGTTTTACCAATTGATCACCGTTGTCAAAGGAGAGTGGCGTGCGGCAAGCCGCCCCAGGGGATCTAGTACAAACAAACACGTTGTGACTAATGCATCACGAGAGATGGTCCAATAGCTCTGGGTGCTAATTAATCTTGCCTCACTATCATGACTCAAGGTATGGAGATTTTTTTTTAAACGGGAACCCTGCCCCAGCCTCTGCATCAAATTGATGCACACAGCCGGTTTTTCATTAATATAAGAATCAAAGAAGTACAAAGTAAACAAGCCCAAGGCCGCATGCCTCGTAACAGCACCTCCACCAAACTGCCTCTAAACTAATGGAAAAAGATAAAAGCAGAGATACATGCACAACTTCTAGACGAAGCCTTCAAGAAGGAAAAGCCACAGGTGCGCCAATGATGACGAGTCCGACCAAAGACCGAGCTCGAGATTTTCATCTCCAAAGTCAAGCTTCGAACCATCACCTTCAGCAAGCTAACGACGCAAGCGCGTGTCAACTTCACCCGAGATGTTTCCACCGAAGTGTGTAGACTCGACACCAAATCTTATACCATCACCACCTCTCCGGCCAACGAATAGACAGATACCACTGGAGGAGAAACTTGAGGCCGATGACGTCCCATACCGCTCCGCATCCAGCCGCTGTCACACCACCTTCTATCGAACAACAGCAGGCATGACTTGACACCGCAGAGAAACGTCATGCGTAGCACCTGCCAGAATCAGGCATATCGCCACCGCCGGCCAGTCATAACTCGACAACTCCTATGAAGTCGTCATGCGTAGCACCTGCTGCGTCGAATAGAACCCTGTCTCGAGATGGAGGGGCCGTCCCATACCGCCGCCAACCTCGGAACTCTACAACCACAGAAGAGAACGTCCCATACCGCCATCGACTGTGACTTACGAAGCAAGAGACCATCACCATCTCGAAGATCAGCCATCGCATCATCCACATGACCACGCAGACCACCACCCTCGAAGAAGTCGGGCTGCCGCCCCATCTACAAACACCTACGGTATCAACGACACTACAGCGAGCAAATTGCGGCCAGCACGCCGCCGCTAGACCAGCTGCAAGCAACCACGCTGCCACGCAACATCGGCTGCCGACAGAGACCTCATCCCCGCCGCAAGCCGTTGCAGATCCTGATCCATAGGTCCGATGACCTGGGAAGTCGAGGCTGCCACGTCCTCGGCCCTGCCGCCGCTGCTCCCTCCATCCGATGAAGACTCCAAAGCGATGCCCGCTAGAGGGAATACGACGCCGGGACGCCGCCATCGCTCGATCCCGATGGGATCTGAGGTTTCCCCCGGAGATGCAACCGGAGGTCCGCGAACGCAAGCCATCTCCGAAGAAGAAGACGACCGCCGCCACCATCCCCAGAGACGCCAGGAGAGAAGGGCCGCCCCACCTTAGCCAGCCGCCGGCCAGAGAAGGGTCGCCCCCGCCGCCACGCCACCCGGCAGGCAGCCGAGGTCTCCAGCTCGCCGAGCCTCCCCATAGCTCGAGGCACCGCAGAACAGGGCTGTCGTCAGGATTCCGGGCGCCACCGAGGGCACCCAACGTCAGATCTGAGCGCCACGGTCTGCTGAGACCCAGCGCCTCAGATCCCTTGCACGCCGCCCCCTAGTCGGCCGTGCTCGACCAGCCCATCGTACAGACGAGCTGGCCGCCTCCATAACCGCCGCCCGGGACCGCCGTCCCGGCGTCCGCCGTGCCGCGAGCAAGAAAGGTCGGCCAGGGCGACGCACTGCCGCGCGAGGAGGGCTCGCCTTTCCGCTGCCGTCCGCCGGGGCGGGCTTTTCCCGTCGAATTCATCCGTCAGCGGCCAGGCCGGAGGTTGGGCAGAGGGGGGAGCGGGGCGGCGGCGGCTAGGGTTCGCCCGTGTCGCCCCCCCTGGAGAATGTAACGCATAGACACGTGAAGGTCAACTTCCGAAACCTCATTTCCTAGTCAGCCTCACTATAACGCCCATCTTGCCGGTCACACGATTCAGCTGGACACAGTGCATTGTACCCATATCAGTCCGTCAGAAGGGATGCATTTCCGTGCACCTCCCATTCAATACCACTTGCCATCTACCAACCAACCTTAATTTTTTGTTACCCTCCATTTATCCATGTCCTGAATCTTCTACATGTTTATTTCCTTCTTAAAAAAAAGCTTTACGCCCCGTTTTATAAATAAAGCAACCCACAGTCATACTAAAGTTCACACCCATACAACACGAAAGTACGAGCAGTCCGCTGAGGCCATAGCACAACAAAGCCCGACAAGAAAGATAAAAAGCACGCACACAATACAACTCCGGGCTGGAGGTGGAGTAAAGTCGGCGCGCCGCCGTCACGAGGTTCTGAATCACGCCATACAGTCGCTTCAAGTACCATAGTCTACAGAGAGGATCCACTGCTGCAAGAATACCAAAAATTTAAACACAGAGTCAGGGCAACTTCTCAGAAAGACGCGCTCGATAACCATCTTTTTACGAATAGTCCATAAAGGCCAGATCATCATGTCGAATATTAACGCCTCCTCTTCCCGTTTCTGTTCGCCTGCACTTTCATAAACTCGCTAGGGTCTAGGGCCTGCCACTCAGGTCTTAAAGCCTCAGCTACGAAGCTCCACAAGGAACGAGCCGCAGGGCAGGAAAAAGGTATGTGGGTACATGTCTCCAGTACCGCACACAAAGGGCAGGTCCCATCACCTGGACCCATCCGCTTGGCCACCTCCAGGCCCGAGGGGAGGCGGTCGCGCAGAAGCTGCCACATGAAGACCTTAATCTTCAATGGCATGGGCGCCTTCAAAAGATGGGAGGCCCAAGCTACCGTAGTCACCCTAAAAAGGACCCGGTAGGCAGAACCAATAGAGAACCTTTCCGAGGTCGAGATAGCCCATGTGCCCTCATCCGAGAAGTCAACTAAATCATGCGTGAGGTCCCAACGTAGAAGAACCCTATTCGGGGTCTCCACCGGTCGAAATGTGCGACAGATCCCGATATTCCATTGCCCGTTTTGGACAGCCCCGGAACCAGGATTCCGGGATCTAAGCAGATAGCAAAGAGATCTGGTAATTCATGTCGTAGGGGGCGGTCGCCTAACAAAGGATCCAACAAAAATGGAGTCCCTCTTCCATTGCCTACGGAGAAGGAGGCCCCAATCCGAATCCCGTGCTTGAAGGTTTGGAGAGACCGCCAGAACTGAGAACCCTCCTTCCGCTCACAGGCTAAGAGGGGGCACCCTCACAAGTATTTTTACTTGATAAGAGGGTACCAACGACTTACGTCCTCTCTCAGGATCCTCCAAACACATTTTAGCATTAGGGTATTATTCATGTGTAGCGAACCCAGAATCCCAATGCCCCCGAGCTCCTTGGGGTCGCAAATATCTTCCCACTTGACTATATGTTATTTCTGGTGCAAGCGTGACAACACCTTCTCGAAGCTTGCGTGGACGCCCTCCGGTAGAAAGTAAAGGCCTATAATATACATGGGAAGGGAGGACAGGAAGTAGTCGATAAGGACACCTTTGCTCCCCTTGGAAGTAAACCTTCCTTGCCAAGGCTCTCCTCTAGTTGAGACCTACTCAACTAGCGGGTCAAGGTCCCTAATAAGAATCCACGAGTCCCGGATAGGCATTCCCAAATAGGATACCGAGAATTGCGCCAATCTAAAATTAAGGTTGTCATCAATCAGATGTTAGCCTTCCTCGGAGTATCCCAGGATCACAACCTCACTCTTATCGAAGTTCATTATGTGTGACATAAATTTTTTATAGGAATTGCGCAAATTTATAGATAAGGTTGTCGGCAATCCGACATTGGCCTTCCTCGGAGTGTAGACATCATGGCTATGTGCTTCACATGGCTTAATTATGTGTGACATAAATTTTTCATAGGAACGAAATTATGTGTGTAATCAAGTTACATAATTTGTTTCACCCTTTGAAATTGTGTCATTGATGAATTTTTTAAGATTCATATTGGTTCATCACATCCCTGTTGTAATTTCTTTTAGTTAGATGAGCATCCGCCAACATGGATTTTGTGAATACAAGTATGTAGTGCTATGTCAGGGAACCGTTAAATGACTTGACCAGGGACGGGATGAAAAATTGTTACTCAAGATGAATTTATTTATGAACTTAATATGAGAAAGCTGGAGGAAAGAAGACATATAACAGGTGGAGACTGAGACGATCTTATCGACCACTACGGATTATACTATTAGGATCATATAGTGGTGAATTTGTATGGTGACCATGTATTGTTCAGGGCTAAATTTTTTTCCAATAACGAAGAGAAGATGATGATCAATAAGCTGGATAATATATATCCTATCTCCGAAGTTAATTATCTTTTGACATGTATATGATGATATATACTAACTTTAAATATCCGATGCAGATGACAAAGTCAATGTGTATCGGTATCCTCTTTCCATACAAGGTAATCAATAGCTAATGTTTATTTGATGTTTGTTATATTTTTCTAATTTTATCATATCAAACCTCATACATATACTGCACTTATAAGAATTAAAAATGTGGTGGATTCATACTGAATTCGTATGAAGTGCAATATTCTTAATTCTTTGGTAAAACCTCCATCACTGGAACTCTTTACTGCACAAATTGGTAAAATTGTTGCTTTTTCTGGGAAGCACTATGAACTAATCGACTTTCTTATATATTGTCCATCAACTCGCGAAGAAAAATATTGGGTGTACTACATTAGTATGTAATAGACTAAAACAAATTCAACTGTCAATTCACATTAACCCTACTTACATATATAAGCTATGGAGACATCAGCCACTCCCGCGGTGATTTGTACGTTCCTATCGAACGTGGTAACATGGGTGCAAGATGATGTCGTGGATGGTGGACCGATTATATAACGAGAATTCTGGAAGTATACATGCCTGCAGAATGAAAGACGAGAAAGTGCCATCCCAGAGAGATTTAGATGATGGCCATCTTCTGAGTCGGGTCTTCATGTATTCTCTGCTACCTTGTAAACTCGATGTCTAGTCCCGCAATCATGTACTTCATTCCCTTGATCCATTGTTCATACTTCTCCAGAGTTTGATTCACAATCAATACCTCATTGGTATACACCAACTCCAGGTACCTGGTACAATAAGCAATGATGTGGTGTTTTTATTTTGTCAGTTTCCCATCATCGGTGTATAGTCCCGTAAGGATGCATGGATGATGAGAACATCACAGTGGATGAGAAGGATGAGAAAGTGGATGTGGTTGAATAAGGAGCGAGAAAGAGAGAGTAAATGTATTTGGGAGGGGAGTGGGGTTTGTCTAGGGAGGAGGTAAGAAGAAGAGGGGATGATGCAGTTTCAACCCGCACGCACAAGAAGCAAAACTGTGAGAGTACATCGCAATGTGTGGTCCACTTTTTGCACACGAAACCACGCTACCTAGTATGTATGCATCTATCCACTCGTCGTCACAGCTGCACACGTCCAGTCACACGTCGTTTCAACTATATGGACACGGTTTTACATTTAAAGACTAAAAAATATAACGAGTAAATTCGGACCCTCCTCACAATGACCTAACACTTTTAATTGAACATTCTTAAGCATCACGTACGTGGTTACAATTCATGATAATCATATTGGGTTGGACAATTGAACTCCATCTTATATACGGTAAAAATGATACCATGGCACGTGATATTAATTCTTCGCAAGCATATATATTATTTCTCTATTTTTCTTATTAAACACACATATATAGTGAAAATATGTATTATTAATCTTATTTGTAATGAAGACAAAAATATTTCAAATCACACAGTTCAGTCTTAATGATAATCCAATGCATGTGAACAACATGAATTAAAAATACAAACTTTCATCACGAAAATTGGTTATGAGCATTACCCCAAAATGAGGTTTCCACTATAAGTCAAGAGACTTTATGCTAGATAGCATGCATTTGCGAATGACCTACCATTTGTTTACATTAATTAGCTTATACAATTGAAATTAATTTTGTACACCCAAATTAGCATCCCATGCCACTGAAAATTGAGTTTTTGACATGTTTTACATTTTCTTTTTTTATCCTTAGTACTTATATATAATCTGGAAATTTCAAACAATTTCAAGACCTTCCAATCATGCCCGACCGAAACAATCCCAGAATTGGGTCGGCCTGACTACGCATATGACTAGTGGTGCTAGCGCACTCTAGACCCAACATGTCATCGGGCATGTCACCGCTCACTTTGTGTATACTTTTTTATGTGTAATAATTGTTTCTTCTCCATCCAAAATTAACTAGAAACGTGCGATACCAAAATCCCAATACATTCCCTCCATTCCACAATACTCTACATCTTTAAAATTTAACACAAATTTGCATGCTCTTTAATATTACTACTCGAGTATATGGAAACACACCCAATGCATATCACATTGGAATTCATGTCACCCAATAGATATATAAAGAGGCTTCTTAGGGTTTTGGTGTCTCTGATTACCAAGGAGAGAATTAATGTTTAGTACCCATAATGTAGAATAGCATGGAACAAAATAGAACTCTAAATGTGGATTATTATGGAATGGAGGGAGTATTAATTAGGACCCCATACGAAATAAACATGAATACAGTTTCGAGGTGGACTCCACATTTAGTCGGAGCAATCCATTACTCCACCCCATCGGAAACTATTATTAACAAATGATATATTGCAAAGAGACGTTGGAGTTTGTTTGAAATGAGTATTTTGTGGTGAAGAAGAATTTTTTGATCATTCGTTTATGGTATGTCCTCCCCCAATATTTTCTGGCCAATTCATTTCACGTTTAATGCCCCCCCCACCCGCCTCCTTTAGGATTACTATTGTTTTTTGGAATTTCGTTAAGTGAAATATAGGAAAGACAAAAGCACATATTCATGTTGGCATTTCAGATTCTTTGGGAAGTTGATATTTTCCTCAGTAATATTTCGTTATAAAAAAAGCTATATATTGGATTCACATATTGTCATACCGGCCAATGGGGTCTCCAAGATAGTGGATATGCTCGTCCAATGGCGGTCTTTTGCGATATATTTGGTCAGGGTGGCTAGCAACATACTAGGAGATTAGATTGATAGTGCCTCTATCTTTAGAAGATTGTTTTAAAGCTTTTACTTTGGGTGATCAATCAAGTATACTCTTCTTATGTTATTTCTGACAAAACTTTGCAATAAATTAAGGATGCGTACATGCACTAGTAGAAACAGAGCCAAAGTATTTTAACTTTAGTACCAGTTCAATCACGAACCGGTACTAAAGGTAAAATTAGTACCGGTTCCACAACACAGGGCGTCGGAAAACTTAATTACCGGTTTGTTCGGTAATCAAAATAGTGGTGTTCGCTTTGATGCAGTAGACGAGATAAATGGGAATACATTTTACACGATCAGCCAAGATCAAAAGAGCACCAACCAAAACAGTGGTGTCCGCTTTGATGCGGTAGACGACAATGGGAAGAAGGTCACATATTATGGGTACATAGATGAGATATGGGAACTTGACTATGGACCTACTTTCAAGATCCCTTTGTTCCGGTGCAAATGGTTAAACCTGAAAGACGGAGTACACATAGACCCACAATACGGAATGACTACAGTGGATCTGAAGAATCTAGGATACGATACCGAACCATTCGTGCTAGCTAGTGAAGTGGCTCATGTTTTCTATGTGAAGGACATGTCTACCAAAAAAAAAAGGCAAGAGGGGACATTATATGATGAGCCAAAGCGCCACATAGTTATTTCAGGAAAAAGATACATCGTGGGAGTGGAGGACAAGACACACATGTCAGAAGATAATGAAAAGTTTGAGTAAATTGCACCCTTCAAGGTTAAAACTGACCCTAGCATCGTGTTAAATAACGAATAGTTTCCATGATTGTGTCGCAATCAGAAGAAAGGGAAACACACGATGGAAACTCAGAAGACTAGATAGGGATGATGTTTTTGGTGATGTGTAATAATAAACTTTGAATACGACAGTTCTGTTGAAAACGTGTTCACAAAAAAGAAGTTGTATCTAACCTTTTATGCCGAAGATAGAACAAAACAATCGGTATCGCCAGCATGCAACCCGACTGTGGCTCGTGAGTGTATATATATATATGCATATCAAATGAACAGTCGGACGTATGCTGGCGACTCCGAATGATTTGTATTCGGTCGACGAACTGAATGATGTATGCAGGGAATCCGAGAGGTGGGCTATATATAGGGTCATCTAGCTCACAAAGTGTTGTGCTAGGGTTTCGATCCATCCAACGGTTAAAGCGCTCGAAAGAACCACACCCGTAATCCAACGACTCAAAAGAGGTACAAATAAACACACGATACGTGTGATTCTTATTGATTGGTGTGATTCAGTCGCTCGACAACAACCACTGATCCAACGGCTGACAAGAGCTACAAAGGAACACACGCCCTGATCCAACAACTCACAAGAGCTAGAAAGAAACACACGATGGCATAGTTTGTTATAATGAGCCCATATTGCACACAAACATGCATGTTGGAAGCACGGACAATGTTGACGAAGGAAGTTTTTTTTAACTGAATAAAAAACCATATTCTATTTTCGGAGTGTCAGAAATGGTTTTTTTTGTGAAGGACCTACCACAACCATGTTGCCAAACATGGGGGCTTAATTTTTTAAACATGCTAGGAGATGTGACATGCACAAATCAACAATTTGTTTTCTAATAAAAGATTACCATCCAGCTCTTTTGAAAATAACAAGTTTCCGCCGATTCAGCTGGAAACGATACAAATTTGAACTACAGGTGCCTCGTCATATGACTATAGGCGTTCTATTGAAAATTCATATGACGAGATGCTCCAGGAGGGAAAAGGGAATAAACCGGTGGTCCAGCAGGCACCAAAAAGGAAACGACCGTTCAAGGGGAAGAAAGGGGAAAAAGTTCCCATCTCGGAGAACAAGCCGGTCAATCTGTTGCCCCTCTCAAGGTGTTGGACGAGAAGGTCGTACAAAGTATTTATCACACAATGGATATCGAGTACCCCATTAGTATTTAGCATAAACCCACCACTTTAGAGCTAAATGTTCAAAAAACCACCACTTTACGTTTGAATCGCGCAAAACCACCTCCTCGTCGCTGACAGTTTGCAATTGGCACAAATCAGGAATTAATCGTGAATTAAAACTGGATTGATGGATGGGACCCGCATGTCAGAGTGACTTGGCTTTTCAGCGGAATAAAAAAGTAAAAAAGGAAGCAGGGAGGTGGCCATGTCAGCAGACTCGCCAGGGAGCCGCGCGGAGGCGGCAGCCACTCCATGGAGGCGCACAGAGTTGGCAGCCGGGAAGTGGAGGCGGCGACCTCGCCCTGGAGACAAGCCACAGGCATCAGCCTCGCCGTGGAGGCGAGCGGCGGCAGCCTCGTCGTGGGCGCGCGGAGACGCCCGGCGACCGCCTCATCAGGAGGTACGCGGGAAGCGGCGACCTCACTGTGGAGGTGCGCGCCGGAGGCCCCGCCATGTAGGCGCAGAGGCCCCGTCGTCGAGGCTCGGAGGCGGTGGTGCCCTCGCCGTGCAGGAACCGAGGCAGCGGCCACCTCACAAGGAGGCACGCGGGAGGCACCAGCCTCGCCGTGGAGGCGCACTTCGGCGGCCTCGTCGTGGGCGCGCGGAGACGGCGACCACCTCGTCAGTAGGTACGTGGGAGGCGGCATCGTCGCCATGGAGGGGCGCGCCGGAGGCCCGCCATGCAGGCGTAGAGGCGGCAGCGTCGCCGCAGAGGCACGCGCTGGAGGCTCCATCGTTGAGGCGCAGAGGCGGTGGTGCCCTCGCCGTGCAGGCACCGAGGCGGCGGCCACCTCGCTGGGGGGCACCAGCCTCACCGTGGAGGCGCGCGGTGGAGGCCTCGTCGTGGGGGCTTGGAGCCGGCGACCACCTCACCGTGGAGGCGTGCGGAGACGACGGCAGGCGGCCATGGAGGTGTTGGAACGCGTAGAGATAAAGAAAACTTTTCCTACGCGATGCTTCCAAGATCTAGCCGAGGTAGAAGGCCACGAGTATTACCACTAGACGCGCAGGTGCGGATTATCGATGCAGCGCGTCGGGGCAGTGCAGTCCCACGATCCGGTCTGGCCGATCCAATCCCTCGAACGTCGAAGTGCTGAACGTACAGCACCTCTTCCGGTATCCACACGTACGAGGAGGAGCTCCGACGGCGGACTGCTAGGTCCGGTGCGGCGGCTGGACTGAGTGGGGCTAGGGTTCCCAACGCATGGGAGAGTGGACTAACGCGCCCGCTGGGCAACCTGCGCCCCTCTTTATATAGCGTATGGTAATGGGCTTCACAACACTTGTGGCCCATTCCCTCTGTGAGCCCGACTCACAAAACCAGTCCATTTCCGGTTCGGGTCCAACCCGACTAATACTTGCTCCCGCTCTTAAGTGTGCGACCCTGCAGGCTCATGGCGACTTGGACACGATTGGAGTCCTACTCTCAATCGATCAATCGGTAGCGGCTCCTAGCAGAACGTGCCGACTCCCAAGTTCCATTGAGTCATGACGACATACCTTTCAATATGATATTCATCTTAGTCCTTTTTGCCTCACGATATACCTTGTCGAACTATAGGCGATTTATCGTCATCCCTTAAATAGTTCAACTCTCTTCTCGATCCGTGATATGCGATTCATCTGACTAACTCTTAGTCAACCGACATAGTTAACACTTAACTGAGTCGCGCATGGCCATGCTTCCTGAATCATATCACTCGAGAGGGCCCAGAGAATTTCTCTCCATTAGGAGGGGCAAAATCCCATCTTGATTATCCACATCACGCAGCTTGCTTCTCATTCGACCTGAACTCTGCCTTTATAGTTTCCTTGTCATAGAACAACGTTTGACAGAACCTAAGTCGGTGATCCACAACTCGGATTGTGCGACAACCTCAGGTCTAAGGATTGCATTGATTGAGACATGCAAATGACGACTTGATCGTTGCATCTCAATGTGGGTCAGTCCGACTTGCTAAACTCTTTAGCCAAGTCCGTGAACGTTGGAATGGCATCACCATGCCCATGACAAGTGAAACCGTGTCATCAGCCAACACTCACATTAGTCTAGGGTGTGTGTCCAGCACAACCTTAACGACCAAGGACAATTAGTATGAACAACATGAATACATAGTTCCACAATCGAATCACATATTCAATGACATATATCAGATGTTCAAACCAAAGGACAACTTAATAACTTTATGAATACATTGGGAATTACATCATCTACGATTGCCTCTAGGGCATATTCCCAACAGGAGGCGCCTCCATCCGGACGTGGAAGACGGTTGCATAGTGGCCCGCTTCCTTTTTGTTTTACTTTTTTATTTTTTATTCTCCTTAAAAGCAAAGTCACCCTGACAGGTGGTTTCCAGCCATCAATCCAGTTTTAATTCACGATCAATCTCCGATTTGTGCGAATTGCAAACTGTCAGAGCTGAGGTGGTGGTTTTGCGGGATTCAAACGTAAAGTGGTTGTTTTTTCGAACATTTAGCTCTAAAGTGGTGGTTTTATGCTAAATACTCCATTGCCCAGAGGTGATCCAGCCATGTCAACCAATTCTAAAACTCGTGGTTGTTTTTCGAACAGCCCAAGTTTGCCACTAAAACTCGTGCAGGGGCACGACCCCTTTTTTTTGTAAAGGGAAACCCAGCCTCTGCATCGGGGCTTTTATTAAAGTAACATCATAGCAGATTAAGTTACAACCCAAAGTTCACACACAAAAGAGTCACAATAGCTCAACATCTCGATCAAATACTTAAAACAATAGAAGGCAAAACCCCCTCAAAATGAGTCTACATATTGTCCACGTGTTTACTATGCAACCAGTCATCCTTGTTTTAGATAGCCTGAACGACCGCCATCAGCCGAGTGCATCCACCATCCAAACGAGCACGCTGGTCCTCTGGAAGAATATGAGACCAGAGGTGCATCCAGTAGGCGGCCTGATGAATAACCTGCAAAAAATTGCCAGCTTTCTCATTGTTAAAAACAAGTCCATTTCTTTGATTCTAGACGGCCCAAAGCAAAAGACATACTCCTATGTGTATAAGTGCTTTAAGATTTTTATCAATCCCGAACAACCAATTACCAAACAAATTAGTTATATTAGAGGGAGGTGAAATACTAAACCTGAAATGCACCAGCCTCCAAATATTTTTAACAAACTCACAAGAAATAAACAAATAATGAAGAGTTTCGAGCTCATTGGACTGCAATTGTGTGGGATATCGAGGTTGTCGCCTTGATGAAACACCACCGTCCGGGGGCACGCACCAGCATCCGCTTCCCTCACTACAAACACACCACTAGATACACCGTGAGGGTTACGAACCTCCAAGAAAACGCCTCCAACAAGGTAGAGACGCGTCCATCATCGTCGTCCACTCGTGAGGGAGCTTAGGCTTTCACTAGGGTCTTAGGTGAAGTAACGCTCAACTAAACCTCCGTGTCTCGCTAGACTGATGGTATGCTGCAGGACTCCCAAAAGATTGGGCTAATTGCTGAAAGGTCTGAATATGATGTCCTACGGTCTTAACATGATGTCGTCAATCATGTCTATATGCTCTTAAAAATATTTTTTTCGATAAAGGGAAGTATATTAATATCGCGAAGATACAAATTACACCCGGCGCCCCTGCAACAACGCAATAACCATAGTCATTACGGATGCACACAGCCGAAAGACAATAAAAAGAAAAGTCCGGCTACAGAGTTACAGTCCTCGCGGTATCCGCACAACCACCACCTAAACAACAACTAATGACCATCTCTTCGAAATCAACGTCTCCAAGAAGAACGGTGCCAGGCACAACCAATTAAGGCCAGACCTTGGGTTTTCACCCTGAAGATAATCCTCGCTCTCAAAACAACGGCTCCACGAAGACTAGTGCCAGGCACAACCAGTTAAGGCCACACCTTGGGCTTTCACCCTGAAAGGTAGGACTTTGGACTTCACGCATGCTGTCGTACCCTCTTACATACGGCTTCCACGACTCTTGTAACTCCAAGTCAGTTCTCCATTGATGCCAAGACTCCAAACACCGTTGCTGGTCCTCCAATCTCACCTTCGATGATTGAGCATTGTGACCGAATTCCACCGATCCAGCAATCTACGGGCGTCGCCCATGGGAGTTCGCCGGCGGAGCCTTTCGGGTCGACACCCGGCTTGATCAAAGAGAACCTACATCAGGATCTTCATCTTCGCGCGATGGGAAACCCAAGGACCACCTCCTTTATTCTGATGTCTTGCAGCCCCGACGCTGCGAAACGACTCCCAGCAGGGACGTTTGCGGGAGGGGAAAGATCTCCTGGATTCCGCATCTGCCGCCACTGGGAGCACTGTTGCCGACGGTCCCTAGCACCACCGCCTCCCGCCGCCAAAGACAGAGGAGGCCGCGCCGCCCGAGTGGCAAGCCGATGGCGCCGCCACCGCCAAAATGCCGAGCCGCCTGTGCAGTCCGCCGCCGATCTCAAGTGACAAACCCCGCCGCCTAGCTGCAGGCCGTGCCGCCACCGGAGCCTAGCGCTGACACCCCGCCGCCAACCGCCACCAGACCAGCCCCCACCAACCTGCGTGACCGCCCCGCTCAAGGCCGTCGACGGAGCCGCTCGAGGAGCGCTGCAGGCTTGAGTGACAAAGGGGCGAGACGGACACCAACCGTCGAGGTCTCCGAGGCCGCCGCACCATGGCCGAGCAACCCCAGATCCCATCGACGGCGCCACCCAGAGCCACCCGGCCAGTGCCGGCTGTCCACGCAAACCCACCACTAGCCACCGATAGAAGAACCAGGGCCGCCGCCCCGGCGTTCGTGCTCCGCCGTCCGCGCCAGCCGTCCATTGCCGACCCACGCATCTGGTCGGAGGCCTCCCGCCGCGTATGTGCTGAGAAGGTGAGGACCCGCCGGCCGCCCTCCACCACGCGGAGGGTTGTGCCCCCGGTGGCTTCCTCCGGCGGTGGTGGGTGGAAGGAAAGGAGGGGGTGTGGGGGCGGCGGCGGCTAGGGTTTTGCCCGTGCCGCCCCCCTGGGAGCGACGCGTGCGATTCGTGTGACCCACAGATCCACAGATGGGAGTAGATAGTCACAGCGAAGATAACGCTCTTAAAAATATGGGGCACGTTCAGTCGCCCAGGCTGCATTACCCTTGACGCAGGCCTAAAGGCCACCCCACACAAACAAATGTCGACTTTGCGACAAACGGGGATGCCACAGGAACATGGTGTTCGTGGGGAAAGCATACAAAGGGGATAGTGGTAGTCTCCAAAATGATAAATTTATTGTGGTCCCTTTCTCTCTCGCTCGCTAGTTTCAGAGAACACGAACAGGAAACAATGGTATTTTGCGCTGCGTGCAACATCTGCAGCTTTTCTGTTTTCTCTCCCTTTTATTGACAGATAGATCGATCGTGGCTGATCGCACGATACCCACATCAGACGTGCCATCCCACGTCCAGGTACTCGAGCTTCCAACGACAGGATCGGGTCAACTAACTAACTGAATCCTAGACTCCTAAACCTCCTGAAGAATAGCCTGATAACTGACGCTACTGAAACTGACACCTAATACAGAAACAAACTGAAACTGAAACTGAAAAATGGCTAGATTAACTGACAAACTCCCCCTAATCTAGTTGTCCTTCACCTTGACGACTCCAATCCGTTGGCGCGGCTGTTGGAACTGCACACGACCGAGAGCCTTCGTCATGATGTCATATAATTGATCCTCAGTGCGCACGAACTGGACTTCAATGTCGCCATTGTCCACGCACTGACGGATGTAATGGTAGCGAATTTCGATGTGTTTGCTCCGATCGTGGAAGAACGGGTTCTTCATCAGCGCGATCGCTGATTTTTTGCCGACGCGCAGCTCGGGGATGCCTCCGTCTTGTCCGATCAGTTCGCCGTGGAGGCGTTTTAGCCATACTCCCTGGCATGCCCCGCCCGTGGCGGCCACATACTCAGCCTCGCACGATGACAAGACGAAGATCCTTTGCTTTTCTGACTGCCACGAAATGGGGGACCTTCCAAGGAATTAGATCATCCCACTCGTGCTCTTCCGATCGTCGACATCTCCGGCCATGTCAGCGTCAGTGTAGCCCACCAACCTGGCGCCTGAGTCCTGTCGAGTGTAACAGCACCCGAAGTCCTTTTTCCCGGAGATGTAGCGGAGAAGATGCTTCACTGCCGCCCAGTGTTCTCCCGTGGGTGCGTCCATGTACCTGCTTAGGTATCCAACAGAAAAGCAGATATCGGGGCGGGTGTGTACCAGGTGCCTCAGACCACCCACCATGCTCCGGTACAGCGGCGTATCCATGCCTTTGCCGCTGCCGTTCTTCCTCAATTTCAAGCGTGGCTCCAAGGGGACTGCCACAGAGTTGCAGCCGCTCATCCCCATCCTCTCCAGCCGCTCGATCCCGAGGTAGTAGCTCAAGACGCCCAGGTCACTCATCTTGAAGTGTGCAATCATTTCATGCCACTAGTGGAAACAGGGCCATTTGTCCCGGGTCGTAAGGGCCAGTTGTCCCGGTTGTGCAACCGGGATGGGCTAGCCGGGACAAATGGCCCTCCCCATTGGTCCCGGTTGTGCCAGGACCCGGGATGGTAAGGATGGCCCACGTGGCGAACCTGGGCCAGGGACGGCCAGGGAGTTCGTCCCGGTTCGTTTTAGGGACCGGGATGGATACCTTTTTTGAAAAAATATATACCCCGCCAATTTTCCCCTGCCGCGGCAGGTTTTTCTTCGTTTCGTTTTCTGGGCTCCTGTCTCGCAATCCCCAACCGGCCTCCCCTTCCCCAACCGCGTCCAGGCCCACGTCTTTAATTAAGCCCACTGGCCACATTTTTGGTCAAAAGGGCCCACTGGCCCGCGTCTTTTATTATATTCGGTCAACGGTTCGCCGGGGTCGAAAGGGGCCACTGGCCAGCGGCCTAGTGGCTGGCTCGCCCGGTCCCTTAAATTAAGACTACAGGGACGGTCAAAGGGCCCACTGCCGCCTCGTCTTCCCGCCCCCCTCCACTTCCCCACGCGCGTTCATGGCCGCCTGCAACCGCCGCCACGTTCCGGCCGCCGGTTGGCATGCCAGCCTCCCCCGGGTCCTTTTTAAAGGGCCCCCGCCGCCCGTACAACCCATTCACCCCGGCCGCGTCCCAGCCAAAGCAAACCTAGCCACCATGTCCCGCTGGTTCAAGCGCCCCATGAACGACCACGAGGCCGGGTCCTCGAGCGGCGCGCGCTCCGGCGTTCAACCGCCGCCGGCGGAGGCCTTCGGCTTCGGCCCGGGAGACATCCGCATCGGCGGGCAGCCGCGCGTCCCCGCTCTGCCTCCGGCGTCACGCGCGCCGTCCCGCGGCGCGCCCAAGGGCAAGCGCTTCCGCCGGTACGTCCGGAAGGAGGAGGCCAAGTGGCACTGGGAACGCCGCACGCCGGTGTTCTGGCCGGACGTCCACCTTCCGGACGGCTGGCACCTGAACCCGCAGCGCATTCCCGTGCCGCCGGCCCCGTCCAGCAGAGAGGCCCTGGGCGAGGAGATCGACCGCCGGCGCGCACTCCTGCCGGCTCGCCTCCTCAGGTACCGCGCGTACGCGCGGAGCTCCCCCTACTGGGCCACCTGGCTCCAGCAGGAGCACGAGCAGCGCCGCCGCTCCTACATCCCCACAGCCGAGGAGGTGAGCACCGAAGACTACCCCGCGCCACCGCCTGGAGGGAGCCGGAGCTTTGGCTCCTGTTGGACGACGGCGACGCCCACGTCGACGAGGAAGACGACCACGAGCTCCGGGACAACATGGAGGAGGCCTTAGAGGCCTCCCGCCGCTACCTCGTCGAGGACGAGGTCAAGCGGTGGGAGGCGGTCCTAGCCGCCGCTGCCGCCGACGCCAACGCCATGCCGCCCCCGCCCCCTTCGGCGCCTGCCCCTTGGTGGCAGGTAATGAACGCCGAGCTGGAGGCGTCCGAGGACCAGCCGCCGCCGCAGCCGCTGCCCCCCGGCCTGGAGTGCGACATGTCCTGGGCCTGGACCGGCGGCGTTTGGTCGCCGGAGGAGCTGCCCCCGCCGCCGCCGCACGCGCCCCCGATGCCTCCGCAGCCACCGGCGGGCCCGCCCCAGCCGCTTGCCCACCTGTGGCAGCCACCCCCTACCACTGCACCCCCGACCTAGGCTAAGCTACCCCCCCCCCCCCAAGAAACGGTCGGCCGCCTGTGGCCACGCCGCCGCCGCCCCCTATAATGTAAGCACGCCCGGCCGCCTGTGGCCGCGCCGCCCCCCTATATGTAAGCAAGGCCCCTGGGCCTTTTTTAAATATATGTTTGTGTCCCTAGTTTAACGTGTCCCTAGCCCAACCCCGCCGGCGGTCCGCCGACGGGATCTTTCTACTCGTTCCCGCCGCCGGCAGGGCTTCGCCAAGCCATGTCCGCTGTCCTGGGTGTTCGCTCGGCCTGGAGAGAGGGCCTAGATATTTATACACCTGGGCCTCTAGTCCCGGCCCGTGCCACCAACCGGGACTAGAGCCCCTTTGGTCCCGGTTGGTACCACGGGCCGGGACCAAAAACTAATTTCGAATTTCGGTGGCACCCTGCGCGCCCAAAAATTTTTAGCGCCAAAATTTGAAAATGGTTAAGTTTGCACATTAACAACTTCTATATGCTTTCGAATTTGAGAAAAATTCCAACATGAAAAATGCTAGAATTTGCATAACTAATTTAAATCCATTTTTCGTTTAACTAAATAATTATTCTAACTATTGAAACTATTAATTATTTTACCATTTGTATATAATTTGAATATAAAAATGTTACAATTTTTGTTTTCTCTCGTGATCTTCCGAGTTAGTCCAGAGCATACAAGGCATCCCGGGTGATTTATATAAAATTCGACAAAGCGAGTTGTACCTTATTGACACGGTGAATTTGAAATCTTCGTCTACAACAGAAAAACCATAGTTTTCCTTCGAAGGTTTACTCTGCGCATCCACACGTATTTTCCCTTTATCCCGACCCCCGCTTGAAAACATAGTAACTTCCGTGTACGCGGCAAGCCGCAGCGGGAGCAGCAGACTTAAAGCAGAGACGGGCGGTCGGGCGGGGGAGACCGCGCCGTTGCTGTCGCGCTTTCCTCTCCTCTGCTCGTCCGCCGTCGCCGTCGCGCTCCCCTCCGCCTTCAACATTTGGGATCTTTGTTGTTCAGTTAGACGTTTCTCCTCCAAAAATTTATCATATCTGTTAAAGAAGTACCGAAGCTCTATTTCTGTTTTAAGGATATCTGTCAGGATGGTATCCCTGCTATCACTTCAAAGTGTGCCTGCAATATCTGCGCAGAATATATGACACCCATAAGGCAAAGCCCATCTTTCTCTATCCTCATACAATCTACTTAGCCACTCGTTATTCTTCAGATTGTACTTCGCCAAGACCTACTAAAATCATGAGCGAAAGTTTCCGAACAGTGGAATATATCCCTTAATACTTTCGTACTATCACTTCGAAGTGTTCCTGCAATATCTGCCTACAGTTATCTCATACTCGGATATGGGTCATAGTTGTCAGCTTTTTACCGGTCAATACAAAATATTGATCAAACAGAACTATATGATCATGTATTCCACGCTTATTATTATACATCACCAACATACGGAGGGGAGAGAAACAGAAAAGTGGGTGGGTGTGCCGCTGGTTCGAATAATAATGAAGTCAGGCTGGTCATAGTTGTCAAGCACTCAATGCTTGCCAGCTTTTGACCGATCAATACAAATTATTGGTCAAACTTGCACCTACTCCATTCATAATCACAGAATATGTATAAATATCATTTTGGCTAACAAAATCTCGTTCATACTACGTTATAAGAACTATGATCATGTATTCCACGTTTATTATTACACATCACCAACAACATCCCTATCTAGTCTTCTGAATTTTCTTCGTGTCCCTTGCTTATGATCGCTTCGGCCGTAACCGTGGAGCATCTTTATTATTTAACGGGATGGTGGGGTCAGCTTTCACTGTGAAGGGTGGAATTTCAACAAACTTATTATAATCTTCTAACATGTCTGTCGTGTCCTCGATTCCCACGATGTTTCTTTTCCCTGAGAGAACTATGTGACGCTTTGGTTCATCGTATGATGAATTTGTTTCCTTATTTTTTATTTTCTTCGGTCTGGAAGACATGTCCTTCACATAGAAGACCTGAGCCACATCATTGGCTAGGACGAATGGTTCGTCATTGCAACCAATATTGTTGAGATCCACTGTTGTCATTCCATAAAGCGGGTCTACCTTTACCCCTTCTCCATTCAGGTTGACCCATTTGCACTTGAACAAAGGGACCTTAAAAGAAGGTCCATAGTCAAGTTCCCATATCTCCTCTATGTAACCATAGTATGTGTCATTTTTTCCATTCTCGTTTGTTGTATCAAAGCGGACACCACTGTTTTGGTTGGTGCTCTTCTTATCTTGGGAGCTCGTGTAAAATGTATTCCCATTTATCTCGTACCCTTGAAAACTCCCAATAGTCGAAGATGGTGACCCTGCCAACATGTACAGCTGATCTTCAACAGTGGTGTCATTTATAAGATGTGTTTGCAACCAACTTCCGAAAGTCTCCATGTGTTCGCGTTTAATCCATGAGTCATCCTTCCCCGGGTTTGCAGACCGTACAATATTCTTGTGTTCCTCGAGATACGTAGCCATGAACATAGAATTTTGTAGAACTGTGTAGTATGCTTTGGTCAAAGAATGCCCGTCCCTAGGTATCATTGTTTCTTTCCCAGCGTTCCTTTTCCCTCAGTCTCCCCTCAGTGCCGCGATTCAGGAACACCATTGTCTTAAGGTCAGGAATAAAGTCAACACAGAACCCAAGACCTCCTCTGTTCCATAGCCCTTCGAGATGCTTCCTTCTGGCCTAGCACGGTTATGAACATATTTCTTCAAGACTCCCATGAACCTCTCAAAGGGGAACATATTGTGTAGAAATACAGGACCAAGAATATGAATCTCTTCACATAGGTGAACCAGGAGATGAGTCATAATGTTGAAGAAGGATGGCGGGAACACCAACTCAAAACTAACAAGACACTGGACACATCCCTCTGTATCTTGTCAGACTTTCTGGATCGATTACCTTCTGAGATATTGCGTTCATGAATGCACATAGCTTCACAATGGGTACTCGAACATTTTCCGGTAGAAGCCCCCTCAATGCAATCGGAAGCAACTGCGTCATAATCACGTGGCAGTCATGAGACTTCAGGTTTTGGAATTTTTTCTCTGCCATGTTTATTATCCCCTTTATATTCGACGAGAAGCCAGACGGAACCTCGATACTGTAAAGGACTTCAAAGAATATTTCCTTCTCTGCTTTAGTAAGAGCGTAGCTGCTTAAGTAATGGCGCCTATCTGTGTGCTTGTTGCTTGGGTCTTTCATACGTTGCTGGTCCTCCCGTGCTTCTGGCGTATCTTTGGACTTCCCATACACGCCCAGGAAGCATAGCAGATTGACACAAAGATTCTTTGTCACGTGCATCACGTCGATCGAAGACCGGACCTCTAAAACTTTCCAATAGGGTAGCTCCCAAAATATAGATTTCTTCTTCCACATGGGTCCGCGCTTATCAGGGCCGTACGGAACTGGTTGGCTGCCAGCAGCCTTACCAAAGATTACTTCTAGGTCCTTGACCATATCGAATATATCATTACCACTACGCAGCTCAGGCTTCTTCCGGTTATCTGCCTCACCTCTGAAATGCTTCCCTCCTTTCTTTCTTACGGGATGCTTGATCGGAAGAAATCTACGATGCCCCAGGTATACAACCTTTTTACATTTATCCAAAAAAACACTGTCAGTATTATCTAAACAGTGTGTGCATGCATTGTATCCCTTGTTTGTATGTTCGGAAATGTTACTAAGAGCAGGCCAATCATTGATGGTTACGAAAAGCAACGCCCGTAGGTCAAATGGCTTTTGTTCGTTCTCATCCCACACACGTACACCTGGTTTGCCCCACAATTGTAAGAGTTCTTCCACTAATGGCCTTACATACACATCAATGTCGTTGCCAGGCTGCCTCGGGCCTTGGATGAGAACTGGCATCATAATGAACTTGCGCTTCATGCACAACCAAGGAGGAAGGTTGTACATACATAGAGTTACAGGCCAAGTGCTATGACTGGAGCTCTGCTCCCCAAAAGGATTAAAGCCATCTGTACTTAGACCAAACCATAAGTTTCTCGCCTCTCCTGCAAAGTCTGGGAAGTCTCTCTCGATCTTTCTCCACTACGATCCATCGGCGGGGTGCCTTAACTTTCCGTCTTTCTTACGGTCTTCTTTGTGCCATCACAACAACCTAGCATGCTCTTTGTTTCTAAACAGACGTTTCAGCCGTGGTATTATAGGAGCATACCACATCACCTTAGCAGGAACCCTCTTACGCGGGGGCTCGCCGTCAACATCACTAGGGTCATCTGCTCTGATCTTATACCGAAGTACAGTGCATATCAGACATTCATCCAAATTTTCGTACTTCTCACCGCGGAAGAGGATGCAGTCATTAATGCATGCATGTATCTTCTGCACATCTAATCCTAGAGGACAGAGAGCTTTCTTTGCTCCGTACGTACTCTCAGGAAATTCGTTATCCTTTGGAAGTTTTGGCTTCATTAGTTGAAGTAAACTCTCAAATGCCTTGTCAGTCACACCGTTCTGTGCCTTCCATTTCAGCAACTCCAGTGTGGTACCGAGCTTTGTGCTACCATCTTCGCAATTTAGGTACAACAATTTTTTGTGATCCTGTAACATGTTGTCCAGCTTCAACCTCTCCAATTTGTTTTCACAGTCTTCCCTTGCATCAGCAATAACTCGGCCAAGATCATCATCGGGCTCTTCTGATGCCTGTTCTTGATCACCTCCTTCTTCTCCATTCTCTTCCATTGCAGTATCGTCGTATTCAGGGAACAAAGGATCTTCTTCTTCTTCTTCATCGTCTTCCATCACAACCCCTCTTTCTCCATGCTTCGTCCAGCAATTATTGCTGGGCATGAAACCTCTCCGAAGTAGATGGCCGTGGATGATTCTTTCGGAAGAGTGCTCTCTGACGTTCCGACAATCAACACATGGGCAACACATGAAGCCATTATCATTGTTCGCCTGAGCTACAGCAAGAAATGCATTCAGGCCTGCCATATACTCGGAAGTGTGTCGGTCACCATACATCCATCGCTGCCGTGCATCCAGCTGCATCGTATAATTAAGTTTCTCAAAATACATTACAATAACATATTAATACGACAAATACTACTTTTTTATGTATCAGTTATAGATGAAAAAGATAAGTTTGTTAACCTCGGTCGAAGATACCATTTTCAGTGAGCTTATGTGCGGCTCGGGAATCTCGTCGAACACCTCGTGTGCATAGTAAAATAAAACACACTAACACCACACTCTCTCACACCTCCAAGCAAAAAAAAAGATGGAAGGGGGGAGGGGCTGGGGCAGTATATATAGGGGAAGGGGGGCATTGGTCCCGGTTCGTGGACCGAACCGGGACAAATGTTCATGCGCGTGCCACGTGGCATGTGGCTAGGCATTGGTCCCAGTCCGTGGCACGAGCCGGGACCGATATGTCCCCCACGAACCGGGACCAATGCCCCCAGGCGATTCCTGTTGCCCCGGGCG
Organism: Alopecurus myosuroides; assembly: GCA_028641055.1. NCBI lineage: Eukaryota > Viridiplantae > Streptophyta > Magnoliopsida > Poales > Poaceae > Alopecurus > Alopecurus myosuroides. The sequence continues at coordinate 72,703,244 of CM054058.1, forward strand.
CACGAACCGGGACCAAAGCATGGCATTTGTCCCGGATTCAGTTGCAACCGGGACAGCTGCCCCCTGGCCCCCTGGACGAGAGGGGTTGTTTCCACTAGTGTGCTTGAAATCGTCGATTGCTTCCACGGACGTGCCGGTGACGATCATATCATCCACGTAGACGCCCAGCAGCAGCCGTGCTCCACCTTTGCTACGCGCATAGACCGCGTGCTATCATGGACACTGCACAAAAACGATCATGGCGAGGTTGCTGTCCAATTTTGCGTTCCATGCGCGTCGTGCTTGGCGCAGTCCATAGAGCGCCTTCCGCAGGCGCATCGCCTTCCCTTCCTCGCCTTCGTTGACGAAGCCAGGTGTCTGCTTGACGTAGACCTCCTCCTCAAGCTCGCCGTTGAGGAAGGACGACTTGATGTCGAGGTGGTGGACTGCCCATCTTTCTTGTGTGGCGAGGGCGAGCAGCAGACGCACGGAGTCGAGGCGAGCGACAGGCGCAAACACCTCCTCGAAGTCCACCCCTCGCGCTGCACGTAGCCCTTCGCCACCAAGCACGCTTTGTGCTTGACGACGATGCCTTGCTCGTTGCGCTTCACTTTGAAGACCCATTTCAAGCCAATGGCCTTGTGTCCGCGCGGCAGATTGGCGAGCTCCCATGTTCCATTTTCTTCAATGGATGCCATCTCCTCGAGCATCGCCTTGCGCTAGCACGGGTCCTTCTGCGCCTCTACTGCGCTGGCGGGCTCCTCCGCGGTGGTGAGCAACAGGCGTTCTGCGAGGCCAGGTGCCTCTGTGTCCCTCCCGATCACGTCGTCGACGCGTCAGTACCGGTGGGCTCATCCGGGTCGTCGTAGGCGTCTTAGAGCTCGGGGTTTGGAGAGGAGGGCGGCGTGGCGAATTCCACGCTGGTGGGCGTTGCTGGGCTTGCTGGTGACGACAGGATTGGCGAGCCCGCGCCAATGGATCCCGTCGTGCTGCCAGCGCGACTGCTCCCCTTTTCCATCCTGACACGGCCTGCATCCCCTCTGACAGAGGACGGAGTGTCCATCACGGTGTACTCCACTGTGAACTCGACCCCTCCTTGAGCGCCATCTTCTCCTTCCTTGTCCACGCCCAGCTCGCTGTTTCGTCGAACACGACATCGCGGGAGACGTGGACTCGATGAGTGGAGGGATAAGTCTACGCCTTGGTGCCAGGCTCGTACCCGATGAATACCATCGGCGTACTCCTGTCAGCCAGCTTGCGCATGCAGGGCCACGTCGACTTGACATGGGATCCGCACCCGAACACGCGCAAGTGCTCGATGGATGGCCTCCTCCCGTACCACACCTCGTATGGTGTCTTCCCATCGATGCTGCGAGTGTGCGCGCGGTTCAGGACGTAGACCGCGGTGAGCACAGCCTCCCCCCAAAAATAGTTGGGCATGATCTTTGCTTTCAGCACACATCGAGCCATACCCACCACGTTTTGGTTGCGGCGTTTCACGACGCCATTTTGCTGGGGAGAGTACGGGGCCGTCAGGTGGCGCTTGACCCCGTCTCTGCAAAAAGCGCGGCGAGGGCGTTCGACGTGAACTCGCCGCCGCGATCCGTCCGCAGCGTGCGGAGCTTCCGTCTCCCCTCCGTTTCTGCTTCGGCCTGGAAGCGCTTGAGTGCGAGTGCAGCGTCGTCCTTCGCCGCGAGCAGCACCAGCCACATATAGCGACTGCAGTCGTCGACGAGGAACGAGGAATAGCGGCGTCCGCCCGGCGTGGCCGGCGTGATCGCGCCACAGAGGTCCGCGTGCACCAGTTCGAGCGGCTCCTCCGCTCTGAACCGTGCCTGCTTGGGGAATAGGGTGCGGCGCTGCTTCCCTGCCAGTCAGGTCTCGCACAGCGCACTGGTGGCTCCAATGCTCGGGAGGCCGCGGACCATGCCGGCGCGGGCCATCTGCTGGAGCGCCTCAAAGTGCAGGTGGCCGTATTGCTCGTGCCAACGCCACGAGTCCGCATCATGACGCGCCATGAGGCATACGGGCTGCACTTGCCTCATAGTGAGTTTGTAAAGACGATTGGGAGAGCGTTTCACCCTTACCATGAGATTGTCGCGTCGATCGTAGATCATGAGCACGCCATGGCGAATGCGGATGTCGCAACAGTGTTCGTCCAGCTGCCCGAGGCTTACAACACTGCTCTTCAGTGGAGGGATGAAGTACACGCCGGTAAAGGAGCGGAGGGGCCGCCGTCGACGCTGAACGTGATCGTCCCCCTTCCCTTGATCTGCACCACGGAACCGTCGCCGAAGCGCACGGTGCCCGTCACCTTCTCATCCAGCTCCGCGAACGCAGATCGATTCCCAGTCATGTGTGTGGAAGCGCCCGTGTCGAGGTACCACACATCCTCGACGGGGTCCGCGGCGCTCCCCGGCACGACCTTGGCCTTATCTTCGTTGAGGAAGACTGCGCACGCGCAGTTTCAGTGCCCGGCGGCGCGGACACCGTCACGTCGTGCGCTGCACTCCAGTGCGCACGCGCAGCTCCAGTGCCTGGCGGCACAGACACCACCTTGTCATGCACGACGCTCACCTCCACCTCCTCCATGAGGTTGATCACCGGCTCAGCGTCTTCGTCAACCTTGGCAAGGTGGGCCTCTTCGCTCTTCTTCTTCCTGCATTCACGCGCCCAATGCCCTTTCTTACCGCAGTAGCGGCAGGTATCGTCCACTACAAGAAATATGCTGATACATGACGCTCAATTTTCGTCACTGAATCGTCACCAAATTTCATCCATGACGATCTTATGACGAAAAACAAATCGTTGAAAACCGAGCGTCAGTAATGGTTCACCACGACGATTTTGTAGGAATCGTCATGGACATCCACGACGATACAGGAACGTCATTAATCTATGACGATCCAAAATCGTCAAGGCTAGTCCGGCCAGGCCACACCAGCTCCCACGTGGCCAGTCCTACGTGGCAAAATAACGACGAAAAGAAATCGTCGTTGAACAAAATCGGCCCAGTCCATTTTCGTGGTGTATTCGGGCCAAGCCCAATAATTACAGCCTTTTCCATTCTGGTCCTACGCCTTTTCTCGTCCATTTTTCTTCTGGGCCTTGGCCTCTTTAAGGCCCTTTAATATGGACGTGGCCTTCTTAGAGCCCATCTTTTATTGGGCATTTTAAAACCATATTACTGTATTTTTTGGGGGGCCTTCTCCAATCCCAAAACATGTGGGCTGTGGAATATTTAGAAGCATCGCATATGTTTGGCCCATTTTGTTGAATGTATGCACTTCAAGGAAATTTAGACAGAAAATTAAGTAACCAGCAAATTACAAAGGAACATCGGACTGGTGCATAGGAAAATAGCATTAAGGGATACATTCAACGTTACATTCAACATTATACAAACTTCCAAATTACGACTTCCCAGCAAATTTCAGTATTCATACAAATAGTAAACTTCCGAGACTAGAAGGCACTGGTGCATATCTAGGAACATAGCATTCAACATTACAAACTTCCAAATTCTGACTTCCCAGCAAAATCTCAGCTAAAGATAAGACTTCCCAGCAAAATCTCAGCTAAAGATAGGCGAACACCCCTCCCAGCAAACAAGGAATAGTCCTTCAGGTACATAGACCAACCTGAGTAAGAGCAAAACATTCATTAATAACCGATTTAACAAACAAATCTCACCTAAAGCTAGCAGTAAAAGAGTGTGCTATGGAAAATATTCCAAATAGACCAACTAAGCATCAGCAGAACATAAATCATAGAAGCATCTAGCACATCCAAATCTTAGCAACATATCGATGACAAGTTCAGTAGGGATAGTTCCAAATAATATTACAGGAAAAGAGATATGGGTCTCTGCATGTATTGGCATAATAACAAAATATATGAAAGTAAGCTAGAATATCATCGACTATAGGCTAGTACCAGTTAATGATGGCATCAACGATGATATGGATGGGGTTGGCATCGATGAGAAGGTCTCAACCTCCCGTCAGTTCCATCCTCGTTCCGGTGAGGCTCCACCCTCAATCTGGCAAAAAGATATAATAGAGAGCTACTTTTTTCTTGCATTTCCTACCCAGCAGGTTAACATACACTTCTTCATAGCAGGGAAACAAACCTACACAGGCTAGTTTCTGGCAACAATAAAGCAACCGAATGAATGGCACCAACAAGAAGTCATAGACAGCTAAATTCTTTTACAGAGAGATTTTTTTAGAAAATAAATAGTTGGTACAGGTTTGTAGTTATAGACCAGCTAGTGAGGCATCACATGAAGTAATTTATGGAGAGAGCACCTAGCATATTAATTTGGCATTGTGTTTTTTCCCACGGGCAGGAGCGCAAACAAGGGGACAGATTCGACACGAATCCCCTTAATTACCAAGCAAAATCGGATGTATATATGTGTGTCCTGTATCACTCTAAAGATACATAGTTACGGAATAAATGAATAATTCCTCTAACACGAATGGGTGCTGTATGCAAGCACCTCGAGACGGCCGTGGGTCGTGAGCTAGGCCAGATATGCCCTGTATCCATGAACAACAAATACTCATGCAAGAACAGCTCTGCAAGTAATGGGTTCGTGCTCACCTTAGGGAACCCGATGTGCCGCAGTGTGGCCGACACCAGAGATAGAACCAGCCCAACGATCCTTTGGAAGATCTTATGGGAACAACACATGACACACTAGACATCAGCTACAAATCCCCTTCGTTGTCCAGGTAGTTCGCAGCCAGTCCATGCAAATAAAAGAAACTTGGTCAGGTATATTTCTTGAGACACGAAACAAGCTAGATAATTAATAAAGAGTAGCATGAGAAAGCATACAAAGCTACCTGGTATCTATCAATAAGTTATCTGGTTATTAGTTTGAGTAGAACACCAAATTAAAAGAACAAAGAAGAACCACATCATCGACATGTCTTGGAGTGCATCAACTATGCCTATGTATTAATGCTGGCACAATGCCAATGTATAAGGTGCGACCGTTCCAACCAATCATAAAAACAGATACAAGTACAACCTTTATACGCCAACTGACCAAATACAAACGGCAAGTTCACAATCTTTATACACTCCAACATTTATTCCAGTTCAAAACAAGCTGGACGACACCACTCCAACGTCAAGTACAACCTGCTAGTAGGCAGTGAAATGAGCTGCCGCAATACGACTGGAATACGGTGAATCAACAAGATGACCCTATGTTGCATCAACTACTCAATAACAAAAAAATGGTGCATATATGTTTGTGGCTGCTGTAGTACTAATCCATCAGGTTCTTTGCCAAAACAAGACTTTAAATATATAAAAAACACATGACATGAGCGATTTATACCTCCCAATGGTGGAAACCAGGTTGATGAAGGCATGCATCAGCTGCTGTAGAGGCAACATTGGGTCGTCAGCTAGGCAGGGGTCCTGTTGGCATGTACACAACCATATCTAAAAAAAATGAACTGCAGATGATTAGTGTCATTCTTCTAAGTGTGCTGTTCGAAACAATATCCGCAGAAAAGTGCAGCTCGCAAAACTAGCAATGAGAGGAACTGAGCATGACATGTAGTAAAACAGAGACAATAAAAAATGAGGCTAAAGGACTCATAATCGGATAAGCTGTTCAGGCAGATGATACTAAGAATATTAAACATGCTGCATACTGGACAACATACCAGCAACTACTAGCCTCAGTGTAAACCATTAAGCATTTTAGCAACAGCATACATATTATGAATTCGTGAATATTATATGTCAGGGTCTGGGGACAGTGTTAAGCCATAGAACAGCAGTTTCAGATTGTAAACTACTGACTGAGTTAGATTCGGACAGTGTAACATTGCAGTATTCTCTGATTAATATCTTGCACGGGGCAGAACATGTACCAAAACGCGGTACCGACAGTGTAACTGAAAACATTTCTACGGTGATTTCTTGAAGTAGTTCTAACATGGTACAACGAATAAACCATGAGAGGGGGCAGATGCTAATTTTCAAGCAAGTAATAGTAGCTAATTTGCAAGCAAGGGGATCAACAGTAGAGCCCAACCCAACAGGAAAAGAATTCGAGAAGAAGGTGACCTTTAGCGGCGGTGGACGTCTCTGTCCAGGTCGAGCTCTTCGTGTGGGTTGCAGTGGACTAGAGCTCCTGCTTGAATTGGACGCCCCCCCCCCCCCCCCACACACACACACACGTCTGGCGCGCTTAGGTTCGTCAGCGCAAGGGTGGTGCCCGAGTTCCTGTTTTTTCGTGCTCGAGATCCACGGAAGGGCCGCGCCAGGAGGGCCGATCTGGTGAGGACAGGAACCCGGACGAGGTCGACGGCCTCGTCGTAGTAGAAGCTCCGCGGAGGCCGGATCCGGCGGCGTCGAAGACATGGGCGGCTGGATCCAGCAGCATAGGAGGTTGGTGTCGCGGTACTGGTGCTTACAAACTCCTTGGCCTGCCTCGTTTTTACACCATCCTTGGGCAGCCAGCACCGGCCCACGACATCTAGTGGGTATTGAAGGTCGGGAACCTTGGGAGAGAGCTCGAGGGAGAGGAGCTCGGGGCCGAGGGCGAATAGAGGAGGACGACGAGGCTAGGTGGAGGCTTGGCTGCCCGGCTTGGGGAAAGGTGGCGACAGCAGAGGTCGGAGGTGCCGTCGAAGGTCGGGGCTCTCGATCTGGATCTTGCTGCGTGGGGCGGGGTATGCTGGAGAGAGGCTAGGGTTCATGTGTGCCGACAGAGAGAAGAGGGGTAGGGTTTGCCGCAAAGCACCTGGCGACGCGCTCCTTTATTCCAGAAGCTCGCGCTCCCGACCGTCAGATGGACATCAAACGACTAAAGGTGGTCCGGCGCAATCCAAACAGGCTGACATCGGGAGATCTGGGTAAGAGTTGTGCTGGGCCAGTTTCGGCCCAGTTTGACAGAACAGTAGTGACACCCCAAAAAAAAACTCCACTAAAAAAAACAATTGACTGAAATAAGTAAGTTTGAAGGCTTAATTTTGCATAAATTATTGTTATCATAAATAGCAGATTATACTCTGAATAAAAATGTTATTTTCCATTTTTGGAAAGTTAAAAATAGTTTTTTTTCCTGAACTAACTACCGAAAATATGTTCCAAAATTGTACCAAATAAATTTATAATTTTTTCTAAATGTGTTCCAAAGTTTTTTCGGGCCAACTGACGATGTTATGGCCACAAGTACCTATTTCAATAGATATGTACCAAGAGTTCATCAAGATTCAACCCCTAGCTACGAACGGTCATTCACGCCGTCTTGACTTTTTCTTGAAACGGACATAGAAAATTCCAGAAAATTCAAAAAAATTCAAAATGACGCAAGACCTTCGCGTGGTGTCATTATATATGTACTATTATCCACCAAAAATAATAAACTTGGAATACGACAAATGGGTTGAAAAGGTGTTCACATAAATGAGCTATCTTCACCGAAGATTCTTGGGTTTCGGGCCAAATGACGGATGTTATGGCCACACACATGGCATAGTTTGTTGAAATGTGCCCATATTCTACACAAGCATGCATAATGGAAAAACGGACAATGTTCACGAAGAAACTATTATTTTTCATTGAATAAAAACATCATTTTCTATTTTTGGAGTGTCAAAAAAGGGGTTTTTTGTGAAGCACCTACCAAAAATATGTTACAAAATTGTACAAAGTAAAATTAGAAATATATTATGTCATATTTGATCTACAAATAACAATTTTACAACCTCTGAATAGTTTTTCATACACCTCTTTTGAAAAAGACAAATTCCTGCCGATTTCGCTGGAACCAGGCCAAATTTGAACTACATGTGCCTCGTAGTTTGCTCATGATTTTTTGTAAAAATCATTTTTAGGTACACAAGTACCTATTTTAACTTAGATACACCAATAGTTCATCAAGATTCATCACCTAGGTACGAACGGTCATGTCCCCCGTTTTGACCGTTTTCCGAAACCGGCATTGAAAATTCTAGAAAAATCAAAACAACTCGAACGATGCAAGATCTTCGCGTGGTGTTGTTATATATGTCCTAGTATCCACAAAAAATAATAAACTTGGAATACGACAATTTGGTGGAAAATATGTTCACAGAAATGAGCTATCTCGTACGAAGATTAATGGGTTTCGGGCGAAATGACGGATGTTTTGGCCACATCCATGGCATAGTTTGTTTAAATGTGACCATATTCCACACAAAGATGCATATTGGTACAACTAACAATGTTCACGAAGAAAGTTTTATTTTTTGTTGAATAAAAATACCATTTTCCATTTCCGGAGTGTCAAAACTGGGTTTTTTTGTGAAGCACCTACCGAAAATATGTTGCAGAAATGTACAAATTAAAATTCTAAATATATTATTTCATATTTGATCTACAAATAACAAACTTACTACCTCTCAATAGCTAAAAATACACCTCTTTTGAAAAAGACAAATTTATGCCGATTCCGCTGGAACCGGGCAAAATTTGAACTACAGGTGCCTCGTAGTTTGCTCATGATTTTTTGTAAAAATCATTTTTAGGTATCCAAGTACCTATTTCAACATAGATACACCAATGGTTCATCAAGATTCAACACCTAGGTACGAACGGTCATGTCCCCCGTTCTGACCGTTTTCCGAAACCGGCATTGAAAATTCCAGAAAAATCAAAACAACTCGAAACGATGCAAGATCTTTGCGTGGTGTTGTTATATATGTCCTAGTATCCACCAAAAATAATAAACTTGGAATACGACAATTTGGTGGGAAATGTGTTCACAAAAATGAGCTATCTCGTACGAAGATTCATGGGTTTCGGGCGAAATGACGGATGTTTTGGCCACATCCGTGGCATTGTTTGTTTAAATGTGACCATATTCCACACAAAGATGCATATTGGTACAACTAACAATGTTCACGAAGAAAGTTTTATTTTTTGTTGAATAAAAATACCATTTTCCATTTCCGGAGTGTCAAAACTGGTTTTTTTTGTGAAGCACCTACCGAAAATATGTTGCAGAAATGTACAAATTAAAATTCTAAATATATTATGTCAAATTTGATCTACAAATAACAAACTTACTACCTCTCAATAGCTAAAAATACACCTCTTTCGAAAAGACAAATTTATGCCGATTCCGCTGGAACCGGGCAAAATTTGAACTACAGGTGCCTCATAGTTTGCTCATGATTTTTTCTAAAAATCATTTTTAGGTATCCAAGTACCTATTTCAAGATAGATACACCAATGGTTCATCAAGATTCAACACCTAGGTACGAACGGTCATGTCCCCCGTTTTGACCGTTTTCCGAAGCCGGCTTTGAAAATTCCAGAAAATTCAAAAAAAACTCGAAACGATGCAAGATCTTCGCGTGGTGTTGTTATATATGTCCTAGTATCCACCAAAAATAATAAACTTGGAATACGACAATTTGGTGGGAAATGTGTTCATAGAAATGAGCTATCTCGTACGAAGATTCATGGGTTTCGGGCCAAATGACGGATGTTATGGCCACACTCATGGCATAGTTTGTTGAAATGTGCCCATATTCTATACAAGCATGCATAATGGAACAACTAACAATGTTCACGAAGAAACTTTTATTTTTCATTGAATAAAAACATCATTTTCCATCTTCGGAGTGTAAAAAAAGGTTTTTTTTGTGAAGCACCTACCAAAAATATGTTACAAAATTGTACAAATTAAAATTCTAAATATATTATGTCATATTTTATCTACAAATAACAAATTTGGTACCTCTCAATAGCTTTTAATACACCTCTTTTGAAAAAGACAAATTTCTGCCGATTCCGCTGAAACCGGGCCAAATTTGAACTACAGGTGTCTCGTAGTTTGCTCATGATTTTTTATAAAAATCATTTTTAGGTACACAACTACCTATTTCAATAGAGATGTACCAATATTTTATCAATATTCAACCCCTATATATGAACGGTCATGCCCGCCGTCTTGACTTTTTTCTAAAATCGGCTTAGAAAATTTCAGAAAATTCAAAAAAAATCGAAAAGATGCAAGGCCTTCGCGTGGTGTCATTATATATGTCCTAGTATCCACCAAAAATAATAAAATTGGAATACGACAATCGTGTTGAAAAGGTGTTCATAGAAATGAGCTATCTCCTCCGAACATTCTTGGGCTTCGGGCCAAATCACGAGTGTTATGGCCACATCCACGGGATAGTTTGTTGAAATGTGCCCATATTATACACAAACATGCATATTGGAACAATGAACAATGTTGCCGAAGAAAGATTTATTTTTCATTGAACAAAAATATCATTTTCCATTTTCGGTGTGCTAAAAATGAGTTTTTTTTAATTTTTCAAAAAAATATATGCTCATGGGTATGATTGTATACTTTCACAAAATAGTTCAAAATGGTCTATAATCAGTATAAATTATTTATTTAAGTTTTCAAAATTGATTTCGGTTAATTTGAAGGTCAAATTATAATTATAGAAAATGAAAACAGAAAACCGAAAAAAAAAATCAAGCCATCTCAACCTATTTAGTGTTAGGCCCACGCTGGTGCTTGCTTCATAGGCCGAATCAGATCCCATGCGAGCGACGGAGGCCCAGGTTTACTTGCTAGTGCGCTCATGTTTGGTGGTCTTGTCCACCGAGGCCCAAGTTCAATTGTGGCTCATTTCAACTAGATGTAGTGCGCCTAGCGTTCAACAATTGTAGTCTGTCGTAGCGGTTAGTGTCCATGGTGCTTGCGCTGAGGTTGCGGGTTCGATTCCCGGTCAGCCTATTTTTGCGACTTTAGTCGCCAATATATGTGTACAGGATGCTGGCGGGTCCCACATGTCAGCCTGGTATTTGCTGTCCCACATGCCAGGTCACCGAGGGCATTGCGTGTTGTTAGCTTGATTGTAGTTATTTGGAAATTGATGACGTCGCCAGCATGTGGTTATCTGGGTGGGTCCCAAATGTCAATGATAGCTAGAGATGAGAGGTATTTGGAAATTGATTATCTGGCCATCCAGTAGACATGACACCTATGCGGAGTTGATGACGACGTGGCCATCCAATAGACATGACACCTAGGCAAAGTTGATGATGCGCCCGTTTAGTCATATCAACACATCTACATTTAGGATGTCATGACGGTTTAATTTCGTCGTGATTGGTTAGAAATGAGGCCATGATCATTCATGACGATATTGTTTTATAAAATTACGACGTTTCTTAGCTAAATCGTCGTGAAAATTCAGTGTTTTGATCCCCTCTAACGACTAACGACGGTTTGGCACAAAATCGTCATAACTTTATGACGATTTCGTTCACCGTCATTGCGAGAACGTCATGTATCAACACATTTCTTGTAGTGGTCGCGCCTGGGGCCGCCGGAGGAATTTGATCCATCCCCGCCAGAGCGCTTGTCCTCGCGTCCTTTGCCCCGACCATTGCCTTGGCGATGATCACCGCCAGATGCGCCGCCGCCCGAGTCCGGGCCGGCTGCTGCTGCTGACGCGCTCGCTACTCCTTCTCGGTGAGGAGCAGCTTGCCCGTCGTGTCCGTCTCCGGCTCCCCGCGGCCATCTGACGCGGCAAGGAGCCCGCTGACCTCTTCTATGGACATCCCCTCGAGGTCCAGCAGCGTCTCGATCGAGCACGCCATCTGTGAGTATCTCGGGGGCACGACACGCAGGAATTTCTGAACCGCCATGAGCTTCGTCGTGGCGTCACCCAGAGAATTGAGCTCGCTGAGAATCCCGGCGGGTCGTAGCGCGAAATCCTCGATGGCCTCGTCCGTCTTCAAGGAGAGATTCTCGAAGTCGCGGCGCAGCTTCGGCCAGCGCGCCTCACGGACACGATCCACGCCGATCCGCATCGTGCAGATCGCCTCCCACGCGATTTTCGCGTCGTCCTTCACGGCGAGGACGGCGACCATCTCGGGTGGAACCGATCGCAGAATCGCGCCGAGTGCCAGCCGCTCCTGCCGCTCGTCCGCCGTGCCGGGGTAGATCGCCTCCCAGAGGCACGCCCCTTGCAGCTGCACGCGCATTAGGATCGCGCACTCGGTGTAGTTCGTCCGAGTGAGCATGGGGAGATGCATCGGACCTCCCCCGCCGCCACCTTCCCTCACCACCTCCCGGATGTCGATCTCGCGCTCGCCGCTCTGCCCGCCACGCCGTGACAGGCTCCGACCGCGGCTACGCTCACGCGACTGGGCAGGTGGAGTCTTGGCCTTGGATGACGAGCGTGATGATGGCTTGTCGTCCACCATCACTGCGATCCTGGATCAGCGTTACCACTTGTGGTCCCTTTCTCTCTCGCTCGCTAGTTTCAGAGAACACGAACAGGAGACAATGGTATTTTGCGCTGCGTGCAACATCTGCAGCTTTTCTGTTTTCTCTCCCTTTTATTAACAGATAGATCGATCGTGGCTGATCGCACGATACCCACATCAGACGTGCCATCCCACGTCCAGGTACTCGAGCTTCCAACGACAGGATCGGGTCAACTAACTAACCTAATCCTAGACTCCTAAACCTCCTGAAGAATAGCCTGATAACTGACGCTACTGAAACTGACACCTAATACAGAAACAAACTGGAACTGAAAAACGGCTAGATTAACTGACATTTATAAGGTAATCGCTTCTGGTAGGGGTGCCGCAACGTACGATTGCAGGCTGTAGTCATCATTGGTGAGAGGGAGAGATGTGGTCTATGACTTTTCACATTTTTAAAGATAACGGAAGACTCAACTCCCCGATCAACAACCAAATCATACTTCGAAAAGAGGCCTAAGCATGCAGATGTTGGATTTGTAAACTACATCTCCCTGTTGGAAGGGCGACACAGCAGCTAACTCTACTAACCAACATAGTAGACACATCATCGCCACAATGTTGAATTTGTAAACTACATCTCCCTCTTGGGCCCCAGAATGCATGCGGCCAAGCCAACAAGAAGAACAACTACCTCCACGAAATTGACACTGCCTTGAGACAATCACTAGCTAGGTTGATTGAGATGACGAGCTGTGTGTTCACCGATACCTTACATTCCTAGTTACTCCTAGTTGGCGTTGTTCTCTGGGCTCTCAACTCAATATTAGTAGGGCAGAGTTAAAATCGGCATATGTTTCAGATTAGAGGTAAAACACTTCAAAGGGGGAAGAGTGCCTCCTTCTTTATAGAGGCCAAGTCAGACTGGTAAGATTTGTAGAAGGACCAATGAATTAATAATTTATCTTCTAGTAAAAAGAAATATCTCACATCTTAAAATCCAATCATGCATCTGAACTGAGGTAGAACAATCGTGCTCATACTCAATTTTACTCTGAAATCAACTCTTAAAATTGCATAGTTGAGGTGGGAGGAATCATGGACGGAATTATTACATATTGGTACATCCTACGGTGAGTGTGCTAAATAAGACAAAAGTAATCACCTTGTTACTTCATCGCCAATATATTCAGCACATAATAAAATCCTTACAAGACCCAGTAAACGAAAAACATTAAAGAAAGATAAATGCACAAGCGTGCCTGTGCTGTATAAGGAGCAAATCACACAATTATGCAAACCGATTCAGTTCTCGCGTTAAAACGCGTATTCATATGATCCCCAACGAGAGACCACAATAACACACTAACATATTTATAGATTGGAGTGATGGTGTTATTGCAAGTTAGCTGCTCGGATCTTTTTCAGATGCTTCACATTTGATCTTGGAAAAGGCCACACCGCACAACAAGACCTTCAGTTTGTTGTGCAAATCACAATATTCATGAACAAAATTATACTAGGATCGGAATATATCGAACATGTACCTTTCGAACTCTAGTTCTCAACGACAACACAATTTTACACAATCCTCGAGTCGAATATATCCCCAAATATGAAATGATTGCAAAAAAAAAAAAAAATTGCACAATTGATCTGCATGTTTGAGAGATGGGAAAAGTACATAACAAAGAACTTTAGGGACATGAGTTATCTGGTGGAAGCACGACTAAAGAAGTGGTCGTAATCCTCAAAATGGAGAGCTAACATGTGCTTTGGTTAATATCCACGAGAGGGACAAGGACACAAGTGCTAAAACCTCAAACTTTTTGAAGAGTATTTAAGACCAAGCTTTTGTTTCCCGGTAGAAAAAATTTCTTGAGGGGGATTGGGATTTCCGGCTACCGCGGTTACCGGAAAATCCTGACCGATTACCGTACGAATTTGAAGACCAAAATTTGAAAATTCAAATAAATTGATCGCCAATATAACCATTTACCGAGGGTTTTTGTTAAAATTCAAAATTTTCACAATTTTCGGGATTTTTTAACTGGTATAAGCATTTCCCGGGGTGGTCGGGATCTCCGGTTACCGGGCGGTAACAAGATTTCCCGACCAGTAACCAAAACTTTGTTTAAGACTCAACTTCCTCCGGTAGCAGCGAAATATTTAATCTACAAAATTGGGCAGATATGTGCGGTCTGAATGCTTAAAATTGTTAATTCGACATGAACGAGAGAACGGTCTCAGTATCGTATGCATGTGCGCAATCGGACCTACAGAACAAAAATGGGAAGGTCTGCAAGCTGAAGGGACTCGTCAGATGGTGGAGGAAGGAACAGGCAGAATCAAAGACGGGGTGACCAGCCAGACAAGCAGTGTTGCTCGAGTTGATCATCGTATCACCAGAGAGGGTTCTTCTCGTGACCAGGAAGATTGAGTGAAGCTAGTGACAAGAAAATGGGTTTTTCGGAAAGCTACCAGCAAAAAAAGAAGTCTGGGTCTGAAAGTTTGATCTACCAGTATTTCTCCCACGGTAGTGGTAGGGTGCATTTTGACTGTAATCTGGGGCGTAAAACTTTTTGTATTCCAACCATGTTTTGGTTGGCTTGACCCCTGGTTATGCTTTTGCTGGTTGGGCAAAAAAGTGCTATAACTCCCTAGTTAGATCCCTTTGTGATCTAGTGGTTTGGTGAATGTCCAGTTAGTAGTACTCTTTGATGTCATTTTTCTCTCTAGTTTGAAAAGTTTAAAATAGCCCTCTATAGCCTTCCGAGAGACTCGGGGCTACGGCTAGAGCCTTCAGAGGCTATATGGAGAATAGCCGCTAATATCCCGGTTGTATGGATATAGCCCGGATATAGCCTCTTAGCCTGGCTATATCCCGTCTAGGGGACCAGAAATTTTGGTCCATAATTTTTCAACTCCGTCAACTTCGGAGCCCAAATCAATCACCGTTGGTTGTTGAATTGTTGTTGTGAGGTGCGAGTGCGACCCATAGCGACCTGGTTTCATAACTGGTAAACTGTGTCATGAATAGTTATTATTTAAACATCTGGTTGTTCGTTCATCTTATATGAATATGTTGTTACGTTATGTATTGACGAATAATACTATATAAACAATTATATGTTGTCTAAATTTTACTATTTTATCAATATTCTAGCAATACGGCTATATGGTTATAGCCCGGCTATAGCCTTTCATAGCTTCTGAAATCGCCGGTGCTATATGCAATAGCCCGCTATTTTAAACTTTGCTAGTTTCTTGTTTGTATATAAAACATTTGTTCTTTTGTCTCTTGAGGTAATGGAACTCGGCTCCTTCAAGTCGTTTCGATAAAAAATAACAAAAATGTGAAAAAGTGCCTTATCATTTTTAAGTGGGAGTATTCTTGAGCTGCACAACACGTAGATGGATATTTGGCGCATGATATGAGAAGATGATATCACGAATCTCCTTGTCCATGGAGGCGTCTGACGAGACGGTTTGGGAAGTGTGTGTGGGGGGGGGGGGGGGGGGGGGGGGGGGGGAGACCGACGTGACGGCTACGGGGAGTTCCATGGATGGAAATATTTCAAGGAATGGGTTGCACGGGAGCCTCCACGGAGCTTCCCCTTCGGCGGTCGGTTCTTGACGATGGCATCCGATGATGAAGACGACGACGAGGAGTGCGCTGATAAGGAGGTGCGTTCTCTTTCGCGCTATCTTGTTCCTTTTAGGGAGGCATTATTGACGCCGGAGATGGATGTGCTGCTCTTGTCGGGTTCTCAGAGGCTTCGACGGAGGATCTTGAAGCCGAGGGCTCAAATGGAGGCAGCAATGGAGTTACCACCGCCTATTTCGGTGCGGTCTACGCCTGCTGGCTCTTCTGCGGCGAAGGAAAGCATGCGGCTCAAGTTGCCGGTGCCCCCTCGTTCGGTTTTCGTCCTGGGAGATGAAGATCTGGGTCCATGGACGATGGTCTACCGGCACCGTCGCCCAGTGTGGTCAACAGTAAGCGTGTGCTTAATTTCTCGATCAGTGGATCGTCGTTTGAACTTTCGAAATCATCGACCGACAGGTCGAAGTGGGCCTTCTAATGTGCTGGGCTCATGTGGGTTTTTGGTCATACCCAAAGGCTACGCTGGAGTTCCTAGGATTTTTTCCGGGGCGAAGCTTCCGATCGGGTATGTACTCGACCGTCTCCTAGTGTTCTGCTGGAGGAGAGCCACCATGAATGCGTCCTCCCCTGACCGTCTCCTAGGATTTTTAAATCTAGATTATTTTTAATTCTGAACAAATTTTAAGTTTGAACAAATATAAAAAACAAAAAAAAATTAAAATATGAACAAATGTTACATATGAACAATTCCCAAATGTGAACAATTTTTTATCTCAACGATTTTTCATTTTGCAAATTTTAAATTTGAACAAATTTTAAATTTGAACAAAATTTTAATTTGAACGGGTTTATTATCCGAAAAATTTCGAATTCAAAAAATATAAAATTTTAAAGTTTGAACAAAAAATAAAAAAGAAGAGAAGAATTAAACAGAAAAGAAAAGGAAACAAAAAACAAAAAAAAACTGAAAATAGGAAAAAAGAACAGTTAAAAAGGCGTAAAAGTTAGTACTGGACACAACCATGCTTCGTCCCCCGTGGCTTCGACGGGCGAAGCGGAACCTGAGGTCACAGGTTCGATCCCCTGGCTCGTAGTTATTTTCTCGTTTCGTTTCCCTCAATGGGCCGGCCCATCTAAAAATTGTATGCGGGCTATTAGGGGACGCATAGGAGGTCGCCAAATGCGCATCCACTATTCCTCGCTTAGTGCGAGTCCTATGACCGGCTCGCCCGCACTCTGTCTACTATGGGCTGGCCCAATACCATGAATCGGTCCTCTGGACGGGAACATGCCTGACCGCAGTACTTCTCACTTCTTCGAATATAGTCGAACATGCCTGGCTCGCAGTTATTTTCTCGCTTCATTTCCCTCAATGGGTCGGCCCATCTAAAAATTGTATGGGGGGCTATTAGGGGACGCATAGGAGGTCGCCAAATGCGCATCCACTATTCCTCGCTTAGTGCGAGTCCTATGACGGACTCGCCCGCACTCTGTCTACTATGGGCTGGCCCAATACCATGAATCGGTCCTCTGGACGGGAACATGCCTGACCGTTGTACTTCTCACTTCTTCGAATATAGTTGACTTTCAGGCGAGATGCGGATGTGCGTCCCTGAAAGAACATAATGTGCTTTGCTAAGTGTACTCAGAAAATATCGTCCCGTAAATATCTTACAAAGCTAAGTAATGAGTGAGAAAAAGTTACGGGAAAAGATGAGGAAGAGGAGAAAAGAAACGTCGAAGAAAAGGGAAAAAGAAACGAAGGAAAGGAGGTGGCCGGCCTCCAGGCCGGCCTGGCAGCGCCCCTGGCCAGCCCCACGCCGGCCCCAGGCCGGCTCCCAGGCCGGGCGGTTCGGGTGGGGGGCCGGCCTCGCTCCTCTGCCCCCGCCGGCCCCAGGCCGGCCTCCAGGCCGGGGCGCCCGGGTGGGGGTCCGGCCTCCCCCAGCCCCACGCCGGCCCCAGGCCGGCCCCCAGGCCGGGGTGGGTTTGGCCCGGCCCCAGTTGCCCCCAGGCCGGCCAGGCCGGCCCCCAGGACGGGGTGGGGCGCAGGAAAGGTGAAATGCCCCCCTAACGGCCGTTTTTCGACGTGGGTATAAATACTTGGTCTCCACTTACCTCCTAGCTTTGTCAATCCCACCCACACTCTCTCTCACCACCATTGATTGACCAAGCTCAAGCTCAAGAACAAGATCTCCACAAATCCCCAACCAAAGCTCGTGATACTTAGGGATTTGAATGAGATACCCCCGATCTACAACTCCACCGAGCCGATTAGAAATCCACCCACTCATCCCATAGGGATCTTGTCATTCTTAGTTCATTGGAGCTAGGAATCTTGTTGCTCTTAGTTCATCGGAGCTCGGAGCCTTGTTGATATCCCCGGTGCTTTTGTGCCCGTGGATCTTGCTTCTCGGAGTCTTGGCGGCTCTCGGGATTTGGTGAGGACCCTCCAATCTTGTGGAGTGTGCCTCATCCTTGTAAAGGTTCTAGTTGTCAACCTCAACGGCAACATAGTGATTCGAGCCTATCCACATCGGTGGAAGGACTCGAAGGAGATACGGTGTGGCATTTGAGGCCTACTCGGTGTTCCACTTTGGTGGCACCGCACCGCTCCAACGGAGATTAGCTTCCTTTGGGAAGTGAACTTCGGGATAAATCTCCGTGTCATTATGTTCGGTTATTCCTCAACTTACCTTTACTTGTTACTACTAGCTTAGTCATATTGCTCACCTTGTGCTAGTTGTAATTGCTCAACATATAGGATTGTCCATCTAGTCGCATACTCTAGATAATCTATATTTGAGCTTTGCCTTGTTAACTTGAAAAAGAAGTTAAAATTTGTAGTTAACCTATTCACCCCCCCTCTAGTTAACCTCTCGATCCTTCAATTGGTATCAGAGCCTCGTCTCTTTATAAAAGGCTTTACCGCCTAAAGAGGAGGTAAGGATGGCTGATGATCCCGTCACCATGGAAGGGATTCAAAAGCTAATCCAAGATATGATTGAATCTTCCGAGAAGAAGATGGAGGGACTAATAAAATAATTGACATCTCCATCTAAGCAACCTAGTGAAAAGATTATCTTAGATGAACATGGAAACCCATTGCCAACTAAAGAAGGAATTGATACAACTTCACCTTTAAATAATGGTGCACCATCAAATGGTAGTGGTGGCAATTCTTTTGGCTATGCATACAACAATGCTCCTAATGTTCAACATCCGCATGTCTCTTATCTTGGTCCACCTCCTTTGGTGGATCGGCATCGTTTTACTAATTGGAAAGCTTCCATGAAGTCTTATATGTGCAGCTCTTCAATGCAAATATGGAGAATTGTTGAAAAAGGGTATGAGCCAAAGGACCCCGCAAATCTAAGCTCAAGTGACATCATAGATGAGCAACTCAACGCTCATGCTTTGCACATGTTGGAGAGGGCAATGGAAAAGGAAGGAGTTGAGCACATTCGGTCCTTCACTAGTGCAAAGAAAGCTTATGATGGTCTTGTTGATATGTTTGACGACAATGTCAACCTCCAAAGGTCCAAGAGGTCAATCATTCAAAGAAAAGTTGAACACTTTCATTTGGGCGATGGAGAGAACATAGAAGACATGTTTAGAAGACTCAAGGCTCTTGTAAATGATATGAGAGATAGTGGATTCACGGATTGTACGGAGAATTGGGTCAAGGAGAAATTCCTACTCACCTTAATGCCATACAATGAAAACATGGTGATGAATGTACAAGCAAGGGCCGACTATTTGGACCTATCCCCCAATGATGTCTTAGGTCTTTTTATCACTCTCAAGGTCATGAAACAAACCTCCGATGATGTCATGGCCCGTGTGAACGGAGCAAAGAAAGCATCTCTTGCCTTGAAGGCCAAGGTCATTCCCCATGAAGATAATGACTCGAGTGATGATGGTGGCTCTACGCATGAGGTCTCCGAGAAAGAAATGAGGACATCACATGAAGAATGCTTGGCTCTTGCTCAACACAAGTGGTGGAAGAAAGGAGACTTTAGATCCAATGCCACCAAGAACAAAGGGAAGGAATCCTCGAGCACGAAGAAAGCAAGAACTTGCTTCAATTGTGGAGATTCCGAGCACTTCGTTGCCGAGTGTCCCTTCAAGAGTAGAATTGAGAATGGAGGAAGACTTATCAAGAAATCCACCTTCATTCCCAAGTCCAAGAACTTCATCAAGAGAGGCCCTCCTAGGGCAATGATTGCTAAATAAGTCGAGTACACCTCCGGTGGTGAAGAGAGTGATGGTGAAGGCGAACAAGTAGGTATGGCGTCCATGGCTAGGGGCGTCATACCTCCTAACTTAAGCTCTCTCTTCTCCAACCCAAATGACAACAAGGGCCCCTCGATTCACAAGTGCTTCATGGCCAAGGGTATACCCCCAAAGGTGACTCCTACACTTAAACTTGCTAACTCCTCTATTCCTTCACTACTAAATTGTGTCGAGGAAGACCCCTTGACAAACTTTGTTGAAAAACTAGAAGGAGAAACTAAATCCATCTTTGTCTCTCTCATGGATCAATTAAGTGAGGCACATGGCCTCATTGATGAACATGAGGAGAGAATAATGTTACTCGAAAAGTTTGCTCGTGATGACGCTAATAAAATTGAGGAGCTTGAGAAAGCTCTAGATGAATCACATTGCCTTAAAGAAAGCATTGAAGAAACCTTTGCAATTGACATAGCTAAAGTTAAACTTGATTATCAACATGCTTTTGCTAAGGTAACGGAATTCATGAGTTTAAATGATGCAACTAATCAAGGGTATAATTAACTCATTAAGGATTTTGATAAGCTTAAAATTGATCATCGTACTATCTCAAATGAGCTCAAAACCTTAAAAGGAGTTAGAATTGTGAATGAAAACTCTTGTGCTACTAACCCTTTGTGTGTCAAGGCAACTCTCATTGAGGAGAACAATAGGTTGAAGGCACAACTCAACAAAGGCCTTGCCACATGCATCCCAGGCCAAAAGAACCTCAATGATCTTTTGAGTAATCATAAGAGAGTTGTTGGTAAAGAAGGCCTTGGTTTTGGTTCCACATCGAAGGTGGCCCACAAGAAGAAGTCAACTCCCTCCACTAACTCTATTGTTTTTGTGAAGGAGGGGGAGTTGGCTAATGAGGAAGATGAGTTTGATATTATTGCTAAAAGTATTGTTTCTAGGAACACTACAACTCACAACAACTTTGCGGGAAAGTATAATCCATCCTATGTGCTTCTAAAATCTACTAATGGTCATGTTTATGCAAAGTATGTAGGCACCTCATATGGTGATGATTACAAGCATGCTATTTGGGTTCCCAAGACCCTTGTGACTAACAAAAAAGGACCCATCCAAAAATGGGTACGTAAGACAAGAAGTTGATTCATTGTAGGGTTGCATTTCCGGTGGAACATCATGGATGATTGATAGCGGTTGTTCCGCACACATGACCGGAAGCAAAGAAGTATTAGAAGACTTGAAACTCCAACTTCTCAAGTTTGCTCATGTAACTATTGGTGATCGCTCACAACTTAAGGTATTGGGACATAGCAAGGTGGTCATTTCTCCGGATTCATCCATTGAGAAAGTCCTCCTTGTTGAGTCCCTTGGCTATAATCTTCTTTCCGTCTTGCAACTTTGTGAATGCAATTTTACATGTGTATTTGGGCGTCACCATGTGCTTGTACTTCACACTATTTCTCTTAAAGTAGCCTTTGTTGGATTTGTGGAAAACGGTATGTATGTAGTGTATTTCTCGAAAGAAACTACACATATTGCCACATGTCTAATGGCTAAATCCGATGTGGGGTGGCTTTGGCATCGTCGCCTAGGCCATGTCGGTATGAGAAATCTACAAACTCTTCTGAAGGGTGAGCATGTGGTAGGACTAACAAGTGTGAATTTTTCCAAAGATCGTCCTTGTAGCTCTTGTATTGCCGGAAAGATGCATGAGAAGAATCATCCTAAGACATCAATCATCGCCACAACAAGACCTTTTGAGCGCATTCACATGGACCTATTTGGTCCTCCCACATATGATAGTCTTGGTGGCAAGAAATATTGTTTGGTTATTGTTGATGATTATACAAGATACACTTGGGTTTTCTATATCAAGAAGAAGAGTGAAACTCAAGAAAGATTCATTACTTGGGCTACCGAAGTGCAACGCCAATATGACACCAAGATCTTATCCATTAGGAGTGACAATGGTTCCGAGTTCAAGAACTACACCATGGATGAATTCTTTGGTAATGAGGGGATAAGACATCAATATTCCGCCGCGTACACCCCTCAACAAAATGGTGTTGCGGAGAGGAAGAATCGCACACTTATTGATATGGCAAGAACTATGATGGCCGAGTTCAAATCCCCATATAACTTTTGGGCCGAAGCTATCAACACCGCTTGTCATCTATCTAACCGACTCTTCCTTCGTCCGATGATTGGCATGACTCCATATGAGCTTCTAACCGGTAACAAACCCAACCTCTCATATCTTCGAGTTTTTGGGTGCAAATGCCAAGTATACATAAAAGGAACTAGATTGTCTAAATTTGATGCTAGAACATTTGAAGGTATTTTTGTTGGTTATGCCACGAACTCCCACACTTATAGAGTCTACAACATATCCACCGGGTGTGTTGAAGAATCTATGAATGTGGAATTTCATGAGGATAATGGCTCCCAAGTGGAGCAAATTGATTGTGATGATGTAGGTGATGAACCATCCTCCATAGCCATAGGAAGAATGGGTGTAGGTCCACTTATACCCATTGAGGGACACCTTGTGGCAAATGAGGATGGAACTAGCTCTACGCAAGTGGAGCCCTCTACATCAACCACCAATCAAATGGTAAACCAAGAACAAGAAGAAGATCTTAATGTGGATATCTCCCATCAAGAAAGTGATCAAGATCCACCCAATGATAATGGTGGAAGTGGTCTTGGTGATACTTCACCAAGAACTCCAATAAGGGTGGACAATGGTCTTGATGAAGGAAATGATGAAGATGTTCCACCAAATGAACATTCCGATGATGCTCTAGTTCGTATCATGTCTCGTCAAGCATCAAGATTGCAACAAAAGTCACTATATCAAAAGAATATCATTGGTGGCTTGGGAAGAAGTGTCTCCACTCGTGGACAAGTACTCAAGTTTTGTGGTATTCATTCATATGTCTCTCATGTTGAACCCATCAAAGTATATGATGCTCTTGAAGATGAAGATTGGGTTCAAGCTATGCATGAAGAGCTCCATAATTTTGAAAGGAACAAAGTATGGTCTCTAGTGGAAAGACCCAAGGATCACAATATCATTGGAACTAAATGGGTGTTCAAGAATAAGCAAGATTCTCATGGGCAAGTGATTCGCAACAAAGCACGATTGGTTGCTCAAGGCTACTCTCAAGTCGAAGGACTTGACTACGGTGAAACTTTCGCTCCTGTAGATAGGCTTGAATCCATTCGTATATTACTTGGATTTGCCACTAGTCATAACTTCATCTTGCATCAAATGGATGTTAAAAGTGCCTTTCTAAATGGACCTTTAAATGAAATGGTATATGTTAAACAACCTCCGGGATTCGAGGATCCCAAGTATCCTAACCATGTCTACTTCCTCCATAAGGCTTTGTATGGCCTCAAACAAGCCCCACGTGCTTGGTATGATCACTTAAAGGAGTTCTTAGTAGATCGTGGTTTCATGCTTGGGGTAATTGATCCCACTCTCTTTACCAAAAGTGTAGATGGACATTTCTTTGTATGCCAAGTATATGTTGATGATATTATATTTGGATCCTCTAACGTGAGTTTTGTAGATCAATTTGCCAAACTAATGACAAGTGAATTTGAGATGTCTATGATGGGAGAATTAAAATTCTTTCTAGGTTTTGAGATCAAGCAATATCATGAAGGGACTTTCATTTGTGAAGCCAAATATATTCAAGACATGCTCAAGAAATTCGATATGATAAATGCCAAACCATTACCTTATCCAATGCCTACAACCACAAATCTCTCTTTGGATCATGAAGGTATACCGGTAGACCCCAAACTTTATCGATCCATCATTGGATCTTTGCTTTACCTTTGTGCATCTAGACCGGACATTATGTTTAGTGTGGGTTTGTGTGCAAGATTTCAATCTAACCCCAAGGAAAGCCATATGATTGCGGTCAAGAGGATTCTTAGGTACTTGGTTGACACTCCCACTCATGGTCTTTGGTATCCATCAAACACAACTTTTGATCTTGTGGGATACTCGGATGCGGATTGCGGAGGTGACAAAGTGGATAGAAAATCAACCTCGGGTGCTTGCCAATTTCTTGGTAGGTCTCTCGTGTGTTGGTCTTCCAAGAAGCGAAATTGTATTGCCACCTCCTCCACGGAAGCGGAGTATATCTCCGCCGCAAGTTGTTGTTCTCAACTCTTATGGATGAGGCAATGTCTTAAGGATTTTGGAATTAAGATTAAGACAATGCGTCTTTTATGTGATAATGAGAGTGCCATTAAGATTGGTCACAATCCGGTACTTCATGGCAAGACCAAGCATATTGAGATTCGATATCATTTTATTCGGGATCATGTGGCAAATGGTGATATCTCACTCTCTTATGTCAACACTAAAGATCAACTTGCCGACATCCTTACCAAGCCTCTAGATGTGAAGAGATTCAAGGAATTGAGGAGTGAGCTCAACATCATATGTGCAAGCAATTTTAGTTGATTGAAAATCTTGCATACACACCCCTACTAGACTCTTATTTGGATTTAGATGCACGCATAGACATAGGGGGAGTGTAGCTCAATCAATGAGCCAACACTACCTTTATAATGCATAAATAAACAAATCATGCCTAAATGATCATTTTTAATGACATCATGTGCTTCAATGATGAGTCTCCACAATGCACCCAAGATACATCTTCGCGGTGTCATATCGAACATACTCATACATGGTGGCTACGGCCACCGCCAATATTTCAATACGATATTTGTGTTCGAATGGTCACTCATTTGCCTTTTCACTTGGTTTCATCTTTCATGGGTATCCAATGTTGCTCATTTTATTTTCTCTCTTTTCCCATTGGATACAAATGAAAACATCATATGCATGTCATCATCCTCATATCATTCGTGCACATGGTCAAATAAAAGTGCTCCAAGAACCAAACTCATGAAAATGTTGTTAAAATATATTTTCTGAAAATTCTTGTATTAAAACATTGCTCATGATATTTTTGTGTTGCGTATTGTGGTTTGATATGTTGGGTAGGCTCATTTTTCTATTTCTATTCTCAAACACAAACAAATAAAAAAAATAAAACATAAAACACTAGCCCACCCCAACAGCCAACAAAAAAAAAAAAAACAACACGCGCGCACACCCCACCCCGGCCCCAGCCGCCGCCGAGCCGGCCCCAGGCCGGGGGCGTTCGGCCCCCATGCCGGCCTCGCGGCCGGCCCCGCCCCCCCGCGCACCGGCCCCAGGTCGGGGTACTCCGCCCCGCACACGCACCTGGCCAGCCTGGCCGGCCACCCGCCCGGCCCCACGCCGGGGTGGGCGCTGCCACGCCCCCACGCACACATTGCACGCACACGCACGCCTCCCCTCCACCAACCACCCCCATACCCCTTCTTCCTCCTCCCTCCATCTTCATTAGAGCCCTTAGGTGCTCTACCCTCACCCCTCCCCCCCACCTCCCTAGCCCATCCCCACCGCCCAAAATCACGGATCCGCAAGCCCTCGGTCTTCTCCGCCCCCTCCTCCACACGGATTTCTCATTGACCGCTTATTGGAGGAGATCGGGTCACTTCCTTGCCTAGTGGTTTTTGTTTGCCAATGGCTACGAACTCGGGTAATTTTCCTATGGGCTCTTCTATGTGTTATGTGTATGTGAGTGCCATCCCTGGATGTACTTCTACTAGTGCTCATGTGCTAGATTTTTCTCCATCTCCTCATGCTAGGGTTCATACCGCTATGCTATCCTATGATTTGTTCATGACATGTGTTCCATCTATGTATGATTATGCCATGATTGATGCTCACCTACCCCTATGCTACCATGACTCACCTAGCTTTGCACATTCACTTTCATAATTGGCCATGACTAAATATTAAAATTTTCCCATTAATTTCTACGATTGTTCTCTCATTGTGACCCAATATGTATGATATAACTTAAATATTTTTACATCCTCATGGTCGTTCGTATGTTAAATGCCAAATATGTTGTTTCACATCAAACAATTCTATCCACATGATATGATACTTTGCAAACACCCCTCATTTTGTTTTCCCTAACTATTGGGCTAGTATTTCGTTTACTATATCGTTGTCCCATAGATTCATGACTTAATTACTTCTTAACCCCTAAACAACGACCATGTGCACTCATTATCATGCTCCATCTCCATGCATCATATGTTTTCAGGTGATTCTCCTCCTCACGATGATGACTCTCGCTCTCTCCGTCCTCGCACCTCTCGCAAGAAGACTGCTCAGGATGTTGCTGGCTCTACTCCCTCACGGAGATCCTCTATTCCTATCAATCCGAGAGAGCCCGTGATCAGAAACTGGGGTGGCCTTAGTACAGCTGATTTTGAGGAAGCTAGGCTCAAATTTAATCCTTATGAGTTTGGTCAACGCACGTGCTCGGATGCTCGGTTCTATTGCAAGATGCATCAAGTCATGCATGAATTCATTCTTGGCAAGCTACAGCACACTCATGTGGATCAACACTTCTTTGACATTGAGTATACTCGCAACAAGTGGCCTGAAGTTATGACCATCATGGACTACCACAACCTCACTCCCCTCATGGGTGACACACTTGCTCATCCGTACTCTCCAGAGTTGCTCAGGGAGTTCTACTCCACAGTTCACTTCGCCTCTGGTGGTCCCACGCGTCTCCCGCCTACCTTGATATGGATGAGCGGTGGCACCAAGTGTGAAGCTACTATGGATGAGTTTGGTGCTATCTTGGGTATCCCCGAATATCGGTTTGACTATACATTCTATTTCCGCATTCATGGGGAGTCCAACAAGATTATGAAGGCCAAGGAGGGGATTCCTCATTGCTATCCCGAAGGTACCGGCTCCATGCATATTCCTAAGATCAAGTTCTTCTCCGAGCATTGGTACATGATACACGCCATTCTTCGCAACACCATCAACGCCAAATTTGGTGAGAAGGGCGAGGTACGCAAGTGGATGATCAACCCCCTCTTCCACATTGAGTCTCGGATGCAAGCAAAGAAGCAATTGGATGTACTGGACTACATGTGGCAGGAGATGCAGAATGTGGTTAAGGAGAAGAGGGTACCCATCTATGGCTCATAAATTCAGCGTCTTATTGAGACCCGCATCCCAGAAGGTCTCCTCAACAACTATGCCAAAGTGACTCCCAAGAAGTCCATTCTCATGTATGATACTCCCATTGAGACTGCTAATGAGCCAAGGCCTAAGCGCACCCGCACCGAGTCAATTACTCGCCGCTCTCCTTCACCTTCTCCTCCTCCTGAGACATTCAATCTTAAGAAGATTCTTCAGAAGATGAACTGCTTTTTCATTGATAAGCAACATCAGGATTATGAGGCTTATCGCAAAGGGAAGGCCTCTAGTCGCCGTCAGCGCGCCATCCAGACTGCTCTCCACATTCCTCTTAGTTCTTCCAGCTCTGACGAGATTTCCGAGGAGAAGTGGAAGTCTAAGCATACTTATTGGTGCGGAGATGATGTTACCTCTCTCGGCTCTTTTGTGGGGCCATACACCACCGCTGATGCTAGCTCCAGTCAGGCTCCTCAAGAGGATTTCCATGAGGACGAGGATGAGGATGAGATGGGCGACGAGTGATCGGGTTGCATTTTTCTCCCTTTTTGGTGTATGATGCCAAGGGGGAGAAACACTCACGCATAGCATTGCATTTCATGCACTCATTTGCATCTTATCTTCGTGATTTGCTTTTATCCTTTTAGTTGAAACTATTTGTGTGGTTTGTGAACCTTGGTGTTATTGTAAGACTATGTCCTTAATTATCTATCGTACTCTCTATTATGCGTGTGACAATGGTTATTGAAGATCATAGCAAGATTATCAAGTTATTTCATCCACTCACTATTTCAATGTGTTGAAGCCATATTGAGGGAAGTTATTATTCATAAGAAGAGTGCTATGGTAAGATCTTCCTAGTAGTAAACATTATTGCTCACTTGTGTTCATACATGTGTATCTTCAAATGGTAAAATCATGGTTGAACTACTTCTTGCACTTCACATAAATATGTTATAGTCTCATCATCATCATGATTATCAAATATACATGTCAATTGTTATGGGCACACAAATAGGGGGAGTACGAATATATATGTTAATTCTCTCACAAATAGCCATGCAAAATTATCTCTTATGCAAATCCGTATGTTGTCATCAAACATCAAAAAGGGGGAGATTGAAAGAACATAAGTTCTAAATCCTGTTTTGAGTGTTTGATTACAACATATAGATGGACTAATGTGCTTTGCTAAGTGTACTCAGAAAATATCGTCCCGTAAATATCTTACAAAGCTAAGCAATGAGTGAGAAAAAGTTACGAGAAAAGATGAGGAAGAGGAGAAAAGAAACGTAGAAGAAAAGGGAAAAAGAAACGAAGGAAAGGAGGTGGCCGGCCTCCAGGCCGGCCTGGCCGGGCTCCAAGCCGGGCTGGCAGCGCCCCTGGCCAGCCCCACGCCGGCCCCAGGCCGGCTCCCAGGCCGGGCGGTTCGGGTGGGGGGCCGGCCTCGCTCCTCTGCCCCCGCCGGCCCCAGGCCGGCCTCTAGGCCGGGGCGCCCGGGTGGGGGTCCAGCCTCCCCCAGCCCCACGCCGGCCCCACGCCGGGCTGGCTGCGCCCACGCCGGCCTCCCCACTGGCTCCCACGCCGGCCCCAGGCCGGCCCCCAGGCCGGGGTGGGTTTGGCCCGGCCCCAGTTGCCCCCAGGCCGGCCAGGCCGGCCCCCAGGCCGGGGTGGGGCGCAGGAAAGGTGAAATGCCCCCCTAACGGCCGTTTTTCGACGTGGGTATAAATACTTGGTCTCCACTTACCTCCTAGCTTTGTCAATCCCACCCACACTCTCTCTCACCACCATTGATTGACCAAGCTCAAGCTCAAGAACAAGATCTCCACAAATCCCCAACCAAAGCTCGTGATACTTTGGGATTTGAAGGAGATACCCCCGATCTACAACTCCACCGAGCCGATTAGAAATCCACCCACTCATCCCATAGGGATCTTGTCATTCTTAGTTCATTGGAGCTAGGAATCTTGTTGCTCTTAGTTCATCGGAGCTCGGAGCCTTGTTGATATCCCCGGTGCTTTTGTGCCCGTGGATCTTGCTTCTCGGAGTCTTGGCGGCTCTCGGGATTTGGTGAGGACCCTCCAATCTTGTGGAGTGTGCCTCATCCTTGTAAAGGTTCTAGTTGTCAACCTCAACGGCAACATAGTGATTCGAGCCTATCCACATCGGTGGAAGGACTCGAAGGAGATACGGTGTGGCATTTGAGGCCTACTCGGTGTTCCACTTTGGTGGCACCGCACCGCTCCAACGGAGATTAGCTTCCTTTGGGAAGTGAACTTCGGGATAAATCTCCGCGTCATTATGTTCGGTTATTCCTCAACTTACCTTTACTTGTTACTACTAGCTTAGTCATATTGCTCACCTTGTGCTAGTTGTAATTGCTCAACATATAGGATTGTCCATCTAGTCGCATACTCTAGATAATCTATATTTGAGCTTTGCCTTGTTAACTTGAAAAAGAAGTTAAAATTTGTAGTTAACCTATTCACCCCCCCCTCTAGTTAACCTCTCGATCCTTCAGTCTCGTCCTCAACTCTGCATTGCATGCTACCGTACCCACATAAATCACTTTATTTATCTCAACAAAAATCAGTGCTCTCTTTTCTCTCTATTTTTTTTATCTTCTCTCTCGCCCTACTGTACCCACATAAAACACTTTATTTTTCTTTTCTTTTCTTATACTAAGTGATTTCTCACGTAAACACTAAGTCCATCCTATGCATCCATCTTTCTTAATGAAATCCATCAAACGGATCTATCTAAAAACTATGTTTAGTTAAAATTTGTTTATTTTAAAATATCACTATTTTAAAATTTGTTCATTTCCAAAAATTGTTTAGCATTAAAAAATTATTATTTTTATAATTTTTCTGATTTAACTTTTGTTCATTTTCAAAGACTGTTCACCACTAAAAGATGTTCAGTTCAAATTTGTTCATTTTCAAAGAAGTCGCCATTTTAAAATTTGTTCATTTTTAAAAATTGTTAACCATTAAAAGATGTTCAGTTAAAATTTGTTCAATTTTTTAAAAAGTCATCATTTTAAAATTTGTTCATTTTAAAAAACTGTTCACCATTAAAAATTTATTCATTTTTTCAAAATTTTCTGATTTAATGTTTGTTCATTTCAAAAAATTGTTCATCATTTTTAAATCGTAAACTTTTCAAAATTTGAATATTTTCGTATTTGCACACTTTAATAAAATTGAAAACATTTTCCAGTAACAAATAAAAAATGGAGAACAAAAGTGTAAGGAAAAAACTGGAAAAATAAACGCGACCATGCACTAGATGCACTATTTTTTTGAGATTGTGCACCGGATGCTCGTGCCTTGTACTCCTATGTGATTGCTATTTTTAAGGCAGAGGCATTGATGGGCCAGCGCCCAGGCCCATCTAACGCGTAGGTGGGCGAGTCCGCACTCTGCCTCGCTAGAAGCGATGTATAGGACCTCCCGCCAAATGCGTGCCTCGTATGAAGTCAGGAAAATGAATATGGGCTGCTCGTCAAGGCCTAGGCCGTTTTTTCACGAAATGCGTGGTCAACCGATCGGAATTTGTTCTAGAATACTCGGCCGGCCTGGATCAAAGTTAAACTACACCAGACTTACACTGCTGTCTTCAATCGACTGAAAGTTAGATACAACTTTTTTTTTCCCTTTTACTCATCAATTACTATTCACCACACCCGAGAGTATTGGTTAATAGTACTTAATCCTTAGATCAGTTGGTTGGACGACTGTTATTTATCGACTGATACCGACAAACAAGTTCTGACGGATGGTCGTGTAGTTTCGCGTTCCAGCTTGGCCCCAGGAGGCCAAGCTCGTCGATCTGAAGCATGTACTGCATATACACGGTAAACGTGCTCCTCGCCTTTTCAAGGATCACGGTGCACCTCACCATTCTGCAACTCTTGCTTGTCTAGCTAGGTACATAATTCAGCTCCGTAATTAGCTCTTTGGTATTCAGCCACACTCAATTATTTGTCAGGTGTCAAACCTATTAGAAATGTACACATATCAGTCATAGCGGTGGATGCATTCCCGTATACACTGGTAGAAAATAGGCCTTCGGTACGCCCCCATTAGTCCCCAAAATAATGGACCCGCGACCATAGGGGTCTTTAGTCACGGTTCGGGACGAGACCCGCGACCAATAGTCTGGGCCCAGCGCGCTCGGCCCACAGCTGGCGGAGGGGAGGGGATTTAGTCCCGGTTGGCCAGACCGACGGGGACTAATAGGTCCTCGGGCCGGCCCCACGGCCTTTAGCCGCGGTTGTCCAGGTGAACCGGGACTAAAGGCCCATCTCTATATATAGGACTCACCTCGCTGCACTTGGCCACATTTGCTCACAATATTCACAAGGGGGTGGTGGGTATGCTTTTGGTTCCTACTATGCACACAAGGTGTTCGATGAAATGCCCCATAGCATGAAACACACTTGAGCGTTTTCATTTATTTTACCTCCGTGATCGCGGTTAGCAACTTGAACCTTTCATGATTTGTATTATTTCCAGCTAGCTAGTTAGTTTAACAGATGCATGATGGTTAATTATATACTTTATATAATAATAATGCAGATGAATCGGCAATGGATGTACGGTAACCGACTCTCCGGTGAGTTCACTACGGGTTTGAAAGATTTCCTCGTAGTGGCAAATGCGAACAAACAACGAGGTTTTATTATGTGTCCATGTGCTGAATGTAAGAATGAGAAGGGTCACTCCTCCTCAAGAGTCGTTCACATGCACCTGCTTCGGCACGGTTTCATGCCAAGCTATAATTGTTGGACCAAGCATGGAGAAAGAGGGGTTAGAATGGAAGAAGATGAAGAAGAGGATGATATCGATTTCAACTATCATGACCTTTTCGGTGATACTTTCATGGAGGATGATGCTGAAGGTGGGGAAGGGTTTGGTGAAGGTGAAGAAGAGGCACATGATGAGCCCGCTGATGATCTTGGTCGGACCATTGCTGATGCACGGAGACGCTGCGAAACTGACAAGGAGAGGGAGAATTTGGATCGCATGTTAGAGGATCACACGAAGTCACTGTACCCAGGATGCGACAATAGTCTGAAAAAGCTGGGCTCCACACTGGATTTGCTGAAATGGAAGGCACGGGAAGGTGTAGCTGACTCATCATTTGAAAATTTGCTGAAAATTTTGAAGAATATGCTTCCGAAGAATAACGAGTTGCCCACCAGTACGTACGAAGCAAAGAAGGTTGTGTGCCCTCTAGGTTTAGAGATTCTGAAGATACATGCATGCATTAACGACTGCGTCCTCTACCGCGGTGCATACGAGGATTTGAATGAATGTCCTGTATGCACTGCATTGCGTTATAAGATCAGAGGCGATGACCCTGGTGACGATGTTGAGGGCGAGAAACCCAGGAAGAGGGTTCCCGCCAAGGTGATGTGGTATGCTCCTATAATACCTCGGTTGAAACGCCTGTTCAGGAACAAAGATCATGCCAAGTTGTTGCGATGGCACAAAGAGGACCGTAAGTCCGACGGGGAGTTGAGACACCCCGCTGATGGAACGCAATGGAGAAAGATCGACAGAGAGTTCAAAGATTTTGCAGCTGACGCAAGGAACATAAGATTTGGTCTAACTACTGATGGCATGAATCCTTTTGGCGAGCAGAGCTCCAGCCATAGCACCTGGCCCGTGACTCTATGCATCTACAACCTTCCTCCTTGGTTGTGCATGAAGCGGAAGTTCATTATGATGCCAGTGCTCATCCAAGGTCCGAAGCAACCCGGCAACGACATCGATGTGTACCTAAGGCCATTAGTTGATGAACTTTTACAATTGTGGGGCAAACTCCTGCCTAGACATCGACATGCGAATCCGGATGTTTTGTATTTGCTCGATGAACTGACCGGTGTATGAAGGTGGGCTATATATAGGGTCCTCTGGCTCACAAAGTGGTGCTAGGGTTTTGATCCAACGGTTAAGAAACCACCTCATCCACGGCTCACAACAACTCGAAAGAAACACACCGTAGCCCTGATCGAACGGCTCACAACAGCTCAAAAGAAACACACCCCGGATCCAACGACTCAGAAGCGCTTTAAAGAAACACACGATCCGTGTGATTCTATCTGATTGGTCCAAACGAAACCCTAACCCATTTAGTCCCGGTTGGTGTCCCCAACCGGGACTAAAGGGATGTTTTCTTCTCGCTATATATATGTGCATTGCCACACCATTGGCATAAACACATACAAACTCACCACTCTCTCATGGCTTCTACCGTACCCACTCTAACATTCAACCAGGCCGAGGCACTTTCCGCCTCGAACTACCCCTGCCCGCCCGGCTACAGTGTTCCCGCCGGTTGGATGCTGAGCGCCGGAGGAGTGCCGGTCCCTCCTCTTCCTCAAGGTGTGGCACGTCGGGCGGCCATCACGAACCATTACTACAACGAGCTCACGCCGGAGCAGCGGAGAGATCCCAGCTGGCATCCCGATAACCAACATACTTGGGATGCCTTCTTCATCAATCGGCGTGAGAGGGCGCTCGCCAGGTATGAGGAGGACGGCCTGCCTCCTGGGAACTTTCACGAGGCCGGTCGTCGGCTATGGTGGTCCGGCCGGACTCTACAGAGCGTCATGGACTACATCAGGGCCGGCGATAACCCCCGCCTGCGCTACCCTCAGGCCCAGTCCTGGGCTCTGAATTTTCTCATGTCGTAGGCCTAGGCAGGAGTATGACTAGCAGCAGATATCAGATCATGCATGCATCTATGCTCTCCGTTTAGGTTTAGATCCACTCTTGCCATTATGTACTGCCTTTTTTATCTATGGGAATTTTTAAGATTGGAAAAAGAATTAGTTCTATTTTTCTGAATTTTCTGATATATTATTTGTATTTTTAAGATTGGAAAAAGAATTAGTTTTATTTTTCTGAATTTTCTGATATATTATTTGTATTTTTAAGGTTGCACGCATCTATTATTTCTATTCGAATAACCACCTTTAGTCCCGGGTGGTGTCACGAACCGGGACTAAAGGCTCGTTCTGCGCGGGAACGAGAAAGCCGCGAAAATTTTCACCATTAGTCCCGGTTCGTGACACCACCCGGGACTAAAGGCCCGCGGAGGGTACCCCAGGGGACCTTTAGTCCCGGTTCGTGACACCACCCGGGACTAAAGGCTGGAACTATATATGTGGATGCCTTCCTGCCCCAAAATTTTCTAAGTCACAAACCCTCTTCTTCCCTCGCGCCGGCGCCTGCTCGTCTTTCTGCCCCGTCGCCGTCGCCCGCGCAGAGGACCGCGCAGTCTCCATCGCCGTCGCCGTCGCCGTCGTCGAGCCCTTCTCTCCACCGCCTCCACCCTGCTCCGCCCCCGTCCCGTCGCCGTCTCTCCGGTAGGTTCCCCGCGGGCCGTCGCCGTCGCCCTAGATCCAACGCGCGAACGCCATAGAACGGAGACCACGAATCACGCGCGAACGCGCCGCCCTCGAACGGCGACCACGAACTGAGAACGCGCCGCCCTCGCGCTCGCTACCGCGGCCAGATTCGCCGCCGGCGAGACAACAGTGGCCGTGGCCTCGTCCCCATCTCCGTCCCCTCCCCCGTGGCGAGCACCACAGTGGCCTCCTCCCCATCTCCGTTCCCTCCCCCGTGGCCGGAATCGTCGGAATCGCCGGAGACCCGAGAGCCTGAACTGCCACCGCCGGCCACCGTGTGACGCCAGGGGTGACGTCATCATGACGTCACCTGGCCACGTGTTGACGAGCTTTTTTAATGACGTCATCATGACACGTGGGGCCCACTGTATATGGAATTACAGAACATAATTAAATCTTCTAAATTAAATAACTTTTAATTTATAATTCCAAAAATTATGGAAAAATATGCAAAATGTTCACAAAAATGTAAGCTATCTGTTTATATCATTATCATTCATGTTTGACAAAGTTTAAAATGAGACCATATTTGAATTTAAGTTAAATTCATTAAAATAATGAAAGTAAGTTTTAATTCAATAAATTCAGAATATTAAGTATAATATACCAAAATGACCAGAAAAGCAAATGCAACCTAGCTATGGGGTTCTCCAAGTCATTTGAGCGACCCTACCAATCTGTTTTCCCTCTTTCTCCAAGGCATGGGGGATCGCTAGACCCGGAGACAGGGGAGTGTGTTCACCGGCAGAAAAAGTTTGCTCCCACAAAAGAACTTGTTGACGCAATGACCAAAGCTCAACAGGGCAAGATCACGTTCAACAGAGAGAGAGACCAACTGACAGTTGCCCTCGGAAATCCTGAACACGGAGGACATATACGAGGCAAAGGCAGAATGCCGTGGAAAGTAGGGTTTTCCCAGGAGGGTGACCCGTACTGTTACAGAAGCCGTAGGAGAGGTACGGACCGGGCTGCAGATGAACTGGCGAATCTTGCAATGGAAGTTTCTGACCTGAAGAAGGTCGTGGCGGGAATACTTGAGAAAGAAAAAGCGTCGGCTGCAGGGCCGCATCAAGAACATGCAACGGATCTCGGAAGCCAGCAGCGGAGAAGCAGCGTGGCTTCCACGGAGGCCCCGACTGCAGGTGCTAATGCACCGATGATCGAGAGTCGTGCACCGGAGCCTCACTACCCCGTGGATGACGTAAAGGAGATGAAAGAATGTGATCTGCATTATCCCGTGGGGAACATTTCCATGAAGGTGGCTACCGGCAGTGCTTTACCCTATACACCTGGAGCACTCCATCACAACAACCCCATTCCATATGGCTATGCTCGTGTCACGGTGGAAGACATAGTCCAAGCGTTTGAGGACCTGGAGATTGACATAGCTACACCCGAAGGGGAGAGAAGACTTGGAGATGTCAAGCGCCAGTTCATTCTATGGAAAAAGAAGTACATAGTGTTTCCAGGCGAGACGCCAAGGCTAACAAGTCCACCCCCCTACGATGGTGCAGGTGCTGGTGGTGGTGGTGGTGCTAGTGCTGGTTCACCTACGCCTCCTTCACGCCATTCGACGCCGTCCCCCGATCTTCCTCCTCCGGTGGTTAAGCAGCCGTCGCCCACGATTCCTCCTCCGGAGGAAAAGCAGACGTCTCCCACTATTCCTCCTCCGGAGGAAAAGCAGACGTCGTCGCCCCCCATTCCTCCTCCGGAGGATAAGCGGACGTCGCCCCCCATTCCTCCTCCGGAGGATAAGCAGACGTCGCCCCCCATTCCTCCTCCAGCGAAGAAACAGAAGCAGGCGGGCAGCAAGGGAACACGCTCTTGGTCTATTAACCCGGACCCTTATGTACCTAAGACCACACGGGTACCGGAGCCATCACTGAAGCCTCTCACCCCAAGGCCTTGGGAACTTAGTGATGCTGAAACCAAATTGGTCGTGAAGGCTGACGTTGAGAAATGGAAGGGCAAACTGAAGGCGCTAAAGGAGCCTGAGCCCAAGGAAGTATTCCCTCCGATTGTAGACTATTGGGCTACGGATTTTTTATCGACAGTGTCCCAATCCGTGAAGAATTTGCCTAAAGACTATGATATTGAACTTCGTAAGCAAGCAGGAATATTGGAGGAGGAGAAAAAAAAAGCAAAAATGATACAAAGCGGGAAACAAGTTGCCCAGCTCGGGATGCAAAGTAAACAATCGATATCCCCCCTCATAGTGAAAGCCGCTCCGGAACATGACCCCGAGGTCATAAATGCTGTGACAGCAATGGGATTGACTGTAGCTACTGCCATGCAAAATGCGTCCGAGGCCGGTATGTCTCTCCGTGCCTTTTTAGACATGGACGATATGCCAGTGGCTGATGTAGCATTAAAATATGTGAAGAAAGGGCCTCTCGTCGAGCCTGCGAAGGAAAAGGATCTACCACCACTAATGCAAAGTCTGCTACGTTGGTACAAAGATTTCATAACTTTTACCGACAAAGAATATGTGTATGTGGATTATACAGAGGAGCATCACACCAAAAAGTACTCTGTAACAGTTGAGTTGAGTGAATTGTTCCAACTGTTCAATATGCTTGAGCTCGACAAATCTATCCTGAGTTGCTACGTTCTGTAAGTGATTTATTTCTACCTCATCTCGTTCTTCATTTGCCTACACTATATATATATATATTGTCCTAACTATATTGTTCCGTACGCTATTATGCAGATTGAAGATTTGGGAATGCAAAGTAAGACTCATCCATGATATTGGGTTCATTGACCCACAAATCATTAATGGAACTATGTTAGAACGTCACCCCATAGACGTGGAGAAAGATTTGTACAATTTTTTTAAAAAGCATGAATCCAAAAGATATATTCTATTTCCTTACCATTTTGGGTGAGTGTTTCTCTCATGTTCCCATTCTCTTTTGTTTACTCCATGCATGGTATGTCCAATCGATAAATTATGCATGACTCTGCATCTAATGTGTCCGCAGGTACCACTGGATTCTGCTAAAAATTGATCTTCACAAGTCCATAGTTTTCATCATTGACTCTATGAATTCAAATACAGATCTTTGGGTCGACATGAGAAAAATGATGCAAAAGTAATTATTTTTCAATCATTTGCGCTCTATATCGATCGGTCTCTTTTGTTCATTTTCTAAGCTAATAACTCCCTTGTTCATTTAATTTTATTTGCATTGTAGAGTTTGGAGACGGCTCTCACATCAACATGTCGGTGAATTCAAAGATGCGCTAAAATTTAAAAATGTGTTCAAAGGTGTGGATAAGCAGCCACCGGGGACCGGTCTATGTGGATACTATGTCTGTGAGAACATACGGAAAGAAATATCTGAGAGGAAGAAGGACGAGCAAACGCGGAACGGTCTCAATAACTTGCGGAGGGCGCTTACTCCAGAAGCTCGCTTCCGACCAATTCAAGAGGAAATAGCAGGATTTTTCCTTAGGCATGTCATCCAGAAGAAAGGAGAGTTCCATGCGTCCACCGACGATGACTTTTATAAGCATGTATAAGCCCTAAGTACTTTCAAACTTGTGCGAATTTGTGTATGCTCGTCCATCTTAATTGTGTAATATGGAAACTTGTTCGAGGTTGTATATATGGTCACCCGATATTGAATATATATTATATATTCCTATTGAATTCTCCTTGTTTGATATTTCATATATATATATATGCATGAATATGTGTACTGAAATTAAAACAAAACAAATTAAAAAGGAAACAGGTTTAGGGGGCCTAAAACCCTAAACCTGCGCAGGTTTTCAGTCCCGGTTAACCACAAGACCCGGGACTAAAGGTCCTCCGCCGCAACGGACCCCTAGCGCCCACGTGGACGGGCTTTTAGTCCCGGTCCGTAAGTGGCGGGACTATAGGGGGGGGGGGCATTTAGTCGCGCATAGCTAGTCCCGGTTGCCCGGACGGGATTAATAGTCCTGGTGAACCGGGACTGTAGGCCTATTTTCTACCAGTGATACCTCCAACTCCCAGCCGCTTGCCATGTTCTGACGAACACTATATTTTGTTACCCTATGTTTGTCTAATTAGTCTCGACTCCTTTACATGTTATGCTGAGTGTCCATGTCCGTGTAAATAAGATTGGTGGGAGCCTATGAAAAATAAACATGAAGCAACCACCCCCATTCTATGGCTGTAGTGTGCTCAGACACTGAGCGAGGGTTTGTGCTTTCTAGCTCGAAATTAAATATTTTTTATGGGCTAGGACAATGAAAATATCAATACCAATTATGGGCTTCGAATCAATGATATATGGACCTAATTAATAGAAACAACATCTGAAGATGCATGCGCATTTGTATAAAAGGGGAGGAGCACTTTTACCTACACTGAATAAATATGACCCAACCATTTCAACTCTCAAAGGGTAACACGGTTCAGCACTTAGCACTCAAACGCACAAAGGGCCAATACTACCTCACGGAAAACTTTGGAGTCCAATCACGCCCATGGCGACTTAGAAGTTAGGACGAATCGATCGGGCGGTACATTTGGAGACACACTGTTTACTGCAAAAAGTTAATCATGCATAAGGCGTGGCAGTGAGCTGGAAGGAGAAATCGAATTATCTCTGTCTGACTAGCAGGTCAGAATGGACAACAAGAAAACATTCATATTTCTTCGAGCAAGAAAGAAACAAGAGTTCTTCCAGTGGCATGGGAGAAATGCCAAGGGCGAGCTGATCGTCTCCCCTGAATCTCTCTAAACTAATCTTTGAGTCTCTCTTAACTACTCTCGTGTTGCCGCCTCATCATCGTCGAGCACAGCTTGTTGGGTTTCAATTTCACCGTGAGTTCAAGTTAGAATGGATTAGCTGGCCCGTGCAAATGAGAAAGGCCCCGTGTTGGCTTGCGAAACAGGATTGGGCCAAGTGTGCCTTGTACTTTCCTATACTTAAGATCCACTCGATCGGAGCGACATACGGGGGCGAGGAAGAAATAGAGATCTGGACGACTCTGCCGGATAGTTGCTTAGCAAGATAGATTTGAAAATATCTTGTAATTCCAATTTATCTGATCTATCTATTGAGATTATCGAGTGGAAGCTTACAAAGGCCGAGGCCAAGCTGATGTTGGGATGCCATCTGATGTTGGGAGATCCAATAGCGGGGCTTTTAAATATCTAAAAGATAAAGTGTGGAATAAAGTCCTTGGATGGTTGGAAAAATTGCTCTCGATGGGAGGCAAAGAAATACTCATCAAATCGGTTGCCCAAGCAGTTCCAATTTTCTCTATTGCGTGTTTCAAGTTAACGAAGGGATTATGCGAACATGTTACTTCTATGATTAGAAGGTTTTGGTGGGGCAGTAAGGAATGGAAGCGCCGTACCTGCTGGGTGTCATGGGACACCATGACTCAACCAAAATATGCGGGTGGACTAGGCTTCCGAGACATGGAGATTTTCAACATTGCACTTCTTGCACGTCAAGCTTGGCGTTTGCTGCAAGAACCACTGTCTTTGAGTGCAAGAATATTAAAGGCAATATACTACCCATCCTCTGATATTCTCAATGCGGAGCTTGGCTCTCAGCCATCACAAGTCTGGAGGGAAATTCTTGATGGCCGTGATGCTCTTCGGTTGGGATTGATCAGGAGAATCGGGGACGGAAAGACCACGGATGTGTGGCATCAAAACTGGATGCCGCGGGACGAACGTCTTAGGCCAATTGCTGCTCGGAAAGAGAGGCCTCCTCCAATGGTTAGTGATTATATTGATGCTACATCAGCAGCATGGGATTATGCAAAACTAACTGAATGGTTCCTGCCGATGGATATGGAGGTTTTCAGAAATATTCCCCAATGCACAAGGGTGCAGGATCATTTCTGGGCTTGGCACTACGAGAAAACGGGTATTTTCTCGGTTAGATCTATGTACAAGTTGCTGGTTTCAACAAAGCGGGTCCGCGAGGATTGGCTTGATGGCTGGGCAGCATTATCAAATGGGACAGAGGAGGCCAAACATTGGTCCAGGCTTTGTAAGTGTAAGGTCCCATAAAAAATCCGTGTATTTCTTTGACAATTGGCGCAACACTCACTTCCTACAAGTGATGTGCGCCATCACAGGAAGATGGCACCGTCGAGTGCATGCTCTCTCTGTGGCAGGGAGGACTCATGGCGGCACTCCTTGTTTGAGTGCACGATGGCGAGGTGTGTCTGGGCGATTTCAGACCCAGCGATAGTGGAGCATATAAGCATGTCAACTGAACCATCCGCAAGGCAGTGGTTATTCTCGATGATGGAAACCATGCAGGAGGACGACTTGACAAAGATGCTTGTTACCATATGGGCTATCTGGCACGCGAGAAGGAAGACAATACATGAAGAGATTTACCAGAGCCCGATAACGACTTCAGTGTTCGTGGAGAGTTTTATCGAGGAACTCGGGTGTGTGCAAAGGCAGAAAAAAGTTATGCTGGGAGACGCTCGCCCGACAGCCACGAGGCCTAAATGCATACCACCACCGGTGAATCATTGCAAGACCAATGTGGATGGTGCCGTTGCGAAGACGGCGAACAAAGAAGCGGTGGGAGCTGTCTGCCGTGCAGCGCACGGGATGTATCTAGGAGCATCAGCTGTGGTATACGATGGTATTATACATCCAGGGTGTCTAGAAGCAATGGCTTGCCGTGAAGGGCTCTCGCTGGCGACAGACCTGCATGTGGGAGATATCATGATCGCCTTAGACTGCAGGGAAGTAATCGAGGGTCTGTAGCAGAAGAACCTAGGATTGTTCAACAACATCCAGAGGTGTCCGCGGGAGCGATCACACGGGGTGGGGTTGCTTTCCGCCATGAAGAATAGAGTCGAACATGGAGCCCCATACGATAGCGTGTGCTGCCACTTCGATGCCGGTGGGCCGCTACGTCTGGTTTCAAAATCCACCTGAAGGGTTCAACATTCCTGTAACCTTTACGGTTTCTGAATAGTGTAGTAGGAAGTGTTTTTTTTTTAAAAAAAACTTCAGATCCACTCGATCGGAGTGACATACGGAGGCGAGGAAGAAATAGAGATCTGGACGACTCTGCCGGATAGTTGCTTTGTATCTTAGCAAGATAGGTTTGAAAATATCTTGTAATTCCAAATTATCCGATCTATCTATTGAGATTATCGAGTGGAAGCTTACAAAGGCCGAGGCCAAGCATGATCCCCTCGTTGCCTCCCATTCCACATCGGTCGCCGGGAATTCTCAGACCAGATATATCTAACAAAGAAACGGGCCAGGACGCCAGCCTGGGCCAAAAAAAATCAAACCAGGCCAAAAACAGGCGCGATTGTCCTCTAGATGGTACGTCTTCCCTTTTTTTTCTTTCGATTCCGGACGATTCCGAACGTGAGTGTCCTGGTTCGTACTAGTATGTGGGTTCCTCCATAGTACTATTTTGGTTACCCGTGGACAGATAGCATTTTCC
This sequence comes from Alopecurus myosuroides, assembly GCA_028641055.1. Classification (NCBI taxonomy): domain Eukaryota; kingdom Viridiplantae; phylum Streptophyta; class Magnoliopsida; order Poales; family Poaceae; genus Alopecurus; species Alopecurus myosuroides. Next base: position 72,745,285 of record CM054058.1, read on the forward strand.
TTATATTTTGGCATGTACAAAAAAGATAAATTTACTGATCTGTAAGACGAATTATATTTTGCCGGTACAAGAAAAGATAAATTTACTGATCTATGAAAATTCACTAGATTTTAGATTGATATGTTGCCAAATTTGTCATTTTTGTGTAGATCGGATAATACGAATTATGACCTGAAAATTTGCATATCAAAAATGTGGATTCAACTTTTGGAAACCAAGCAACCTCCAAAACGCCTCCTCCGGCTATCTGAGACTTTTTTTTTCCATTTACTTGACAAATAGTATTCACCACGCCTTGGGTTAATTAATTGGTTGGACTGCTCTTATTGACTGATCCAATCATAATGAGGCCTGTCCCAATACGCCGTCTCTTAGCACGTTATCATTAACTATAGTGTCACATAAGCAAAATGACTATAAAACCGTGCTAAGAGACTTGCATTGGGATAGGCCTGAGACCAGCAATATCACGCTCTCTTACATTCTACCGTGACCAATCTTCTTCTATCTAGCCTCGCCTGCTAATTATTATGTGAAAATGGATACGCCCGACTCTTTGTGGGTGGGACGAGGCCTTCCTAGGGAATACCAACCAAAATTTGTGACATATGTGCCTTCCTAAGCATCTACTGCATATACACGGGTGTGGCTAGTTCCCAAGCTTAGATTCCAGGTGCACGTCACCATTCAGCAACTCTTGCTGGTCATGGCTAGTGTACATGATTGAGCTCAGCAGTGAGCTGTTTGGTATTCAGTGACACCGATTGATTTTTCAGGTGTCGAACGTATGAGCATTGTACCCATATCAGTCGTCACAGGGGATTCATTCCCGTATACCTCCCACTCCCAACCACCATTACTTGCTATGTTCCGACTTCCGACATGTCCTAAGTTCCATTACCCTTTATGTTTTGCAAGTCTTGATAGGAGGCTATGTAAAGAAAACTGAAAGGAATTGTTTCCTTTATATGCTCGCAATTTTTTTTAGAAATGGGGGAAACCCCAGCCTCTGCATCAAGTGATGCGCACAACTTTTATTTCTTATTAAGTTCCAAAGTGATAAAAGAGTTTACAAAACTACAAAGCTTCTCAAAGAGACAATCCTCCCAACGAGCTACGTGCACAAAAACAGAACTACAAAAGTCTATTATTATGCTGCCACATATGACGGGAGAAAAAATCATGTGGCACAGTAAGAAGCCGTGTGCATCCACCCACCATAAACGCTCTCTGATCCGAAGGAAGTGAGAAGGCTCATAGCTGGATCCAATGCACCGCCATAAAGATAACATGTAAGACATGAAAATGTTCTGTCATGTTAAACACAAGATTATTCCTACAAGTCCAGATAGACCAACAAATAGCCGAGACACCTATACGAATTCTATTCTTGGTATTTTTATCCAACAATTACCAAACATATTAGTAACACTGGAAGGTGGAGGAATATTGTAAGTACAAAAAACAACATGACATACAAGTTTAGCAAAAGGGCAAGAGATAAATAAGTGATCAACCGATTCCTCATTCCCACAAAAGGAACAATGGGTATCAGCGTTCCAATTTCTCTTAGCTAAATTATCTTTAGTGAGCAAGATCGTTTTATCCAGGAACCACATAATTTTTTTAATCTTCATAGGAATCTTCAATTTCCACAAATAAGATTTAAGAAAGATAGTATGACCATTCATAAGATCATCATACATAGATTTAACAGAGAAAACACTATCTTGAGACAACTTCCAAAGAAAACTATGAGCAGTATCATTAAGGGAAACATCCATTAAACGAAAACATAAATGAGACCACTTCTCCCGCAAATTCCCAACAAGGTTTCTCCTAAAGCCTATGTTAAGTGGTGGAGCATTGTGAAACACATAATGTACCAAAATATTTTTATGTTGCACAATATTATATAGAGTGGGATATTGGTCTAAAAGAGGGGTTGGACCTAACCAGGTATCCTCCCAAAACCGAGTTGTTTCGGCCTCTACGAAAGAAGTAATATGCTCGTAATGAGGTCAGACCATCGAGGGTTGGTTCTTTCTCGCTTTAAATATATTAACCTTATGGTGTAGGATAATGATGATATCACTCGCTATTATGGGCTTCGATTCAATGATATATGAATATAATTGAAACAACATCTGAAGATGCATACGAGGAGCACTGTTATGGTACAATGAATTAAATATGACGCAACCTTCAAACACATACATAGTGGATATCGCCTTGGGTGAAAATATTGGATTAGCATCATTCGGGCGTTGTTTACTGATGTTGTATTTTCATCGCATGTGGATTCGGATGGGTGGAGATTTGGTGAAATTCTTGCTTTCACTCAATCACCACAAATCCCTACAAATACTCTTCCTCCATGATACACTAGGATGACCTACACTTTATAATCTAGACAAAAATGAAATGTCCTTTGGGGATTTCTAGGTATTATTACTTGCAAAACCTGAACCGGATTAGTAAAAACAGTATTGACATTTTCAGCATCCGTGATAATCTTCTGCAATATACAAAAATGAACTCCAACTACATTAGAGCTAAACAAGGCCTCAAGGGTAATGTTGTCACTTTTGAGTAGATGCAGTCCAACTGCATTAATTTCTATTGCAAATTTGCTATCTGTCCGTTATATGTGTTCTCCCGTAGAAATAGATCATTGCTGGGCCAGGCTCATAGACCCGCCGGTCGCGAGTCATCGCACACACATGTCTAAGGACATCTGTAATGCTCCAAGTAGGATCGTTTCTTATCCCTGTCCCAAAGGCATAAATCTAACATGTTAGTCTAATCAAGAGGTGGAGTTGTATGTTAATAGACAAACGGTCTTAGCACATGGACCCATGCAGAAATTTACTACCTCCTCATACCGTGTTCATTGCTGAACATGGTTCCTTTTGTCTACTTGTTAGAATTTAACTTATTCGGACTATCATATAAATTTCATATTTGTGTTTTTTTAGCACACTACATGTACTTAGTGTGCACTAATTTATTTGTGTGTATAGAGCGGTCATAAAATATCGCTAGTGATTAGTTAAAGCCACAACTAGGCCACAATCTTGAAATCCATACGTGATCACTAAACAAATTAAATACATCTCTATAAGACACAATATCTATGAGACAGTGCACTAGAGAAGATATTACTACCGCGATAACGTGCTAAGATACAATGTATTACTGAAGCCTAAGAGCACATTCTATACCAAAACCAGCAACCAACTATATAAGATTGCTATGTTCCGACAAATCCTCTTTTCGATTACCCTCTATTTGTCCAATTCTCGACTCATTTGCATGTTTGTTCGTTTGCGTGACACTGATGTACAACACGATGTTTCGGCTGAACGGGTAGCGTCTAGGATTTGGAGCACTTTTTTGAAAGTTTTCTAATGATCAAGTGATCAAAGGCTTTGTGCGAAAGTAACTGATCGTGGGTGTGAAAGGTCCTCTATCATTTGTACGATTCTGCAATACATCTATTGATCTTAAGGCGGTTAGCAGATGACCACCCGCCGCTCTCGATGGTGGTGACATAGAGATGCGAGATCACTATGTTACCGCGGCTATTCCAGCCTAAAACCTCATTCAGATGGTCGAACGTGAAGAGCTCGGTGTCGGAAAAGGGGGGCTCTAGAATTAGCAATTGTGCGGTTTGTTTTCATAGAGATATGAACCTAGAGGGGGTTTGTAGTTCACAACTTATGTAAAAAAGACTCGTAGAGCGTAACTTGTTGGTCGTGTTGGGCTGTATTGTTTTGAAACACTGTATGCTTTGCCCTTTCGTTAGCATAACATATTATGATTTTTCACCTTGTCGGCATGTCGGTTGGGCGGCAACCGTGTGCATGTTCAAAGGGTCAGCATTTTTGTATGTTAGCAACTCGGGTGTTTGCAGATTTAGTAGTCAAGATGCATAGTATTGTATTTACTAGAGATTACATGATTGGCTGAAAAGCCTTATGACTAGTACAACACCTGGCATCCAAGACCGTAGCTAGAGGCGGTTATCCTTGGAAAAAAAATTAAAAACCATGTAGAGATACTCCGCAGACCACCAAGGAAATTTCAATAGCGGCTAGGATATTCACTCCGACGGCCCCGTAGATGTGCCAGTTTCTAAAAGTATCTAAAATATAGCCGTTAGTAAAACGAACCATCTCTAAAAATCAATATCATAGCCATCTCTAGCCAACTATTTAGACTCGGCGTTTATTAATGGCCGCCTCTCATACAAATATTTCGAAACGGTTAAAAGTAATCCATCCACCCCAAAATTCAACGCGCGCTATTTTTGTGCTGGTGTTTTATGTCCAACTTTGACCAGTAATATAAAATAAATTCTATGAACCGAGAATATATAAATGGTATCGTTGGATTCATCTTATAAAATTTGCTCCTTTCCTATATATATATATTATAAGGACAAATCATGGTCAAAGTTGGACAACTTTGACCAGCAAAATTAAAGAGTGCCTTGTATTTGGCCGTCTGAAGTGATGTAGCAATGTATATACTTGTTAAAGTAGATCGGCTAATTGGCCACCGCTGTGAGCGATCGGAGGTATGCTTCCATTCACCAAATCTCTTCACATTAACCAAATCGAGGTAAGCTTTCAATCACCAAACCTAATGTCAATATTACTTATGAACAATTTATTACCTAATTATAAATTAATTGGCGCATCTAAGAAATCCTAACATAGATATTATAATCGCGACTAAGATAACAATAGCACCGAAGGCATATTTTAGATTAGCTTCTTGTTGGAGAGCGTATTTTTCTATCTTCTTCATCTTTATCCTAGATGATTGCGCCTTGATGTTTTGTTCATCGACAATATCGTCCAATTTCAACTCTAGTTCTATTTTTTGATCTACAACTGTCGGCATCATTTCCTCCATCTTCCTAATCTTCTCAACTAACCTTAACTTCTCTTCGGCTTTGTTTCTCTCTTCATCAGATTTCCTCTTCTATTCCTTTGTAATGTTTAATTCTTCTAAAATAAGTAGTGTGCCTTCGAGCCAATGTTGAAACTGGGTGCATCCATCCTGATTACCGTATTCACATGTTGATTTCCAAATGGATTTTCAACATATTTATTCTAGAAATCTCATAAAAAGATTCAAATTTAATGGATTACCTCATCGGAAGAGGGGGTGTAGATCTCGGTGTTGTCGACGAGGTCATCATCGTGGTTCATAACCATGGTGAGGCGGCAACGATATGAGGAGATGCGGACGACTGTGAGGCGGATGACGTATGGCGCCAAGTTGGTGGAACCGGCCATCAGATGGGTGCCGAGCAGCCGACGACGATCTTCAGCGGGAATGGAGACGCGCACAGGCGGATCGTCAGAGCTAGATAGGACCGGGGGATTAACTGTGGAAAGAATATATGTACCCATACATAAAACAAAGAATACTTGGACTGTCCGGATTTTAAGCAGTCGGTTCCGGATATTTATTGATAAATATTTGCTAATCTGTACTTTCTCAATCCCAAATTAGATGTCATGGATTTTAAACATATGGATGTATCTATGCACTAAAACAGGTCTAGATAAATCCATATTTTAGAAAATCTTTGACATTTAATTTTAGACGGAAACACTAGAATAGTAGTTGTTATCTCTAAACTAAAAGGCATTAATATTTTATTAATTCTGAATATTAATGTGCATTTTTTGCACGTAGTCCAAGGATGGATGTACGTCGGAAAATCGGACGAGCAATGAATACCTATAGGGTGTGGTGGAGCTTTTGAAAGCAACTGAAAAAATGAGTATGATGGGTGGGTACCTAGCCCATGTTGTGATCGCAAAAACATCAAATGTCTTACAAACATGACCCAAATCCAAACAAAGATAATCAAAAGGGGATTTGTGGCAGGGTACAAATGTTGGACCAACCATGGAGAACAACGAATTATAGAGACCGGTGAAGAGAAGATTTTGGGCGATCAATGCCATGGAAACAAGGATACCATAACGAATTATTATGTTCAGAATTCCATCAGATTTTGATCACCACCATGTCCTCGGGAGATTCAGAAACTAGAACACACGTCGCAAGGGGAGAATCTTGCACATGCAGCTAGAGACCATAAAAATCATATGTTGTGGGACTTTGAAGAAGAATATAAGGATCATAAGATATACCAGAAATAAATTGGTATGATAGATGACTAAGAGAAACCAATGTACCCCGTGTGTGCAAGCCGCACTACACAAAGTTGACAATTGTGCTAAATCTATTGTAGATGAAGAGAAAGTACGGCTGGTCAGATAAGAGTGTAACTGTGTTGTTAACATTCTTAAGTGACCTTCTTCCATAATGTAACCACATGCTTCAGATGACGTATAAAGCTAAGAGACGCTTGAGGATATGAATGCAATGGAGATCAGTGACCACTATTAGATGAATACTAATCACGCAAGCAAAAAGAAGAAAAGTCCGGGTAGGAAGTACATCCCGGTTAAAGTATTTGGTACTTGACTATCATTACTCGTTTGAAACGGTTAGTTGCGAATCCTGATACGGAAAAACTGATGCGTTGGCATGCCAATGAGTGCATTGATGACGACAAGCTAAGACACCCAGACGACTCTCCAATGTGGAGGAATATTGATAGGATGTTTTTAGGAATTTGGAAATGATTCTAGGAATCTGAGGTTTTCACCGAGCACAGATGGAATGGACCTGTTCGACAGGATGAGTATAACTCATAGCATCTGGCCCGTGAATTTAATCATTTACATTCTTCCTCCATGATTGTGGATGAGGAGGAAGTATATCATGACTGTGATACTAATCCAGGGTCTGACACAACCTAGAGACGACATATATTTGTACTTTCAACCTTTGGTGGATGATTTCAAACTTCTATGGGAAAGGTAAGGTGAAAGAAAAAGTCAAAGCCAAATCAAAAAATGGAGAAAAGGAAAAAAGAAAATGAATAAGGACATGCTACTCCCGAGAACATTCTCGTGTGGAAGAGCCAATCGATATTTTTGGAGGAGTTGACCTATTGGAATTAATCGAGCTTAGGCATTCCATCGACGTGACACATATAGAGAATACTATGTGCGATAGGATACTAAGAACATACTTAACATGAAGGATCAAACAAAACATAGTGCCAACTCACGACTTGTTGCCATTCAGTTGAAGATGACAAAGAAAATTGATATCTAAGCTCTATGAGTTATGTATTGAACAAATGAGAGGCAAAAGAAGTGTGAGAATCTCTATATGACATTTCATTCCTAACGCGGTACGCCACCAACAACAAATGTAATGTTTCGAAGAAAGAACCCAAAGTAATGGGTTTGAAATCTCATGATTGCCATGTTATGATGATACAGATGCTCTCTGTCGTGATCAGAAATGTCTTGACACCATTTGTATGTGAGATTCTAACGAAGTCGTGCGAATACCTTACCACGACCTATGCGGGAGATCTCGAGCACTGAGCTCGAAGAGGTGGGCTTTGTCGCGGACGGTGCGGGAGCCTTTCCTATCGAGACGGCAGTCTCTTTCTTCTTGCTCGTCATTAATGCAGGAGCTCTCGGAGAAGGCGTGGAACGAGAGAGAAGGCAGAAGCATATGGCAACGCGGTGTATTGCGGAAGAAGGATTCCATGACTAGCCCGACAAAAGTTGTCCCCGCTACGTATCTCCTCCTTTAGACGTGTGTCCACCTTGGTCCTAGGGGCTACTATCGGACCAGTTGACAACGGGGTACCACGGCTTGTCTGCTGCAGCCCAGTCCAACTTGCACACAAGAGCCTCCATGAGGAGGATCCGAGATGTATTTTCCCTTGGTGAGACGTTAAACCGTCGTGAATACACTACCTCCTGGAACCCGGCCCATCCGGGGAACACATTCTATATTTGCTCAGAGAAGAATCCTATCTCGAGCTCTCCGCCTTCTCTCTAGAGGACTTCCCTATCTGGAGGAAACATGGCATGTGCCAATTAATAAATATCCATCCTCTCCCAGCCGACATGATATTGTCTTAATCAAAACAAGTATGGCTCATTTTACATAGGTCGCCATCAAAGCTACAACTGTATTCACATGTGGTTATGCCTTTGCCGAGCCGGCCAACGGGGTCTCGAGGATAATTTGTGTGCTGGTCGGATGATGGCCGTTTGGGCTATATTGAGTCAAGGTGGCTAGCAACATACCAGGAGATTATACGCATAGTGCTTCTGTCTTTGGAAAATTTATTGTTGTTTTTTACATTGTTTGTTCATCAAGTGTACTCGGACTTCTAAAGTTAGTTCTTCTAAAATTTTGCAATGAATGATGGATGTGTGCAATGTTTCGATATAGATGTCGGGGCTTTGTTCCTTTCTCATAAAATATAATGGCCTCTCCACAATATTCAATAAATGAATTCATAGTTCTGAGAAAGGACATGAGGAGACCATTGGTGGTAGTTTATCATGATCATAGACAGGGTGGAGGAATGACAGGACGACACCGGTGGTGGATAGTCTGATTGAATCTCAATGTCAAATGCAACTACGGGTCTAGAGATGAGAGGACGCCGGACATAGGAGGGGCGAGGGTCCCGTAAGTGGAGAGGACACTGGAGGAAAGAAGCGCTAAGTGATCCCAGGTTGTGGAAACTTGGAGTTGTGCTGTTATATTTTCCAAGTTTCAATTCTTTATTAATCTGCTTGGGAGTTATATTATGTTTTTGTAACAAAGATTGTGCAAGAAAAGGGGTATGGTGACAATTTAGATAAAATCGGGGCGACCGCCGACTATATCACTAGCCTGATACATGTCTGTTGTTTCTCGCTCCATATTTTGTAGACGAGGATAATATAGTGTGCAAACAAAATTGTGTGCGAAAAAGTTTTCTTGGGGTGTGGACTGTTGCACTGCCACACCAGTTCTTGAAATGAGCCTTGTGAGGCCCTTCTTCGGCTAGCAACTATTGTTCCGAATACCTCCCATTCCCAGTACATTATATGTGTATAAAACCATATTCGTATTTCTCATATCTTATATGCATTTCCTTTTTACCACTTTATGACTAAATTTAGAAAGGATGCATGTATTTATAAGGATGGCCCGTGTGTGTTTGTGAATATTAATATACATTTTTTGCAGATGGTCCAAGGATGGATGTACCTCGGAAATCGTACGAGCAATGAATACCTATAGGGTGTGGTGGAGTTTTTGAAATTGAATGAAAAAATGTGTATGATGGGTGGGTACCTAGCCCGTGTTGTGACCCCAAAAACATCAAATGTTTTATGAACATGACCAAAATCCAAACATACCTTATCAAAAGGGGATTTATGGCGAGGTACAAATGTTGGACTAACCTTGGCGAACAACAAATTATAGACACCAGCGAAGAGAAGATTCCGGCCAATCAATGACATGGAAACAAGGATACCGTAATGGATTATTATGTTCAGAATTCCACCAGATTTTGATCAACACCACGTCCTCGGGAGGTTCAGAAACCAGACCACACATCGCAAGGGTAGAATCTAGCACATGTAGATAGAGACCATAAAAATCATATGTGGTGTGACTTTGAATAAGAATCATAAGATATACCACAAATAAATTAGTATGATAGATGACTAAGAGAAACCAATGTACCTCGGGTGCAAGCCGCACTACACAGAGTTGACAAATGTGCTAGAACTATTGCAGATGAAGTGAAAGTACGGCTAGTCAGATAAGAGTGTAATTGTGTTGTTGACATTCTCAAGTGACCTTCTTCCATAATGTAACCACATGCCTGAGATGACGTATAAAGCTAAGAGGATTATGTGTCGGTTTGGAATGGAAGTTCGGGAAATACATGCTTGTCGTAATGATTGTATATTATAATGTGGTGAAAATAAAAATCTAAATGAATGCCCGGAGTGCAAAGCTCATAGGTTCAAGGTTCTGAAGCTTCAGGATATGAATGCAATGGAGATCAGTGACCACAATGAGATGGATACTGATCACGCAAGCAAAAAGAAGAAAAGTCCGGGTAGCATGTACACCCTGGTTCAAGTATGTTGGTACTTGACTATAGTTACTCGTTTGAAATGGTTATCTGCGAATCCAGATACCAAAAAACTGATGCGTTGAGAGCATTGATGATGACAAGCTAAGACACCCCGACGACTCTCCAAAGTGGAGGAATATTGATAGGATGTTTTTAGTAATTTGGAAATGATCCTAGGAATGTGAGGTTTTCACTGAGCACCGATTGAATGAACCCGTTTGGCAGGATGAGTATAACGCATAGCACCTGGCCCGTGAATTTAAGCTTCTTCCTCCATGATTGTGCACGAGGCGGAAGTATATCATGCTTGTGATACTAATCAAGGGTCTGACACAACCTGGAGACGACATTGATGTGTACTTCGCACCTTTGGTGGATGATTTCAAACTTCTATGGGAAAGGTAAGGTCAAATCAAAAGTCAAAGGCAAAGGAAACAATAGAGAAAAGGAAAAGAAAATTAAAAAGGACCTGCAGCTCCCAAGAACAGTCTCGTGTGGAAGAGCCAATCGATATTTTTGGAGGAGTTTACCTATTGGAATTAATTGAGGTTAGGCATTCCATCGACGTGATACAGATAGAGAAGAATATGTGCGATAGCATACTAAGAACATTGCTTAACATAAAGGATCAAAAAAAATATACTGCCAACTCACGACTTGAAGCCATTCAGTTGAGAACAGTTGAACTCCCAGCTAATGGTGACGAAGAAAACGGAAAGCTAAGCTCTATGAGTTATGTCTTGAACAAACGATAGTCAAAAGATGTGTGTGAATCTCTATATGAAATTTCATTCCTAACGCGGTACGTCGCCAACAACAAATGTAATGATTCCAAGAAAGAAACCAAAGTAATGGGTATGAAGTGTCATGATTGCCATGTTATGATGATACAAACGCTTTGTCGTGATCAGGAATGTCTTGACACCACTTGTTTTGGAGATTCTAACGAAGTTGTGCGAATACCTTACCACGACCTATGTGGGAGATCTCGAGCACTGAATTCGAATAGGTGGTATTCATCGCAGACGCTGCGAGAGCCTTTCCTACCGAGACAGCCATCTCTTTCTTCTTGCTCGTCACTAATGCATGAGCTCTCGGAGAAGGTGTGGAACGGGAGAGAAGGCAAAAGCATATGTCAGCAGGGTGTATTGTGGAAGAAGGATTCTCTGGTGCATCCGGTCAGGCTTTATGCACGTGGGCCTCCCTACGACACAAAGGAGTCGTTACAACTGCATCGAGCAGATCGTGGGTCGTCGGTCACGAACAGTCACGCCATGTGTCCATGACTAGCCCAACAACAGTTATCCCCGCTATGTCTCGCCTCCTTTAGACGCGTGTCCACCGCGGTCCTAGGGGCTACTGTCGGACCAGTGGACAACTAGGTACCACGGTTGTCTGCTGCTCCGGGGAAACACATTCTATATTTGCTTAGAGAAGAATCCAATCTCAAGCTCTCCGCCTCCTCTCTAGAGGACTTCCCTATCCGAAGGAAACATGCCATGTGCTGATGCCATGTGTCAATTAATAAATATCCATCCTCTCCCAGCCGCCATGATATTGTCTTAATCAAAACAAGTATGGCTCATTTTACATAGGTCGCCATCAAAGCTATATATTGTATTCACATGTGGTTATGCCTTCGCCAAGCCGGCCAACGGGGTCTCAAGGATAATGTGTGTGCTCGTCGGATGACGGCCGTTTGGGCTATATTGAGTCAAGGTGGCTAGCAACATACCAGGAGATTGTACGCAGAGTGCTTCTATCTTTGGAATATTTATTATTGTTTTTTACATTGTATGTTCATCAAGTGTACTCGGAATTCTAATGTTAGTTCTTCTAAATTCTTGCAATAAATGAAGAATGTGTGCATTGTTTGGATATAGACGGCGCGGCTTTGTTCCTTTCTCGTAAAAAATAATGGCCTCTCCACAATATTCAATTTGATTTTGGGCAGAACAGACATTCCTGAGCAAAACATAGACTACTCATCATCATGCACATATACAACTTGTGCATCATCACAAATAGATATACATCACCACACATACTCATCTAGATTAACAACCGACGAAACATCGATCTTGAAAACGACGAGGCACCGATTAAGAAAATCGATCTAATTAAAGAAAGATAGTGATAGATAAAGAGACTGGGGAGAGGAGAGAGAGAGAGTATTTAGTGGATTTCTAGCTATCTACCTAGCCATATACTCCCTCCGTTCAACAATAGATGACTTCCACTTTTCTAGATATGGATGTATCTAGACATGTTTTAGTGTCTAGATACATCCATATATAGACAAATGCAAGTCATCTATTGTTGAACGGAGGGAGTATTAGTGAGGTTAACCTAAAATTTATGGAATCAAGAGAGAGAGGGAGTGGCGACAACAAAGGCTATAGACATTTGGAGACAAGAGGAAGAAGAAGAAGAAGAAGTGGAAAGTACCTCGCCGGCATGTCCGCGCGCGAAGAACTACAAGCACGAATAATTGCCACGACAAGCGTATGCCCATGCAAACACGTATGATCTTAACCCTCGCACACAACTATACAAAAGTGAGCGCGCTTCCAGAAACGAAATGTAAGAAGCGTATGCCCACGCCAACACACTTCTACAACTACGAGCGTGTCCCTGCGGGAACACGCTTCCAGCAAGATAATAGTAGAAGTGTGTGTCCACAAGAACACGTCTATACTACATGTGTCCCATCGGGCCAGCCGGAGCAAGGTTTCTAGTAGCGTATGCACGAGATGACAAGCTTCTAGTATGTAGTATTACAAACGTACGTAGAAAAAGCGTATAGACGATCTACATGCTGCTAATAGATTTTGCCCTATAATTTTTTTCTTGCTTTGGCATCCTAAATTTAGTCCTTCTGTGGTTGTTCTCCTAACAAATCAAACATAGTTTTAAACGTTGCACAAAAAGCGACTAATATTTCCAAATCTCTGGCTCGTACTATAGCACTTCAACATGGCCACACACTAGATTAGTAAGTCGACTTGGAAATTTGCTAAGGCCTAGAGTGCATCGCGACTGAACACTACAGGGGCACTGGGTGCACTGGTAGAAAATAGGCCTTTAGTCCCGGTTCGCAAAGGCCATTATTCCCGGTCGCGCAACCGGGACTAAGTATGCGCGACTAAAGGACCCCCCCTTTAGTCGCGCCTCTTACGGACCGGGACTAAAGGCCCGTCCACGTGGGCGCCAGGAGTCCGTCGGGGCGAATGAGCTTTAGTCCCGGTACTCGTGGCTAACCGGGACTAAAGGCCTCCTCCGCAGGTTTAGGGTTTTAGCGCCCCTAAACCTGGTTTCTTTTTAATTTGTTTTGTTTTATTTCTTTTATATTTTATTTTGTGTTTTATTTTAATTTTGATGAAGTTTCAGTACACATATATATTCTACGCTACTATATACATGCATATGAAATTTCAAACAAGAAGAATTCAATAGGAATATATAGTATATATATATATATTCAATCTCGGGTGACCATATACAACTTTCGAACAAGTTTCCATACACAATTACGATGGATGACCATACACAACTTCGAACAAGTTTCAATCTAGGAGATGCATAAGGAAAAATCCGGCTAAGTCATCTTGAATTGGCCGTCGTCGGACATATAGTGTTCTCCTTTAGAATCGATGACATGTCTAAGGAAAAATCCTGCTAATTCCTCTTGAATTGGTCGGAAGCGAGCTTCTGGACTAAGCCTCCTCCGCAAGTTATCCATCGCCTTCCGCAAGCTATCCGACATCTTCTTCTCAGAGGTTTCTCTCCGGATGTTATCACAAACATAGTATCCACATGGATTGGTCCCCGGTGGTTGCTTATCCACATTAACTAACTTTCTAAAATCTAGCTTATGTTTGAATTCACCGACAATTTCTCCTGAGAACTGTCTCCAAACTCTACAGTGCAAAGAAAATTAAATGAACAAGGGAGTTATTAGCTACTGCTTATTAGGAAATGAACAAAAGAGACCGATCGATATAGAGCGCAAATGATTGAAAATAATTATGTTTGCAGCATTTTTCTCATGTCGGCCCAAAGTGTTGCATCTGTATCCATAGAGTCCATGATATAAACTGTGGAGGTGTGAAGTTTAATTTTTAGCAGCATTCAGTGGAACCTGCGGACACGTTATACATGCACAGTCATGCATAACTTATCGATTAGACATACCATGCATGGAGTAAACAAAAGAGAATAGGCACAAAAGAGAAACACTCACCCAAAATGTAAGGAAATAGAATACGACTTTTGAGTTGATGCTTTGTAAGAAACCTGAACAAGTCTTTCTCCACGTCTTCGGGGTGACGTTGTAACATAGTTCCATTAATGATTTGTGGGTCAATGAACCCAACATCATGGATGTTTCTTATTTTGCATTCCCAAATCTTCAATCTGCATAATAGAGTACGCAACAATATAGTTAGGACAATATATATATATATAGTGCAGGCAATGAAGAACGAGATGAGTTAGAAAAAAATCACTTACAAAACGTAGCAACTCAGGATAGATTTGTCGAGCTCGCGCAGATTGAATAGCTGGAACAATTCACTCATTTCAACTGTTATAGAGTACCGTTTGGTGTGATGCTCCTCTGTAACATCCACATAAACATATTCTTTGGCGGCCCATGACATGAAATTATTGTACCAACGTAGCAGATTTCACATTTGTGGTGGTAGACTGTTTTCCTGCGTAGGCTCGACGAGAGGCCCATTCTTCACATATTGAAATGCTACCTCACCCATTGGCGCATCGTCAAGGCCTAACGAGGAACGAAGAGTCAAACCCATCTCGGACGCATTTATCATGGCACTCTCTACAGTCAATCCAATTGCTACCGCAGGTGCTCTGACGTCGGGGACCTGTTCCGGACCGGCTTTCACTATGAGCGGGGGGATCGATTGTTTACTCTGCATCCCGAGCTGGTCAACTTGTTTCCCGCTTTTTTTCCTTTCTTCATTCTCCTCCTTCAATATTTCTGCTTGCCTACGAAGTTCACTTCCATAGTCGTCAGGCATATTCAGCTCGGCTTGGGACGGTTGCGTCAAAAAACTCGTAGCCCACTTCTTTAACTTCGGAGGGTATACTTCCTTGGGATTAGGCTCCCTTAGCGCCCTCCGATCGGCCGACCATTTCTCATACTCAGCCTTCGCGACCAATTTGGTTTCAGCTTCACTAAGTTCCCAAGGCCTTCGGGGGATAGGCTTTAGTGATGCCTCCGGTACCCGTGTGGTCTTAGGTACATAAGGCTCCAGGTTAATAGTCCAAGAGCGGGTTTCCTTGTTGTCTGCCTGCTTCTGCTTCTTCGCCGGAGGAGGAATGGGGGGCGACGGCTGCTTATCCGCCAGAGGAGGATTGGGGGGCGACAGCTGCTTATCCGCTGGAGGAGGATTGGGGGGCGACGCCTGCTTACCCGCCAGAGGAGGATGGGGGGCGACGCCTTCTTACCCGCCAGAGGAGGATGGGGGAGCGACGCCTGCTTACCCGCCGGAGATTGTGGATCGGGGGACGGCGTCGAATGACGTGAAGGAGGTGTAGGTGAACTAGCACCACCACCACCACCACAACCACCTCCACCACCACCACCAACGGACGGGCATGGACTTGTTAGCCTTGGCGCCTCGCCTGGAAACACTATGTACTTATTTTTCCATAGAATGAACTGGCGCTTGACATCTCCAAGTCTTCTCTTCCCTTCGGGTGTAGCTATGTCAATCTCCAGGTCCTCAAACACTTGGACTATGTCTTCCACCGTGACACGAGCATAGCCATATGGAATGGGGTTGTTGTGGTGGAGTGCTCCAGGTGTACAGCGTAAAGCACTGCCGGTAGCTACCTTCGTGGAAATGGTCCCCACGGGATAATGCAGATCACATTCTTTCATCTCCTTTACATGATCCATGGGGCAGTGAGGCTCCGGTGCACGACTCTCGATCATCGGTGCATTAGCACCTGCAGGCGGGGCCTCCGTGGAAGCCACGCTGCTTCTCCGCTGATGCTGGCTTCCGATATCCGCAACGATTTTTTAAATTATGAATGCACTTTTCAGAGGTTTATCTATATTTTTCTTAACCCGTTTGGTCGATGCAAGGCAATTACTAATCCGTTTGCTGCTATCGCATAGTTGAAGCTATTAAAAACTTATAAGTTCATCAAGCGTAGACTAGCAGATTTGTATGGAATAACATTGAACATCAAGCCCTGAGTTCTGTTTTTTGATGTTTTATCTCACTTTGGGAGATAAATACATAATCACTATGGATACAGAGCATTGTCCACTTTAAAGGCCACCTCCTATATCTTCTCAAAATTTATCCTGGTTCCATAACTGTGATGAACTGCCGAATATGAAGGAAACATACATGTTACAGATGATCTCAACAAGTCATTTTTCTGGATTGCTCTCGAAAAGGTAGAAATCTCCCAGAAATACCGAGTAAAGCAATTAGACCTAGTTAAAATACGCCGAGTAGTAACAATAACCCCCTATAACTAAATAGTTGCAGGGGCGACAAAGGAACATGTGTGAAATACATTCATAAGCCTGACAGAATCTACACGAATAATTCCTAACCCATATACGTTTCTTCATAGTATTTTTAGTATTGTGTAAATACCCAAATAAAGATTTAAAAAACAGGTAAAAGCTCTTGGTGTAGCTAGTTAGCTTTGACTGTGAATTTTTCGGGGTTTTTTTAACATTCATTTTGGTTGATCATGAACTCCCCCAAGATTCATGATCATAAGATTTGTATCTCCCGCTATGCAATGGCCTTCTCGAAAATATTTAATTAGATTTCTATCCCGTGTGATGGTGATCCTTAATGTGAACATTTATGGGTTCCTAGGATAGAAAACAAAAAAAAATTCCTACAATGATCATGCAAAAACGTTCCTTTATCACAGAAAAGCCAAAACATAAAATACAAAGGCAAGCCTTTGGTTGGTGGCTTAAATCACAATGTTAACAAGACAAAAATATACTATGATTACAAGAGACCAGGAACATGCCGATCAAATTATAGCTTCTGGATGAAAATAGCATCTAGCAAAAATCTCCTAACCTTGGTGTTCAAACAGTGACCTCACATTCATAAACTCATTAGAGACGAATGCAGCTCTTGTGCTTGTTGTAGCCAATTTGAGCGACGTCCTTGACAAATCCGCATAGTCACATTCCTTTTCTAGATCTATCACTCCAACAAAATGGTCGGTTGAGACCCCTAATATAAGGGCTTGAGATATCTTACATCATCTCTATGGCACCGTAGAGTCGTACAGTTAAATCGTGGCAAAACCTATCTCCTCATGCACCGTCTTAAATATCATATGGACGCTTTGGTGAGCGTGTCTAAAATAAGATGAGAAGTTCATATAGAGTCTCTACAAGTGTAAATACATTTTCGTATATGGAGATAATGTCGTCTCAAACTTCCGTGGTGACGTCATATATTTCGTCTTAAATAGATTCATCGACATGATTTCCTCGTTTCAAGGCCAATTTTCCATTTATGTTATAATGTTATTAATTTAAGGATTGTCAAATATGAACAAATATTTATTATCTTCATAGCATATTAACAACTAATGGATGTTTCACTACTTCATGATGGCCACATTACATACAATTGCACTTTTAATATACAAGATCCAGTAAGGTGTGTAGAGGTAATTTTATTGACAAGAAGTTTAATAATGCACAAGACCGCAAATAGCAAATACAATTGGATAATCATGCATCTTCACATACAATTTGTCTACAAATAAAATGTACTATCTACGAGTTGTCTATTTATGAGCATCAAAATATCTTCACTGTCCGTTCATACACTTGTTCATGTGCTTTGTACTCGCGCAATTCCCTACAAAGCTATGAAAACTGACTTAACTTAACTCACATAAGCTCCTTTAAACAATGCATCACACCAATTCAACGTGAATTCCAGCATGAGACAAACTTCAAGTGTAATGAAAGCAAGGAAGCCACTGACCATGAAGAAGTGAATTTCACCTATCATACTTGATACATGATGACGTACGGCCAATACAGTTAATTCTGCTCCAAGAACACTACCAGCAAGCAAACGAACCTCTGGTTGGATGGTTAAGAGGATGGTTGTACCCTCAGCCCAGCAGAGTTCAAACCAAAGGTTTGACACCGGTGTGTTGCATTTAGGCGGAATATTCTTTCAGTGGGAGGCGACGTTCCTGTCAATAGCGAGGCGCCTTTGGTGACTTCACCAATCTTAAGACCCGCCGGCTCGGTAGACTCTCCGAGGTGCTCATAGCGTTAGGGTGTGCGTGTGTGCGTTCACAGGGGTGAGTGTATGCGCGTGTATATGAGCGCTTGCATTTGTACTGTGTTTCCCAAAAAAAAATCTGCAAGCAAAAATAGTCGTGATATGAGCATCCGGGGAATATTTCAGCACAAAAGATAATCCAAATGCCGAACTAGTTTCATGTTTCAGGGAATATGCCAAGAATCCATTCTCGAGAATGGCTCTTAAAATATTTTGCATCGAAAAATAAGTAATTTAAAAATCTATTGATTCATTGTAATTTGATCCATAAATGCCTTTAGTCATGGCCATTACCATGTGCACCTGATTGTAAACATATACAAACCACAAAACCTAACGTTTCAATAACAAATATTAGATAGAGTAACATAAATGGACACTGTAATGAGAACGAGGCAAGTACGAATTATGCATGTTGCAATCTATTATATACTAAAAACAATATACAGAGGTTTAACGGAGCCTTCACGTTGATCCACATCATCTAAATTAATCTTAGTAGTTAGATCGAAAATTAGATGGCTGAGATATTATGAAAAGTTAATATTCACGTAACATGTTTTACACTATTGATGTCCATAAGCATGTCACGTGCATACCTAAATAGCTGCCTCTGTTTAAAAAAAACAACCACGTGCCTTCGCTGGAACGTGATCCCTGCAACAGGACAACCGCCGATCGAATCGATATTCTTCTCACCTATTAACAAACTTGGATCAAGTATTCCGACGCAGGCCCTTTCTGACGCTCAAGTCCTAAGAACCAATGTTGACCTGCCGCGTCCGCTTATTCTATGTGGCCGCCGGCCGCTGATTTCACCAGCAGGGGACAGGTAAAAAGATCAGTCATGGGCACCGGTTGATCACTGATTGAGACTGGTAATCGATGGCACCGGCTAGAATAAGAAAGTATTCACCCGTCTCTGGATTGGTCGAATTGAAAGGGCGATACAATATTGTTCTTCTCCAACCACTGAATCTTACTTGCAACTTTTGAGCATATAGCAATCCATCATGTATCGTACAGGTATTATCTCACAAGGGTTTATACTGAAGAGGCCATGTGCCGATGTTTCTCACTCGCTGGTCCTGGCTCTGAACCAAAGCAAGAATCTAGGAATCAGGTATGTTCACTATACTTGCAGGATTAATCTTTGAATCATGATCAAATTACATGTGATTTTTCTAAACTGTATTTATTGGGATGCACAAACTTTTAATTTTGGTCGGAAACTTGTACAACACATCCGACCTCTTTTTAAAGGTGATAATACAGATCTCCACCAAACAATATAGAACATTTATTCAGGTTATTGACAACATTATATTGGAAAATTATCCATAATAAAACAAAATATTTTCTCAGAATTGTTTGTTCTATAACGTAGTTTTCCTTAAAAATATTATTGGTTTAAAAGATATCCTTCAGCATACTTAGAAACAATGGATGGGAGGGAGTACTACATTCTAAATTTACTGCATGCATATACTCCTTCAAACAGGTAAAAAAATTAAGGCAGGCACTGCTATGCGCACAAAGGTGGATAATTCGTTGGTTGAAACTATGAGGATAAGAGTCGGTCATTTTTTCTAGAATAAGTCAAAATCACCACGTAGATCTTAAAAGTATGAATAAAAAATTAGCACAAGACGCGCACGGAGGTGAAAGTTATCAGCTCATGGTTTTCCAAAAAAAATGATGTTGTGTTGTTTTCCTATGTAAGCTTTAAAATATCATTGTAATTAAATCTTCACAAAAGAGGGTCATAATTCTCCTAAATATCATAGTACCTAAAAAAAGTTAGTTGGCATTGCCCTCATTCTAGAACATCATAGATTAGTTCTGGAGAAACATTGTCCAAAACTAAAAAATGACAATGTAGTTTAAGTGCATGCAAGGTTACACAGATGGAAATGAATTCCAAGCACTACTAAACCAAGGCATTCGTTTTTAGCATTGAGTGGCCCAGTAAAATTGACATGCTCTAGACTTTACACTACTATAACACACTTCCAGTTTGGTGTTCATGATTAACTATCATTAATGTCAATTCCAATATGTAGCTATGTCAGGTCCTAAAAGATCAACCCTGTTGTGGCCAACGCTAAGGGGTTCTCAAAATAAAAGAGTAGGAGTTTTTTGTACTATGTTACTCGGGTTGAAGAGAAATTTGTTATTCAGTGTACCATGTGTATGGCTCCCAAGTAAAATAGAAAGTTGTTGAAATTTTCATCTTCGACGCCGTGTCTCTCTAAAATTATGTGTATTCAAAATGCAAGGTGAAAACAACATGTATACTCCATACGGCAATAGTAAATGAGTGGGGAAAGTATATGGATGAGGAAAAAGAATCAATTCTCATTATTTTGTTGTTCTTCGTATAATATAGTGTGTTTTGAATGTCAAATAACTTATCAGAGAATATGTTCACCCGATAAATATTCGTGACAAACTATATGTACTAAACATAAGATTAAAAAAGGAGATTAAAGGATACACCCAACAATTTATTTAAAAAGGAAAATAATGACAACCCACTATCCATTAATTGAGAGCACCAACAAAAATCAATGATCTTCAACATAGACACGTCTTTTGACAATATCCAAACAACACAATCGTCCTCGAGAGCAATGTTTCCTAATACAACCACATGGGTGCACTTTGTTGTTGTATCCAACCATAGAATGGCATATCAAGTACAATCACTCAAATGTTGGGGTAATAACCATATAACTTTCATATTGTAAATATTTGTGAAACTCTGAAATTATTTATTAGACACCTAAAGACGATGCCCTCGCATTTGCGAGGGCCATCATGCTAGTTCATGCAAAAACGACAAAATGAATGAGTTACTAGGTTCTCTGCATCAGTGTAAAATTCAATATGTTGGTTGTTCCGACAGAACACACAAAATGATGTCAACCGCCCCTTGATCATACCCCGAATCCAGCTGAAAAAAGCTTCTGGTATCCAAAATTGCGAAGGGACAACGGAATTTAAATTAGATGTCATTTTAATCATTCACGTAACAAGTAATTTGTATGTAACAGACAATGAGAAACATTACCTGGGTGGGGACGCAGACTTGGCCTAGAGTTAGCATCGCACGGAGAAGGGAAAAACTATATCGAGCATGGGAGGGGCGGGCGCGCTCGCTGGCCTGCTATGTTATTCAGATATCTTTGCTTGGGGAATGACAGGGTCCCGTCCGGGAAGGCCTGATCTGGAGAGTCTTCGCCTCTCCGAGGAACAAGCCGTCATGGAACATCTGCAGGCTGCCGGTTTCCCTCCATGGAAATCCGCCACGAGCAACAAGGCGTGGAGTAGCACCATGGAGGAATCGAAGGAGCCGGAGACTGGGAGATCACACGGGAGATTGGATGCAAGAGCACGTGAGAATGGCACGCATGCCGTGTGCGCGCTCCACTCCGTCGGCCGTTGAGCGCCTGGTTCTGATTGATGCAATGTGTGACGGCGGCTCAAGGTCTTTATGCTTTTTTTTCTATCTTTTTTTTAGATAAAAGGCATATAGTGCCCTGCTTTAAATTAATAAAGCACCAAGTACGGTGGAACCAACCAAAGCGTTAATACAAGAGCTGGGCATACAGTTTAGCCGACCACTAAAACAGGAAGACAAACACATGCTGGGCATACAGCTTAGCCGATCTAAACAGCAACCAAACGGAGGTGAAACCACAAAGAACTAGGTGGCGGGGGAGGGCACATGTGGGAAGGCGCCGTAGATGTCCTTAAGCCCTCGCACCAAGCTCAGCAGCAGCTCCTTATCATGCGCCTTTGCGAGACCTGACCAAGCCTGCACAAACATCATCATTTTAAACACCACGTCAGCCGGACGTTTAGGGAAGATCGACTCGATCGACATTTTATTTCGCGTAAGCCAAAGAGCCCAACACAAGGCAGAGAACAGCACCCAGCTGGTTCTCCTTTGTTGGCCTAGCAACGAATCTAGAATAGCGAAAAATTGGGAAAATTTGCTGGGCACCAACTGCATCCCAGCACCTCTCTAAGCACGCTCCAACCAAGCTTCGCAAGAGGACAAGAGAAGAAAATGTGAGAGGCATCCTCAAGGCCCCCACAGAGGGCGCAACTACCATTTCCTAGGTTCCGGCGTGAGCTAAGCAGACTGCGCGAGGGTAGACGATCCAAGGCCAATTGCCAAGAGAAAATTTTGACTTTGAGCGGCAGTCTGGCAGCACAAAGGTCCATGGCATGGGCAACTGTCGCCCCTTGCGAGAGTTGCCTATACATAGACGCCACCGAGAAGCTGCCTGAAGGTTCAAGGGCCCAGCGAATCACGTCTAGCTCGTGGCTCAACTCGACGTCCGCCAAGGCCAGATTAAGCGCCTCCCATTGGGCCGAGCAGGCCACATCAAAGGTTCGCCTGAACCTTAGCCCATCCACCGCGAAGGCCTCCGCCACCATGATGGAAGGATTATCACAGATGGCGTCAAGTCTAGGGAATCTGTCACAGAGGGGGCCCTCCCCGTCCCACCAATCAGTCCAGAAGCAAGTACGCTACCCATTGCGCACCGAGTGCTTGGCCCCCAACTTGAACAGATGTTTACTTTTGTGCAAACTTCTCCAGAACTGGGAACCCTCCCGCGCAGGTGTAGCAAAAATGTCATCCGCCTCGGGATACTTGGCCCTAATCACCGTACGCCACAGGGAACCGTCTGCCTGGTAAAGTTTCCAAACCCATTTCAGCATAAGTGCCTTGTTCATGAGCTTCGTGTTTGTGAGCCCGAGACCCCCGCAGTCCTTGGGCCGACAAACAGCCGGCCAATTGACCATGTGGAACTTACGTTTGGGGCCGGATCCTTCCCAAAAGAAGCGACCACGGATAGAATCGAACTTGGCGTGAACCCCGTCCTGTAGGAGAAACAGCCCCATTGCGAAGGTGGGAAGCGCCTCCAGACATGCGTTAGATAGAATAAGTCGTCCACCCGAGGAGAGCATTCTACCCATCCACACCTCCACCCGGGAGGCGAGCTTGGCTACAAGGAAATTCCATTGTTCAATAGTAAGCTTACGGTCCGAGATCGGAAGACCCAGGTATATAACCGGAAAGGATCCAAGTTTGCAGTTAAGCATGTCGGCAACCCTTTTTTGCTCTTGCGGCGGCTGTCCCAACACGAACACCTCGCTTTTGTGAAAGTTGATCTTCAGACCCGACATGTTCTCGAAACATAGCAAAAGGAATTTCAGGTTCGCAAGCTGTAGGTCATTGTTCTGAATCAGGATCAGGGTGTCGTCCGCGTATTGGAGGTGCGAGATCCCCCCGGGGATCAAGTGTGGGACGACCCCACTAATATGGCCAGCCGCGCTGGCCGCAGATAGCATGGCCGAGAGGGCCTCGACCACAAAGTTAAAGAGGATCGGCGAGAGGGGGTCCCCTTGCCGCACCCCTCGCTTATTCCGAAAGAAAGGTCCGACTTCGCCGTTGATTGAGATCGCAGTTTGACCACCCGAGATGAGTTGATGAATCCTATGGACATACCCTGCGTCGAACCCCTTCCGACGCACAACTTCGAGGAGGAAGGACCAGTTAACTTGGTCATAGGCCTTCTCAAAGTCCAACTTCAAAAGAACGCCCCCTAGCGCTTTGTCTTTCAGTTCATGCACGATTTCCATCAGCGATAGCGCCCCGTCGAGGATAAATCTCCCTTTCAGGAAAGCTGTCTGAGTCGGGCTGATGATCCGGTTGGCCACAGGGTCAAGCTTCGTGGCAAAAGCTTTGGCGATGATCTTGAAGATCATGTTGATCAGGGCAATTGGGCGAAACTGAGAGATATGGTCCGCCCCCGGAACCTTAGGTAAGAGGGAAAGGATCCCGAAGTTCAACCTAGAAATATCGATCCTGCCTAGGATGAAGTCGTTGAGTATATGTAACACTCCCAGCTTGCACAAAGGCCAACACTTCTTGAAGAAGGCCACCGGGAACCCATCTGGACCCGGTGCCGTGTTCACTTTCATGTCCCAGACCACGGCCTCCAACTCAGCCTCGGAAAAGGTGAGAAGCAACCTATTGTTCTCAGCCTCCGAAACCAGGCCCGAGCCAGACCAGGTCTCCCGAGCTAGCTCTAGGTGGCGGGGGGCCTCTGAGCCAAGCAGCTCCCTATAAAAGTCGTAGATATGAGCCTGGATCAATCTAGGATCGCTGATGGTGCCTGAAGGAGATTGCTGTGAGGAAATGATGCATTTTCTACGGCGCCCATTGGCCACTGCGTGGAAGTAAGCCGTGTTGGCGTCCCCCTCCAGGGCCCAGCGCACTCTACCCCTCTGACGCCAATACTCCTCCTCAACACTAAAAATGTTCAAGAGCTGATCCTCAAGGTGGTAGCGGAAGACCCATTCTTCCTCTTCCAACCCTTCGGCATCAGCCTTAGCATCTAGCTCCGCGATCTGGGCCAGAAGGGAGGACTTGGCCATCCTGTCCTCTCTCCCCATGTTACAACTCCACCCACGGAGGTATTGTCTAAGCCCACCCGACATGGACTGCCACCAGTCCACGATGTCCCTACCAGAGGCCTGAGCCATAAGCCTCAACCATTGAGATTGGATCAGCTCAGGGAAGGTCGGGATCTCGAACCACCCTAGTTCGAAGAAGAAACGGTTGCTTCTAGGGGAGGCATCCCCCCTTCCCCATTGAAGATCAACGGACAATGGTCCGAGCCTAGGATAGGTTCCGCTATTAAGGTCGCAAGAGGGAGCAGGGCATCGAGCTCGGGGGCCAGGAAAACCCTGTCCAAGACGCATCTCACCGGAGCCCGCTGTTTATTACTCCAAGTATACCTCGCCCCCGAGCGAGGTATGTCAGTTAGGGCCCACTCCGCTATAGCGTTGTTAAACATCTCTACTCGAGGCCAATTGATCCTCTCGTTATTCTTGTCCTCGGTGCCCCTAATAAGATTAAAATCCCCCCCCCATGAGGATCGGGTGGCGGCACGCTGCCACTTTGGCGGAAATTTCCTCTAGGAAAGCAGGCGAGAACGCGTGGTTGGCAGGCCCGGAAATCCCAATCAGAGTAAGGGTACGTTGCAGCGCCCTGTGGTAGCAATTGACGCTAAGGAAGAAGCGGCCTCTGTCTACGCTCTCCACTTGAAAAGTGTTATCTTTCAGTCCGATAAGCATGCCGCCCGAGCGACCCGACGCCGGCAACCAACACCAAAAAAACTTCTCCCCCACCTCGAGGGCCTGCAGTTCAAAGTCCGTGAACTCCAGCTTGATCGTTTCCTGGAGCACTATCACATCAATACGGTGTTTGCGTAAAAACTCTCTAATCATAGTTCGGTGCCCCTTGCGCCCGAACCCGCGGATGTTCCAGAAAAGGATCCGCATTAACAACCTGCTCCCAAAGCCCGTGCTTGGCGGGTTACTGGACGCCGCCCCTGCGGCGCCACAGACTTAGCGCATTTGCGCCTCGGGGGCGTGGCTGGATCAGGCGCAGCGACCGCCATGAGAGGGTCGACCATACTGCCAACAGGCGCCACGACGCACGCTTCGGCCACTGGAGAAGGCTCCAGGCGCGGCTCCTCCCTCTCGGGCACCAGCAGAGCATCCACAGACACGATTTCTTCCCGGCCCAGGACAGAACCCTCGTCAAGCGTCACAGAGGTCAACGGCACCCTAGCCGTCTCACTCTCGAGCAGGGCCTTCTCCAGGGCCAGCTCTCTCTCCACCTTATCGCGGGCTTGCGCCAAAGCTGCTTGGGCCAACTCATTGGCCCTAAGAAGGGCCAGCGTTTCCTCGTGGGGGCCAGCAGCCGACGAGAAGACAATACAGCTATCCGAGGCGACAGAAAGGAGGTGTGCATCGGGAAGATCTTGCAGGATCGAAAAACTGGAGTCAAGGGTCGTACCTGTTGTTGCAGTCTTGGACGACAAAGCCCGCTTGTCCGCGGTGAGGCGCACTGCATGGTCGAGGATCTTGTTCGCCGAAGCGCCTGGCTCCCTAGCGCTCCTCTTCGACGCCTCCACCCCCGCCGCCTTGGAACGGAGGCCGCGTGCCACCTGCGCAGTGAGAGCGGGAACCACTGGGGTGGACCCGAGGCTGCCGCCCACCACCGAGGGGGAGATAGCCGAACTGCCCGAGATCCGCGCACCTTGGATGGCCGCCTCCTGCTCAACCGAGGCTCGCACACGGGCGGGCCTGTCGTGATTAGCTTTGCTGCGCCGCTCGTTCTCCCGCGACGCGACCTCCACCGGCGAGGGGGTCACCCTAGAGCCCTCTGGACCAGACAGCACCGGAATGGAGAAGTCCAGCTTCCTGGCCTTGGAGAGGCCGGCCTCACCCCTAGCTGCAGGCATGGCCGACCGGACCGAGGGGACGTCGACCGTGGCGGTAGAGGAGGGAAGGATCACGTCACTCGCCGCGGAGCGCTGGGGAGCCTCGGAGGAGACCTCCACCTGAGCCGCGACCACCAGAGCACCCAAATTCCGAAAAACATCCCCGTCCTCCGTCAGATGCGAGCCGTATTGGTGGAACATGGTCTTGGGGAGCTGCGGGATGGCCGCCGGCAGCGCCACAGGCCCATCCTTTCCCGCGGCAGGAGGCACCGCACTCGTCACCGCAGCTAAGCCGAGCACCGCGCCCGGCGCGCGCTCAGAGACGTGCTCGCGTGGCTCAACAGAAGTCCCCTTGGAAGGCAGAGATTTGGCTCTGGCTTTCTCCTGTTCACGAGATTTGCGGCTATCCCAATCCTCCCCCTCATCCTCTGAAGAAGGCAGAGTGTCGTCGTCTTGTTCATCATCACCACCCAGGTGCGGAGATGGGGGCGGTGGTGGATCTTTGGGCAGGTTCTCGAGCTCTCTCTCTACTGGTACCTTGTACCCTTGAAGGTTCACAAACAGAGTGATGAAAGGCTGCAACACCACCGGAGGCCGACAAGCAAATTTCATGTGAACCGGAGCCCTGTCGATTCGCAACGAGGATTCATCGACAGCGAGCGGAACCCCCAACTCAAGGGTCGACCCCATCAGGTACTTAGCATCACGTAGCGGTTCCGGGACCTCCAGCAGCTTCACCCATAGTACCTCGAGTGTTTTGGAGGCCCGAGGGTCCCCCACCCCTTCGGAAACAACAGCACAAAATTCCGACAGAGGAAGGGTCAGCCCGCCCCCGCGGGTTGCCATCCGAAGAAGCTCACGGGAAGGGAAGACCAGGGAAAATTCCGTGTTGCTCAGCTGATGGACTTGCCAGTCCCAGTGCTTGTCCGCAAGTTCTTTAAATTCGTCTTCAACCTCCTCAACCGAGAAATTGCCTTTGTCAATGATGACGGTAGCCGCATTCGCTGTCGGTTTGGGAAGCTTCTCGGCGGGGATAGAGAGATGGAAGAAACCTCTGCCCTCGTTGCCAAAACCAGCCCACGTCGGCCTCCGCACCGTCCCCCCCGGGCACATGGCGGAGAGATGCCCCTGCGACTCGCAGTTCACACAGAACGGCTCGTCGGTGCAAGAGGCTTGATAGTGGCCGGGCTTCCCACATTTAAAGCATGTGATCTTGGATGTGTCCGCCGCGGCCAGTGGAGCCCCCCCACTGGCGTTGAGTTGGAGCCCGAAACCCTCGGGTTTGGCCTCTGACCCGACCGCCCAACCTTGCGCCCCCGCGCGTTCGGCGGGATCTGGATCTGGGAGCGGAGGCGCTCCTCCTCCCTCCGGTCCTTGTCGCACCCTGATTTCTAGGGGATACTCACCGTACGAACTGGATAGCAGATGCTTGGATTATGGGGCATAACTGCTCCCACGTCCCAGCTTCCTGGTAGGCCTGCACTTATGCGCGACAACACAAGCCCTGCTATTCCATCGTCGATGTAAACTATCCACTAGAGATCAAAGGCACTTCCGTCGACGTACTTCAAACCATACACACATGGTACGTCAACGGCGTTTAACAAGTGATATCACAACAGATCTCTACGACACAAAAGATTGAAATAAGTTGCGAATGGCTCTCATTAGAGCAGAGATAGCAAATACAATCATTCAGAGGGCACATGCCCCAACAATACATCATTACAATACAGCGGAATCATTCAACATGTCTGAGTACAGACAAGAACCCAAATAGGCCTAAGAGGCCGGAAACAAACAGACGGAGCCCATCCACGAAGTCTCGGATCCTGCCCGGGTCCGCTATCTACTCGTCAGCAGTCTCGTCATCATACTCCACGTAGTAGCCACCATGTAGATCCTTGGAAACGTCGTCTGCGTAAACCACAGCCCCAAAGGGGTCAGTACACCAACGTACTGGCAAGCAAGACTCACAGTTCACCAAAGTGTAACCCGTCAACACCCAGCACAGATGCTTTGGGTTCAACGGAAGGAAAAGGGATGTAAAAGATGCTGCAACTGGCTGCGCTAACCAACTACAGAGATTCTACCACTTCCGGCTAACAGAAAGGGGATGAGATCGAGGATTGTAACCAACTGAAAGATAACTTCAAACAAACCCATCCTGGATCTCGCCCCTTATCCAAAGAAGCAATCCGAGGATAACTCACACAGTTGTAATAATGATGGTTCAAATTATTGTGTGAATAAGCCTATTACTAGTCAAGTTATTAATCATTGGGTGTAAAGTGGTTAATCATTAGGTTTAAGTTGTCCTGAGTACTTGTTAGCCAGTACTTTCACCAAGTAATCCATAACCGCGGAAAACACGGCTTCTCGAGAAGATTATCCCTGCAGGGTTGCACCAATTTGGCCGTACACTCATGAATATCCCGCCAGATGGGATGCCTCCCACCAAGCGGGGCACTCAACACAACCAACCATTCTTCGCATCAAGCCCAAAGAACCTTGGGCGCACGGCTAATCGAGCCCAGAAGAAAATGGACCCTCATAGCACTCTAAGAACGTGTCCCCCTATATGCCGACTACGAAAGTTCCACCCTGGCCTGGGCTCGCAAAAACATGCATGCGGCAAATGGAAAACACGAACTAAATGAGGCGATTTGGACGAGATGCGAATCAGGTCAAGTTGAGGGGGGCGCCCATACTCGCTTCCCAAATGCGGGTAGTGCGCTCATCATGGATCAGTAGACAAGACCCTTTTCCTATTAGGGTCGACACTAGCAGGCTTCAAAACCTCTCATGGGCCTCCTGCCGGTGCCTTATCATCAAATTTATTATTAATAGTAACATTAGCATGATTGATTGATTAAACATCGAGCCCCCAGAACATAATAGAGATAGTAACAGAAGGTAACGGGTAACAGACTCGAGCAAAACAACCTAAGCATGCTAGTAAGACACTGGCTCAAACAATGGGTTGTAGGAAGGGAGATGAGGCAATATCAGGTCTAAGGGATTCATGTGATGGGTTCGTAACAGAAACAACTACTACTAAGGCTAGCAGAAAAGAACAACGGAAAGTATCGGTAACCAATGTTGAAAGGAACACAGTGGTTCATGTGAGTGATAACTTGCCTGCAAACCCAGTAGCCTGGTACTGAGCTAACTCCTTAGAAGGGGTGTCGTAAGTATCGTCGGTCTCAACGTCGTCGTGTATCCGAGAAGAAGCAAACAAACAAGGCAGAAATATAAACAATCAATATCAGGGCATTGTGCACAATCAAAGATGATGCATGTCAAGTTAATGGGTGCATCAAAATAAACTAGTTGACAAGATAGAAACAGGATTAAATGGACCCATATGCAATTGGATTGCATATGGAAAGCCCATGAATTATGGTTGAATTAATTGTTTTACAACTAATCAACTTGTGTAAGTGAATTAGCATGATGCATGGATGAGGAAAACAGAAAAATAACAACAATAGAAGCAAATAGAAATAAGGATTAACAAGTTTAGAAATTCATTTATTAAGTGTTGGAATTTTGGTTACTTAAAGGTGTCACACAAGCATTTGTTGTTTTCATCAAGTTAAATTGTTCAAAATAGATAACAAAGTTTATATTTGAAAAGAAAACAAGATTTTAGTTGGAATACATGTTTCACTTGTTGAAAAAGGATTTCAAATAAATTATTTATGGATTAAACAAGTTTAAGCAAGAATTAAATGAATTTAATTCAAACATGAACTTATTTGAATTTTTATTTGTTCAAAACATTAAACCAAATTCATATTTGAAGAGTTTATACTTTTAGGGTTGGAAAACATATTTTATATGTCCCAAAAGAATTTATTTTGACCAAGTTATAATTTTAGCATTATTAAATGATTTAAACAAGGTTTAAATCATTTAACCAATTTTAATTATTCAAAACATGAAACAAAGTTTATATTTGGAAAGAGGGTTTAATTTTGCATGGAAAACATATTTCATTTGTGGAAATTGGATTTAAAATGAGCAAGTTATTATTTTGGCAATTTTAAATGCAATAAACAAGAAACAGTTGTTTTCAGCAATTTAAATTATTCAAAACAGCAAACAAAATTTATATTTGGAAAGTACATGAAAAATTGATTGGAAAACATATTTGGTTTGTGAAATTTGGAATTTTTATGAGCAAGTTATGAATTTTGCAAATTTAAGTGAATTTGACAAGTTTTCAAATATTGCACCAATTTAAAATATTCAAAACAGTAAACAAATTTTATATTTGGGTAGAACATTTAATTTGGTATTGAAAACATATCAAAAATGTTGAATTTGGAGTTAGGATGATTTATTTATGCAATTTCCAAAATTTGGGGTAAATCTGCCATTTTTATGGATCTAGGGACTTAGAAATAATTATTTCAGGGGTCTAGATTAGATACCAGGGGCCTATTGGTGATTTCTAGGAAGTTCCAGTACCAAACCATTGGAAAATAAAAGATTTGGGTTTATGGGGTGCAGGGGGATCGAACCCTGCACCTGCTGATGCGCTCCCAGGGGGCTAACCAGTGGGGTGGATCTCGGGTTGGTGTTAGACTAGGACTCGGGGGGTAGATAAGGTTCAGATATGGACTGAAGTTAATTCGAAAATAAAAGGCAGAAAGGTGGGGTGCGGGGACTTGATCCCGCGACCTGAGGCTGTTCTGCGCGCGGCTGGAGCCAGTAGGGTGTGCGGGCACTTGTTGATAGGAAGGGAAACATGGGGGGTATAAGGTGCAGTCTCGAGCGGTTTTTCTTCAGAACTGCAACCGATCTGTGGCTGTTCTAACTGACAGGAAACAAACACGAACAGGCAGCAGCCATGGCGACTTGGCACGGAAGAAAAAGATGCCTAACCAGTGGGGAATCGAGAGGGGAAGGATGGGAATGGAAAGGGGGAGTTACCAGCTTCGCGTGGGAGTGCTCGGGGTGGCCGGAGGCGGGCGGACGCGGCGCCAAGGCGGAGGGGAACTCCGGTGCCAAGCTCGGATGACAGAGAGCTTGCAGAGGTTGCAATTACCGTGGAGGAAGAGGGGAAAGGGGGGCCGGCGGCTGGAGGAGGAGGGAGAGGGGAAGGATGCGGGTTAGGGTTAGGGTTAGGGTTTCTGAGGGTCTAGGAGGGGTAGATATAGCAGAGGGGATGGGAGCAGGTGGAGCTCGGTGCTATCGTGGTGCTGACCTCACCTGTACGGAGGTGGAAGAGAAAGGTACTGGGCCAAAGAAATAAGAAGTGGGCTGGCTGGTTATGGGCTGCTGCCCCTTTCTCTCTTTTTATTTATTAGCTTTTCTGTTTTTTTTTTGTAGGTTTGCTTTTGGAAGAAAAGGAGGGTTTTTAAATAAGTAAAAATTCTGGAAAAAATTAGGTTAGACTAGTTAGGTGATTAGAAACCATTTTCCAAGAGTAGATTCCAAAAATGTGAGATTTTAAAGATGATGTTTGTATTTGAAACCAAAATTGGGAAATTTTAATATTAATGAACCATTAAGAAAAAGAAGCATTTTTATAGGGTAGCCCCTATGAAATAAAAGATTAACATTAGTTGATTGAATTGACAATGTGTATAAAGTTGTTGTAACTCATTTTGGGCGCTGTTTGAAGATGATTTGAAATTGAAAGTGATTTGGGATTTGATTGATTGAATAAAACCACAATTTCATAGATGAACATTATGGAAGAAAAGAAAACAATTTGGTTGTTTTTATTTGAAATAACATTTTGGAAATTGTAACATCACAAGGATGAAACAAAGGGTTTGAATTTTGGTTTGAAATTCAAATAGAAAACAAAGGAAAACAGTTGGAAAACAACTGAAAACAGAGGAAAACAAATGGAAAACAAACAAAACAATTGCAACCAACATGATGCCATGATGCAAAACATAAAATAACAGAGAGCAAACATTCTAATGGCTATTTTTCAGACTTGGGATGTTACAAAACGCCCCCCCCTTGAAGGAATCGCGCCCCGAGATTCCTACTGAGAAAAGAAAAGGTCCGGAAACTTCTTGAGAAGGTCCTCTTGAGCTGTGACACGTGAAACACATCGTGCACAGTGGATAGACGTCAGGGAATTAGCAACCCACCGGAACATTTTCAAGTAAAGGGGAGAGATTTTGCACCAAGGGTGTATAGCTGAATGGAACTTGATTCATTTGGAGAATAGATTATCTGGCTAGAATGGTGGAACAAAGTTATTGACATCAATGCAACACCAAGAATAACATCAATGTCAGAATCATCAACATGAGAGTAACGAGGAATATGTGGCCTCCCATTAGAATTGGATTGTTCTTACTTATCTTGGAAGTCAACATTTGAGATCCCGGGGAGTGAACAGAGTTTTGATTGCTTAGTGGAACCAGAATTGGGTTGTGTGTTGTGGAAAAGATTGTTGACACAAAGGAATGTGATGCTCCGGTATGAAACAACACTTTAGCTGGAATAGAGTTTAGCAGATGAACAGGGAACTTTGATTAGACGCCGGTAGAAGATCTGAAATGGAAAACAACAACAAGATTTCAACGGACGAAAAGGATGTTGAGAAGAACAGAATATCAACATCGGGGAAAGCGAGAACAAAACTCCTGAGGTACTATGGAAAACCCATCCGGGCTTCTAAAGGATCAATATCTACTGCTTAAGGAATAGAGGATCTGCTTCCGGGGCTTACACGCCTCCGTTCTCAATCATGAGTAGGCAACATGATCATTCATGTCACAACCACCTCCATTCCTATGGTCTAGTAGATATAACCATCCTAGAGAAACCAGAATACGTGAAATCCTAACTTGAAAGTTTAGATGAGAAGGGAGAAATCAACGTTGCACTTCCTTACCAGAAAAGGGAGGGAGGGTGGGGAAAAGAAGAAAAGAACAGAATTCTTACTCTCACGTTTCATTTTTCCTATATAGCTACAAAATAGTTTCTAGACTCAACTACGACCAGTAAAAAGGGATCCTACAGGCAGACAGGCTCTGATACCATTTGTCGCACCCTGATTTCTAGGGGATACTCACCGTACGAACTGGATAGCAGATGCTTGGATTATGGGGCATAACTGCTCCCACGTCCCAGCTTCCTGGTAGGCCTGCGCTTATGCGCGACAACACAAGCCGTGCTATTCCATCGTCGATGTAAACTATCCACTAGAGATCAAAGGCACTTCCGCCGACGTACTTCAAACCATACACACATGGTACGTCAACGGCGTTTAACAACTGATATCACAACAGATCTCTACGACACAAAAGATTGAAATAAGTTGCAAATAGCTCTCATTAGAGCAGAGATAGCAAATACAATCATTCAGAGGGCACATGCCTCAACAATACATCATTACAATACAGCGGAAGCATTCAACATGTCTGAGTACAGACAAGAACCAAATAGGCCTAAGAGGCCGGGAACGAAAAGACGGAGCCCATCCACGAAGTCTCGGATCCTGCCCGGGTCCGCTATCTACTCGTCAGCAGTCTCGTCGTCATACTCCACGTAGTAGCCGCCATGTAGATCCTCGGAAACGTCGTCTGCGTAAACCACAGCCCCAAAGGGGTCAGTACATAAACGTACTGGCAAGCAAGACTCACAGTTCACCAAAGTGTAACCCGTCAACACCAAGCACAGATGCCTTGGGTTCAACGGAAGAGAGGGGATATAAAAGATGCTGCAACTGTCTGCGCTAACCAACTACAGAGATTATACTACTTCCGGCTAACAGAAAGGAGATGAGATCGAGGATTGTAACCAACTGGAAGATAACTTCAAGCAAACCCATCCTGGATCTCGCCCCTTATCCAAAGAAGCAATCCGAGGATAACTCACACAGTTGAAATAATGATGGTTCAAATTATTGTGTCAATAAGCCTATTACTAGTCAAGTTATTAATCATGGGGTGTAGCATGTTTGATCATTATGTTTAAGTTGTCCTGAGTACTTGTTAGCCAGTACTTTCACCAAGTAATCCATAACCGCGGAAAACACGGCTTCTCGAGAAGATTATCCCTGCAGGGTTGCACCAATTTGGCCGTACACTCATGAATAACCCGCCAGATGGGAAGGCCCTTCCACCAAGCGGGGCACTCAACACAACCAACCATTCTCGCATCAAGCCCAAAGCACCTTGGGCGCACGGCTAATCGAGCCCAGAAGAAAATGGACCCTCATAGCACTCTAAGAACGTGTCCCCCTATATGCCGACTACGAAAGTTCCACCCTGGCCTGGGCTCGCAAAAACATGCATGCGGCAAATGGAAAACACGAACTAAATGAGGCGATTTGGACGAGATGCGAATCAGGTCGGGGGGCGCCCATACTCGCTTCCCAAATGCGGGTAGTGCGCTCATCATGGATCAGTAGACAAGACCCTTTTCCTATTAGGGTCGACACTAGCAGGCTCCAAAACCTCTCATGGGCCTCCTGCCGGTGCCTTATCATCAAATTTATTATTAATAGTAACATTAGCATGATTGATTGATTAAACATCGAGCCCCCACAACGTAATAGAAATAGTAACAGAAAGTAACGGGTAACAGACTCGAGCAAAAGCAACCTAAGCATGCTAGTAAGACACTGGCTCAACCAAAGGGGTGATAGGATTAGAGGTGAGGCAATATCAGGGTTAAGGGATTCATGTGATAGGTTCGTAACAGAAACAACTACTACTAAGGCTAGCAGAAAAGAACAACGGAAAGTATCGGTAACCAATGTTGAAAGGAACACAGTGGTTCATGTGAGTGATAACTTGCCTGCAAACCCAGTAGCCTGGTACTGAGCTAACTCCTTAGAAGGGGTGTCGAAAGTATCGTCGGTCTCAACGTCGTCGTGTATCCGAGAAGAAGCAAACAAACAAGGCAGAAAGATAAACAATCAATAACATGGCATAGTGCACAAACAATGGGATGATGCATGACCATTTAATTGATGCAACAAAATAAACTAGTTGACAAGATAGAAACAGGATTAAATGGACCCATATGCAATTGGATTGCATATGAAAAGCCCATGAATTATGGTGGAATTAATTGTTTTACAACTAATCAACTTGTGTAAGTGAATTACCATGATGCATGGATGAGGAAAACAGAAAAATAACAACAATAGAATCAAATGGAAATAAGGCTTAACAAGTTTAGAAATTCATTGATTAAGTTTGGAAAGTTTGGTTACTTAAACATGTCACACAAGTATTTGTTGTTTTCATCAAGTTAAATTGTTCAAAAATAGATAACAAAGTTCATATTTGACAAGGTTATGTTTTTATGGTTTGAAAACATATTTTATATGTCCCAAAAGAATTTGATTTGATCAAGTTATGAATTTAACAATATTAAATGAATTAAACAAGATTTAAATTATTTAACCAATTTTAATTATTCAAAACATGAAACAAATTTTATATTTGAAAAGGTGGTTTAATTTTGCATGGAAAACATATTTCATTTGTGGAAATTGGATTTAAAATGAGCAAGTTATTATTTTGGCAATTTTAAATGCAATAAACAAGAAACAGTTGTTTTCAGCAATTTAAATTATTCAAAACAGCAAACAAAATTTATATTTGGAAAGTACATGAAAAATTGATTGGAAAACATATTTGGTTTCTGAAATTTGGAATTTTTATGAGCAAGTTATGAATTTTGCAAATTTAAGTGATTTAAACAAGAATTCAAATGTTTCACCAATTTAAAATATTCAAAACAGTAAACAAATTTTATATTTGGATAGATCATTTAATTTGGTATTGAAAACATATAAAAAATGTTGGATTTGGAGTTAAAATGATTTTATTATGCTATTTACAAGAAATAGTGCAAATCTGCCATTTTTTAATGAACCAAGGACTTAGAATTAATTTTCCAGTGGCATAGAATAAGTACCAGGGGCCTAATGGTGATTTCTAGGAAGTTCCAGTACCAAACCATTGGAAAATAAAAGATTTGGGTTTATGGGGTGCAGGGGGATCGAACCCTGCACCTGCTGATGCGCTCCCAGGGGGCTAACCAGTGGGGTGGATCTCGGGTTGGTGTTAGACTAGGACTCGGGGGGTAGATAAGGTTCAGATATGGACTGAAGTTAATTCGAAAATAAAAGGCAGAAAGGTGGGGTGCGGGGACTTGATCCCGCGACCTGAGGCTGTTCTGCGCGCGGCTGGAGCCAGTAGGGTGTGCGGGCACTTGTTGATAGGAAGGGAAACATGGGGGGTATAAGGTGCAGTCTCGAGCGGTTTTTCTTCAGAACTGCAACCGATCTGTGGCTGTTCTAACTGACAGGAAACAAACACGAACAGGCAGCAGCCATGGCGACTTGGCACGGAAGGAAAAGATGCCTAACCAGTGGGGAATCGAGAGGGGAAGGATGGGAATGGAAAGGGGGAGTTACCAGCTTCGCGTGGGAGTGCTCGGGGTGGCCGAAGGCGGGCGGACGCGGCGCCAAGGCGGAGGGGAACTCCGGCGCCAAGCTCGGATGACAGAGAGCTTGCAGAGGTTGCAATTACCGTGGAGGAAGAGGGGAAAGGGGGGCCGGCGGCTGGAGGAGGAGGGAGAGGGGAAGGATGCGGGTTAGGGTTAGGGTTAGGGTTTCTGAGGGTCTAGGAGGGGTAGATATAGCAGAGGGGATGGGAGCAGGTGGAGCTCGGTGCTATCGTGGTGCTGACCTCACCTGTACGGAGGTGGAAGAGAAAGGTACTGGGCCAAAGAAATAAGAAGTGGGCTGGCTGGTTATGGGCTGCTGCCCCTTTCTCTCTTTTTATTTATTAGCTTTTCTGTTTTTTTTTGTAGGTTTGCTTTTGGAAGAAAAGGAGGGTTTTTAAATAAGTAAAAATTCTGGAAAAAATTAGGTTAGACTAGTTAGGTGATTAGAAACCATTTTCCAAGAGTAGATTCCAAAAATGTGAGATTTTAAAGATGATGTTTGTATTGAAACCAAAATTGGGAAATTTTAATATTAATGAACCATTAAGAAAAAGAAGCATTTTTATAGGGTAGCCCCTATGAAATAAAAGATTAACATTAGTTGATTGAATTGACAATGTGTATAAAGTTGTTGTAACTCATTTTGGGTGCTGTTTGAAGATGATTTGAAATTGAAAGTGATTTGGGATTTGATTGATTGAATAAAACCACAATTTCATAGATGAACATTATGGAAGAAAAGAAAACAATTTGGTTGTTTTTATTTGAAATAACATTTTGGAAATTGTAACATCACAAGGATGAAACAAAGGGTTTGAATTTTGGTTTGAAATTCAAATAGAAAACAAAGGAAAACAGTTGGAAAACAACTGAAAACAGAGGAAAACAAATGGAAAACAAACAAAACAATTGCAACCAACATGATGCCATGATGCAAAACATAAAATAACAGAGAGCAAACATTCTAATGGCTATTTTTCAGACTTGGGATGTTACAGTCCTCCTCCCTCTGCCTGGCTTGCACCGACTCCTGCTCGCGCTGCTGACGGCGAGCAGCCTCCTGCTCACGGTCTCGGTCCAGGCGGAGTCGAAGGTCGCTGTGGCCACGGTCCCCACCGCGGCCCACCTCCTCGAAGCCCCTCTTGCCGCGCCTCGCACGGTCGTTGCGGTCACGCTCCATCGATAAGTGGGAGGGCCTCGCCGCGCCTGGAGAAGATCGCCAGGAGCCAAGCCTAATCGCTCTACGGTGGTGGCGGCTGATGTCTTGGGTGGATGCGGGAAACCCTAGCGCGTTTAGGTCACCCGCAGGGAGCCACCACCACTTATGTAGCCCCGGGTCGAAGGCCTGCGCCCCCAACTGGGCCGATGAAACGTTACGAGCCTCGTCAGGCCCACGTTGCTGAAAAGGCACCACCCTCGAGGCCCGAATGTCTTGAGCCTTCCCCTGGGCCGGCCCACCTGGCCCAACACCAACAAGAGCCTCAGTCTCTTCTCCGAGCGCAAACCCTAGCGCGCCCTGCGCCGCCGGCCGCCGGGGGGAGGACCACGGTGCCCCTGCCGTGGCCACTGCCGCCGAGACCGGCATCTGGATCTGTACCGCGCCCACCGTGACTGCCCACGGCAGCTGACCGCCCCGGGCCAGCTGCTCCGGATCTGTCCCCACGCCTCCCAGAGGTGGGAACTCTGCGCACGACGGCAGCCATGGCGCCACCGGACTCCGCAGGAGAGCACCCGTAGAATACGCAGCCCCTGCCGCCTCCCGCGAGGGATCCGAGCCCGCCGCCTGCGGCCCGCCGCCAAGCGCTGCGGGAAGGAAAGCGCCCAGCGTCGTCTCCCCAAGCCGAGCTGTGGCGGATGTCGCCGTCGTGGATTCTTCGTCGGAGGACGACGCCGCAACCTCCAGGGCTAGCGACCCCTCCTCCCGAACCACGGCCGCGCGCGCCTTGCCCGAGCGCCCATTGCGCCGGAGCGAAGCACGGCCCGCCGGCGGCGACGCGGGCGAGCGAACCCAATCGCCCCGCGAATCTGCCCGGGTGACCCTCACTCGCTTAGTTAGACACATCGAACCGATCTATATCGTATGTGTGCATTCTTGTGGAGCAGAACCATTTTTTTTCTATCTTGAGGGAAGAGGGAGAACTGTTTAAAAACTAAAGAGTGAGAAGTAATCAGATGTACATCTGATGGTCGTGCTGGTGTAGTGTAAATCTAGCCCTCAGCGTGTATTTTGAGACGACTTCGATGGCGTCCCATGAAACGACCCTATACGGTGTCCCATTATTAGGTGCAGACGAAAATGAAATGGCGTTTAGTCAATAACGTCTCTACGTGACTTTAGAGACTTTTGAGCTTAGATTTCGTGCTCTATTTGTGTGCAATTGCAAACGCTGCAGCTTCATCGGTGATTAAGATCTCCAGTCTTCATTTACTAACAGACACGCAGCAAAAGGTGGAGCAAGAACGATGCTACCCCTAACAATATGATGTGGTTCTGAATGCCTCCCAATCCCAAACAAATACACACGTCTAGTTGCTAATTTCTATATACACTGACACCCAAGAGTGCAACCTCTTTCATGATGTTGCAGCGGTGCCGCTACTGAGCACTGTCATGATAAAAGAAGCTATGATATGTAGGCGGATAAGAAAGACAATACTACATCCAACAAAAGGAGACATGTATTTAGTTGGCTATATAAGGGCGGCACAACGAATGTCTGATGGTCATATTAATACATGTTCTTAAAACGCTGAATTGCAGAGATTTAATAATTATAGTACACATCTAGAAATTCCTATGTGGAAAATAGTACTTAATATTCCTTTAATTAGTTCCACGTATAATTTTAAGGCATCTAACACTAGTGGAAAACGGAGCTTTTACCCATTGGCGAGCACCCCTTTCGCCCCGGATCGGCCACCACCCGGTGCAAAAGACTGCAGAGGTGGGGCCAGGGCGAGCAGGGCGCGTGGTGTTGGGGTTATTAATTTGCTCCGGTTGGTGGCTTCAACCGGGGCTAAAGGCCCTCGACAAGCAGGGCGATGGAGGCCGCGTCGTTGGGGGGTCTTTTGCCCCGGTTGGCGGCTCCAACCGGGTCAAATGAGCCCCACCTAGATGAAATGTGGTTTTTTATTTCTA
Organism: Alopecurus myosuroides; assembly: GCA_028641055.1. NCBI lineage: Eukaryota > Viridiplantae > Streptophyta > Magnoliopsida > Poales > Poaceae > Alopecurus > Alopecurus myosuroides. The sequence goes on from CM054058.1 coordinate 72,785,560, forward strand.
TATTGCCGTTTAATAAAATTCTTTGTTTTTTCAAATCTAATATTTTTTATTTTTTTATAAACACTACACGCCATCGTTCTCCACTCCTCATGCCACTCACCTTTTTGGTATGGTGTGCTCACTTATTTTTGGCATCCGGGTGATTTGTATTCGGTCGATGAACCTTCGATCAAGGGAGGATGTAGAACAAAACAATCGGTATCGCCATCGTACATCCCTACCGTGGCTATTGAGTGTGCATATATGCATATCAAAAGAACGGTCGGGCGTATGATGACGAATCCGGATGATTTGTATTTGGTCGATGAACTGAATGATGTATCAAACCTTAAAGGGGGATGTAGAACAAAATAATCGGTATCGCCATCATACAACCCTGCCGTGGCTACTGAGTGCATATATGCATACCAAATGCACGACATGACATATGATGGCGAATCCGGATGATTTGTATTTGGTCGATGAAATGAATGATGTATCAAACCTTAAAGGGGGGATGTAGAGCAAAACAATCGGTATCGCCATCATACAGCTCTGCCGTGGCTACTGAGTGCATATATGCATACCAAATGCACGGCAGGATGTATGATGGCGAATCCGGATGATTTGTATTTGTTCGATGAACATAATGATGTATCAAACCTTAAAGGGGTGATGTAGAACAAAACAATCGGTATCGCCATCATACAGCCCTGCCATGGCTACTGAGTGCATATATGCATACCAAATACACGGTAGGACGTATGATGGCGAATCCGGATGATTTGTATTTGGTCGATGAACTGAATGATGTATCAAACCTTAAAGGGGGATGTAGAACAAAACAATCGGTATCGCCAGCATACAGGTCTGCCGTGGCTACTGAGTGCATATATGCATATAACAAATGCACGGCAGGACGTATGCTGGCGAATCCGGATGATTTGTATTTGGTCGATGAACTGACTGGTGTACGTATGAAGCTGGGCTATATATAGGGTCCTCTGGCTCCCAAAGTGTTGTGCTAGGGTTTTGATCCAACGGTTAAGAAACACCCCTGATCCAACGGCTCACAACCGCTCGAAAGAAACACACCTCTGATCCAGCGACTCACAAGCGCATGAAAGAAGCACACGATCCGTGTGATTCTTTGTGATTGGTCACAACGAAACCGTAACCCTTTAGCCCCGGTTGGTAAAACGGGTCGGGACTAAAGGGGTCTGTTTCTTCTCACTATATATATGTATGCATGCATTCCCACTATTGGCATAAAACACATATAAACTCCCCACTCTCCCATGGCTTCTTCCGTACCCACTCTAACCTTCCTGCAGGCGGAGGCACTTTCCGCCTCGAACTACCCCTGCCCACCCGGCCACAGCGTCCCTCCTGTTCCTCAAGGTGTGGTGCGTCGGACGGCCATCACGAACCACTACTACCACGAGCTCACGCCGGAGCAGCGGAAGAATCTCAGTTGGAATCCCGACTACCGCACTACTTGGGACGCCTTCTTCATTAATCAGCGTGAGAGTGCGCTCGCCAGGTACGAGGAGAACGGCCCGCCTCCCTCGAACTTCAACGAGGCCGGTCATCAGCTGTGGTGGGGCGGCGGACGGACTCTTCAGAGCGTAATGAACTACATCAGGACCGGCGATAACCCCTGCCTGCGCTACCCTCACGCGCAGTCCTGGGGTCGTGATCCTCCGAGGGAGTCCAGAGCACCGTGCGACGATCGTGACGACGACGGCGGCTACGACGACTACGAGTCCGAGTATTATAGGCCTAGGCAGGAGTATGACTAGTAGATCGATGCACTTTTGCCATTATGTACTGCCTTTATGTTTAGGTCTATGCTCTCCGTTTAGGTTTAGATCTATGCTCTCCGTTTAGGTTTAGATCCAATCATGCCATTATGTGTACTGTGCCTTGTTTATCTATCGAAATGTCCCCCCTCCCTAACGTGAGTCGTTGGATGAGGGGTGTGTTTCTTTCTGGCGTATGAATCCCACCAATCAGGAAGAATCACACGGAAAATAGAAAACAGACGCGCTAGCGCGCCGCAGTTTCTCGGAATACAACAAATTATTTTATTAAAAACAGTAAACAGACAAACACTACTCCTCGTCGTCGTCGGGGAACTCGTCCGTGACCTCCTCTTGGTCGTCGTCGCCGGCGAACTCGTCGGTGACCTCCTCCTCGTCGTCGGAGGTGCATGATGGTATGTCCGAGATAGGCCCCCACCTCGAATCATCGGAGGCCCAGCCTTCACCGGCGTGGTCGGCCCGACGGAGCTCTTGCAGCACCTTCGTCCTCACCTCCCGAGCGGCATCAAACGTGAGGTGGCGTTCGAGGCGTCGCTCCGCCCGCTCAGCCGCGCGGGTCTGCCAAAGCTCCTCGCCGGCGCTCTCCTCCCCCGGATTGTTCCGTTAATACTCGCGGACCACGCGGTCGTCCCTGGCGTCGACTAGGCCCTGAAACGCGCGGTGCCTGAGGTGGCGGTGGTCGGCGGCAGTGACGATCTGTAGCGTCGGCGCCCTGGCCTCCGCTTCCCAGAGGGTGTGGCAGTCGTTGAAGTTCATCAGCGACCGCGGGCGGTTGAGGCGCCAGGCCGCCGCGTCCCAGGCGCGGTCGGCCTCCGCCGTCGTCGCAAAGGAGCCGAGGGGGATGCGGTCGTCCCCGCAGCGGATATGCGCGGTGAACATTCCGTTCTGTCGTGCTCGGACGCCGCAGAAGCCGGTTGTGTTGTTTCTCCTCGGAGGCATGGTGGCGGCGCGATGGTGCATGGAGAGGAGAAGACGCTCGAGGCGCTGCAGTTTATACCGCGCGCTCGTGGCCACGCGTCACAACTCCCGCGCCACGCGGCAGGACTCCCGCGCCACGAGGCACAACTCCCGCGCCACGTGTCACAACTCCCGCGCCTCACTTTTGATAATTATTTTATAAAACAGATTTTGTATTTGGAATCTTTACGCAATTTTAAACACTTTTCATATTGAAAGTTTCTTCAAATTCAAAACCATTCGTAAACTAGGTTTTAAAGAATGTTTGAAATTTCAAAAATTGTTACTAGTTTAAATAGTTGGAATAATTAAATTTTAAACATAAAATGTGTTTGAAATCTTTTGTCCAATTTTAAACACATTTCATATTGAAACTTTCTCCTAATTCGAAATCATTTGAAATGTAATTGAAAACACATTTTGAAAATGTATTTAAACGGGGCAGCGGGAAAAAATGGCGGCAGGAAGCCAAAAAAATGAAATTTCGGGGCTTTTGCCCCGGTTCGTATTACCAACCGGGGCAAAAGGGGGGAGCTGGGCGGCCAGGCGAGGGCCCACACCCCCCTTTTGCCCCGGTTGGTAATACGAACCGGGGCAAAAGACCCCCATTTTGCCCCGGTTGGTGTTACCAACCGGGGCAAAACCCTCCAAGTATATAACACCGGGCGGAGCAACCACCTGGGGCAAACCCTGAGAAGACGGAGATTTCGCTAAGTCCTAACGCCGATTGCCTCTCCGACGCCGTCAGGCTGCCGGATTTCCGCGCGCCGGAGAGAGCTCCACCCAGCCCGCGCCACCGCCCCCGAGCCCGCGCCACGCTGCCATTCCCCTCGTCCCTGAGCCCGCGCCCGGCCCCGAGCCCGCACCCGCGCCTTATAGCTCGCCGCCGGCATCCTCGTCGTCGTTCGACTCGCCTCCAAGCCCTCGAGGTACGCTCGCCGTAGTGCACCGCCGTAATACTTACGAATTTTAGTACATAGGAATTTTAGTACTTAGGAATTTTAGTATACATAGGAATTTTAGTACTTAGGAATTTTAGTATACTTTGGAATTTTTAGGAATTTTAGTACTTAGGAATTTTAGTATACTCAGGAATTTTATTACATAGGAATTTTAGTATACTTAGGAATTTGAGTACTTAGGAATTTTAGTACTTAGGAATTTTAGTATACTTAGGAATTTTTAGGAATTTTAGTACTTACGAATTTTAGTAATTAGGAATTTTAGTATACTCATATAGAATTTTTTGGTAGTACTCTGTATCAAAATATAAGATGTTTTAGCATTTTGTAGATATAATGTATCTAGACATGTTTTAGTGTGTAGATTTATATGCATCTTACACTAAAACATGTCTAGGTACATGTTGTCTAGGAGATGCTAGCTAAAACATCTTATATTTCGATACGGAGGGAGTATTTTTTTAAGGGAAATTAGCTATATATATATATATCAGATGCACTCTTTCCTAGTAAACTTGCGACTCGAATGGTGCATAACAGCATTAATTCCAGATTATCCATGTCATGTGTGAAAAGGTTACAAATCTCTTCCTCTTCTTCTTCATTGGATGGCGTCTGGATCCCACCAATCAAGAAGAAGATGGAGAGATCTGCAATGTTTTTACACTTGATATGGATAATCTGGGATGCTACATCTGTTATGTCCCGTTCGAGTCGCAACTTTACTCGGCAAGACTCGATCTTATATGCTAGTCATACTCCTTACTAAAGTTTACTTTTGTGATGATTGTTTACTGGAATATTATTTTTTCAAGAGAATATATAACTTACTAAAGTATTTTATCTTCCATTTGTATTAGTTGAGCTATGGACGGCAGAAAGGGTGAAGAACAGGTGTTCGTGATCATAGAAGAAGGTACACTACCCGGTGGACCCAATGACAAGCCTTAGCGAAGGCTGCATCGACATCGTCTAGCAAGAGGTCGAAACGAGGTCCGGCCCAAGAGATGAGCTGGAAAGAGAAACTGGTAATCGACGAAGTCTATGGAACCGGCCAACCTGCTTGGCCCGCCAAGACAGCAACAAAGTTTACAAGCCAATGTGGAGTTATTGTTAGGGACATGATCCCTATACGTATTGAAGAATGGAATGAGCCAGCAAAGGACGAAGACGATCCTGGACGAATGGCAGTTTGTTTTGTCACAGACCGGTCCAAACAACTCTTGTTCGAGAAGTTGATGAGCCATTTCAAGCTTCCACAATGTTATCATGATGATGAAGAGGATGACGAGACGGCACAGCAGGAACTGCAAGACGCAGTGAAGCACTGGGCTCTGAAGAAGATGGCCGAGGCTTTCAATGCTTACAAGAAAAGATTATGGAAAGAATATCAGAAGAATAAAGAAGTCCCAAAATTCGAGGGGCCGTGTGAGAAGCAGAAGGTACACTAGCCAGCATTTCTGGCGTACAAGCAATCAGAAAAGGGGAAGCTGAGGTCAGCCAAGAATGCGGCAAATGCCAAGAGGAAGAAATATCACCATAAGATGGGTTCAGGTGGCTACAGAGTTTCAGTGCCTAAGTTTGACGCACTCGAGGCAGAGCTGCGAGAGAAGGGGATTATTCCAGGTACTCAAAATTTTCCCCGGAGGTCAAGCAATTGGTTGCTTGGGCATGGGCGACGTTTGACGAACAAGGGCACCTTATTATGACCGAAAAAATAAAGGTCCCCTTTGCGGCACTTGAGAAAGTGTTCAAGGAGGTTAGAGAGGGAGAGTTCAAGACAGATCGAGAGAATGACGAGCTTACAAAGGCCCTCGGGAATGCAGAACATGGAGGCTGGACACGAGGCAAAGGACGATATCCGTGGTGCTTTGGCTTCAGGCCGGAAGATTGTGTCTTTCCATATAGAAGCCAAGAGAGAGGACATATGAAGAAGGATGCAGCGGTCGTAGAACGGGTTGGTGCCTTGGAAGCCGTAGTGATGAAGCAGCAACTACGGCTTGATGAGCTTACTAGTCGGCCCTCCCAGACGGAAGACACTAGTACATTCGAGGAAACAGCACCATCTCAACGCCAGAGTAGCGTGGCTTCAATGGAGGTACCAGCTTCAGCTGCAGTTCTGCTTGTTGATGCCCCTCCACAGACGGAGGCCGTGGATGCAATCAAGGAGAAGACAAGTTGTGCGTTATACGTGTCGGTCTCAAACATATCCATCAAGGTGGCGAACGGCTACGCTTTACCTTGTGTAGAGGGAGCGACCTCGCATGGCCGTCCGGTTACACCTGGCTATGCTCGTATCAGCGTCGATGATGTTCAGCCGGATTGGAGGATATTGCGGCTTGACATTCCCGGAGGTGACGGGGTAGAGATACTTCGAGAGGCCGTCAATTCCATCATTCAATGGAAAAAGAGTGGCATAGTGTTTCCCCCACGCAGTCCACCGCCGCCACCACCACCACCTTCTCCTAGACGCAGTCCACCGCCAACACAAGCAGCTACTTCTCTGAGACGCAGTTCACCGCCGCCGCCACCACCACCTTCTCCTAGACGAACTCCACTACCAACACAAGCAGCTACTTCTCCGAGACGCAGTTCACCGCCGCCACCACCACCACCTTCTCCGAGACGCAGTCCACCGCCGCCATCACCGCCACCTACTTCTCTGAGACACAGCCCAACTCGATCATCGCCAGCACACGTCGCATGGACGTCAGCAGCCCGAGTCCGGCTCGATCTCCGATGCCTGAGCCGACTCCGCCGCCCACTAAGTCCTCTAAGCGGAAGGCTGCTGCCTCAAAGTCTTCCCCGAAGAAGAAACCTCCGCAGAAGAAGAAAGCCAAGAAGCTGCCAGAAGTGTTGCCTTACCATAATACAGACCAGGAGATAGACGAATGGGTGACTGCGGACACGAAAGGTCAGATGGCTTCGTGGGGAGAGAGAACCCCGGAGCCGCCAAAGGAACCAATAGATCCGGCTATAAAGAAGCACTTCAAGAATATGCTGGAGATGCCGTCCCAACTTAAGATGAAACTTCCAACTGACTAGGATCGCGGAGTAACGATGAGTTTTTCCATAGCCAAGAAGGCGGGGAGAACAATTCCCCAGCTCGGGAACCAGTCAAAACAATCGGTCCCCTCGCTCAAGGTGTCAGACACTGCACAGGCTCAAGTTCATATGGAAGGAGTTGAGAGGTTTGCCAGAGACGCTGGTATAATAATTGAGCAACTCCTAGGCCATTCTGACGACTTTGAAAATGCTGAATTGGCATGGCAATATAAGTGGGGGAAGTCTCTTGTCAAACCTGATCAGCTGGGCTCTATGAAAACATTGAAGCGCCAACTGCATACGTGGTATATCCAAAGCGCACGAGATGGGCTAGACCAAGTCACGGTGAAAATTAGACAACAGGATTACTTCCGCGATGACTCGATGTATATTGATTTTGAAGATTTTTTTTTCTTATATAATCTAGACGCCCTCGACAAATCTATCATCAGCACCTATTGTCTGTAAGTATCTCCCTCGGCTAGTTCGATCATTATTGCTTCTTATATATATTATATCCTCACTGCACGATATATATTATGAAGGATGAAGATTCTGGAATGTAATGGAAACGGTAGCGTTGGGTTCATTGACCCATATGTTGTCAATGATATCGTTTTAAAGTTACACGCTAAAGATACAGAGGATAACCTAGTTATGTTTTTGAGCAATCAATCTCACTATAGTGAAATACTATTTCCTTACAAACATAAATGAGTGTTTATTGTCTTATGCATATTCCTTCACATTTCCATTTCGCTAAGTCGGTGTTAATTAAGTGTAATTGATGAGTTAATCGCTTGTGCATATTTCACTGGTTTATTTTTGACATTCACGTTGACAGCGGAATAGTTGATCTCATGGACTCTATGGATAAAGAGAAAGAGGAGTACCAGCCCATTCTGTCAATGTTCAAAGTAAGTTCAATCATTGTCGCACTACACTGTCCCCTTTTATTCAATCATTATCGTACGATGACCCATAAGATTTTTTCCGGACAGGGCTTGGAACCGGTTTAAGAAAGAACAACCCGGTTTAGCAGAGTTGAATATGAGATTTGACAAACTCATCGTAAGTAGTACTTGATACATTCACGCATGTCTCTTTAATTCCTTGATCATTATTTGACTCAATTATATTTCTCGTAAAGTGCCCTCAACATCCATAGGGAACAAATTTATGTGGCTTCTATGTCATAGAGAACATAAGGATAATCGTGAATGGGCGGTTAGGGAGAAGAGTAAATATAAGGCTCTTCGATCTCCAGAGGAAGCTCCTACCGGCAAACTCCTTACGAGCACTTCAAAAGGCGGGTTTTCTGATAAAGGAGGTCGTATCTGAAAATGGAAGATTGCATTGTTAAGTATAAACAATGATCTGCATGTAATGATCTCAATGTGTATAACTCTATTCGGATGTAATGATCTAATTGAGATCAGTGTAATTATATTTTGATGATATTAATGCATGCAATGATTTTTATGATGATTACTATCGATGTGCAAAAAATATGTTATTAACAGCGTCACCGAAAAAAAAACAGCACAGAAAACAGCCCAAAAAGAAACATCCCAAAGCTCTGCCGCGACAGAGAAACACCCAAAAACTCTGTCGCGGCAGGATACCTTTTGCCCACGTGGGGTGCATGCACTCTACGCAGAGCCCACGTGGCGAACGCCTTTTATCCCGGTTGGTAACCCAACCGGGGCATAAGGGGGGCCTTTAGCCCAGGTTTGAGGAACCTGGTTGGGTAGCCGGGGCATTAGGCCCTTACCAACCGGGGCTAATGCCCCGTTTTCCCTAGTGTAATGTGATCCTTAAAAACATACGTGTACTCCAACTTTGCAAGATATACAACATTCATATCTGACAGATCAAATGTCTCTTATAAGAGACATACCATCCCAAACATCATTCATTTTTTAATGGGACATCCCAGAAATTATAGTTTACAATTTAACAAATGAAAATAAAGCCATGTCCACATAAGCCAATTCTTTTCTCTGTTGATCACATTATGGATCCAAATTATAATGTCTAAAATTGGTGCTTTAGGTCCAAATACAATTAGGTTAATTAATAAAGCATGTACACGTATTCTCACTTCAGATTTCTTAGTGGAAGAAGGGTTTGAAGCAATATCGTAGATGTAATTGAATAAGGCTCCCGGAGCAGATGGGTTCCCGGCAGAGTTTTATAAGACTTTCTGGGAAATTATTAAATCTGATCTGATGGCCATGTTTGCCTAGTTTAAGAAAGGTAATCTTCTGTTGTTTAAACTGAACTTTGGTGTGATTACTTTGCTTCCCAAGAAAGAGAATGTTGTTTAGATCCAGCAATATAGACCTATATGCCTACTCAATGTTAGTTTTAAGATTTTCATAAAGGTGGGTACTAATCGTATTACTCAAATTCTGAATAAGGTTGTTAGGCCTTCTCAGTCAGCTTTCATGCCTAGGAGAAACATTCTAGAAGGAGTTGTTATCCTTCATGAAACTATCCATGAGCTTAAGAGGAAGAAATTGGATGGTGTTATTTTTAAAATTGATTTTGAGAAGGCATATGATAAGGTCAAATGGCCCTTTGTCCAACAAGCTTTGCGTATGAAAGGGTTTGCGCAGGAGTGGTGGAACATGATTATGCAGTTTGTTCAGGGAGGAAGTGTTGGTATTCGGGTCAATGATGATATTGGTCATTATTTTCAGACGAAAAAAGGACTTAGGCAGGGAGATCCTCTATCTCCCATCTTTTTTAATATTGTTGCAGATATGTTAGCTATTCTTATTGCTAGGGCTAAGGATAATGGACAAATTGGAGGTCTAATTCCCGACCTGATAGATGGAGGTTTGTCTATCCTCCAGTATGCCGATGATACCATCTTATTTTTAGAGCACGATCTAGATATGGCTCTATACCTTAAGTTAATTTTTTGTATCTTTGAGAAATTGTCGGGTCTCAAGATTAACTTTCATAAAAGCAAAGTTTTTTGTTTTGGAAAGGATAAGGAGGTAGAGGATCAGTACAGGAAATTTTTTTGGTTGTGAGTATGGCTCTTTACGTTTTAATTATTTGGGAATCCCTATCCATCACAGAAAACTGAAAAAATTCAAAGTGGCACCCAGTAGAGAGCCGTTTTGAGGACAAACTTTGGTGTTGGAAAGGTAAATTATTATCTTATGGGGACCGCTTAGTGTTGGTTAATTCGGTGTTAACTAGTTTACCCATGTTTATGCTATCTTTTTTGGAAATCCCAGTTGGAGTTCGTAAGAGACTAGATTTTTATAGATCTCGGTTCTTTTGGCAGAGTGATGAGAACAAGAGAAAATATAGATTAACAAGATGGAATATTATCTGTAGACCTAAGATCAGGGGGGATTAGGGGTGGAAGTGCTAGAGCTGAAAAATAAATGTTTACTTAGTAAATGGTTATTTAAGATTCTTAATGCGGATGGTGTTTGGTAGGAACTACTGCAAAATAAATACCTTTATAGTAAATCTTTAGCTCATGTTGAAGCACAACCTAATGATTCTCCCTTTTGGAAAGGTTTAATGAAAGTAAAGGAGGATTTCTTTAGTAGAGGTTCTTTTAAAATTGGTAGTGTGGAGGGAACTAGATTTTGGGAAGATATTTGGTTAGGTCCAACTACTCTCTCAGATCGATACCCTCTCTTATATAACATTGTGCAATATAAAAATGTTTCTGTATATTATGTATTTCACAATGCTCCACCTATTAATATTTCTTTTTGTAGGAATTTAATAGGCAATACGTGGGAAATGTGGTCTCACCTTTGTTTGCGATTGATGAATGTTGCTTTAGTTCCCTCTGAGGGTAAGTTTCATTGGAATTTGACACAGAATGGGATGTTCTCGGTTAAATCCATGTATGAGGATATGATGAATGGTCATTGAGACTTTCTCAAAACTTATTTGTGGAAACTAAAGAGAAGATTAAAATTTTCATGTGGTTCTTAGATAAGAAGATTCTGCTAACTAGAGATAATTTAGCTAGAAAAGGATGGAAAGGTGACACACATTGTTCTTTTTATGGGAATGAGGAAACTGTGGAGCACCTTTTTATTTCTTGTTCTTTTGCTAAACTTGTGTGGCGTGTGGTTTTTTGTTCTTATAATAATCCTCCCCCCTCCGATGTTACAAAAATGTTTGGGAATTGGTTAAACGGGATTGATAAGAAGACTAAAGATAGGATTCGAATTGTTGTATCGGCTATTTGTTGGTCCATTTGGACTTGTAGGAATGATGTTGTTTTTAACAAGAGAGATCATTTTCATGTATTACAGGTTATTTTCAAGGCAGCACATTGGATCCATTTATGGGCTTTCTTACTTCCATCAGATCAGAGGAAGCTTATGGTGGATGGCTGCAGACGTCTCCTTACGGTGGCACAAGATTTTTTCTCCCGAGATACGTGGCGGCATTTTAATAGGCTTTTGTAGTTTTATTACTGTTGTTCGTTTTGAGGGAGAGTTCCAGTATTGTAAGGTTTTTATCATCGTTATCTCGATGGACTTGTAAATTTATACTATGATTCTTAATAATTTATAAAGGCTGTGTGCATCACTCAATGCAGAGGCCGGGGTTTACCCCATTTCTAAAAAAAAACGTACTCTACGAAAAAACATGAGAACAATAGCACATGGGGTGGTCTACAAGACAGGCAGTAGTGGAGCTCCACTCCTTTCTATATACTAGATAATACCCCGCGTTGCGGCGAGCTTTGTAAAAGAAACTCTAAAAAATCTTGGTTTGCATACATGACTAAATATGGCTACTTTGCAAACGCAACATCATTCTTTAGTACTAATTTATGTTCTGATTTAGTTTCATACCAGTCCAACTATCCATAATGCTAATTTAAAGTTAATAGTATGCACGGATAATGATCTTGCACGTGGTATGCTTACATAGGATAAAACAAAGTGCAGGGAGAAAATATAAATGTTATGTGGTCATGGACCTCGGTTCTTTTTTGCAACCGATGGACCTCCCTCATCACAACAAAAATAGAAAATTTATGCTTTTAGCTGGAAGCAGCGACAAACTAACCTATCATCTTTAAAAAGATGCCTTTGTCATCTATCTATTATATACTAAAAGCAATATACGGGGTTCTAATAAAGACACCAGGTTGATCCACATCATCTAAATTAATTTAACCAGTTGGATCTAGAATATATGGTTAAGATTTTATGAGAAGTTAATAGTCACGTAACATGTTTGACACGAAAAGTTAACGGTCACGTATACCTTAAACACGTAGCTTCGGTAGATATGGGGTCCGTTTACAAACCCAGTCTGGTACGAGGCTACCTCTACCCTAACTAGATCGTGCTATCTGCAAGCAAGAGCGGTTGATCAATGGACGCGGCCACTGGCCACTGACTTCAGCAACAGGCGATCCAAAAAAATGAGTGATGAACACTCATTGATGGATTACGAATACTATTATCCAGCTTGCCTGCCAGAACCCATGGCGTGAGCAAGCAAGAGCGGTTGATCGAGTACCAATACTGTACCCTCCGGCTTGCCTGCCGGAACCCATAGCGTGAGCAAGCATGAGCGATTATTCCAAAGCCAGAAACTAGGCAGTAAATATCCTCATTATCCTCGAAAGATTAAGTTATGCATCATAATCTCCTTAACTTTGCTTTGCCTGAATTGATTTATATGGATACTTGAACTTGAAGTTTAGGTCGATAACTGCAGGAAATATACAACCTCTTTTTAATTTCACAATATATAAAATTTATTTGGATTGTTGAGAATATTCTATTGGAAAATTATCCACAATAGAATGACGTATTTTCTGGAACGGTTCCCTTTTTCTGGGAACTGGTACCTAACATGTACATAAATTTTTTTTATCATCAGCAACTCGGAATTTCTTAAATGTGATTAGTGAATGAGAAATTGGGCCAACCGGCAAGTAAAATAAATTTCCTTACATGGATGTCCTCTCTAAAGCGGTGATGATATTTATGTAAACACGTGTTGATATGCTACTTGCTTATAGTAAATGTATTTATAACCTACCGGTGAGAATAATGACACTGATTAGGTGGCATATCTATGGCTACAGTTTTTTCCACGGTAAACTCGATTTTCTCAGAATTTCATGTACTTGCTTATGTTTGCATTTTTTTCTAGAAAAAGGCTTATACTTTTATCTACAATTTTTAGGACTCGCTAGCAATGGTCAACATGCATGGAACTCACGGTGGAACAAAGGAAAACAATAAAAAGTAATCAGTACAACCATATGTAAACATTAATATATACCTATTGTTCTACCTAGAATAATATAATGTAGACTATTAACTGGATACCCATAGGGGTATAAAATAATAGGCATATAATAAGTTTTTTGATATAGGAAAAGGTGCACATGACTATTTATGTGATTCAGTACAAATAAATAAAAAGAAAAGTCGACTTCCATTATACTAATACACTCACAAAACACTCGGAGAAATTCTAGAATTTTAAAACTAAAAAAGTCACGACATTAGCGGCACTTCATACATTATTTCTACGATTGAGTACATTCGACTCCCATCAGACCAACAGCCGCACAAGATACATGCGGAATTGGGTCTAATATTTAATATTATGAATTCACAACATTAGTCGCACTTTTGATGGGAATGTCCCTCACACTAAGAAAATTACTGGTGTAACAATACACACATGGCTAAGGCAACACGTAGTCTTAGAAGGACGAGATTGTCCATCTGCTCAACGAATATTCTGACTTAATAAGACACAAAGTGTCAAAACTTTATTCATGAAGATACAACATTAGTCGAAGACGACAGATGGGAAAATTCGTGAACCTAAAACTTTTGTGGGGCTAATGATACCCAGGATGCATCAATACTATTTTCATCCGAGGAAGTGAAAAATCATGCAGTGAATTCTTAATTCTTATGATGTTTTTTGGCTGATATTGCTTCATTTTTATGGTAGACATATTTGGACTATTATATGTGTACTTATCACATGTGAAAAATTAACATGATGACACATGAAATTCCACTTTGACAGTATAATTAAAGAATGATTAAGATTCTTGAACTATGCAATCCACGCCGCATAGTCATTTTGCAAAACACATAAAATACATGTGACCGTGTGTATCAAACCATTGGATAAAGACCATGATTAATTAAGAGAATAAAAAACTTAGAGTCATATTTATCAAACTTCGAATGTTGATGTAGAAACATCTTAAGGACTAAGCCTACAACAAAATATATTATCTTTTAGCCATTGCACATTTTACCATGGAGTGAGTAAACAAGAGAATGAAACATTAGAGCAATATAATTCTCACTGTTTATTGTGACCTAAATATTAACGAGAATTGACCTTTTATGTTCATACAAGATTTTTTTCCAAAGATAACTAACCTCGCATAATAAAACTTGTAAGAAGACCCAATATAACTACCATTGGTATTTCAACAAATGGCATGATAATCATTTTCCCACATAATTCAATACTCAAATACATGATATTTTGCTTACCAAAACATTTCCCATAGTTATATAGTAATTTTCTTCATTGTCACATGATGGTAGATAGTTTGATGTCAATTGAACAATCTCTATATTGTTTGAACACTTTCAACCAAATATATATGGTACCCTCGCATTTGCGAGGGCCACTGTGCTAGTTATATACTAAAAGCAATGTACGGATGTCAAATAGTGAAACCACGTTGATCCACATAATCTATATTATTTTCTATGGTTAGATGTAAAATTGATTGGTAGGATTAAACGAAAAGGTAAGTTAAAAGTTAACACTTAAATAATCTAGCATAACACATACAAATTAAGAACGTCTTCAGCATGTACATGCATGACACGAGATAGTTGGGCGTGAAAGTCTCAATATGCGTGCCCTGCTAGGAGTCCACCTATTTCAGGAAAGAGCCCTGACCAGGAAAAACACAAGTCGCCTAATAAAAATTGTTCGTATCCATGTCAAAAAAAATAGGTATCAGTTTTCTATCTCCAATTTACGGTCGAATTTAGAGGAGCCGCCGCCGCTGTCGAGAGCAGCGCATCCTGCTCCGCCTCTTCTCTCGCACGCTCTAATGGGCTTTTTTTGCCGTCGTTGTCTCCTATTGACGGCGATGCAGCAGGCCAGTGTAACGGTCACTCCTCCATTGCTTTTCTCTCCATGTATTCCTAGGACGTACTCCCTCCGTTCAACAATAGATGACTTCCACTTATGTATATATGGATGTATCTAGACATGTTTTAGTGTATAGATACATCCATATATAGACAAATGCAAGTCATCTATTATTGAACGGAGGGAGTAGAAGATGGCAGCAAGCACATCTGGCTGCGCTAGACAGGAAATATTTGGTACGTGGCTGCTGCTAGGATGGATGTGCTCTTGCCGGTCTTGCCCGAGAAAAAGAAGGAACATTATCATGGCTGACACTCACCGCAGACCCTGGTACTGTCTCCTCCATAATACCTCATTAGATACGATTTTATATCTTTATAACTATCTATGGGTGAAATAACTCGGGATCACGTACCGCACATCTCATGTACAGTACTATCTTTAATGATGATCTTTTGGACTGCTATTTTCATAAGGGTATAGATTTATCCATCAGTGAATAGTCGTTGTGGCACCTGGGCATCAGTTAGCCTGTTTTAAAAATCCAAAGAAAAATCGCTCTTTTCTGTCCCAAAGTATTCTGGGAAAAAGTATACACACTCCTAGGAACGCAACAAATTTTGTTTAAAAATATGTTATATTTTAGGCTACATAAAAAGATAAAACTGAGGACAAAATAGGATTTTTTAGTACTTTATGCAGCCACAAAATTTGTATTTCTTATTCCCAAATAAAACGTATTTTCTTCTAAAATTTTGCGCAATTATACATACCATGTATATTTATTCGTATTTATTAAAGAACAAGAATTTTTAAACTAAAAAATACCATTAGAAACATCAAAACCGGATTCATTGGTTCTACACAAGTCTGCATTCTATCCATAAGGTTGTTCCCGTGTCTTAGTTTCTTTACACGATACCTTATGCGGTTTAATGTTACAAGTGGAACATGTCTAGCGCTCTGAGTTCCGAATAATATTTTCTAGCCAGCGACATGCTACATCTGAACATACATATGCTGAATTGAGCATGTTACCTTCACCGAGTAATTAGCCGAGTCGTACAACCGTCAAGCATAGGTTTCTTCATATCCTTGGTGACTAATAATTATTCGAACAAAAGGGTATAGTTAAAAAACCAAATCACATATTTTATGATGTATATTATAGATGATGTTGAAGGATAAAATGTATCAATTATTAATCAACTTAGTAAATGCAATCACCATAAGATTCCCTCTAGGGTATATTTCCAATGGATAATTCGAAGAAATCTAACAATGTAAAACCCAACTAGAGATAATAAGATATGAGACTGTGAAATTCTACCAGCAGGGCGCAATCGATGGTGTTCTTGTGCTCCGGCCAACAATACAAGAAAACTAATTCTACCAAGAACCCTACTAGCTAGTGGCAGGTCTCCATCGACCCACGCGACTGTCATGGACAATAACATGCCAGCAAATACCACATGCGCAGGACCTCAACTACTATTACTGCCAAAATGACTGTGCCACTCGTAAGCAGTTTTCTTGTACCGCAAGCATGGAAAATAATCTTTACCGAAATAGCAGTGCCACGCAGACCTGAGAAACCATTCCTATCATCGATGGGATAAGGTATCTCTTCGCAACCGGGACTTGTTACGAATTGAAGCTCCTCATCGGCACCCACATTTATCATTCTCTAGCAGTAGTGTTCATCACTATTTTTTTCATGCTGCCACTAGTGTCACACATAAACAAGGTCTTGGTACAGCGCAAAAAGAGGAGTTGTAGCCTTTTTAGAATCATTCAATCAAATGTAGAATGTCAAAACTAAGGACCAAGTTATTGATGATCAGGATTGGTAGTAACTGTTTTGTTTTTTTATTTCCCCATTCTACTACCTCGTGACCACAAAGACAACTTTAGGACATATCATATTCCACCTCATACTACGTGGTCTGTTGTTATGGCTACCTGTGCAGGAACATTGCCTACATGGTCTAGAGTACCTAGAAAGGTCGCGCGCATGCTTCCTCCACAATAAAGAAGACATTTATCCTCCAGACCTTACATGCCAGATAATGGCCTAACATGGCCAATGGAGACGTTGATTGGTACATGGTATCCTTTCCTCGATGCCTAGCATTCTCAAATGGCTGTACACACCCAACTATCCTAATCGACATTGCTCTATTTCGATTCTCGATTGGCGGCAGAATACATTTCAATATAAGCATAAGGTTGAGATTTAAGTTAGTGCATTATAATTGCAACGGATTGCCTCTTTTTAAAGACAACTGGCCAATGACATGTGGAACTAGAGAGACGAGGAAAATAAGCTATACCTACCAACACAAAATTAAGACCGTATCTTCTAGAAAAAATGAAAATGTATAGTCTTAATTAACCTCACACAGATACTCATTCCGGTGGGACCATTGATGAGCACCAATTTGATATTCTATACACCCCAGTAAAAGCATGTCATATTATAGACCTTTATCTTAGGGCAACTCCAATAGTTGTAAGATAGACGTTGGTAGATTTTGCCACATAGGATTTTTGATGATGTGGCATAAAATAAATAAGGTGAGAGAGTGAGGTTGTATGTAGATTAACCAACAACCCTTGCACAAGCTCCGAGATAGAATATAGAGAGGTCTTAGACATTCTCTCACCTCCTATTGGTCAAACTACACACAACCATTGGAGTGGTTGTAAGATGTGTTGTTGGTTGATGACATGTCCAATTTTACCAACAAGTTAACCAACAAACTATTAAAGATGCCCTTGTCGTACTTTGTTATGCTACTTGACATTATTGTGTGTCGAGTTATGAGTGTTGCGTGTGATGGTGTTCACAAGATTTATGGAATCAATACAAGCTCCAACAATACACTACGGAGAGCCACAATACGCCGAAGGGAAAAAAAATGCGCCGACGGGCGTAGGTTGTGGCCGTCGGTGTAGATCAGGACCTACGCCGACAGCAATGCCATTGGCCCATACATTTTTTCTTTTTTGCCTACGCCGACGGTAAGCCGTCGGCCTATGTTTTTTTTTGAGCTATTCACTGTTTTGAGCATAACTTTTGCATACGAATTGGGATTTCGACATTATTTAACTCGTTTTGAAAAGGAGAAACATATCTACATCATCATGAATATTGTTCAAGCTACTTTATTTAAAAAATATCATGATTAAGAATGGAATTAACAATAAAGGGTCAACGGTTTCGTCGAAAAGGGCTCTGGGGTAGGACCGTTCGTAGCTAGGGGTTGAGTATTAAGAAAATGTTGGTATATCTATGATGAAATAGGTAGTTTTGTACCTAAAAATGATTTTTTCCAAAAATCATGAGCAAACTACAATGCACTTGTGGTTCCAATTTGACCCGTTTACAGCTGAATCGGCAGAAACTTGTGTTTTTCAAAAGAGGAAGATAGAAATATTTTGACCGAGGAAACAATTTGGTTATTTATGCATATAACATGGTCTAGTATTTTCAAAATATTCATCTCCTAAGTTTTGCAACATACTTGTGGGTGGTCCTTCACAAAAAAACCCATTTTTCGCACTCGGAAAATGGAAAATTGTTTGTTTATTCAATGAAAAGGAAACATTTCTCCGTCAACATTGTCTGTGCTTCTAAGTTGCATGTTTGTGTGGAATTTGGGCACATTCCAACAAACTATGACATGGATGTGGCCATAACACTCGTCATTTGGCCTGAAACCCTAGAGTATTCGGAGGAGATAGCTCATTTCTATGAACACCATTTAAACCCAACTGTCCTATTCCAAGTTTATTATTTTTGTTGGATACTGGGACATATATATAATGACACCACGCGAAGGTCTTGCCTCATTTTGAGTTTTTTTGAATTTTCTATGTCGATTTCAGGAAAATGTCAAGACGGGGGGCATGACCGTTCGTAGCTAGGGGTTGAATATTGAGAAAATCTTTGTGTATCTGTGATGAAATAGCTAGTTGTGTACCTAAAAATTATTTTTCCCAAAAATCATGAGCAAACTACGATGCACCTATAGTTTAAATTTGACCCGTTTCCAACTGAATCGGCAGAAACTTGTGTTTTTCAAAACATGTGGATAGAAACCTTTTCAGAAGCAACAATTTGGTTATTTATACATATGACATGGTCTAGTATGTTCAAAACATACAGTTCTCAAGTTTTGCAATATATTTGTGGTTGGTACTTTACAAAAAAACACATTTTTCACGCCCGGAAAATGGAAAATGATTTTTTTGTGCAACGAAAAGGAAAACTTTCTTCGTAAATATTATCCATGCTTCCAAGATGCTAGTTTGTGTAGAATATGGACACATTTTAACAGACTATGCCATTATTGTGCCATAACACCCGTTATTTGGCCCGAAAGCCAAGAATCTTCGTAGAATATAGCTCATTTGCTTGGTTGGTGACCCTATACTACCCACCAAACTGCACAAATCTAGGTCTATTTTTGTTTTTAATACCATTGTGCTCCACTTCGCCATATTTTGACTCATTCCAACATGCTTTGGTCATTTGGTGGCCAAGTTTGGCATGTTTTCTCCATAAACCCTACTTTCTATACATAATTTGGTTGTCTGACGATATAGCATACACTAAACACCACACTTAGTAAAGTCCTATACATGATGGAAATATTATATGGATGTCATATTTGAATTTGTCTCATTTTTTTAATTGATTTAGACATATACTTTTTCAAATTTCGATTTACAGATTTGTAGATATAAATTATTCAATATTAAATGGAAAAGGCAAAAATATTAATTATTATTGGAATTCAAGATTTATTTGAATTCAAGATTATTATTAGTTATTATTTTGTACATAAATATTTTTTTGGATTCACAAATAAAGGAGTGTGACATAATGGTATAAGGGTTAACATGATTAATTGGATACTATTGTTAGCAAAATATGGGTTGTTTCTAGGCAGATCACAGGGAAGGAACACTAAGAAGTTAAGGGTGCTCAGACGGGTGTAGTCTGAGGATGGTTGACCGAACGGGAAGTGTTAGTTGAATCTAGGTGATCTAATTAAGAATGATTAGAGAAAATATAAATATATATATAGTGCAATTAACAGGTTAAACAATTCGAATAAAAAATTGAAGAAAAAATGAAAAAAAATTGAAAAAAAAATTATAAAAAATTCGGATTTTCTATATGCCCTGTTTACACCGACGGTTTTTCTACGCCGACGGCCCCGAGGCTACGCCGACAGGGAAAAACGCCGACGGCCCCCTTTGCCCTATCACTACGCCGACGGGGTTTCAGCATTCCCCGACAGCAAGGGGGCCGTTTGGCGTATCGTGTGTGTCCCGTAGTGATAGTACGAAAAAGCTTATACTTCTCTTCTAGTAAATACTTGTGGGCGAGGCACACGGCAGTAGAGTGTTTTAGTTAGGACTTAGGACACGCTTTCGGTAAAGTGTCTAGTAGCAATGCGCCCTAACGCGTACACGCTGCTAGTATGGCTCGATCTAAGATTATTTACGCCGTCAAGTCCCTAATCCCTCATTTCAGATCGAAAACACATCCTCGCTTATGGACATCGCCCCGGACGCCCCGAGATCCCAAGCCTCTTCCGCTGCCCTGAGCGCCGCAGCGGCTTCCGGCCTCCCCGAGCGCCGTCGCAAGCCCCGAACTCCATCTCCACAACCTGCCAAAAGCATCGGCGCCACCCTCCTCTTCCTCCTATTTGTTTGCTGATTTTCTGTTCTTATCTTTGGGGCAATATGGCTCCCAGGCTCATGGTAGACCTTTTGGAAAATTTATAAAATTTCAAATTTTATGCTTACAAAAATACAAAGAAATGCCATGATGTTGTCAAAATTTTTCTTTTTTGTCGGTAAAAATTCAAAATGAAATAACATGTAATCTAACCTAAGGAAACATGAAAATATTTCAGATCTAAGGTATGAACGATGCACATAAGGAATCTCCCAAAACTAGTGTTTTTTATGTTTAGCCGACGTGCTATTTCACATTGAAATTTGTAGAGCCCATAATACGACTGTCCTCCCTATGGTTCTGCGAGTATATGTTTTGGAGAGCCGTGGCGCTAATGCTACTGAGTTTTAGTGCCAAATTAGAAATGATGCTAATATCTCGCTAATTTCAATTTTCGAAATAAGAGGAACAGGGGTACTGGTAGTCACACTACGAGAAAGACACGAAACGCCGACGGCCGCCTTGCTTTCGTCGTAGGGGTAGGCCGACGATGGTGGAAATGATTTATGAGAGAACTCTGGTGCACATCCTCCGACTTCAGCGAGATGGCATTCAATCCATTTAGCATATGTCGCACCCGGACTTCTAGAGGATACTCGCAGTTCCGTTGAACAGTAGTTGATTGGATTACGGGGCTTACCGGCACCCGCATCTTTTACGAGTAGGCCAACACACGTATGTGTGACAACCAACCCCTATCTGTTCATCGTCTACGTAAACCATCCCATAGAAATCAGGATACTACCATTGACGTACTTCATACCATACACACATGGTACGTCAACGGCGTTGAACAAAATGATAACACAACAGATCTCTAAGACACAAAAGATTGAAATAAGTTGCAAATAGCTCTCACTAGAGCAGAGATAGCAAATACAATCATCCAGAGGACACATGTCCCAACATAACATCATTACATCTCAGTGGAAGCATTCAAAGGGTCTGAGTACAGACAAATCCAAATAGGCTTAAGAAGCCGGAAACGAAAATACGGAGCCCATCCACGATGTCTCGGATCCTGCCCGGGTCCGCTACCTACTCGTCAGCAGCCTCGCCAAACTCCACGTAGTAGCCGTCACGGGGATCCTCGTAAGCGTAGTCTGCGGAAACCACAGCCCCAAAGGGATCAGTACATAAACGTACTGGCAAGCAAGACTCACAATTCACCAAAGTGTAACCCGTCAACACCAAGCACAGATGCCTTGGGTTCAACGGAAGAAAGGGTGATACAAAAGATGTGGCAGCTGGCTGCACTAACTAACTACAGAAACATACCACAACTTCCGGCTATCAGAAAGGGGATAAGATAGCGTATCGTAACCAACTATAGCTAACCACCAAACAAACCCATCCTGGATCTCGCCCCTTATCCAAAGAAGCAATCCGAGGATAACTCACACAGTTGGATTAATGATGGATCAAGTTATTGTGACAATAAGGCTATTACTAGTCAAGTTATCATTAGTTAGGTGTAAGTTGTTCTGAGTACTTGTTAGCCAGTACTTTCACCAAGTTAACCATAACCGCAGAAAACACGGCTTCTCGAGAAGATTTATCCCTGCAGGGGTGCACCAATTTGGCCGTACACGTAAGAATATCCCGCCAGACGGGAATCAAACCCACCAAGCGAGGCACTCTACACAACTCAACTCTTCTTCGCATCAAGCCCAAAGAACCCCGTGCTGTGAGCGCACGGCTAATCAAGCCCCACGACGAAAAGGGGACCCTCATAGCACTCTAAGAACGTGTCTCCCTAAATGCCGACTACAAAAGTTCCACCCTGGCCTCGGGTTCGTACCTGCATATGCGTGCGGCAAATGGAAAACCCGAACTAAATGAGGCGATTTGGACGAGATGCGAATCGAATCAAATTGAGGGGGGCGCCCATACACGCTTCCCACATGCGGATAGTGCGCTCATCATGGATCAGTAGACAAGACCCTTTTCCTATTAGGATCAACACTAGCAGGCCTCAAAACCACGCCGGGCCTCCTGCCGGTGCCTTATCAGCAAGTTATTATTACCCAAATTTAACAGGTGGTTGTTTAACATCGAGCCCCGGAACATAATAGAAATATAGTAACAGAAGTAACTGATAACAGACTCGAGCAAAACAACCCTAAGCATGCTAGTAAGACACGGGCCCAAGCAACGGGGTTATATGAGTGGAGGTGAGGCAATATCAGGGTTCAGGGTATCATGTGATAGGTTCGTAACAGAAACAACGATACATATGGCTAGCAGAAATAGACAACGGAAAGTATCGGTATCCAATGTTGAAAGGAACACAGTGGTTCATGTGAGTGAATACTTGCCTGCAAACTCAGCAGCCTGGTACTGAGCTAGATCCTCAGAAGGGGTGTCGTAAGTATCGTCTGTCTCAACGTCGTCGTCTATCCGAGAAGAAGCAAACAAACAATGCAGAAAGATAAACAATCAATAACATGGCATAGTGCACAATCATGGGATGATGCATGTCAATTTAATGGATGCATCAAAATAAAATAGTTGACAGGGTAACATAACACAATTAATTGGACCCACATGCAATTTGAGTTGCATATGAAAAGCCCATGAATTATGGTTGGGGTAATTGTTTTCGAACTAATCAACAGGTGAAAGTGGATTAGTATGATGCATGGATGAGGAAAACAGAAAAATAACAACAATAGAATCAATTTAAAATAAGGTTTATCAAGTTTAGAAATTTGTTTATTAAGTTAGGGAATTTTTGGTTCCTTAAAGGTGTTACACAAGCTTTTGTTGTTTTCAGCAATTTAAATTGTTCAAAACAAATAACAAAATTCATATTTGAAAAGAACACAAAATTTTGGGTGGATTACATGTTTCAATTATTGAAAAAGGAATTACAATGATTTAATTATGAATTAAACAAGTTTAAACAAGATTTAAATGAATTAAATTCAAGTATGAATATTATTTGAATTTTATTTGTTCAAAACATAAATTCAAATTCATATTTGAAAAGTTTATACTTTTCTAGTTCGAAAACATATTTTACATGTTCAAAATATTTTATTTTGAGCAAGTTAGGAATTTAGTAAATTTAAAGGATTTAAACAAGGTTTAAATTATTTAAACAATTTTAATTATTTAAAACATGAAACAAAATTTATATTTGAAAAGATGTTTCAAAATGGCATGGAAAACATATTTTATTTGCATTATTTGGATTAAGGATGAATTAGTTATGCAATTTATCAAATTTCAAATGAATTGTTTGAATTTGAAATTTGGATGCATTTGAATTAGTCAAAACAGAAAACAATTGGTTTGAATAGATAGATAATTAAATTTGGGGCAGTGTACATATTTTACTTTTATTATTTGGATTTATAAAATGAAAGTTATTTGCATTTTATTTTCAGGGACCATTCTGTAATTAAAAGGACTGGTTTTTGAAAAAGAAAAATGTTGGATTTCTTGTTATACCGCGCAACCATCTACCCCAGGGCACTGCCAATGGGGTTTTATTCCACGGAAGCCAGGGTTCGAACCCAGGCCCGGGCCGTGCGCGGGCAATGCTGTAACCAGTGCGCTGCTCGAACGTTTCTGTCAGTAAGCAGGGCGCGTTGAGGTTATTCTTCAGTTTCGCTTATCTGAACTTTTGACAACGCGCGTTGGACTGAACCTCGACAGAGCAACGACGCCGGCGGCGATTGCCGTGGTTGCTGCCATGCTGCGGTGTGCGTGCTGGAGCGGAGTGGTGCGGATGCTTGCGTGCAGAGAGAGGACAGGGAGGAGGAGGAGGAAACGGTGATTTTCACCGGCGGCGTAGGGGTTGCAGAGGCCCGGTGCAGAACGGCGACGGCGACAGCACGGACGGCGGCGGCGATCCCAGCTTGCTCCGGGCTCGCGGAGATGTCCAGAAGGTCGAGGAAGAAGAGGTGGTGCGATTCCCGCGGTCAGCGTGGACGGTGGAGGGCTGCAGCGACGGCGGCGTCCATGGATTCAGAGGTGGCGCGCTCCGGTGAGGGCGGCAGAGAGGTGGAAAATTCGCCGGGGAGAGAGAGGAGACGGCGGCGGAGCGAGGGGGATAGGGTAGCCTAGGGTTAGGGCTGCGCAGGGGGCTAGGGTAGGGGTCTTATAGGGGTGCGGGGCTGCTCCTGGCCGTCGGCGGGTTACTGTGCCGCCGTGGCATAGCTCAGATGCTTGCCGTACGGGAAAGAGAAAGGAGGGGGCGCGGGCGAACCGGTATCGGGCCGAGGGGGAGGAGAAAAGGCCAGGCCGCGCTGCTGCTCCCCTCTGCGCGCGTGTTTTCTTTTTAAAATTTTCTTCTGCTTATTTTTTTTTGCTGAAAATGAAATAGGAAGAATTTGATGGGTTTTTGAGTTAGGAAAAATTTGGAAAAATTTGGTTAAGTTAGTTAGGTCAACAACAATCAAATGCCAAGCTCTGTTTTACAAATATTTCAAAAATAACTTGCTGTTTGCAAATTGGTTTAAATTTGAATTAATTTGAGTATTGATTGAATTATTGAAAACAAGAATTTAATTATTTGGAACCCTATTGTTTAATTAGAAACAATTGATTAGGATGGTTGTGTAATTTTCATAATTTGAAATTGGGTGCTGTTTGTGGTTTGATTTGAATTTTGAAAATCATTGGAATTAATTGATTGATTAAAAGCCACCATTTTTTAAATAGTTGAACCTTATGGATTAATTGGAAACTATTGGTTGTTTTTATTTGAACTTTTTATTTGAAAAGTTGTAACATAACAAGTATGAAACAAAGGTTTGAAATATTGTTTGAATTTGAATTGTGAAAACAGAGAAAAACAGATGCAAAGCAAAAGGAAAACAGATGCAAAACAAATGCAAACAATTCAATGAGTATGATGACATGATTCAAAACTTTAATTAAACAAGAAACAAACATGCTAGGGATGGTTTTTCATACTTGGGATGTTACAAAACGCCCCCCCTTGAAGGAATCGCGCCCCGAGATTCCTACTGAGAAAGGAAAAGGTCCGGATACTTCTTGCGAAGATCCTCTTCGGTCTCCCACGTTGCCTCTTTATCAGAATGATGCGACCATTGCACTTTCAAGAACTTTGTGCTCTTGTTGCGAGTCTTACGTTCGGTCTCATCGAGAATACGAACATGGTGCTCCTCATAAGATAGATCATCTTGCAGTTCAATGGAATCATGATCAACTGCACGATCTGGATCTTTGAAACACCTCTTGAGCTATGACACGTGAAACACATCGTGCACCTTGGATAGTTTTTCTGGAAGTTCGAGGCGATAGGCATTTTCCGCACGCCTTGAGAGAATGTTGAAAGGACCAATGTATCTTGGTGCAAGCTTTCCTTTCACACCAAAACGATGAGTGCCTCTGAGGGGAGTTACACGGAGATATGCCTTGTCACCAGGTGCATAGATCATATCCCTGTGCTTGCTGTCGTAGTAACTTTCTCTTCGGCTTCCTTAACAATGTCAGGGCCTAAGAGTGAACGTTCACCAGCTCCCGACCAATTGATTAGACTCCTGCATCTGCGGCCATAGAGAGCTTCAAATGGTGCCATGCCTAGGCTTGCCTGGAAGCTGTTGTTGTAGGAGAATTCAGCATATGGAAGGCAATCCTCCCATTTCATGCCAAAGGAGAGACCACATGCTCTGAGCATATCCTCGAGAATCTGATTGACTCTTTCGACTTGCCCTTGAGACTGAGGGTGATAAGCTGTGCTGAACAGAAGTTTGGTGCCCGATGCTTCTTGAAAGCTTTTCCAGAAATGAGAAGTGAATATGCTTCCATGGTCTGAGCTTATTTCCAAAGGAACACCATGTAGAGGAACAATCTTTGCTGTGTAGAGCTCTGCTAACTGGCTAGCTGAGATTGTTTCTTTGACAGCAAAGAAGTGAGCTACCTTAGTGAGACGATCAATAACAACGAAGATTGCATCGTTGGCCTTCTTGGACTTTGGAAAACCAGTGACGAAGTCCATTTCAATCATGTCCCACTTCCACTCAGGAATTTTCAGTGGTTGGAGTAGACCGGTTGTTTTCTGATGGACTGCCTTAACACGTTGACAAACGTCGCATTCAGAAACGTATTGAGCAATTTCACGTTTCATGCCAGGCTACCAATACAGTGTCTTAAGATCCTGGTACATCTTTGTACTTCCAGGGTGGATGGAGAGAGGAGTTTCATGAGCCTCCTTGAGAATGATATCTTTGAGACTTTGAACTTGAGGAACTGCAATGCGTCCTTCGAAGAATACAGTTCCTTTGTCATCGATTGAGAAGGACTTAAATTTCTCCTTGCCTTCTTTGATGTGTTCTACCATCTTCTTGATTTCAGCATCACGAAGTTTTTCAGAACGAATCTTGTCCTCGAGAGTTGGACTGGCTGTCAAGCTAGCAAGATAACCTTGAGGAACAAGACCAAGGTTCAGCTTCTGGAATTCTTCATGAAGTGGAGGTTGGCTTTCCATGATCATGAGATTATTGCAATACGACTTGCGACTAAGAGCATCGGCCATAACATTAGCCTTGCCTGGAGTGTAAGAAATGGTGAGATAAAAGTCTTTAATCTTTTCAATCCATCTCCTTTGCCTGAGGTTTAGATCTGGTTGAGTAAAGATGTATTTCAGACTCTTATGATCGGAAAAGATTTCAGTGCGATTACCCAACAAGTATTGCCTCCATTTCTTGAGGGCAAACACAACTGCTGCAAGTTCAAGGTCATGTGTGGGATAGTTTTGCTCATGTGCATTCAACTGACGTGAAGCATAAGCCACAACTTGACGTTCTTGCATAAGAACTGCACCTAGACCTTGTAGAGATGCATCGCAGAATATTTGGAAAGGTTTGGTAGTATCTGGGCCAACCAGAACTGGTGTAGAAGTGAGTTTAGTCTTCAGGAGATTGAAACTTTCATCACATTGTGGAGACCAAACGAACTTCTTGTCCTTCTTTGTGAGATCACTGAGAGGTTTGGCAATCTTGGAAAAGTTTTGGACGAAACGACGGCAATAGCTAGCCAAGCCAAGAAAAATTCTGACTTGCTTCACCGTCTTAGGAGGTTTCCAATCAACAATTGCTTTAACCTTTTCTGGATCAATGTCTATGCCCTTGGCGGAGATGACATGACCAAGGTAAGCAACTTCTGGAATCCAGAACTCACATTTGGAGAACTTGGCATATAGACGATGCTCGCGAAGTTTCATGAGAGTGAGACGAAGATGCTCTTCATGCTCTTCCTCAGATTTTGAGTAGACCAGAATGTCATCAAGATATACCACAACGAACTTGTCGAGGTATTCGTGGAACACAGAATTCATAAGTCTAGAGAATGTCGCCGGTGCATTGGTGAGACCAAAGGACATGACGGTGTATTCATACAGACCGTACCGAGTGGTGAAAGCTGTTTTTGGAATATCTTCCTTTCTGATCTTTATTTGATGGTAACCCATTCTCAAGTCCAACTTGGAGAATATTGAGGCTCCAGCAAGTTGATCAAAAAGATCATCGATACGAGGAATTGGATACTTGTTTTTGATGGTTTTCTCGTTAAGAGGACGATAGTCAACAACGAGTCTCTTTGTTTGATCCTTCTTTGCAACGAACAGAGTTGGGCAACCCCAAGCGGAGGAACTAGGTTGAATGTAACCTTTTTCCATGTACATATCGATTTGCTCCTTTAACAATTTCTGTTCAGGAGGAGCTATCTTGTATGGATGCTTAGAGATTGGAGCAGTACCTGGTTCAAGCTCGATCACGAACTCAACTGCTCTGTCCGGAGGCATCCCTGGCAACTCTTCTGGAAAGACGTCAGGGAATTCACAAACCACCGGAACATTTTCAAGTAGAGGTAGAGGTTTAGCATCGAGGGTGTAAAGCTGAACAAAACTTGATTCATTTGGAGAATAGACTATCTGGCCAGAAGGGTGGAACAGAGTTATTGACTTCTGAGCACAGTCAATTTTAGCTTTACTGGCCTTCAACCAATCCATACCAAGAATGACATCAATGTCAGAATTTCCCAGCAGCATGAGAGAGGCAAGGAAAATGTGGCCTCCAATTAGGATTTGATTATCCTTACTTATCTTGGAAGTCAACATTTGAGATCCCGGAGAGTGAACAGTGATTTGATTGCTTAGTGGAACCACACTTAAGTTGTTTGTTGTGGCAAAAATCTTTGACACAAAAGAATGCGATGCTCCGGTATCAAACAACACTTTAGCTGGAATAAAGTTTACGGGCAATATACCGAGAACGATGTCAGCAGCTTCCTCAGCTTTGTCGGCCTTGATATGATTCACCCTTGCGGTCCTCCCGACAGGCCTGTTGTTGGAGTTGAAGGCTTTAGCCGGGGGAACACGCACCATTGCCTGGTTTGTGTTGGGACGAGGTGGTGGTGGAGGTAGCTGCCTCTGAGTGCACTTGTCAGCGTAGTTCCCCGTCTGCTTGCACTTGAAGCAAGTGACGACACGAGGAGTATCTGGCCTTGGCTGCCCCATTGAAAACCTCTGACCTTGCATGTGAGCTGGGTTGGGTGGGCGGGGAGCGAAGCCTGGATAAGCTTGGGCATATGGAGCGCTAGTGACAACAGCATTTAGCACCCAGATGCGGCGCTTCTGCGGAGGAGTGGTCATGTTGGAGGAGGAACCACCCTCACGCGAGTGCTTCCGAGACTCCTCGAACGCCTTGCGCCCATTTTCTTCATTGAGCGCGGTGTTCACGAGCTCCTCGAAGTCTTTGGCCTTGATGTTGGTGAGAGCGTACTTGAGTTCCGGGTTAAAACCTCTGCGGAACCTTGCCATCTTCTTAGCCTCAGTGGACACCTCATCACCAGCGTATCGAGCGAGGCGATTGAACTCACTCTGATAGCCAATGACGCCCAGCTTGCCCTGCTTGAGTGAGCAAAACTCTTCACGCATCCTTTCCATGAGACCATCTGGAATGTGGTGCTTCAGGAAAGCTTCCTTGAAACAACCCCAGGTGATTGGGTAGCCAGCTCTCATGGTCTGGTAGTTTTCCCACCAAGTAGCTGCCTGACCCTTCAGTAGGTAGGAGGCATACTTAACCTTGTCTTCCTCAGCAACGTGAGCAATGTCCAGAGCCTTGGCCATCTCACGGATCCAGTCATCAGCATCCAGAGGCTCGCGTGTTGCCACGAAAGCTCTCGGCCCCAGACTCAAAAACTCCTTGATACTGACTCGTGGAGCGTTCTGGTTGTTGTGCTGATTAGCCTGGAACTGGGCCATCTGCGTCACAACCTGAGTCATCTGAGTCAACAGCTCTGTGATTGGCGGTGGCTCAGGCGGGTTGTTCCTTGTTGGCGGCATCCTGAATGGAAATGCATTTTAGCACAACAATAGAAAGGATTGACTTGGTAACCGAAAGAGAGATTATTCCGACGCATGAATAGATAACCAACAGGTACATCATCACATGTTCAAATACATCAGAATATCCAACACACCACAAATGGTTCGAAAGCCAAAGGATAACTAAACATGGCTAGGAATGGATACATCGGTACTCCCATGCTCATCACGCAGGACGGCGGTGAGTAGTACGATGAGAGGTACGGTGAGGAGCCCGCCCACGAAAGTAGGTAGAACGACGATCCACATAGATCTGACGGGGTCTGAGAGAGACTCTAGGTGTGGTGAAGTACATAGCGTCGACTCCCTGTGCTCCAAAGCGTGGAATCCCAGTGTAACCAGCACCGAGGTTGAGGAGTGGACCTCTGATCGGCTCGTAACCTCCAGCATCTGGCAGACGACGTCCAACTGGCTGATCGAAACGTTCAAAGCGCTCATCTCCAACAAAGTCTGTGGTGTACGTCGCCAGACGAGTCAAAGCTAGGTAGAGCTGCTCTCTGACTGAAGCCAACTCCTGAGATAGTGTGCTGGCAACTGCGTCACTGTGCCTCACAAACTGAGCGGTGGTGTGCAGCCTGGAGTTATCATGCTCGTAGACATCCAAGTTGTCGTAGAGAGTGAAGTGAGCTCCCTCCGAAGTGATGTAACCACGGGGGATGTGGCGATAGATGGAATCGTCAAATCCCCAGTAGTCAGCACGAAGGACAGTGAGACTCACATAAGCTGCCTGCTGCACAGCCATATCCACTGTGGAACCTACTGCCTCGTAGCGGTGGACAACGCTCATGCCATCATCTGACAGAATGTAGACGATAGCCTGGTAGTAGGTATTGTCAAACTCTCGCTGCTGCTCGTAGACCTGGTACTCTGGTGCCCAACGGAAACCCAGATAAGTGACCATGTCTCTCAGCATCTCCGGATAACCGGCGGTGCTCTCACAACGAGTCATCCGAACCACCTGCGGGTAGAACCTGAGATCCATCTGGAGATGATCGGGGAAGTTTTGATTAGACGCCGGTAGAAGAACTGAAGTGGAAAGCAACAACAAGGTTTCAACGGACGATAAGGATGTTGAGAAGAACAGGATATCGAAGAAACATCGGAAAACACGAGACCAAAAACTCCTGAGGTACTAGGGAAAACCCATCCGGGCTTCTAAAGGATCAATATCTACTGCTTAAGGAATAGAGGATTTGCTTCTGGGGCTTACACGCCTCCGTTCTCAATCGTGAGTAGGCAACATGATAAATCATGTCACAACCACCTCCATTCCTATGGTCTAGTAGATATAACTATCCTAGAGAAACCAGGATACGTGAAATCCTAACTTGAAAGTTTAGGTGAGAAGGGAAAACAACGTTGCACTTCCTTACCAGAAAAGGGAGGGTGGGTGGGGAAAGAAATAAAATGGCAGAATTCCTACTCTCACGTTTCATTTTTCCTATATAGCTACAAAATAGTTTCTAGACTCAACTGCGACCAGTAAAAGGGATCCTACAGGCAGACAGGCTCTGATACCATTTGTCGCACCCGGACTTCTAGAGGATACTCGCAGTTCCGTTGAACAGTAGTTGATTGGATTACGGGGCTTACCGGCACCCGCATCTCTTACGAGTAGGCCAACACACGTATGTGTGACAACCAACCCCTATTTGTTCATCGTCTACGTAAACCATCCCATAGAAATCAGGATACTACCATTGACGTACTTCATACCATACACACATGGTACGTCAACGGCGTTGAACAAAATGATAACACAACAGATCTCTAAGACACAAAAGATTGAAATGAGTTGCAAATAGCTCTCACTAGAGCAGAGATAGCAAATACAATCATCCAGAGGACACATGTCCCAACATAACATCATTACATCTCAGTGGAAGCATTCAAAGGGTCTGAGTACAGACAAATCCAAAAAGGCTTAAGAAGCCGGAAACGAAAAGACGGAGCCCATCCACGATGGCTCGGATCCTGCCCGGGTCCGCTACCTACTCGTCAGCAGCCTCGCCAAACTCCACGTAGTAGCCGTCACGGGGATCCTCGTAAGCGTAGTCTGCGGAAACCACAGCCCCAAAGGGGTCAGTACATAAACGTACTGGCAAGCAAGACTCACAATTCACCAAAGTGTAACCCGTCAACACCAAGCACAGATGCCTTGGGTTCAACGGAAGAAAGGGTGATACAAAAGATGCGGCAGCTGGCTGCACTAACCAACTACAGAAACATACCACAACTTCCGGCTATCAGAAAGGGGATAAGATAGCGTATCGTAACCAACTATAGCTAACCACCAAACAAACCCATCCTGGATCTCGCCCCTTATCCAAAGAAGCAATCCGAGGATAACTCAAACAGTTGGATTAATGATGGATCAAGTTATTGTGACAATAAGGCTATTACTAGTCAAGTTATCATTAGTTAGGTGTAAGTTGTTCTGAGTACTTGTTAGACAGTACTTTCACCAAGTTAACCATAACCGCGGAAAACACGGCTTCTCGAGAAGATTTATCCCTGCAGGGGTGCACCAATTTGGCCGTACACGTAAGAATATCCCGCCAGACGGGAATCAAACCCACCAAGCGAGGCACTCTACACAACTCAACTCTTTTTCGCATCAAGCCCAAAGAACCTCGTGCTGTGAGCGCACGGGTAATCAAGCCCCACGAAGAAAAGGGGACCCTCATAGCACTCTAAGAACGTGTCTCCCTAAATGCCGACTACAAAAGTTCCACCCTGGCCTCGGGTTCGTACCTGCATATGCGTGCGGCAAATGGAAAACCCGAACTAAATGAGGCGATTTGGACGAGATGCGAATCGAATCAAATTGAGGGGGGCGCCCATACACACTTCCCACATGCGGATAGTGCGCTCATCATGGATCAGTAGACAAGACCCTTTTCCTATTAGGGTCGACACTAGCAGGCCTCAAAACCACGCCGGGCCTCCTGCCGGTGCCTTATCAGCAAGTTATTATTACCCAAATTTAACAGGTGGTTGTTTAACATCGAGCCCCGGAACATAATAGAAATATAGTAACAGAAGTAACTGATAACAGACTCGAGCAAAACAACCCTAAGCATGCTAGTAAGACACGGGCCCAAGCAACGGGGTTATAGGAGTGGAGGTGAGGCAATATCAGGGTTCAGGGTATCATGTGATAGGTTCGTAACAGAAACAACGATACATATGGCTAGCAGAAATAGAAAACGGAAAGTATCGGTATCCAATGTTGAAAGGAACACAGTGGTTCATGTGAGTGAATACTTGCCTGCAAACTCAGCAGCCTGGTACTGAGCTATATCCTTAGAAGGGGTGTCGTAAGTATCGTCTGTCTCAACGTCGTCGTCTATCCGAGAAGAAGCAAACAAACAATGCAGAAAGATAAACAATCAATAACATGGCATAGTGCACAATCATGGGATGATGCATGTCAATTTAATGGATGCATCAAAATAAAATAGTTGACATGGTAACATAACACAATTAATTGGACCCACATGCAATTTGAGTTGCATATGAAAAGCCCATGAATTATGGTGGGGGTAATTGTTTTCCAACTAATCAACAGGTGAAAGTGGATTAGTATGATGCATGGATGAGGAAAACAGAAAAATAACAACAATAGAATCAATTTAAAATAAGGTTTATCAAGTTTAGAAATTTGTTTATTAAGTTAGGGAATTTTTGGTTCCTTAAAGGTGTTACACAAGCATTTGTTGTTTTCAGCAATTTAAATTGTTCAAAACAAATAACAAAATTCATATTTGAAAAGAACACAAAATTTTGGGTGGATTACATGTTTCAATTATTGAAAAAGGAATTACAATGATTTAATTATGAATTAAACAAGTTTAAACAAGATTTAAATGAATTAAATTCAAGTATGAATATTATTTGAATTTTATTTGTTCAAAACATAAATTCAAATTCATATTTGAAAAGTTTATACTTTTCTAGTTTGAAAACATATTTTACATGTTCAAAATATTTTATTTTGAGCAAGTTAGGAATTTAGCAAATTTAAAGGATTTAAACAAGGTTTAAATTATTTAAACAATTTTAATTATTCAAAACATGAAACAAAATTTATATTTGAAAAGATGGTTCAAAATGGCATGGAAAACATATTTTATTTTCATTATTTGGATTAAGGATGAATTAGTTATGCAATTTATCAAATTTCAAATGAATTGTTTGAATATGAAATTTGGATGCATTTGAATTAGTCAGCGCATTTGAATTAGTCAGCGCACAGAAAAC
The DNA here is from genome assembly GCA_028641055.1 of Alopecurus myosuroides. NCBI lineage: Eukaryota > Viridiplantae > Streptophyta > Magnoliopsida > Poales > Poaceae > Alopecurus > Alopecurus myosuroides. Next base: position 72,819,868 of record CM054058.1, read on the forward strand.
AAATGGTTTGAATAGATAGATAATTAAATTTGGGGCAGTGTACATATTTTACTTTTATTATTTGGATTTATAAAATGAAAGTTATTTGCATTTTATTTTCAGGGACCATTCTGTAATTAAAATGACTGGTTTTTGAAAAAGAAAAATGTTGGATTTCTTGTTATACCGCGCAACCATCTACCCCAGGGCACTGCCAATGGGCCCTCGGCCAGCGTGGCATGCACGCGTGGCAACGGTGCCACACAGCAACTGACAGGGGGGCCACCCTGTCAGCGCACCGTGCAAAAATGGCGTTTTATTCCGCGGAAGCCAGGGTTCGAACCCAGGCCCGGGCCGTGCGCGCGCAACGCTATAACCAGTGCGCTGCTCGAACGTTTCTGTCAGTAAGCAGGGCGCGTTGAGGTTATTCTTCAGTTTCGCTTATCTGAACTTTTGACAGCGCGCGTTGGACTGAACCTCGACAGAGCAACGACGCCGGCGGCGATTGCCGTGGTTGCTGTCGTGCTGCGGTGTGCGTGCTGGAGCGGAGTGGTGCGGATGCTTGCGTGCAGAGAGAGGACATGGAGGAGGAGGAGGAAACGGTGATCCTCACCGGCGGCGTAGGGGTTGCAGAGGCCCGGTGCAGAACGGCGACGGCGACAGCACGGACGGCGGCGGCGATCCCAGCTTGCTCCGGGCTCGCGGAGATGTCCAGAAGGTCGAGGAAGAAGGGGTGGTGCGATTCCCGCGGTCAGCGTGGACGGTGGAGGGCTGCAGCGACGGCGGCGTCCATGGATTCAGAGGTGGCGCGCTCCGGTGAGGGCGGCAGAGAGGTGGAAAATTCGCCGGGGAGAGAGAGGAGACGGCGGCGGAGCGAGGGGGATAGGGTAGCCTAGGGTTAGGGCTGCGCAGGGGGATAGGGTAGGGGTCTTGTAGGGGTGCGGGGCTGCTCCTGGCCGTCGCGGGTTACTGTGCCGCCGTGGCATAGCTCAGATGCTTGCCGTACGGGAAAGAGAAAGGAGGGGGCGCGGGCGAACCGGTATCGGGCCGAGGGGGAGGAGAAAAGGCCGGGCCGCGCTGCTGCTCCCCTCTGCGCGCGTTTTCTTTTTAAAATTTTCTTCTGCTTATTTTTTTTTTGCTGAAAATGAAATAGGAAGAATTTGATGGGTTTTTGAGTTAGGAAAAATTTGGAAAAATTTGGTTAAGTTAGTTAGGTCAACAACAATCAAATGCCAAGCTCTGTTTTACAAATATTTCAAAAATAACTTGCTGTTTGCAAATTGGTTTAAATTTGAATTAATTTGAGTATTGATTGAATTATTGAAAACAAGAATTTAATTATTTGGAACCCTATTGTTTAATTAGAAACAATTGATTAGGATGGTTGTGTAATTTTCATAATTTGTAATTGGGTGTTGTTTGTGGTTTTATTTGAATTTTGAAAATCATTGGAATTAATTGATTGATTAAAAGCCACCATTTTTTAAATAGTTGAACCTTATGGATTAATTGGAAACAATTGGTTGTTTTTATTTAAACTTTTTATTTGAAAAGTTGTAACATAACAAGTATGAAACAAAGGTTTGAAATATTGTTTGAATTTGAATTGTGAAAACAGAGAAAAATAGATGCAAAGCAAAAGGAAAACAGATGCAAAACAAATGCAAACAATTCAATGAGTATGATGACATGATGCAAAACTTTAATTAAACAAGAAACAAACATGCTAGGGGTGGTTTTTCATACTTGGGATGTTACAGCATATCACAGTAGGTGCTCCCGCCTAGGCAGTTAGCAGGAGAGAGAGGTCGACTAAGGGCATCTCCAGCCATTGCCCCCTCCCCCAGGGCCCAAAACGCCGCCGTTTTGGGGCCGCCGCGGCGCCAAACGGCGCTAATCTGGAACCTGGGGGGCAGGCTTCCCAGACGCTCCCCGATCCCAAGTTTCGGCCCAAAAAACTCCATTTGAAACTCGACGCATTTTATTGATGTCAGGCAAAGTTCGTACAATTTCGACGCAAATTTAAACTAAAACATCGAGAAATAAACTAAACGGTGCGAAAATAAGTCTACGTGGGCGACTATTCTAGGCGTCGTCGTCTTCATCGTCGTCCTCCTCGCGGTCACCCTTCGCCACCATGGCGAGCCAGTTGGAGGGGCCAGATTCGCCGTCATCCTTCGCCGCGGCGAGCCAGCGCCGCTCCGCCCGGCCTTGCACCCGCAGCCGGTGCAGCTGCGCCTGCTCGGAGGGCTGGCGGTTGCGCCGCTCGCTCTGCAGCGCCACCTGCCGCCGGTCAGCCTCGTACTGCGCGATGATGGCCTGCTGCTCGGCCGACGCAGCGTTTTCGGCCAGCTGCCGGTGGGTCTCCAGAGATGCCCGAACAGCGGCAGCCTCCGCCGCCGCCGCCTGCTCGAGGCCGCCGAGGACTTGGTGGAACGCTCCCTCGTTCCGCGCGGTCTCGAAGGAGTGGTAGGCAGCATGCTGTTCCGGCCACACCGGCTGCCTCCTCCTCTCCCTCCTCCAGCGCCGGGCAGCCTGCGCCGGCTGCTCGGGCGCCAGCTCTTCCTGGGCGGGCTGCTGCTCCGGCGCCACCGCTCCCTGCGCCGGCGGCTGCTCGGGCGCCACCTCCTGCGCCGGCTGCTGTTCCTCTTCGTTGCTGTCGGTCCACGCATCCCAGAGGCGAGGCATCGTTGCTAGGTACGGCGAGGGTGGCGAGGAGGAGGAGGCGAGAATGGGAGAACGGCGAGGAGGAGGAAGCGAGAATGGGAGAACGGCGAGGGACGAGCGCCCTTTTTATAGCCTGACGGGCCAGTCCCTGCGCCGCGCGTGTCACCGCTGCCGCCCCCGCCATGCATGCACTGGCCGGCCGCCACGCCGTTACGACGGAAGCCTTTGACTGGGGCACATGCACTGAGCGGCCGCCACGCAATTACTCCAGCAGCCTGTGACGGCGCGGGCGCCGAGAAGAAGGTCACGCGCGGGGGTTTATGTTCCCGCGTTTATTCGGCGCGTCACTGACAGATCTGGCGCGCGCGTGCTGCCGCGCAGTTTCGCCCCCCCCCCCCCCCCCAGGCCGAACCCAGCGGGCTGGGTTTGGCCTGGGTGCCGCGGCACGAAATAGCGCCGAAACGGCGCTATTTGGGCTTCTGGGGGGCCGACTGGTGAGGAAACGACGTTATTCGCCGCTTCCGGCGCTAAAAAGGCCGCCTGGGGGGGCTCGGGGGGGGAGGGGTGGGGGCGACTGGAGATGCCCTAAGGGACGGAAGTAGAATTCAAACAAAACAGCCAGCGTGAGGGAGAGGGGATATAGTTCTAAAACAGCATACTACTGTATATAGTGGAAGACTAGGCTCCCTTAGCGACAACTAATTGTGCAGTTTGATCATAGGCTTGTGCGCTAAAAACTGCATATTTCTGAACACAACATAATGAGCGGAAATGGTGTCAGCAAAAACATTTGCCTTGCCAACTACAGACCAATCCTCTTGCTGTCAAACGCAGGTGGGCAAGCCAATCAGAGTTGTTTTGCCCAAATAAAGTGTCCTGGAGATTCCCATTAAGCTAAGAGTCTCAAGGCGATGCAATGTACGTGCCTGTTAAACACTTATGCCATGAGCAATGGGACATACGTTCCGTGATTCCTTCCATTTCCGACTACTACTGGCTAGTTTCCCTTCGTCTATACTTTATCAAATCCATCATGTTAGGCAGAGTTCAAGTAGGCATGAAGTTGAGATGCAACGTAGTAGAATAGAGAGGAAGAAGAGTGCCTCGTATAAGAGGCCATGTTGTGGGCTTGGCAGGACGACCAATCAAATATTAAGTCTATATCTTCTAATAAGGATGATTATATCATACATACATGTAGTACGATCAAGTCGGGACATAGATATCTCCAATTAAATGTTGGAATTCAAGCAATCAAAAAATATATAAGATATATCACCTAAAATGTGACGCGGGAGGATTTGAGCTTTATTATTTTTACCAACTAGCACGGTGGCACTCGCAAATGCGAGGGCAACACCTGAATATGTGTAAAAACATTGATGTGTCGAGTAGAAACATATGCAAAGAAAGTATACTTAGCATTGTTCGAAAACATCTGAAACCATTTCTTATTTCTGGGAAAATAATGTTGCGATAAAAAAGAACATAAACTATGTGCTTCCTGTACGTGGGGATATTAGATAAGGTCATATAATTAAAAATAAATAACAATGTAGGATGTTTTTTATATTCGATGGTACTTTACTGTGAGGTTAAACCTATATGTTGATGTGTACATAAAATATTATCGGCCGACCAAGTTCTATCTATGGTTACTATAATAAGTTAGTCATGGTTATTTACCGACACATCACACCAACGGTTAGATTATGTTATGAAAAATTAAGAACATATATTGGTTCATGTGTGTTAATGATTAGATTCAATAGATACATACGTTATATGAAGTGTATCGATTGTGCTAAGTTGGCTAAAAAATTTTGTCTACCATGATATTATTTAGACCGAATATCTATTTGTTTGTTCCATTATATGTGTTTGTATAAACACATACGATGATGATATTTAATAGAGAAAACAACAACTGAACATACCACACTACGATAATTTTTCTTGGTGCCTCTCTGCTTGCAAGATGATACTTATAGAATAGGAGATAGAAATTTTATCTAAATCTATCAAATATAATTCCATATCCTCATTTGAGAACCTTGTTGTAAGGGGAAGAACTCAAATTTTAGGAACAACAAAAACATTTATGTTGATCCTATTACTTTCTGAATTTGTAACTCCTGATGTGAACCCCTATGTTCTCTGTGAGAATAAATAGTGGAATGTTGAGATCATTGTTTCCTTGTTCTCAAAATCATCCTTTAATTAGACCTTGCTTTGTGTTCACCCAAAATCAAGAAACAAAAATCCTTTGGAAATCCTAAAGAAAAATATGACTTTTTCATTTCTATTTCTGGTTATTTTCTTCTTTTTTGACCACCTTTTATAATATGAGTCTCATCTCAAATCTTTGTTTTCTTTACATGTCATCCATCCTTGAGTTATGGTATTTCTCACCATGATCAAATGAACAATTTTGGTAAAGTGAAACCCCTGTTTTCAAGTGTGTTTTCCTGCCTAGTTTATAAAACGAGAATTGGAAAACAGAGAAAAAAGAAATCATCACCTCTTTCTGTCTTGTTTTCAGTGCCCAAAGCATTTTCTAAAAATTAAAATAAAAATGGGTTTATGAAACTATACATCATACTCATCATCTCCATGTCTTCAATTTTCAAATTGGAATTCATCTGGTCTTTTTACAAGATCCTAACTGAACTTGTCAGAATTTTTCATACTGTTTTCAACTGAAACCAAACTTGATTAATTCGATGTTTTTGATCATCAAATCCATCTGACATCATGTCAAACTAGTACACCACGCCACCCTCTTCCAAACCGTGTGATGGGTTGCTTCTAGAAGTACTCGGGGAGGGAGAGCAGCTAGCTGCCAAGGATGGTGGCCGTAGGACCGAGGTGGCATCGTCCCAGGAGATCTCCTCCATCGCCCGTGCTCCTTCTTCCATGTCTTTGAGCCAGTGGCTGCTTGCTCTTGGTGCCTCCAAGCTCACCCCTTTCCTCCATGTGTTGATCTTGTCCTGTGAAGTGCACACGAGCTCGGGAGCTCTCCTCTGCATTATTGCCGAAATGCCAGAGAAGATCACGCTCGTGCACCGCGAGTATAAAGCCACATCTTTCCTTTATGTCTCGCCACACCACCACTCACTCATCCCACGCAATTCCCAACTCGTGTTTCTCTTTGTGAGCGCTAGGAGAGCCGCGCTCTCGCGTTCTGTCCGAGAGGAAAGAGAAGAAGCATACCGACCTCATCTCTCCATCACATTGTCCCATTGTTTCATCCTTGTCTATCCCTTGCCATGGCATGGATGCCTGACATCGTGTGGTGGTTATTTGCATGCAGGAGAAGCGCTAATGAGCTCGACGTCGCCGGGGTCATTTCGGTGCGCGTCGAATGCGTTCGGTGGATCTGTTGCTGTTGTTGCTCCATCACCCCTTCCCCGACATCTTGCATCATTCTCGACCTCGCCGTGCATACCAGAACCCGGGCAAGGCAAGGCTCTGCTCGAGATCGCGTAGCTAGAGTCTCCGACGTCGTTGGCCGCGTTGCGAGGAAGGAGATGGACATCGTCCGTTCATCTCCAGATCTACGGCCCCCTTTGAATCCACTAGCATCTGTTGGATTGAAATCTCACGGTCGCGTACCGGTTTGCTCGCGCGCGACCATGCAATGGGCCCGTGGAGCTGTTTTCTCAGGTGTTGATTTATTTTCAGTTTTTCCAGAAAAATACCTAATCAGTTTTGATCCAAATAAAATGCTAAAACTATAGTTCTAGCCACACCCTATTTACCTTAGGTGCATGCATGTTTTCTTAACCACATGCAAGTCGTAGATCTAGATTTGCACCTCTGGATCATCAAAGGAAAGTCCCCAATGTCAACCTATCTGAAAGAGAAAACATGATATATCTTTTTTTTGGAACCCAATGGATGTGAGTTCAATTTATCTGGATAGTTCTTGTTGATTATTAACTAGAGTTGCCGGCCTCACATTAACTTGAGTTTCCTATCAAAAATTATATGCAAAATGTTAATGACATGAGAACCACTAAATGATTTTTATGAATTTTTCTAAAATTATTTTTCAGATGAATCTTTTTGTATGTGTTCCCATATGAATAGATATATCATATACTAGCTTGGTGTGATCATTTGAGCTTTAGATTATATTTGACATGCATTGCAAGATCTAGTAATTTCTGCCTTTTTGGATTATTATGTGTTTGTTGTTTGACAAATGTCTAGATGCTTTCATTGATCATACTAGCATGTGTAGGTGTTTTTTTCATTGTCATAGTTTTGCATGCATGTTTTAGTTTTGTTCATGAAAACAGTATGGTTTTGCATGCATGTTTTAGTTTTGTTCTTCAGGATTATCATCATGCCTTATATGTTTCCATGCCATGCTTTATATGTTTATGCCTCTGTTATATTGATGCTTAGCCACTGGTTGCATGTTCCTTCCATGTTACAAGTGTATGAGTTGTTACTTGTCCATAGTAATGCTTATCTCTACTTTTATATGCATGTGTAGTTGTTTCTAGATTGTTTTCTAGTTATTTTGTTCATACACTTGAATGAACAGAGAGTCATTTCACTCCTTATGGCCTTGTATGCGAGTGGTACACCCACTGGACTCATGCAATTTTTTTTTGGATGCTTAATATCAAACTATACCATTGCTTGTGCATTATCTATGCACGTTTGACTGTTGTAGTGTGCCTTAATGCTATTATTTTTGAGTGATTTTTGCTGAGTAAAGGCTTTATGTATGTGTGCTTTAGTAGCTTGCGCTTGATTTTGTTGTGTACTGATTGAGTGTTTTATTTTTAGTTTTTATGACATTAGATAACGAGGAAACTGTGAATCCTGAACTGGTTTTCTGCAATTAAAATTTTCATGCATTGTCAGAAAAACCACTTACTAGGAAAGAAATGGATTTTGAATACACACTGGGGGGATTCTTGTAATAATTCTAGGGGCACTGGGCCATGTAATAATGACTATTTTAGGAGAACATCCTACGCTATGTCCCTCTAATTTGGCCCAAACGGAAGAAACCAAATTTTCTCCATGCCACGAGGAAACTTCGCAACAAAGCGCCAAGGATCACCTCAAACCTAGGTTGAGCTATGCCGCTAATTCTCGCCGAAGGAAAACCAGCATGGATTCCAGTTATAAGTGGAGAACTGCTACTGCTAGAGTGCAGCGAAGGAATTGTTTCCGGATAAGGCTCGCATTTTAGTGCAATACACTCATCACTGGTAGAAAAAAGGCCTACAGTCCCGGTTCGCCAGGCCCATTAATCCCGTGTGGGCAACCGGGACTAGCTACGCGCGACTAAAGCCCCCCCCCCTATAGTCCCATCTCTTACGGACCGGGACTAAAGGCCCGTCCACGTGGGCGGGTGGCGGAGCCTGGGGTCGGAGGACATTTAGTCCCGGTTGGCCACATGAACCGGGACTAGATTTATTTCGTAATTTTTTTAATTCATTTGGTTTCTAATTATTTTTCTCACCTTTTTTCACTCCCTTTTTTTCACTCCTTTTTTTCACTCCCTTTTTTTCACTCCCTTTTTTTTTCACAATTTGTATTATTTGCTTAGTGTCTAACTAAGATTATCTCTAGTCAAATTAGTTACTCATGGTCAAACTTCCCGCTCGGTCACCCATCCTCCCACTACTCTAGCACTAGCACGCTTAACTTCCGAGTTCCATCCCGTCCCGAATCCAAGTGTTTCTCACGCATGTATATGATAGTAGTATCATATCAATCTTATTAACATGTTGGCCGAAGCCACATTTCTTTATTTTTTGAATTTCAAATAAATCTTTTAATAAACAAAAGTAATGATGTAATTAATAATTTTGAATAAATAAATAAACATTAACTTTTAATTTGTATTATTTCTAAAAATACAAATAATATATCCAAAAATTGAGAAAAATAGAACTAATTCATTTTAAAATCTTAAAAATACAAATAATATATCAAAAATGAAGAACAATAATACTAATTCATTTTAAAATCTTAAAATACAAAATATATATCAAAAATTAAGAACAATAATACTAATTCATTTTAAAATCTTAAAAATACAAATAATATATCAAAAAATGAAGAAAAATAATACTAATTCATTTTAAAATCTTAAAATGAAAAAATATATCAAAAATAAAGAACAATAATACAAACAATATTCATTACATGCATAGAGTCGATCACACATAACACAAACATAGAGTCGATCACACATAACACAAACATAGAGTCGATCACATTTCATAATTAACATATATATATAGAGTCGATCACAAAAGATATCCATTACATATATATACTACTAATTAGATACCCATTACATGCACATAGATATCGAACGCATGCATACATCATCTATGGCCCCGCCGAGTAGATGCGGAACAACTCGTACGCGACATATGCATCTATGGCCGCATACTTGAGGTTCGTCATGCGCAATGGGGTCTCCTCCCAATAGAAGTGATTCTCCCGGCGGAAATCAATCTTCATCCTTTCATAGCCCTGGTGGATGAAGGTGCTTGCCATGACAGCCATCCCGGTCTTTGGCCCGGTCAACTAGATAAGATTCTGAAGATCAACGTAGTAATCTTCAGGTATCATAATACCGATGCGCATCAACTTCACACGGTCTTGCGTGATGTCAACGCTGCAAAAGTCAAACCCCGAGTTGACAAGAAAATCAACAAGGTCCGGGCAATGCTTTGAACTACTGTAACAACAAAAATAGGATATGTGTTAGATATGTTGCAACACACGTATTGTTCACATGCAACAAAAAAAACTCGAAGATGCATGCAAGATTGTACACACGTGTGCTATATATAGCTTCTACCTTGACCATTGGAAGACCAACACCGACTGCTTGAACGATATCTGGATGACGGCAACATCCTTCTGATTCGCCGTGTACTCCAGATCGAGCCCAAAGAACCGGTGTTCTTCGGGAGCTTCAAAATAGAGATCGGCCAAATGACCTAGAGCTTCATGCAGCCTCGCGGAACTGTTGGTGAAGAGCACGTCCAAATCCTTGCCGCACGGTGTGGAACCATTGTATTGCGTCCAAACTTCAGCCATTTGCGTGCGTGTGCTTGGATCGAAAAGAACAGAGAGCGAGAGAGGAAGAACAGAGAGCGAGCAGTGGAATGGCGCCCTTCTGCCTCGCTCGCGAAATAAAAACCGCCGCGGGGGAGGCGAGACGCTTGATGTTTAGTCCCGGTTGGCCACGGGCACGGGGAATAAAGGGCCATTGGTCCCGGTTGGCCACGGGAACGGGGAATAAAGGACCAATAGTCCCGGGCGGCCAGGTCAACCGGAATTAATTCCCTCCACGCGTCGCAACGCGCTTCCCAACCCGCGACGTCTGACCTTCTGTCGCGGGTCTCCTCCCGACCCGGGACTAAAGACTCATTGGTCACGGTGCGCGACGCTTGGGGACTGATGCTGGCATACCGAAGGCCTTTTTTCTACCAGTGCATGCATCCAAATATCCTAGCTCTTATGTGGTTGCCATTTCTGTCCCACTTCCTCCCTTTTTGTTGGTTCCGTTACTTATGGCTACCAGGATTATAACTTATAGCTGGTTCCGTTACTTATGGCTACCAGAATAAATCTAACCAGTATGTTGATATATATGGAGCTAGATTTCAAAGAGTGCACTAATGCGTGTTCGACATCCTTTGTGGATGCACATAGTGCTTACGTGTTTGACAACTGGCGTGCATGTTACCTATATTACCCATATATATATATATATATATATATATATATATATATATATATATACGGTCGCGCTATTTGACTCCCAGGGAGCAAAATATTATTCTGCACCCAGCACATCCCACGCGCCTCGTCTTGTTTCGTTTCCGTGCATGTGATGTAATTTTATGGTCCGAACATCCCACGCGCCTCGACTGTTTCATTTCCGGTGCATGTGAGGTAATTTTATGGTCTGAACTTATTTTGCTCCTGGCCCACCCCACGCGTCTTGCCTGTTCCGCTCCAGATATGTTGTGCATGTGGGGTAAATTTACGGTCTGAACCAGCGGGGAATCCATCGGAGGCACCTTACATGTCACCTAAGATTGTATATGTATATTTACACCACGATGAATGCATGTGTCTTACACCTGCCGTGATTTTTTCTAAGCTATGCATGTGAGCTAAATTTCAATCGCATGATTACATCAGCATAAGTTTATTGCAACCAAAATAACAACCCGATTTGCTAAGTTGCTCGGAAAGGGAATTATAATATTTGGGGAAACATATCCTGTTATATTGTTCAACAAAGGATTCGGTACTAGCTAAACTGATCAGTTGTTTGGGGCGTAACAATTCTGCAGCACACACCATAATTTCCACTCAGGTACAATGTGGCTTTCCTAAAAGTGGAAAAGCATATCTAAAGAAAGGCAAGTGCAACTAGTTACAGTTTACTTCCGATCAATCACCACTGATTCCTCTCCTAGCTAAGAAATCCCGAGAAAGAACACACCTGACCAACACAAATCATGTTAGTGTTTTGCATGCTAGCTCCCTACTTCTCTCCCTGCAATTGACTAGAATCACATCGTTTCTTTCCAATATTTAAATAATGGCCATCACAAGAATTTCCCTCTCAAACTTTGTTATAGCTAGCTATTCCACAGGAAGCAAGAATCTGAGAGAATTGTCAAGGAGGCTGATTTTTTATACAAAGGCCCTGTTATTGGAGTCACCGTGAGAGCCCATGCGTGCAGACAGAAGCTTCAGTATCCACCGCTGCACTGCATTTCTAGCACCTGTCAGAAGAGTTCGTCGGTGTTCCGGTCCCCCAACGAAGACACATTGTAGGGTGAGGCAATGGTGCTGCCTTCATGCTTTTCCCACAGTCAAACTGGAAATTCGATACATGTAAACACAAGGTTAGATAGCTTACCAACCAATAAGCAAAAGATCAACTGAAACTTGAATTATCAATAGGGATGTAACTACTGGAAATTGGGAAAGCAATCTGCTCCAAAATAACCTTCGACATGCCACTCTCGCCCAAACCGAAACCGCTGTTAAAATTGTTCAAGACAACGAAGAAAGCATACCCCTTCATTTATACATATACCCACTTCAAAAGACAATCTACAGAAGTCGAAATAGCATCACAGCCAACATATGTTCTCTCGGTATACCGTTTTGTCTTGCGCCAAAGTCATCCGCTGCGCGCAATGCATACATAAGTGAAGTAGTTTGTCAAAAAGATTGCCACAAAAAGGAAAACATACTATTGTGAACTACAAAAATGTAGTTCCTTGATGTATGTCGTGTTCCATAATAACTTGGTAAACAACTGTCCTCTAAACCACAATGCATCCAGGGTCACATGATATTGGGGAAAAGGAGCCCGGTACAGCTACTATGTGACTACCAAACTAAGCTAGGTATGGCAAACAAACCAATCAGCAACGGGAGTCTAGCTAGCAAGCAAATCAATTGGAAGCGGGCGGCTAGTTAGCAAGCTAATCAAGGACGTGAGGTAGTCGGACCAGGCATAGGTGAGCTCGTCGCTAGAGCAGGGGCGGATCAGAAGGTTGCGGCACCAGCGAGGAACAGCAGGAGGTGGGCAGCCAACAGAGAGCGACAAGAGATTTATATAGTAAAAAATATTGCATTGTACACCATACAGGACATTAACGAGGTTGAAAGCGAGACCATATCTCCGACTGAAGCCCGCGACTGGGTTCAAGCGGGGGCAAAAGGGCTCGGTCTGCTCCTACCCTAGGCTAGATTCTCTGTGCTTTGGGTCGAGTTGTATCGGTGGGGTGGCCTTCCCGTAGGCTTGTACATTTAAACTCTCTTTCTATCAATATAATGAAACGCAAAGCTTTTGCGTTTTCGCAAAAAAAAAATTATCTCCGACTGAAAGAAAAAATTCTGAGCAATGTGTTATAAAATGGGAGGAACACTATATATGCTCTACATTTTGATATGAAATTCTAATACAGAAGCAAAGTACATTGGAACCTAGTAAGTAAGATAACAATTGCAACTAATTAGGATCATTTTCTCCCCAAAAATTCCATGAGGAAAATACGAACACATGATATGTGCAACATCATTACTAAACGAAAAAATTAATTTTAGATAAATCTAGCTCTTGGAGAAAAACCACTCATGACTAACAATCAGTTTCTTACCGAGTCAGTACCTTTTGTGCTCCTTTTCAGTAGCCAAAGAATTGACTTGCCACAACAGGCTGCGCTGCCCAATGCTAATGCCGCGGCACCACCGACAACCACCACCCTCTTTGTTGCTCGACCGTGATGCATGCTGATGCCTCTCGCAATTCCCTCTCAGCTACCATCTGCCTGCAACACGCCCTGCTTACTGTGCCGCTATTCCTCTATTTTGTATTGCCGAATGTGCAGACAACAAAAATATCCAGGACATATTCGTCAGTCAATTGCACAATAAATTAAGTATAACCCATGATGGTAAGTAATCTTATGTCAACTACATGAAAAGTAATACTTCTGTAGCAACGGGAACAAACAGGTCTCACATAGAGGGATACAAAATCTAGCCAAAAAAATAGAGAAAATTGTATAATCAAATATAAACTACTATGAGCAGATAGTATGGAGTTATTTTTGTTTGGTGGAAGTAGGACTTTCCATTTGTTCCTTCTTAGTACACCAGATCATGCCACACAAAGTTTTTTCAACAAAATGGTATGCACATATTAGCCTGTCCACATAAGAGGTTGGACAACTAATTAATAGAAAAAAGGACATCAACCTACTACATATTACATTACCCATTGTCAATATGAAATTAATACTCCCAAATGCATATAGATGGACGTGTTTATTAGTCGTGTTATCCATTTTTACCACAATCAAATAGAGGAGGGGCAGGGAGGCTATGTGAGAAATAAATTACTAACAATCTTAACTCTTAGGCATAACAAATTCCAAACCAAGAACTTTTTTTTTTGAAAAGTAAACCCAGCCTTTGCATCAGAGTGATGCACACGGCTTTTATATTAAAAACATAATCCGAACTGAAAATGGTGGTAAGTATATTCAGAATTATGTTGTCGTTTTGGCAGCAAACTAGCTCTCTACGATTATCTCCCACTTATGTATAACATGTCTTCAAGACTACATGAACCATATGACTAATCTTTTGTATGTTATCTCGAGGGATCCCTTATAAGTTTTTTTATGCACAAACGTATTATCCATCTTAGTTGTTAGACATACCAGTTCTAAAACTAAACATGAAGCTACAGGAGAAGCCTAAGAACCCAAGCACATCCAACCATGTATAAAATGAAAAGTAACAAAATTAGTTGACCAGCAGATCGGAGAGTTGTGGGAGCCAAGGGATGCTCATAGGTTGATGGATTACAAACTCAAAGCCTGAACAGAAGAAGATGTGAAGTGAGCTTACCATGGATATGTTATGGGCACGACCGCACGAGCCGAGGATGGCGGCAACATGAACTGGTCGTTGGTTGCTGGAGCTACTCGGCAGCGTTCCAGGCATGGACTGTTGGAACCCAACAGGCAACAGCAGGAGCTCGATGGCAGAGCCCAGACAGAGGCGATTCAGGGCAGTGCGCACTCGACCCGCGGAGGACGGCCGGAGAGGCGCACTGGACCATCCTCCCAACCAAGGCTGCAAATAAATTGATCAAATATCAAGATCGAATCCATACACAAGCTGATGCACACAGGAAACACAACTGGTCAGGCAGATGGAGAAAGCGAGATGGACCTTTTGTGCGTGACGAGGTGAGCAGAGCGTGCAGGGGCCATCCATGGATGACCAGTACGGTGGAAGGCATGTCGGCGTCGGAGCGCCCTCGTCCACCTCGATCCGAGAAAGAACACGTAATCCAGCACGGACCGACCTCTTTGGCGGGGGCCGGAAGATCAGGCGATGTGGCCGGCGACGTGAGCGAAAGGTTGCAGACTCAAGAGTGAATCGATCAACCAGATCAAGAGTGACTGGCTTCCGCCTCCGCCCCGGTACACGGCTGCCGAAGACGGCGTAGCCTTGGCGCAGCGCAGCCCCTAGGTCAGGGGAACTCCATCACGGACGGCCAATGCGGATGCCGGCCGCCGCGTACCGCGATGGGGACGCCGCGTACCGCCGCCCGGCAAGGCCCTGCTCAACCGCCGACCACGACAGCACCGCCGCGGACACAGGCTGCTGGCCGAGTATGCTCGCCGGCCGCACCCTGCCTCGGCCCGTGGAAATTCCCGAACCGCACCGCACGCATGAACCGGATTGTGATGAAGGTGGGCTAGCTCCGTAGACCGAAAGGATAGAAACCGTCCAGGAAAGAAACAAAAAATGAAAATTACGTTAGGTGATGGGACGCTCTATAAACTGGGTTCTACCCCAACAGGTTCGGTGAATTGGACCTGGTATGGCTCGGTATATCGACCAGGGTGCATAATAAGTTATTCTACACCCAGGTGTCTAATAGAGTTTCCCTATATTATGCTCAAAGGCAAGGAGCCGGAATATCCTAAAGAGTGATTTTTCCAGATAAAAAATACTACAAGAAAACATTACAACCTCAAGAAAATCAGAACTACAAGAAGCTAGGCAGTGTGCATCTTAGCTTTGTGCAAAATAGAAACCGAGTAAGATGGGACTTTTAAGATCCTGAAAGTCAACAACCCACCCCTAATCTATGTTACATCACAAATGCATGCAATAGCTCCCATGGATTCGTACGGAAGACCTAAGAAATGTCAAGGTTGCTGTTTAATGCAGTTGGAAGATGTATCATCAGCAAAAATATTTATCCTAGTTGAAAATCGAGATTTTTGCCTTGAACCTGATCTTCCACAAGTAATTGGCAAGGCACTGTAAGAACTTATGACTCACTTTTTTTTATCAAATTGAGCTACTACTAGTGATGCCGAATAAGCTAGCGATGAACTGATTACTAGTGATTCTGTGCATTCCTAAAAAAATGCAATAAGTATAACTGAATTTTTATTTATTTAGATGGATTTCCGAAATAAAGGAAACTTCCGATGAGTCCTTCAAGACCGGACAATGAAGCTGAACACGTTCCATGGCAGAAACACTTCAAGCAAAGATCTGTTCAAGAAACAGAAATTATGAATATCGCAACTTACTATTGTTACTAGAATATTCACACAACCTAGAAATTTGATTGAAAGGCCATTGTCCTCTAGACTGACTGCCTCAGGCTCCAAACAGGCACCGGTGCCAAACAATAGTCCTCGTTAGCTCCTCGCCTGGCCACAGCAAATTTAACTCAAAATTCATGTGATGTATAAATTTGGAGATCGAGTATCAATCAGTTTAAAGGTAAGATGAGTACTTCATTCGATGGCGCTCTTGGCTCTTTGTACGAATCAAAGGCAGGGTGAGAAGGACAGACGGGCCTTGGCGGCATCACCTCTCCATGCGAACATAGAGGTGCTACATTTACTTTGGACGGAAGCAGAGTCACTTCATGCTGAAAGATTTAGGCGGCAGTGGCCTTCAAGGAGTAGGACTGGGGACCAGCGGCACGTGCGATGCGGCAGCAGAGGACAACAAGGTCTTCTACTGGACTTCAAGGTTGTATTGGTTATTAGAGTAAATCTAAAATGTGTAGCCATGGCAAAATGCATGGAATAATTGTGTGTAATTAGAGCATGACATAATCACTAGCAGAAGCAGAGCAATCTCCATGAATACTAGATAACCCATGTAATGGAAAAGCAACAGGAGACAAAGTTTCTATCTAGTGTGGCTGCTAGTTGTACTAGCCAACACGGCACCTACAGCCTTAGACGCAAAGACAAAAAACTCAATGCAGATCGGTGTAGCTATGGACACGTTCCTAGCCTGCACACAGAGCGGATGGAGTTTACCGGAGAAGAGGTTGCAAGGACAATGTCCAGAAATTTCACCACGCGGGGCAAGGTCGATGAACGCGAATCGAGTTCCCGAGACATAGCTCGCCCGGCTGCCGTTGCACGGTGGACAACACGTTCGGCAGAACGCCTCGCATCACTTGTGGTACAGGAAGGAGAAGAAGTCAATGCCGATGCCGCCCACATATAGCACCGGCCTGCTCACCACTAGCAGCCACTTCGGGTATCAAACGATGCAGTACGTAAATTACAAAATCGCTTGTATCTAAACTGAAAAAATTCTACAAAATAAATAATATTGCAATACCTAAATTACAAAACTGCCGGTATTGCAGCACAATTACATAATGGATGATATTGGCATAGCATTCAGGTAGCGGACATGTCACTTAATAACAGAAAAGGTATAATTAATCATCTAGACTGTTGGCCATGAAACGTTTGTTCCAACGGATTGATCCATGACATTGCAGTATCTATTCATAAAGTTACTTGGGCATGATTGCTTTGAAGGTTGCTTCAAGCTAAGGAACGTGGTGCTGGCAATCGGGAAACTCACCTCCTGTTCAGGAATTAGGAGTGGATCCACCAAGTTGAAGAGCGATCTCGTGGCCTGGAACGCCAGTCCCGCCGTTCCCTGCGAGATACATAAGCCACCTCGGCAAAAAATTCAGCAGGAGCTGACACGGAAGGGAGGATTACGGAGCTTTACCAGGGGTTGCGCCGAAGAGTCCTGACAGAGAGGGCGTCGAGTACGGTGAAGAGGCGCGGCGACGACAGGCTCATCATTCGCTCGAGGACGCGTCTTCGTCTACCAGAAAACTCCCTGCGCGCAGCTTCCCTTGGCGCTTGCCACGCGCGCCACCTTGGATTCTGGACCGCCGACGAGGAAGGGGAAGGGAGGGAACCGGAGGAGCTGGGGTCGCCGAGCGGGGGAAGAATATGGGGCGGAGGAGCGGAATCCCTGGACAGCAACGGCGAGGAACAAGATGTCACCGGATTTATCGAGCTACCAGGCCGGAGGCGCCGAATCCCCCGGCGGCAATGGCGAACGAGAGGTCGCCGAATTTGTCGAGCTATGACGGTCACGTGGCTGCGGTTCCTAGAAATTGGGTGAGTGGGGAAGCCACGATCCCGACCTCACCGTAAAAAAGAAAAGCGACCTAATAAACCAAAACAAAATTACATCGGTGGAAGGCTGAGCCGCACCGCAACAAGGCCAGACTGGCTCGGTCGGTTGCCAGGGTGCAGAATAAGTTATTCCGCACCCAGGGTGTCTAATAGAGTTTCCCTATATATATATATATATATATCTATTTACTATTTTTTTTTGACGATCTAAACGGATTATAGCTTATAGCTCTGCCTCTTTCGTACTCCCAGGGGTACATACTCCCACTCCTAAATAGCCCCTTTAGTTGGATAAATCTAACAACGAACAAACCAGCTAGCTACTAAAAAAATGATGCGTGCAACTAATTTGTATAGATCTGTGCATGCATGCGGATCCTAAAACTAAGGCCTGCTCGGCTGATCCTACGCATGCCTCATGCATGCGGATCATAAAACTAAGATAAATAGAGCATGTATGCCCCATGCATGCAGGTCCAACAAAATATTTTTTGAAGTATATCATTTTTGTGGAGCTGTTGTAGAGCAATTTTTATGGCAGAACATATACCACGTTTTTTTCATTGCAGCATACCACTCGTTTTCTCACGGATTATATACCAGATTTTTTTGGGATAGAGTATATGCCTTATCGGTGTATACCACATTTTGTGCCATGGAGTATGTACATTTTTTTTTGCCAGAGTAGATACCATAGTTTCAGCGATGGAGTATATACCATAGTTCTTGCGACTGGCAGATACCACATATTTTTAGTAAAGTATACACCTCATTTTGGGGGTACACGATTTTTGGCATGGACTATATACCACATTTTTGGCATGGGGTACATGCCACATTTTTCAATAGAGTATATACCACAATTATTCAAAAAACAAGCATCGGCAACAAAGGAGTATAGTTGGTCTTGATACTATAGTATATGTCCACTTTCCTGGTACATCTCCGTACACGGGTGTACACTATGCCACTAGAAAATAGAGCTGAAATATATACTGCTTTGGGATCGAAAAAATCATGTTTTACAAATGGAGTATATACCTCCTTTTCAAAGTAGTATATACCCTTTTTCAATGTATGATATACCTTCCCCGTAAATGTAGTATGTTCATCTAAACAGAAATATTGTCCACAGCAAACATAGAGTAGTATATTCGAATGACACAATGAGTACATGCATTAAATAAAGTAGCTACTACCACATACTACTAGCTAGCAGTCAGCTTTGTCATGCATATTGTACAGCTGTGGTACGCATGGATCTATTATGTATATATACATCCTGCATGCATCGTCGCCGATGGCACGCTCCGCCGGCGTGAACGTGCGTGGTAAGAGGGGCATCAATGGCCATGTGCATGAAGTCATGGCTTCTACATGTTGCAATTCCCCCGCTGATCCGTCGTCACCTGCTGGCCACATTGCGCCTGTGTGGCCGCGCTACCACTTGTCGCATCGCGTCTGTGTCGCCAGAGCTGCCGCCGGCCACAAGCAACTCGTCTCCGGCGCAGAGCCGCCTAGCTGCCCAACTTTCCCAACCACGATCTGTTACGAGGTGTGAGTAGCAATATATGAATGATGGATTAACAAAAATTAACAAGAAGAAACTTCATCCGATCTGTTACGGGCTGAGAGAAGGATGGCCGCCGGCCTGCTATACTGAAACGTGAATAACCTGTTACCCATGCCGATCCAAGGAGTAAGGCATGCAACTGAGCGCAGCTGCGGTAGTCGCTCGCGACGGCCGCGCTAGATGAGATGGAACAACCGGCCGGCGGTATAGTCGCCATGGTGGACGAGAAAGATGAGATCAAAATTGTTTCGGCTTTTCCTGAGAGAGCCAACGAGATGCTATAAATGTGCTGATTATTTTTCTCCGCCTGTTTATATTAGGAAGGGACGGGTGCATGCTAAAAAATAGGATTCTGTTTTGGCAGTTCAGCCGGAATTCAAACACAGCATTATCCGTAAGAGAAAAACGTACGCCGTGATCCTGGTGGATTATAGGAGGAGTACGTACTCCTAGGGATACCAAACCATTTTCCGGGTCGCGCTATTTAACACCCAGGGTGCAGAATAGTTATTCTACACCCGCCCTCTATCTCCGCAACCGTACATGATTTTTACGTCACGTAAATTTTGTCGTATTTCTTATGTCGAGTAGAACGTAATAAAATATATTCATGTTGTAAAATTTTTATTTACATGACGTTACAAAATATAACAAAAATAGACATATTTATGCTATTTTTATGATTTTTATGTTGCTATAAAACATATTTTTTAATTTTTTATGCCGATTTTCTCTATTACGGATCAACATGAACGTAAATATTTACGTACGTAATATAATATTATGACTTAGCAACATAAAATAAAATTATGGGTGCAAAATAAGTTTTCTGCACCCATGGTGCTGAATAGGGTGTCTATATATATATATATATATATATATATATATATATATATATATATAGGGAAAATGGTTTCTACTCCCGGGTGTAGCTACACCCACGTCTCATATACTGGCGTACGGAGGTATGTGTCATATTTTTTCGGTCTGAGTATGTTTATATACTATATCTAAGATACTTCAAAACAATTGTCGTGAAAATTATAAAATTGAGCATGTAGGTTGCACTATATATTCAAAATACCGATATATATGTACGTATAAAAGGAGTATGTAGAAAAATTACACATACTACACAAAAAGTAGTATATATACTGCCGAAATAGTAATATATACTGCATACTACATGTACATACTTTCCGGTATGATAGACACTACATATATCATACAAAACACATGTGGGTGTAGCTACACCCGGGAGTAGTCTGAATTTGTCCTATATATATATATATATATATATATATATATATATATATACACACATATATATATACACATATGTAAATTAACAGATGCTCCATGGTGGCCATGCTCCTGTACGAAATACGGTTCAATTTGTACAGTTGTACATTGTGTATACCTTGAATACCTATACTTTGGTTTTGTATGACATATATATACATAACTGATGTATTCATTTGTATCTCATTTTTTTAAGTTGGCAAGAAAGCGGGAGAAGCTCCCCCTCGAGCGCCGCTTCCAAGCAATTTGCGGGGAATTGGCGGGATTTATCCTTCAGGACGTCATAGCTCCTTTCGGAGAGTACCACCTTGTTTCATAGTATGCCTCAATGTAATAGATAGCTAGCTACATGTAATATATAGTATGCCTCGAAAAGTACCAGAATAAAACAATACTTAATCTGCGATCTTATGTAATTAATTGCATGTGTGATATATATAGACCAAGTTGATATAGGCATCAACTTGATCTTCGTGTAGATATTTTATATACACCCAAACTCGTTTCTGGCGCATAGACGCAATCCTCGTACGATTAAATGGTCCGATACGGCCCTTAAACCCCTCCAAAACCCTAAATCCTGAATTCTCTGCCGTGGCAGCGAATCCATGATTAGGCTCCAAAGGCCTCCATGACCGCGGGCTTCCCCAGCTCACGTGGAGGCGCCTTTAGTATCGGTTCATGAGGAACCGGTACTAAAGGTTGTGAGGCCTTTAGTACCGATTAATTAGTACCGGTTGTCGAACCGGTACTAAAGGGCCTCTAGAATCGGTATTGGTAGCCCAATTTCTACTAGTGAATCTTCTGGACAACAAGATTTTTGAGTCAAATATTCTTAAACCAGCAATTGTGGCCGGAAAGTACTCAATTGATATGGATATTAGGAATGCGTGGTGGAACCAATACTAACGAGGTGGTCGTAATCTCCTAAACAGAGAGCGACTATGGATTCTGGTCACAATAAATAAGATGTGATACAGATAACAGTGCTAAAACCTAAGACTTTTCTAATATAATCGAAGACTTTATCTCAACTAACCTCGCTATCAACCAAGTTTTATTCCCCATAAATAGGACCACCATGAGACCAAAACTTCAACTTAACAACCAAATACGGCCTCCTCTAGTGTGTCTAAAACACAGATGGGCAAGTGGACAAACGAATCAAAAAATTAAGAAAAAGTTCAATCGCCTTCATGACAAGCGTTCTTTGGTGCCTTCCATTCCTAAATATAAACTACTTCGTACTTGTAAAGCAGGGATGAAACGTGCATGTGGTTCTGATTCAAGGTAGAGCACTCCCTAATTCCAGAGGAGAAGGGGAGCCTCATTTTTAAGAGAGGCTAAGTCCTTTTGGCAATCTTGGTAGGTGAAACCGATGATAAATTAAGATTATATTGTCTAATAAACAAAAATATATAATCCATAGGGGCACTTCAATCAAGTCAAAGGCCCGGAGCATTGATACTCAACCAATCAGAACATTTATTCAATGTTGCTCCTGAACCAGTCATAACATATATTAAATGTGGGAGACATCTGCTATATGGCATACTTATATCTTGGTTGCTCCCGTAGTGTTCTTAGTACTGTGAGAGTCGTATATAAGAATAAATTGTTAGTTTGGCTGCTTCATCAATGATAAGTAAACCACGTAATGGAAAATTTCCATGAGCCTAGCTAAATAAAAATCATTATCAAGCAAACTTCACAACATGTGTCATCTGAGTTGGACAGATCACATGATTATGCAAACAGTTGATTTTTTCTGCAAAGATACATACTTGTAAAAAAATTGTGTACTTAGAACTCACTATAGGAATGCACAACCGTATTAGCAAGATACAGTGCGTTTTGTATTGAAAATTAGCTATCGGATCTCGCAAAAACTTTATACTTTATCACGGAAAAAGCGAACACCACAATGCGCCGATAGGTCTGCAATTTTAAAAAATCATAATTTTCGTGAATTACGATTATACTAGGATCAGAAGAAAGCAAACACATGTTTCATATTCTTAACCGCTGGCCGAAAAAAACATTTAGCAAAAGCTACTAGTCCTGGTATTGGTGTACCAACCTCACCATCCACTAGTAGAAAACAGGGCATTGAGCCAAGCCCAATGGAACCGGATGTGATACAAACCGGTTCAGAAGGGTCTGTCCCTGGGCCCCACCCATGCAGCAAAATGCCCGCAAGGCCTTTAGGACCGGTTTGTAACACAAACCGGTCCTAAAGGCCTTGCGGGCCATTTGCTGCAGGGAGGGGGGCCCAGGGGCAGACCCTTTAGAACCGGGTTGTATCACAAACCGGTTCTACAGGTTTTCTCATTTTTTGCAGCCACTACGGGTCCCGCTGTCATATCCTTTAGAACCGGTTTGTAACACAAACCGGTCCTAAAGCCCTCCCCTAAACCCTACATACCACCCCGAGCTCAGCTCATTTTTTCCAGCTCGAGCTCAACTCCATTTTTGCTCTCTTCTTCCTCTTGTGAGGTCTAATCCATCCCCATTTTCTCCACCATTTGTCAAGATTGTTGGTACCCATCGGTTCTACGGTTAGCATCAACGTTCCCTCTTCCGGCATTGCAGGTTTTGCTCGTTTTCTTGCTCATTTCATTTTTGTTGTGCTAGCTAGGTGTTTGATGAAATGCCTAGCTAAGCTAGAATTTGTTATTCATTTTGTTATGTATACAAATTGATGCAATTTGAGCTCAAAATTAATTATGATTTGTGCTTTTTTTAGTGTCGCGCGCCTTGTCCCCTTCCTCACTACCGTCAATCGCCCCATCACCGACACAACCTTGGTGAGCCTATTGTTTTTATTTACCAAAACAAATTTTGATTTGTATGATTTACGTATTTACTTGTATATAATTTTCTACAGCCATGGTTTTGATATCCGTCCCCGTTGGCCCTCGTCCAGTCTATGATTCGGATGTGGTATATTATCTTTTTTCACTACATATTTTCATTTTCTGATTATACGACAATTACTTACGCCGACCAACTTGACATAGATATTTTTATATAGGAGGTAGTGGAACCGGAAATGCCAATCGACCCTATTGTTGAGAAGTTATACTTAGTTGAACAAGAAAATATTGGCTTGAAAGAAAGATTAAAAAAACTGAAGAAAGGTTGGAAAAAACTGAAAGAGAGAAGATGACCTTGGAAAAGGTTCTTGCCGGTGTCGTCGATAGTCACAAGAGCGAGATGGACGCAATGCGCCTGAAGATTAGAAAGATTAGGAAATATGCAATTAGTAAAGAGGCTTGGTATCATTATGTCGTCGGGTCAATTGTTACCTTTGTTGCGATTTTGATCGCATTTGTTTTTGTTTTTAAATGCATTAATTAGAGAGAGTTTTTATGGATGGTTTCAGTGTGTATTTTTCTGAGAACTATATATGTATGGTCACTATACACTAGTTTGGTATTAACGTGTGATAAACTTTTTGTATTAATTAATTAATTTAGTCATGATGATTTAGCATAATGGTTGTTGATAAATTTATATAATGCAGATGAACCGGCAATGGATGTACAGTGATCGACGTCGTCCCGAATTCCTTAATGGCATGCATAGTTTTCTCAATGTGGCTGAGAAAAACAGGCAGAATGGATTTATTTTTTGTCCATGTAAAAAATGCCAGAATAAGAGGAATTTCCCTAGCTCAAGAACCATACACACCCACCTGTTGCAAGAAGGCTTCATGCCCAGTTATTTTTGTTGGACCAAGCACGGAGAAAGAGGGGTTATAATGGAAGACAATGAAGAAGAAGAGGATAATGATAAGTATCCTATGTTCGATGAACACGGTGATACTTAAATGGGGGAAGATGAGCCTGAACTTGAGGACATTGTTGATGAGTCTGATGATGATCTTTGTCAGGTCATTCGTGAAGAACAGATAAACTGCGCAAGTGAAAACGAGAGGTTGAAGTTGGAGCGCATGTTAGAAGACCACAAAAAATTGTTGTACCCAACTTGCGAAGATGGCCAGAAAAAACTGGGCACCACCCTTGAATTGCTGCAATGGAAGGCAGAGAATGGATTATCTGACAAGGGATTTGAAAACCTGCTGAAAATAATGAAGAAGATGCTTCCAAGAAATAACGTGCTGCCCTGCAGTACATACGAAGCAAAGAAGGTTGTCTGCCCTCTAGGATTGGAAGTGCATAAGATACATGCATGCATCAATGACTGCATCCTCTACCGCGGCCAGCACGAGAATTTAAATGCCTGCTCGGTATGCGGTGCATTTCGGTATAAGATCAGGCGAGATGACCCTGGTGATGTTGAGGGCGACGATCGCCCCAGGAAGAGGGTTCCTGCCAAGGTGATGTGGCATGCTCCTATAATACCACGGTTGAAACGTTTGTTCCGAAACAAAGAGCATGCCAAGTTGTTGCGATGGCACAAAGAAGACCGTAAGGAAGACGATATGCTGAGACACCCCGCTGATGGGTCGCAGTGGAGAAACATCGACGATAAGTACGAGGACTTTGCACATGACGCAAGAAACTTAAGGTTTGGTCTGAGTACAGATGGCCTGAATCCATTTGGGGAGCAGAGTAGCAGTCATAGCACCTGGCCCGTGACTCTATGTATCTATAACCTTCCTCCTTGGTTATGCATGAAGCGTAAGTTCATTATGATGCCAGTGCTTATCCCAGGCCCGTCGCAACCCGGCAACAACATTGATGTGTACCTGAGGCCACTGGTTGATGAACTTTTAGAGTTGTGGGCTGACGAAGGTGTACGTGTGTGGGACGAGTACAAACAAGAGGAATTTGACCTACGAGGGTTGCTGTTTGTTACCATCAATGATTGGCCCGCTCTTAGTAACATCTCAGGACAGTCAAACAAGGGATACAGCGCATGCACACACTGTTTAGGCGAGACAGAAAGTATACATATAGGCAAGAATGTGTACCCGGGGCATCGTCGATTTCTTCCAGACAGGCATCCCGTAAGAAAGAAAGGAAAGCATTTCAAAGGCGAGGCAGATACACGGAGGAAGCCAACGCTCCCTAAAGGTACTGATATATATGACATGGTCAAAGATATAAAAGTAATCTTTGGAAAGGGTCCTGGCGCACAATCTGTTCCAAATGACGCCGACAACCACGTAGCCATGTGGAAGAAGAAATCTATATTCTGGGAACTACCCTATTGGAAATTCCTA
This sequence comes from Alopecurus myosuroides, assembly GCA_028641055.1. NCBI lineage: Eukaryota > Viridiplantae > Streptophyta > Magnoliopsida > Poales > Poaceae > Alopecurus > Alopecurus myosuroides. The sequence continues at coordinate 72,845,609 of CM054058.1, forward strand.
GAGGTTCGCTCTGCGATCGACGTGATGCACGTGACGAAAAATATTTGCGTGAACCTGCTAAACTTATTGGGCGTGCATGGGAAGAAGTCGAGAGATACACCAAAAGCACGGCTGCACCACCAACGTATGCACGAACGAGACGACCTGATGAATCCAGAGAATTTCAAAGGTCTTGCCAGCTACGCTCTTACCAAGGAAGAGAAGGAGATCTTTTTCCAAGTCCTGAGTAGCATCAAGGTCCCGTCTGGCTACTCGTCGAACATAAAAGGAATACTAAACCTGGAAGAGAAAAAGTTCCAAAACCTTAAGTCTCATGACTGCCACGTGATCATGACCCAGTTACTTCCGATTGCATTGAGGGGGCTTCTGCCAGAAAACGTGCGAGTACCCATTGTGAAGCTATGTGCATTCCTCAACGCAATTTCTCAGAAGGCAATCGATCCAGCAACTCTACCAAGTTTACAGAAGGACGTGGTCCAATGTCTCGTCAGCTTCGAGTTGGTGTTCCCACCAACCTTTTTCAATATTATGACGCACCTCATAGTTCACCTAGTCCAAGAGATTTCCGTTCTCGGTCCTGTATTCTTACACAATATGTTCCCCTTTGAGAGGTTCATGGGAGTCTTGAAGAATTATGTTAGAAACCGTGCTAGACCATAAGGAAGCATGGTCAAGGGCTATGGAACAGAGGAGGTCATTGAGTTTTGTGTTGACTTTATTCCTGACCTGAACCCGATCGGGGTTCCTCAGTCGCGCCATGAGGGGAGACTGCGTGGAAAAGGCACGCTAGGAAAGAAATCAACAACATGTATGGACGAGCAATCTTTCAGTCAAGCACACTACACAGTTCTAGTTAATTCCAGCTTGGCGGCTCCATATATCCAGGAACACACGGATATTTTACGCTCGGAATATCCGGAGCAACCTGAAGATTTCATTGCTAAAGAACACGCGAAGACTTTCGGAGGTTGGTTGCAAAGACGTCTGATTAATGACAACATTGTTGAAGATGAGCTATACTTGTTGGCCAAGCAACCATCTTCGACTGTATTGACCTTTAAAGGGTACGAGATAAATGGTAACATATTTTACACGGCAGAACAAGATAAAAAGAGCACCAACCAAAACAGTGGCGTCCGGTTTGATGCAAAAGACGACAACGGGCAAAGGGTCACAGACTATGGTTACATAGAGCAGATATGGGAACTTGACTACGGACCTTCCTTTAAGGTCCCTTTGTTCTGGTGCAAATGGTTCAACCTGTCAGGCGTGAAGGTAGACCCGAAGTACGGAATGACAACAGTGGATCAGAAGAATCTTGGGTACGGCAATGATCAATTCGTCCTAGCCAATGATGTGGCTCAGGTTTTCTATGTGAAGGGCATGTCTAGCAGATCGAGAAAAACAAAAGATAAGGAAACGAATACATCAGACGATGAGCCAAGGCGCCACATAGTTCTTTCAGGGAAAAGAAACATCGTGGGAGTCGAGGACAAGACAGACATGTCAGAAGATTACATTAAATTTGATGAAATTCCTCCCTTCAAAGTCAAAGATGATCCTAGCATTCAGTTAAATGATGAAGATGTTCCATGGTTACGGCGCAATCAGAAGAAAGGCAAGAAGAAAAATAGAAACGGATCGTCCCTTTAGTACCGGTTGGGGACACCAACCGGGACTAAATGGGTTAGGGTTTCGTTTGGACCAATCAGATAGAATCACACGGATCGTGTGTTTGTTTCAACCGCTTGTGAGTCGTTGGATCCGGGGTGTGTTTCTTTCCAGCTGTTGTGAGCCGTTCGATCAGGGCTACGGTGTGTTTCTTTCGAGCTGTTGTGAGCCGTTGGATGAGATGTTTCTTAACCGTTGGATCAAAACCCTAGCTCAACACTTTGTGAGCCAGAGGACCCTATATATAGCCCAGCTTCATACACCGTTCAGTTCATCTCCCAAATACAAAACATCCGGATTCGCCAGCATACGCCCCGCTGTGCATTTGGTATGCATATATGCACTCAGTAGCCACTGCGGGGTTGTATACTGGCGATACCGTTTGTTTTGTTCTACACCCTCCTTTAAGGTTTGATACATCATATACTCAGTTCATCGAGCAAATACAAAACATCCGGATTCGCCATCATACGTCCGGCCGTGCATTTGGTATGCATATATGCACCCAGTAGCCACGGTCGGGCTGTATGATGGCGATACCGTCTGTTTTGTTCCACACCCCCCTTAAGGTTTGATACATCATATACTCAGTTCATCGAGCAAATACAAAACATCCGGATTCGCCGTCATACGTCCAGCCGTGCATTTGGTATGCATATATGCACCCAGTAGCTAGCCACGGTTGGGCTGTATGACGGCGATACCGTTTTTTTTGTTCTACACCACCCTTTAAGGTTTGATACATCATATATTCAGTTCGTCGAGCAAATACAAAACATCCGGATTCGCAATCATACGTCCAGCCGTGCATTTAGTATGCATATATGCACCCAGTAGCCACGGTTGGGCTGTATGATGGCGATACCGTTTGTTTTGTTCTACACCTCCCTTTAAAAACAGAAAGAAGAAGAAAAAGAAATGTGCGCCCCCCTGTACAGGCCTTTAGGACCGGTTGCCGTTAACAACCGGTGCTAAAGACCCTTTAGCACCGGTTGTTAACCGCAACCGGTACCAAGAAAGGCAAGAGTAAGATTGTGACGACCGATTGTCACAGAGGCAGACAGAAGAAGTCACGGTATGGCAGTCACGTATTCAACATCAACCAAGAAAGGCAAGCGTAAGATTGTGACGAAAGGTTGACAGAGGGAAATACTCGCGATATATGTATGTACTTTTTAAAAGTGAGAAACAAAGTACCAGCGGGCTAGTATACCAAAATCAATCTACATGTATGGTATCTCGCTAAATTAATCTATATATATGTATCCACGATATATATGCTCGATGTATCACTTGCGCTCTCACTTCTCGTTGCCTTACTCATTACCCACCCTAACTTACCACAGGCGCATAGACCGCAATATGCGCCTGGGGTAACATTACCGCAGGCGCACAGACAAAATATGCGCCTGGGCTAAGATCTATACCACAGGCGCATACTTTGTAATATGCGCCTGGGGTAAGTTATCAGATTACATTAAATTTGATGAAATTCCTCCCTTCAAAGTCAAAGATGATCCTAGCATTCAGTTAAATGATGACGATGTTCCATGGTTACGGCGCAATGAGAAGAAAGGCAAGAAGAAAAATAGAAACGGATCGTCCCTTTAGTACCGGTTGGGGACACCAACCGGGACTAAATGGGTTAATTAGGGTTTCGTTTGGACCAATCAGATAGAATCACACGGATCGTGTGTTTGTTTCAACCGCTTGTGAGTCGTTGGATCCGGGGTGTGTTTCTTTCCAGCTGTTGTGAGCCGTTCGATCAGGGCTACGGTGTGTTTCTTTCGAACTGTTGTGAGCCGTTGGACGATGTTTCTTAACCGTTGGATCAAAACCCTAGCTCAACACTTTGTGAGCCAGAGGACCCTATATATGCACCCAGTAGCCACGGTCGGGCTGTATGATGGCGATACCGTCTGTTTTGTTCCACACCCCCCTTAAGGTTTGATACATCATATACTCAGTGCATTTGTTCTACACCCCCCCTTTAACACATCCATCCATGTTATGGTGGCGCGTGGCACGGGAGTTGTGACGCGTGGCCTGGAGGGAGCGGTATAAACTGTCGCGCCTCGAGCGCTTCTTCTTCATCCCTCTGCACCGTCGCGCTTCCACCATGCCTCCAAGGAGGAACAGCACCACCGGTTTCCGCGGCGTCCGAGCGCGGCAGAACGGAATGTTCAGCGCAGATATCCGCTGGGGGGATGACCGCATCCCCCTCGGCACCTTTGCGACGGCGACAGAGGCAGCTCGCGCCTGGGACGCGGCGGCCTGGCGCCTCAACCGCCCGCGGTCGCTGATGAACTTCAACGAGTGCCACACAGTCTGGGAAGCGGAGGCCAGGGCGACGAAGCCACAGATCATCACTGCCGCCGACCACCTCCACCTCCGCCACCGCGCGTTTCAGGGCCTAGTCGACGCCAGGGAAGACCGCGTCGTCCGCGAGTATTACCGGAACAACCCGGGGGAGGAGAGCGCCGACGAGGAGCTCTGGCAGACCCGCGCGTCTGAGCGGGCGGAGCGCCGCCTCGAACGCCACCTCGCGTTAGATGCCGCTCGGGAGGCGAGGACGAGGGCGCTGCAAGAGCTTCGTCGGGCCGACCGCGCCGGCGAAGTCTGGGCCTCCGACGATCCGAGGTGGGGGCCTATCTCGGACATACCATCATGCACCTCCGATGATGACGAGGAGGTCACCGACGAGTTCGGCGACGATGATGACCCGGAGGAGGTCACCGACGAGTTCCCCGACGACGACGGCGAGGAGTAGTGTTCGTCTGTTTTCTCTTTTTAATAAAAGAATTTGTATTCCCGCGACACTGCGGCAATCGCTAAATCAATCTACATGTATGGTATCTCGCTAAATCAATTTATATATATGTATCCACGATGTATATGCTCGATGTATCACTTGCGCTCTCACTTTTCCTTGCCTTACTCATAACCCACCCTGACTTACCACAGGCGCATAAACAGCAAAATGCGCCTAGGGTAACTTTACCGCAGGCGCACAGTCAAGAGATGCGCCTGGGATAAGAGCTTTACCGCATGCGCATGTTGTGTACGGTGCGCCTGGGGTAAGTGATCACATATACAGAAACATTAGTTTTTCTGTTTTGTTTTCTTGATGTGTTTTTGTTTGTTTGTTTTGAAATGTGTGTTTGACATAATATAGAAATAGTATAGTTAGGAATTAATATAGAAATAATATCCATTACATAATAATATATACATTACATGATAGTATATCCATTACATACTAATATATCCATTACATGCATATATCGAACACAAGATGCGGTACACAAACAACATCTATGGATCCGTCGAGTAGAAGCGGAACAACTCGTAGGAGACGTATGCATCTATGGCTGCATACGTGATGTTGGTCCAGTCCAGTGGGTTCTTCTCCCACAACCAGTGGTTCTTCTCCCACAACCAGTGATTCTTCGAGGGGAAATCAGTCTTTGGTTTCGTAGCCCTCGTGGATGAAGGCAGTTGCCATGAGAGCCATCCCGGTCTTCGGCCTGTTCAAATCAGCAAAATGGATAAGATCCTGAAGATCAATGTAGTGATCTTCAGGTATCACAATACCCAAGCGCATCAACTTCGGACGGTCTTGCGTGTTGTCAACGCTGCAAAAGTCATACCCCTTGTTGACAAGAAAATCAACAAGTGCCGTAGAATGCTTTGAACTACTGCAACAAAAAAAATTTGATACGTGTACGTGTTAGATATATTGCAACACATGTATTCTTCACATGCAACAAACAAATCGAAGATGCAAGATTGTACGTGTGCGTTACCTTGACCATTGGAAGACCAAAACGGCCTCCTTGAATGCAATCTGGATGACTGCAACATTCCGTTTATCCGCCGTATACTCTAAATCAAGCCCGAAAAACCGGTGTTCTTCGGGAGAGGAGAAATACAGATCGGTCAAATACCCAAGAGCACCGGGGAGCTCCTCGCAATTGTTGGTGTAGAACACGTCGAGACTTTTGCCGCATGGTGTGGCCACATCATATCTCTTAGAAACTTCAGCCATGGTGCTTAGTGGAGGAAGATCAAGAGAGGAAGAAGAAAAGACAGAGGAAGAAGAGAAGAAACAGAGACTCGCGATCGGGCCGGTGCGCACTGTAGCAATAAAACTGCCGCGCGCGGGAGGCGGGCAGTTTGTACTAAGACCTTTAGCACCGGTTGCTAACACAAACCGGTGCTAAAGGCCTGTAGTGGGCGCGCAGTCCTTTTGCACCGGTTTGTGTTAGCAACCGGTGCTAAAGACCCTTTAGCACCGGTTGTTAACACAAACCGGTGCTAAAGGCCTGTAGTGGGGATATATCTCTAGGACTTCGGAAATTTTGGCTCATTTCCCTTCGCGCGTCTTCTCCTATACCACGTACGGCGAAGCCCTGCTCCGGCGCCGCGCCTCCGTCCGCCTCGTCGCCGTACGCCTCGCCTCGGTCCGCCGCGCCTCCGTCGGCCTCGCCTCCGTCCGCCGCGCCTCCGACCGCTCTCTGTCTCCGTCGCCGTCCGCCTCCGTCCGCCTCCGTCTCGCCTCCGCCTCCGCCGCCCCGCCTCTCGCCCCTCGATCGCCGTCGCCGGCCTAGCTAGGTAAGTTTTATTTCGGTTTTTTTCAATTTTGTTTTACTGTTAGAATTTTTAGAGTTAGTGTTAGTGTTTAGTGTTAGAAATTTTTAGAGTTAGTGTTAGATTGTTTTTAGAGTTAGTGTTAGTGTTAGAAATTTTTAGATTTAGTTTTAGATTTTTTTAGAGTTATTAGTGTTAGTGTTAGAATTTAGTGTTAGAAATTTTTAGAGTTAGTGTTAGATTTTTTTAGTGCTTTATTTTGTTTTTACAATTTTGTTTAGTGTTAGAATTTTTGTGTTAGAATGTTGTGTTAGAAAATTTCACTAAGTTAGTGTTAGAAAATTTCAGAAAGTTAGAATATATATATAATTTCAGTAAGTTAAATTTTTTCACTAAGTTACCATATTGTTCCTGTTTAACTTTCATCTTATTTCTGTTATATTTCTCAATTTACTATTTTTTACTAAGTTAGAAACACTAAGGTATTTTACTTAATTATGGAATATTTACTTAGTCCGGGCAGGTTTTTAGTTCATGTCTTTGTTGGACCCGCCGGGGGATGTCCGGGACTGGGCCCCGCCAGGCTGGCATTGGGAGCTCCTTAGTACCGGGGCACGCGGCTTGGTGAGAAATCCGGGTGACGTGGTCGACCCGGATATTCTTTGGTGGCCATCGCGTGGGCCACACTCGGTGCGGAGAGAGCCGGCCCCTGAGGAGGTGGTACAACAGCGTATCAGGGAGGAGGACGAGCACGTCCGTCGCTACATGTACTTGCTCGATAGGCAGTATAGGCAGTATAGCAGCAGTTGGTCGATTATTAGGAGGGTTCCTTACCACGTGAGCTATGACCCTATGAGGGTTCCTTATCTATGGATGCGTAGCACCCGTGACTCAGCACCCCGCGGCTTAGGACCCGGTCGGAGTTAATTATTTTGAGAGATGTCACGAGACTATGTATAAGTGATATTATTCGATCGTGATGTATTAGGGTTAAAAAAATCAACCCGAGCTATGTAACTCTTGGTGTGTCCAGAACTATTATTTCATTAATATGTCCAGAACTATTATTTTATTACTGTATGATGAAATAATTTCGCCAAGTGCCCGATGAAAATTTCGCTAAGTGTTCTTCATTTTATAAATTTTACTAGCAGGTGTTGAGCTATGGATCCCCAAGAACCTGCACATGATCCGCACGCCGATAAACTCGCGGGAATGGGTGAGGCGGAGAAGGAAAGATTAATGTGCGAGATGATTTTTAATAATGCAACGGCCATATATCGTGATGACGACGGTGGACAAGCGTTTAGCAATCAATTTTTGAACGACTCCGGCGACGGAGATCAGAATATAGAAGATGTAGTAGATGATGACGACGACAACGTCGAGGATGAAGAAGTGCCCTCCAGAACAAACTCTGCCAATGTACATCTCAAGTCACTGTTCACGCAACAATTAATTTGTATTGCACTTACTAACGAATCATTATTTTCCCGTTTAGGCGCCCTCCGGAACAGCTAGCGCAAGTACTGAGACAAAGTCCAAACGAGGCCCGGCCGCAAGGTTGAAAGATACCGCAAGGTTCTCGATTGATACAGTTGCTGCTGATGGCAAACCACTGCAGCCCCCAGAAACTTATCGCAAATTCGTAAATCAGTGCGGAGTTGTTGTAAGAGACCTGGTCCCGATCAACTTAATAGAATGGAATAAGCCGAAGACCGGGGCCAACGTTGGAGCTAGTTATGTCGATGAAAGATTGAAAAAAATTCTTTGCGAAATGCTATGGCAAAATTTCAGCGTAGCGAGCGATAAGAAGAAGAAAGTCGAGCAGTGGGCTTTGAAGAAGATGGCCACACAATTCCAGAGGTGGAAGAAAGAACTGTGGAAGAAATATAAGGACGAAGATCCAGTTTTCACTGGGAACCTAGTGAAGATAAGAGACGCTTGGGATGATTTTAAGGCGTACAAGAAATCGGGTGTCTTTGCATCCCGATCGGCCACAAATTCGGAGAATGCGAAGAAGAAGAAATATCACCATATTTTGGGGTCAGGTGGCTACATGACTGCCCTGCCTAGGTGGCGAAGCAATGAAGCTGCGCTTGTGAAAAGAGGTATCATTCCACACACACATGACTGGCCCGATAGGTCCAAGTTCTGGTTGTTCGCGCATGGGGCAACGTTGGACGCTGAGACCGGGATGATTGTTGCTCAGGGACCATGGTCGGAAAAAATAACAAAAGTCGTAGCAGAACTAGATAAGGCAATAGAAGCTGTTCGAAAAGGAACTTTTGTTCCCGATAGAGAGAACGACGAGCTGACGAGGGCACTCGGGAACCCCGAAAAGTAGGGACGAACACGAGGCTTTGGAGCGGATACCCCGTGGAGCCAAGGGTTTGCAGCGGACATTGCCACTTACAGAAGCCGTGATAGAAGCAAGAAAAAAGACGAGTGAACGGATATCGACATTAGAACAAAAGGTGGATTTTCTCTTGAAGAAAGGGGGACACCCTCTACCTGACACTGAAGAGGAGGTAGAACATCGTCCTGCACCTGATCAGCTGCAAATAGAAGACGATCATGCCGTCCCATCTCAGCATAGAAGCAGCGTGGGTTCCACGCACCTGCAGCTAGAAGACGGTCGTGCAGTCGAACCGTCGGCGCCTCACTACCCCGTGGATGATATCACGGAGAAGACAAACTGTGAGATACATATGCCAATGGGGAACATATCCTTCAGGGTGGCGTCAGGCTATGCTTTACCGAATCAACCTGGAGCAACCTACCATGGTGGTCAGATTCCAGCATCCCATGCTCGTGTCGGGTTGTCAACAATTACGCCGGGATGCCATTCAATTGAGCTCAGTATTCCTGGAGGTGAAGGCGAGAAGACACTGGGAGAAATGGAGCTTGGTATCATCTTGTGGAATAAGAAACACATCGTGTTCCCTAACTCGGCGCCAAGGCCACCGACTCCTCCAGGTACGAATGCACCATACCTCCATCAATTACTGAATGTTGCACCACATGTTATCTTATTTTTAATAGTTTTTTCACTTTCGTACAGAGAATGCACGACCTCCAAGTCCACCCCCAACGAACCTCCAAGTCCACCCCACAACGAAGATTGGCCGGAGCCCGAGGCCGAGGGTCCATCGCCCGTGCACTCCCGTGAGCCGACGGATGCGCCCACTACGGGTACGACAAAGCAGAAGCTGCAGTTCAGAAGAAACGGGACTCCTCCCAATAAGAGACCAAGGAAATCCAAGAAAGTCAAGAGTCCCCCGAAGTTACCAGGCTTGATGACTGAGGAGGAACTAACCAAAACCAAGGCATGGTTCGCACAGTTTCCCCTGAAGCCCCCTCCAGACCACTGGAAGGAAACTCTGAAGGACATCCCAAAGTGGAAAATTGAGCGGACCGTCGACAACTTATATTATCCTTTACCGCCGCCACCGCCGCCCCTTTCAGACTATGAACGGTATATTGAAAAGAAGCACGCCGCACAGATGAAGCAGGCGGAGCAGACGAAATGCGGGAAACAAGTTCCCCAGCTCGGACAACAAGAAGCACAGTCAGTTGGCCCGCTCAAGGTCTTATCTGACCAGGCTTCAGTGTCCTGTCCACGCATGGGCGACGTGGGTTACGCTATTGCTGATGTGGTATATAAATACAAGCCCGGGCACCCTCTGGTCGAAAATCCTACTGCTCTAACAACCCAACTACGGAGTTTACATGATTGGCATTTGGAGGCCGCAAGGCAAGAGAGAGACTGTATCATGGCTCAAATTCAGGATCAACACTACTTCGGAGATTACGGTGTCGAGCTTGGGTTCGATGATTTCTTCCAGATGTACAATCAACGTGCCCTCGACAAGTCTATCCTCAGCTGCTACTGTTTGTAAGTGATTTATTTGTGTAATTTAATTATTTAGTTAAGCTCGCGTTCGTTGCCCGTATAATTATCACTCACGACATTCTTTTTGTACGCTACTATGCAGAATGAAGATTCGTGAATGCAGACTGGCAGGAATCTGGGACTTTGAGTTCATTGACCCGTATTCGTATCATCAAAACACAGTAGAAAAGTTCAACAAGACTACACCGGATGATTTGCTAAGGTTTTTGAAGCGACAAAATACCAAAAAAGAAATACTTTGGCCCTACGGATTCAAGTGAGTGTTACTGTCTTGTAGACATTCCATTTTGCTTACCTGATGTTAAGTGTAATTGATGAGTATGCATGACTGCGTGTGTACACGTGCGCAGCGGCCAGTTCATATTGTTCATCATTAGAATCGATAGAGGACAAGTTGAAGTCTGGGACTCGTTAAACTGGGGCGCTGACAGATGGAAGAGCGCGCGTCAGATGCTTCAAAAGTATATATATATCAGCCTCTTTCGTTCATCGGCCTCTTTTTCGTTCATTCCCTGATATCAAGTAAGTAATAATTAACTCTTCTATTCATTTTTCTTTTGTCGCCCAGGGTTTGGCAAATGTTCATCAAGGAAGAACCCGGTACATGGGCAGACAAGCTCAACTTTCAGATTAACACAGTAAGTAGTACTACGTACCCTGATTTAAATACCATTACCATTCTCTTGATTATTATTAATTTGACTGAATTATGTTTCTCGTATATAGAAAGTCTCGCAACAACCACAGGGAACTGATTATTGTGGATACTACGTTTGCGAGTTCATTCACAGGAAGATCAATGAGAAATCCCGTACTACCAGAACTCTAGAGGTACGTAACCGGATCTTCACAACTTTATTTATGTTGCCATTAATTATTTTTAGTTTTGTTCATAACTTAATTGTTTTCATCTACTTCTTTTCAAGATGGCACGAAAGCGGGCGCAGCTCAAACCAATCGACCGTTGCAAGGCTATTGCAGAGGAATTGGCAGGATTTCTTCTCACGCAAGTCATAGCAGAAGACGGAGAATTTTTCCATCCTATGAACCAATTATAGCCAGCTCCCTTCTCTATGCAAGTATACAACTATTCAAAACGAACTTCAGATTATGTAATTCTCGGTCGATTACATGTATATATATATGTACTACTATTTGGTGCATCAACATTTAACCGCAAACAGAAACGGAAACACGTAAACAGAAACCCTGAAAATACGGAACACACCCTAAACCCTAAACCCTAAATACGGAATTGAAAACCCTGAAAAGAAAAAAGAAAAAAAAAGAGAAAAAAAAACTTTAGGACCGGTTGGTATTACCAACCGGTTCTAAAGGTCCTCCGCCTGCGCGCTCTCTTCGGCGCCCACGTGGAGGCCTTTAGAACCGGTTGGTGACTGACCGGTTCTAAAGGGGGGGGGGGGGGGGGCTTTAGTCCCGGATACGTAGCACCGGTTTTGTATCCGAGTCCAAAGGCCCTTACAAACCGGTGCTACTGGCCTGTTCTCCACCAGTGATCGTAGTCTTGATAGTGACAAATGCGGCTCAGCCGAGCCTTGCTGGTGCCAAATCGGGCAACCATAGACCTACTCCCATAGTCTCGTGCCTTACATACTATAGGACTTTGATCTGTGCTCCCTTTCTCGGGACCATAGCAAAGCATTCTTTAAAACAAGAGCATCCTTTCTCTTTTCAGAGCCAAGGAAAACAATACCTTTCTATGGATCATACGGGCTATCTTCAGCCACGGTGGCTGGTTGCACACTAGAACATTACATGATGTGTAGTTTTTCGATGGTAGTGCTATTTCGTTGGTTGGTCTATGTGGCAACATTACGTTTTCGTTGAGATGTAATAATTGTTTTCTGTGCGCTGCGATGAATACGATGCAATAAAGGGCTAGATGCAGAGGCCGGGCTTTCCGTTTCAAAAATAAAATAAAATGGAAAATCAGTTAGATCTATAAACCCTAATTTATGACAGTATCTTCTACAGTAAAAGGAATACTTATGTGTTAACATCCTAACGTGTACATCGATCGATAGGCTCAACCAAATCACATATAAATAAAAATATCCTGAATGTCATAGTTAGCTCGCACAGTTGTGTGTGGAGCAAAATAAAATAATAAAAAAGACAATCACTTTTGCTGCGTCATCACTAATATGTTCACCCATGAAATCATTACTGAACAATAGAAGGCATGCGGGTACTATCACTCTTACAACAATGTTTTCTTTTTCTTTTTTAACGAAGGGCAGAAGTGTTGCTTTGATTGTGACTATGGGAGAAAAAGAACAGACGAAAAAATTCTCAAGGAAAGAAGGAACAAAACTAAGAGGAACTACGGGAAATAAAGAGAAAAACATCAGATGATCAGAAGGTTTTGCCACTGGCCTAAGACGGAGCCAAGCTAGTCTGGCTCTTCGATGAGGGTCAACAGGGATCGACGTCGAGCATTCACCGAGGGTCTCGCCTATTAGACGATAGCTTGGAAGCTGGAACAAGACTCGCGGTGTGGAAACCTTCCGTGGACCCTGGCATTCCAATCCATCCACAAGGACCAATAGACTAGAGCGGCAAAGGAACTCCAAATCTTTGTCAGGTCCTTATCAATGTGGCGATACGAGGTCTCGAGCCAGTCCACCAAGGAACTGGTGTTTAAAGTTGGTCCAGAATATGTGGGAAGCGGAGCATCGGGACACGTCGCGAATAGATGAACGGCGGATTCCAGCAAGAGAATGTTGCAGAAATAGAGCCAAACAAGCCGGTTTTTTCCAGCTGAATCATGACTCACATTTCATTTGTTCATCGAAGTCTTGGCATCCGGTGGCAGCAGCGTGGGTGTCTTGGTTCCTTATTATAGTTTACTCTGGTTGCAGAGGATAGATAATCCACAGCTCTCGTCTCGCTGTCGCTGGCTCTGTCGGGCTCACGCCCAGCATGGACGTCCCAGCCGATATTGGGGTCACCATAGTTCATTTAACAGGACACACGGGGCTCACACAGTTCTGCGCGCGAGATCCAGTGAAGGCGCAAGTTATCCATTGACCATTACGACAGCTCGTTGTGACGCTAGTCAGCCTATTTTATAGTTGGCCGTGACTTAAGTATTTTCCGTGGACTAGATCGCCTAGGAGTATTACGGAAAGGGGTGCAAGTAACAATTCATTCTGCGTGCCTCTCGTTCCCAGCAAACTAAAAGTGGTGCTAGTGTATTTGATAGTACTATCTGTTTCCCCTAACTAAAAGTGATCCATTATTTGGTATGGGGAGCTGGCGACTGGAAACGGGCAAAAGAAGAAGGCTGAACATAACGCTACTATACGGAGGCTGTGTGCATCTCAAGGGCGCATAGGGCAGCAAAAAGTTGGGAAAGACTTTACCCATCCATTAATAAAAATCAATATTATGTACCGTTTGGTTCAGAAAAGCCGTGGATTTCGACAACTACAGTGGGTGAGCAGACCCAAATAAAAATTCAAACACACCTGTTTATTGATATATATAAATGGAAACAATAATTAATATTTTTAATTTGATTGCGAGATAAATATACACGTACACATTTAAAGTATGTAATACGCTGATCGAAACATGTTCAGCTACATTCATGACGTGTTTTCATCTTTTTTAATAGTTTAAACATGAAGCCCTAAGGTTTGATAAAATGAGATGTGAGATATCTATTGAACCTATAAGTCGAATACACTTTCTCCTAAATGTGCCAGATTTGGCTCAAATAATGTATTAGAACCTATTATGATTTCAAATGTAGGAGGAAATGATTATGGCTTATTAAATTCCACATATTTTCCAAAAGTTATTAGCAATTTCAAGTTAATCGGAATTATTTTAATGTATACAATATTATGTTTTTTATAGTTTATTAAATTCCCAAATTTGAAGATAAGGTCATAAACTATTTATTCATGGTTATTATCCTTACGACATCGTTAAATTCTCTTTAATATCGAAAACAAAAACTAGGAAATTTAGTTTTTATAAACTTTAACTAACCATTTGATTTTAATAATTAAATTCCATATCCAAGAATACTTTAATCAGTAGTACCTTGTTATTAAATTTAATTAAGACTATTTAACAATTTAAAGTAAAATGCCGGCATATTAATTTAAATAGGAAATATTTATTAAATTTACTGGGACTAAAAATGTTCCGGTGTTGAAATGATAAATGCAAGATGTTATGTGGAAAATGCATGATGTGTTGTTGTACGTCCGGTGTCTAAACGCTATATCTCCTAGGCGCGTAAGCAATCCACAAGTCGTGGCCCTCTCAATCGTCATGTGAACGACCTCGATGATCATGATGAACATCTGTGGTTATAGAGGATCTCCCATGTTCAACCCTTGCTTGTTGAAAATCTTTGCCCCATTCCAACCATTTAGTAGCACACTTGTGGAAGCTGAGGGGCACATGCAATGGCTATTAGGGCGTCCCCCAACCCCATCTTCTTCAACAACTTCACGATAAAAGCCCAACTGACTGTATCAAACAGTTTTGTGATGTCTAGCTTTAGGAGCACCGAATGCACAATGGCGCACACCCATCAGCTGTGGAAGCAACATTGCAATTTGGCAAGCTAGGATCTTTGCCACCAACTTTGTGAAGTTGTGAATGAGACTGATAGGTCGTAAGTCCTTCGACTTTTCTGCTCCTGCCTTCTTGAGCAGCAGCATGATGAAGTCTTGGTTTACAGCCCAAAAACCATGCATGTCCTGTCTCGCCAGTGATATGAAGGTAGCTATAACATCCTCCTTGATGATGCTCTAGCGGTCTATAAAGAATATGTGTGTGAACCCATTTTGTACACGACACTTATCCAAAGGCATCCCTCTAATTGCGTGCCACACCTCATATTTGGTGAACTCATAATCAAGGTAAATCAGCTCCATCATAGGGAGTTAAAGAAAATTTAGATGCATCGAGAATTGTCTGTCTACTTCCACACCGGGATGTCTTCATAGAAAGCATCTAGGGATTCTTCCTTCACCTTATGTCCTTCCTAGCTTACCCCTACCACCATAAGGTGCCCGATAAAGTTATTTCTTGACTTCCTAGAATTTGGAAAAATTTAGGGCACGTGTGTCCCTCGCGGAACCACACGGCCCAAGTCCTTTCTGTTGCTGACAATCTTTCTAGGGAGGCGAGAGCCAAAAGCTTCATGTTCAACACCCGCCTTAGGGGCCTCTCTTCCACTGTTAGTGCCCTCGACTCCATTTCCACATCCCACCGCAAAATCACCTCATTTTCTACTAATATCTAAATCTTAATGTTGCAGATAAATTTACTGCTCCAACTAGCGAGGCGCTTGGCCGTCTCCCTAAAATTTTTATGTTGTAATTTAAATGGATTGACCTTATGCTCCACCTAACTCAACGCCTTCTTAACGTTTTTCCAAAAAAATTGGGAATGAAATATGTGTTCTCTAGGCTGATGTGGAGCAACACATAGAATCAAGGGACATTGGTCAGAAGGAGCCAATGAACCTACTGAATGGAATGCATAGAGGAAGCACTCCTCCCATCGAGGGTTGAGAATACGCTATCAAGCCTCTCCAGCATAGGATGTTGCCGCTCGTTAGACCAGTTGAATATTTGAATGTTATAGTTAGTGGATAAATTGTCCATTAATATCAAGCGCCTGGTCCACATGGTAACATCTAAAAAAAATATTATTGTTACATACAATTATTAAAATTCCCGCTCTAATATACGACAACCTAGAAAATCTCATATTATAAAAAATTAGGAAAATCAATATACATGTATAATAAAGACCGTTAGGACTTAGTTGAGGGTTAAGTTAAGAGGTGTCACGTAAAACATTAAACATGTATTAAAATAATAGTTTCGGCTCATGGAGAACTCCCGAATCCTAACCAATAATAGATCCTTCTCGAATAAACGATCTTCTCCCAACACAAAGCACCCACCACTTCAAACAGAAAGCAACAATGACACTCACATGGGCAGAGGTCGCACAAGGCCAGAGATACACCGCTAATGCACTAAGCATCATAAATATTGCAAAACAAACGTTTTCTTGAATTCCAAATAAAATAACATGTATTATAACAAACTTTTTCTTTAATCCTAAATGTATGATTCCATGATAGTCCAAATGTATGATTCCATGATAGTCAAACTCGTTGCGTATGAAATCATAAATGAATTCCATGACATCACTCTACACAAAGGACGCTGGAATAAGAAAATATTGATGATGCGTTTTCATCCCTTCTGAAATAAGAAAATATTGATGATGCGTTTTCATCTTCCTTACGCTATTTGTTGTTGTGTTTTCATACATGTCATTTTTTCTTTTTTTAATTGCTATTAATGAAAAAGTATTTCTTTATATTACATCAAATTGATGGATTCATAACTATTTGAAAACTAGACCAACTTGTGTATATACATAAATGCTACCATGAGAAAAATCGGGCAGATCTAGTCCCCTTGTTGGAAACCGCTACCTTTTATGATATGCTGTCCCTAATGTCTGATGTTCCTGAATCCTTTGAACTTGCTGAGGAAAATTGTGGACTTCTTCAACTACCAGCAGTGCAACAACAAATAGTGCAACATTACTACATTCTATGAGATGATGTGATGTGGTCCTGAATGCCGCTCGTTCCCAACTGAGTACATGTGTCCAATTCCAATTTGGTATACACACGACCCCCGAGAGTGCATGTTCTTTCATGATGTTGTGGTGTTACTTCTACTGCTAACTGCTGTGGTAAAATGAGCCATGATTGGTGACGGGATTTATAATACAAGACTACGACCAACCATAGGATACATGTATGCAGTGGGCTATATAAGGGCAGAGGAACGAATGGATAATGGTCATAATAGCAGCGCTGCTTCAACAACTGAAGATAGAGAATAGTGATACAACATCCAAGCTTACACCTGATCATTTATTAATTATAGTACATCTACAAAGCCATACAAGTACAATACTATTTAACAATATTTTAATCATTTTTATGAGTTTAATGCAACCGTTAAAGAGTATTTTTACATCTACTTTGTAAGGTTGAGTACATTCATATCCGATGGATAAAATCTTCTTAGTATTAAAGGAATAGAATGTTGAACATAATTCATTTTTTAATTAGAATCCCATCAATTACAATATATAATTAAACAATAACCATATACAATAAGACTCGTAGGTTTCTATTTTCCGATATTTATCCTCCGTGTTTTGGTAGCGCGAAGCATGTCCAACCTAATTAGCATCAGGCACAAACAAAAAAATCATGTTTACTTTTGTATTTTTTTCGAGGATGTTGATGACTAAAATGTTTTGGCAGTATAATACCCTGTCTAGTGTGCCTTGTCATACATCACAAATACAGGTCTTGTGCACCCTACTTAGCTCATTAGAACCATCAGGGTTGATTATGTATCCATCCAAACTAAGAAACAAAACCAAGTGATTTGTTTTTTTACTTCGGTCTTTTTTCTGTAATGTCGATGAGTAACCGTTGTGGCACTATGCAGTGCCCTGAGGGTCTTGTGAGTTATATACACAAGTACAAAAAAATTCCATCCTACTTGGCTCACAACAACCTTCGTATAAGACTTTACATCCTTTTCACCCATCATTAATTATTTTTGTAAACTCTTGCTTTCCATTGCCTAATAGTATATGTCTCATGTGCACATATGTAGAAGTGATACGTGGTGTACGAGGGTAGGGTTCCATAGGTCAACAACGAGTGGTAAGACTATCACAAGCAAGTGAACGAGTTCAGCAACAACGACTACAGAGAGTACAAGCATAGAGGGGTGGCGGAAGCGAGATGGTCTAAGCACCTGCAACGGAAAGAGAATAAGAAGAACCGTATGATCATATTTATCGCAATCCCTGTCTTGCTCACCGTGATTGTGCTTCAATTGTATTTATTGTAAGTTTAGGTGACTATTTTCTTTTCTAGAAACAGGCGTTCGCCCTGCTTTATAAATAAAGTATAACGGCCAGACTGATACAATTTGATGAGGGGAACCTCTTACAAATTAGATAAAAAAAGTAAAACAAAGAGGACCAAACTTGCCACCAAGGACACCGGAACAAGCCCCGACGCACGAGGCTCCATGATGACGCCCCCAAAGGGTAACGACGTGATATGTCACCGCTGTCCAGACCAAAATGGCCAAGGGTTTTCAACGGGAGCCCTAACGTGGCGACTGTAGCCACAAAAGCGCCCCAAAAAGGGTAACGATACCCGCAGGCATCGCTGCCATTGGCGTTGAAGCGTAGAGCTTTCGGTCAGAAAAACGATGAAAGCACCCGGAGCCTGCATTGCATGGTGTCGAACCTGGGCGCGAGGGCGCATCGCCCGCAACCACACATGGCGATGATCCTGACAACCTGTCCGCCCCGAAATTGGCCTAGAATAGTAGGTCACAAGGCCACAAGGCCCAGATCGGGCGCTCCCTGCAGCGATCTGAGCCGGCCACCATAGGTACTCCTACCGCCGTCCAAGACCATGAAGCACAAGCCCGGAGATCCACCTTGACACCACTCATCGACGCCGTACAGTACCAACCAGCACAGGGGATGAGATCTAGGCCACCACAGAGCACCGCCGCCGACCATCCCTGGCCCGCACACACTAGTAGAAATAGGGCCTTTGATCCGGAGCATTAGTCTCGGTTGCATTACTATCCGGGAATAGTGTTCCGGTTCCATGGCCCTCGGTCGTAATAAAAGGCTTAGACAAGCTCGGTCCAAACGGGACCTCTAGTCCCGATTTGTAACACGGCCCAGAACTAGAGGGTTCTGTCCTCATTCTGACAGGAGCGAGAACCTCTAGTCCCAGTCTGTGTTACGAACCGGGACTAGAGGTCCTGTGTTCCTATATAACCGGCCCTGCCCCTTCCCTCTCTACTCTGTTTTTTCCATTTTGGAAGTGAGAGGTGTGTGCTACTTTGCTTCTCATTTTGTATGCACTAGAGGTGTTCGATGAAATTCCCGACCTAGCTAGCTTCTTTGATCTCCCCTGTTTTTCACCACCGAGCTCGATTTTATCCCTATTTTCTCCACGATTGATGGTGTCGCCTCTTCTATTGGAGTGTTCCAAGAGGTTAGCACCTAAACCTAGCTAAGTACTAATTTTGGCATCGTGATTGCGTTTAATATACTTATACAATAACGCAGCTGCCACGACAATGGATGTATTGTTCTGAACGACGCTCTAATGGGTTCATTAATGGCGTGAAAGATTTCCTCCGTGTGGCTAATGCGAACAAGAAGAATGGTTTTGTATTATGTCCATGTAGTGTCTGTAAGAATCAGAATGATTACTCTGACTCAAAGATCCTTCATATCCACCTGTTTCAGTTGGGTTTTATGCCGAGCTATAATTGTAAGAACCTAGTATTGCCATTCATAAGATCCGTGTAGAACAAGTTAACAATAAACACTCCTGAATCTGTTAATTTCAGCACAATCAAATCTTGCTCATTGGTTAGAGAAACATTCATTAATCTCTCTACTAAATGAAGCCACTAACTCCACTTATCCCCATGCAAAACCCACCTAAATTCAATATTTAGCTGGGCATTGTCATTATTTTGCTGGACTACAATATTATATAGAGAAGGATACTACATGGCCAATGGTGTTCCGTCCCACTATGAATCCTCCCAAAATGTAGTAATCTCGCCGTTACCAATAGAAAAGGATATCCGATCAAAAAACTCTTTCTTAACCCCCAGAATCCCTTTCCAGAATGGAGAATCCGTTGGTTTTGCATCTGACTTGAGCTAGAGGCGAGCCTCTAATATACTTGTTGTGTAACAACTCATGCCACACCCCATCCACGGTCAATAGTATTAATATGCACTTTGCTAGCAAACATTTATTCTTGACATCAAGGCATTCAATCCCCAAACCACCTTTATCTTTAGGACGACACACAACACTGCATTTGGAAAGAACCGTATTTATAATGCTAGAATTTTTTTACACCACCAGCTTTAGAACATTTGAATATTATTGAAGTTCTAAACACAATCACTCCAGATTCATAATAGTAGAATATTATTGAAGTTCTCAATAGAAGAACTACACTAATCCTTAACTCTCTCCGGCTCAACTATCGGAGCGCTCCCTGATGAGGTCAAAGTAGATGGTCCCACACCGTTCCAAATAAGGAGGTCCACTTCTCCTCGTTCAGGATGACCACCCTGTTGCATCTGTCTTCGACCGCGGTGGCATTAGACGGTGCTTCTTCCCTAATGACGGCAGGGGCCCTTGGGTTGCTTGCAGTGCAGGGGGCGGAGGATGGATGCTGGGTCGGCGGTGTGCGGCGATAGTGGCCGTTGCGTGCAGTTTGGCAACGATTATGCAGCAAGCAAAGGTTGAGTCATGGCTCATGCTTCACTAGTCGGTCTCTCCAGGTTGTCCCATGTGTTCTTCTCTGTTTTATCATGTTGTTGTAGAATCGGGTTGCTCTGGAGCATGTCCCGCATGTGACGAACTGTTGGCATGGATGAACATGGGTGCCAGCGTTTGTTTACGGTGAGGGATTCAGGTTGTCGAAGGTGAATCTTGAGTCGCTCGCTCAACAAGGAGGAACCGAGGAGTGATGAGATGACACTCGATGGAAACCTCGACGGTGGTTCTTCAATTCAACGACGTGTGTGTTTGCTCAATATTGCCGTGTTCCATGACAACATTTGTATATTTGTAGCGGTTTCGGCCTGTTTTTTCACTAACTAAATGTTCTAACTCTATTTTTCCCTAAAAAAAGAACATTACAAAACTTTTGCCTCCATTCAGAACAAAAATCCCTCGATGGCAGCCAATTGTGGAGTTCAAACGTAGGTTGGCAGGCTGAGCACTGCACATTTCTTAAGTAACTGCCCGAGCTGAAATGATCTAAGCAAAACTTTCATTTTGCCAGCTACAGGGAGTTCTCTCAAACGCACGTGGGCAAGCGAACCAGTAGAATTGTTTGCTAAACAAAAATGTCATGGTGTTTCCCATTAAGAGCCTTCATGCCATTCAATGTACGACAGGGTCCAGCACTTGCCTTATCAGCAGTAGGCTTTGCGTTCCTCGGTGCCTTCCGTTCCAACTACTTCTAGCCAGTTGCCCGTGGTGTCTGGTCCTCAACCCCATCATGTTACAGCAGAATTTAAGTAGGCATCTCTAAATGGAGATGTGCCCTTTAGGCCGTCCGTAACGCGTCGTGTCTACCTGCCGTTTCTAGCTGCATGCTCGGTTTTTAGATACGGATCCTCAACGAGTCCGTAATGCAAGTGTTGTATGTAAGCAGATTCTGTTTTGGATCAATAATATTGTATTAATTATGTGGTCCAGCTGTGGCACTTTGAACAACCGTACGTCTGCATGTTTCTATCTCCACGCTGCAGCCCCAGCTATGCGCTCATCCGTCAGCAGCCACAAAAGATCACGGAAGTTAATGATTCTTCTCGGGCCGCATGCTAAGAGCCGTATCTCTGTATACATACGGCATCCCTCTCTTTCATCTTTAATATGGCTACCACGTCAGACTTTTGCTTTGCTGGCAGGGCTAAGAACCGATCCAACGTGGAGCATTACAGAAGGCCTTAAAGAGAGGCCAAGACACGTTTGTGGCTTGGTAGGACGACCAATGAAAAATTAAGCCCATATCTTAAGAAAATTGAAGTCGGGACACTGATGCTCTCAAATTCAATGTTTCTCAGCAACCAATCAAATACACATAATATATAAGCGATATCTCCTAAAGTATGACACAATAGGAATCAGCGAGGGTATACATAGAGCTTGGTCAACAATATGTCTACCACACAATAAGACCGTCGCCACATGAAATTGATTATCCAGCAAATTGCACAATGCATACCACCTGAGTGTGGCAGATTACGTGATTGCGCATACATGTTCGGGCTGTGCTTCCTTGTCCCCCCTCCCCAAATGTTAAAAAGGGCAGCATGGTCTTTTATTACAATAAATTACTAGTAATTAGTTGCTAAATTAGATTCGACTCCGCCAGCCTGCCGAAACACATATGCAAGTATGACCATACCGACCGTAAGTATACTAACTATCACATGTCTATCGCTAATTCCGTATGTATATACATGGATGTGTATACGTACAAATCCTTGTGTATTCAAACTAGCACAGTGACCCTCGCAAATGCGAGGGAATCAACTATATTGTATCCAAAAAGTACTCTTTCATTTAATGCATATATTTTCTTCTTTTGTTTGTCTCTATTGCTTAGAAAATACATGACGTTTTATATATGGATATATTTATAGCTATATAACTTTGATGTATTTTGTATATGAATTAGATTATGTTGCAAAGAAATAACAACAAAGTTCACAACATATGTTAGAAAAAAATCAAGTGATGTGAATTCATTTTTTTCTATTTAACCGTTTTAATAAGTAAAATGTAGAATTCTTAACGCACCAACTAAACTAACCACAACCTACACGTACGTCCTCTATATCAATTGATGTATGCCCTCTAGCATAGTTCTTCAATATAACACCATTCGATAGTTTTGGTCATTATTATACATGGTCAGCCAGTATGATTGTCAGTATCCTGCTTGATACAAAAATGTAAGTTTTCCTTAAAATTATTGGTATCATATACAATTGGATTCATATTTTTTATATATTTTTTTTACAAAATAATGTGAAACACAACCTCAAAACTTCAGTTATACTAATCAAATAGTTTTTTCTTATTATTCCATCAAATAAATTTTTTCTTATCACTCATGAGCTTATTTTTATAAGATCTCAATCATGCATATATTCAATAAAAATTCCAAATGATTCACATCAACTTCAATGTATCAAAAGAGTTACTTCTCATCTTATGGACATTAGAAGAGGTATATACAGTTTTGGTACCACAACTTGCATCCGATGTGCAGTTTAGTCCCACATGTTGCAAAACGTGCAAGCGCAGTACCACAACTTGATTAGCCGGGATTAATTAGTCACTTGGGTCATAAGCATGTTGCGTCAGATGCTGACTGGACGATAGATTTGCGCTTAAGTCCATGAGAGAAGAAGAAATATCTGTCCGGAGCCCTCCACGCGTGGCAGTTAGGATTTAATAAAACACTTGCACGTGAGTCCACAATATCCCGTGATTGGTTATTTCCTTTCTATTCCTTCCTGTTTCGTAGGAAGCAGATCGCTAGGAGTTGGCGGCGGCCACCTCGAGTAATTCATCTGTGCGGGCGATTGTGTGCACATGCCGGGGAGATGCGGTACCGTCTGCAAGAAGAAGACCCGCCGGCGTATGGTAAGGCAAATCTTCTCTCCCGATCCTTGTTTTTTCCGATTGGCTGCGGTGGGTGTTGGCAGGGTTGAGCATCTATAGAGACATGTTGAGTTAGTAACGCTGCAAGCCTGCCTTGCTGGATAAAATTTTAAGGAAGCGTAAAAAAGAGAGAACGTATACCTTTATCAGCTCAATTAAAGTAATTAGTAAAGTCAGAAATTTTTGCAATTTCTGCTACAGTAACTGAAGATGTGATAATTTGTCATTCTCCCATTTGATGTAAAGCTTTTACATATATTTTTTCCTTAAATCAGATGCCGCCAAGCTTCTGTTTGCATCATGCTATTGAATCTACCAGTAGATATATAAGACTTATAGTTAATGTACCGCCAAAGAATAGACTTTGATTGATGCTGCAATCAATTCCATGTTTCTCATACATTTTGCTTTGATCTGCTAGAAGCTTTCTCTCATCAGTGATTTCTAATGTGTGCTATAGTTTTCAATCCAGGAGAAGACAACAATTTGTTCATTGTTGCGGTACACCCCAATGGGTTTTTTTATGGTTTAAGTGACAACTTGGAACATGTTTCTGCATCAACTGCATTCTTTGATAATTGCACTGCTGATACTTGGTCTATTAAATGGATTGACGAAATTCTGCATATTCTGGACAACAATAGAGATGGGAGACTCCATGTCTATTGGTGTTTGCCAGGGAAGGACATAACAAATGGATTGGTACTTATTGAGAAGCATGCACAAATTGTTGAAATGACCAGAGCAATCAAGTCAGATAGGACACTTATCTTATATGTAGATCACACAAACTTCCTCCAGCATTTGAGATCAGATGTAGTAAACAGGTATATTCCTATGCCCTCAAAAATTCCACCAACACCTGCATGTGCTGTAGCTGAAGCTTCTAGTTCACATACTGTGGTGCGAACAGAAATGGGTAACGATCCTGTTTCAGAGAATGTTCAGTTAGATGTCAGTGACAATGACCACGACAACGACTTTGAGTTTTATGATAGTGATTATGATGTTAAAGATGGTGATAACGATCTATTTGTCGATAATGTTGATACATCCGTGAATGATCACAATGAGAAGGAAATGTGTTAGGAACAGGAAGATGATGATGCCCTTGAGGACGATGATATAAATCTTGCCGAATGAGATAGAGACAAGTTGAAGAAAAAGTTCAGGGCATTTAATCCCGAGGTCGACATGGATAATCCTTCTTTCAAACTTGGGATGGTGTTTAGTGGTGTTGAGGATGCAAGGAAGGCATTGACAACATACAGTATCAGAAATAGGGTACAAGTGAAGAAGACAAAAAATTATAGAAGAAGGTTAGAAGTTGTGTGTGCTCCTGGCTATACATGGTTTCTGAAATCATCAAATGATAGAAGAAGGTCAGGCGGGTTTGTAATAACTGCATATGAAAGCACTCACACATGTGAGGCGGGCTGGCCACTTAAAGCAATTACTTCCAAAATTCTGAAAGAGAAGTTCATGCATGAGTTCATAGACAACCAGAAGTTAGACCTGCAAAGCTTTGCTGCAAAGGTGTTACGGGAATTCAAAATGTGCCCAGACAGGTGGAAGCTAAGTAGAGCCAGGAAAGATGCATTGCTAGAAATACATGGCGATGAGGAAGCACAGTTCAGGTTGTTGATGGATTATGGTCAAGAGCTTAGGAGGAGCAATCCTGGTTCTAAGTTCTTCGTTACCACAAATTCAGTAAATAATCGTGATAGTCCAGACCATAAGGAGCATTTGGCAACGGTATATTGGAGTTATGATACTTGCAAAAGGGGTTTTCTTGCTGGCTGCAGGCCTTTCATATGTCTAGATGGGTGCTTCATCAAAACAGGTACAAAGGTCATCTATTGACATCGGTAGGAATTGACCCAAATGATTGCATCTTTCCCATTGCATTTGGGCTAGTAGAAGTTGAATGTACTAGCTCCTGGGAGTGGTTCCTCACCAATTTAAGGGATGACCTGAACATCACCAACACATCTCCCTGGACAATTATGAGCGATAAACAAAAGGTATGATTTATACATTTACTGTAGTTTTTCCTACACATTTTATTTCACATGGAAAATAATTTCCTATATTTTTTAGGGTCTCATTAATGTTGTTCAGAAGGTGTTCCCAGACGCAGAGCACAGATTTTGTGTGAGGCATATGATCCAGAACTTCCAAAGGGCTGGACATAGAGGAGAAACATTGAAGAATGGCGTGTGGGCTATTACGAGGTCAACAAATATTCCAAAGTGGCAAAAAAACATGGACAAGTTACAGGTTGACAGTGAAGAAGCTTTTGGGTGGATTGAACAATTAGTGCCTAACACGTGGATAAAGACATTTTTTAGTGAATTTCCAAAGTGCGACATGCTTTTGAACAATCATTCAGAGGTGTTCAATAGGTACAAATACATTACTGTACTCATGTTTTTGTAATCTTACTCCAATTATCATTTTCTCATATGTTGTTGTTTCCATTCATATGAAACCAGCTACATCCTAGATGCCAGGGATATGCCTTTCTTATCCATGTTGGAGACAATATTCTACAAGATTCTCCAAAGGGTTGAGAGTAAACAACGAGAGTCTCAGAAGTGGAAAGGAAGAATTTGTCCCAAGATTAAGAAGAAGTTGGACAAATTCACAGAATGGAGTAGCAATTGCTCCGTTAAACCTGCTGGTAACTTTATGTATGATGTGAGTAGCCAAGAGATCGAGAAAGACTACACTGTAGATTTCAAAGCTAAAGCATGTGATTGCAAGAGGTGGAAACTAACTGGAATTCCTTGTCACCATGCCATAGCTTGTTGTAGAATTGATAGAATCAATCCAGAAAATCTAGTTCACAGTTGCTACACCGTTGATACATTCAACAGAGCTTATGCATACAACTTGGCACCACTGAGAGGGAGAGCCTTTTGGGAAAAAATGAATTCAGCTCCTATTCATCCTCCTCTGTTCACCAAAGTTATGGGCAGGCCTCAAAAAAATAGAAAGAAGGCTCCCGAGGAGAAACTGAAAAAGGGAGTAAAAAAATTTAGTAAGGCCGGAGTGACAATGCACTGTTCTACGCATGGGAAACCTGATCACAATAAGAAGGGTCACGAGAAATATGTTAAAAGGCAACAAGAGCAAATGCGGATGCATATTGTTGGAGAGAATGAAGAAATAGATATTCCATCTATACTTGAGGTACATTTTTCAATGTTGTAGCACTAAATATTCATGCAAGCATAATTAGTTCTTACATTCGTATTTATCATGTGTGCAGCATGTTATACCACATTCTCCAGACCCCACACGTGACCCTACATATCTTGTGAGCAGCATGGTGTAAAGAATGCAACAAGAGGTTTAGATTATAAGTGTTCTTCATATTTAGTTGTTGTTTATATTTTACATGTTGATAAGTATTTTAGTTTTTCTTCATATTTTACTTGGGCATCATAATATTTTTCTTGTTGTTTACATTGTGACAGGAAATAGAAAATGTGCCAATTGATAGAGTGCTTGGCCCTTTGCCAGAAAATGCTTTTGTGGTTGCTGCTAGAGAAAGCATCCCACAGCCTACTGGCAGAGCGACAACTGCTTCATCTAGAGGAGCTTTGAGCGGAACCAACAGAGGAACAACTAGTGGACGAAGGAAACCAGCAAGATGTAGTGTATCGGCCGAGCAAGGTAAGAACACAAGAAGGCTGGGCTTCATATTTCACTTGATCTAAATAGTATATTTTAGCTACACTTCATAATTACAGGCAGAAGAAATGGCAACAAAAGATCTGCACAAGCTTCTACTAGTGGAACTACACATGCTTCAGATAACATAGGTGCTGGCAGAGGAAGACCAACAAGAAGAGGTTCATATAATACAGGTCCTGGTAGTGCTCACCACTTACTATTTGGTGATGACCAACAGAGAAGAGCACGATAAGAAACAGACATTCCTGATCTAAATGCTGAGTTTATTCCAAATCTTGATGCCCAAGAAGTTCCTCTTACTCAAAGTGCACCATCAACCGATGACATGTAGCAATTTTGCAATATTTAGTTGTTATTTTTCATGGATGTTTATGATATATAGCTGCCTAACCAAACTGGCACAGATTTGCCATTCAGTTCATGAGTTCAATTCATATGTTAGACAATTTTCTTTTACCTGTTTCTTGTAGCTGCAAACAAAAAGATATTTTTGCCTCTATTTCAGTTAATTCTTGAAGTTCTCAAATGATAGATACAGAACCTGCCATTTCCCTAGTTGGGTTGGTTCATGTCTACCAAGCTACCAAACCTGGTAGCTTAGGTGTTATATGATTTGAGTGCATGCACAATTTTCTGCAAGGTTTCAAACTTGCTGGTTTGGTGCATGAACAGTACCGCAATATCTCAAATTATAGAAGCAAATATCTTCTACCGCTAGCTACCAAGCAAATATTTCAAACTGCTAGCAAGCAAATAACTTGTACAGCTCAAATGATATAAGAAACCTGAATTAAGTCAGTATGCAAGAAAATATTTCATTAGCTCCGGCTCCACTTCATACCTTCCTCAACATCTCGACGGGGACAGCAACAGCAGCAGTGGACATCTCAGCAGCAGTGGAGATCTCACCGCTCCCGAGCTCCGAACTCGGCAGGGCAGCAGCCGAGATGGGGACAGCAACATTAGCAGCAGTGAAGACGGGGACAGCAACAGGACCAGTGGAGATCTCAGCCCTCCCGAGCTCCGTCCTCGCCACCTCCTGCGGCTCCAACGGCACGTTCCGGCGCCGGCCGCGTCGGCTCTCGGTTGTCTGTGTGGCCGCGTCCGCCGCCGATCCCATCTGCACGGCCGCGGCGACCCTGTACTCGCCCATGTCGAACGAGCTCCGGTTCTTCCGCCTGGCCGCTCTGCCGTTGGCCACTGGTGGCGTGTTCTTGTTCGGCTGGCAGCTGGATGTCGAAGACGAGGATGACGAGGAGGCCGAGGCGTCGCGAGGGCGTGTGTGGATGTGGGGGAGCAGCAGCAGCTCTGAGCCCTTGAGGACGTACTCGTTGCCGCTGGCGGGGTGGACCGGGTCGTCGGCGGTGAGGATGCCGCAGGAGCCTCCTTGCTCTGCATCCGTCCCCGATGCCACATGTGTGAGGTACGATTGGATCCGCACCGGGTTCCAAATCGATGCCATCCGTGAGCTCCCGGCTTCCGTTGCACGCCATCCGGCTTCAGCGCTCACACTCTGCTCTTTCCGCTCACACGCGACGGCTACCGTCGCCCCCCATGTCGCCGTCGGGAGAGCTAGACCTCGTTCCGCTCACACTCTCCTCTTTCCTCTGTTTTTCTTTTACCTGCTCGCGGGACATATTGTGTAAATATGAACAATCAAGGCTGGATTTGTAAAAGTTTCGGACGCCAACGCGGGCCATCCGCCACCGTGGCATCACAGATGTCGGCTGCACAACAACTTTGGACCAAACTTAATCTGCTAAGCAAGTTGTGGTACTGTGCTCGCACGATTTGCAACATGTGGGACTAAACTGCACGTCCGATGCAAGTTGTGGTACTTAAACTGTATATACCTCACATTAGAAAGAGTTTTTTTTGATTATCTATTTTGTTTGCTCACTTGTTTTTTATTTTATGTAATTTTATTGAAATAGCACTGAATAATATAATATAAAACAAACTGAATTCGATAATCTAGGAGGAATGTTGCATCAATCACACTGATCACCATCTTTAATAACACCATGCATGCAGGATTCAAATTCCAATTTCATTTCTTCGAGGCAAATCAGAGCACTACATGCATGGAGGATTCCAGATCCAATTTCTTTTCTTCCAACTATAATAAAACTGATTTCGACTTGACATCTAATGATCTGCGACAGATGAAGAAACCCGGAGCTCGCAAGATTCATAATCGTCATCTCGTTTTGGCACTATCCTAATTTCGGGAGTACCTTGAAAGTTTGCACCAAACGGGTACATTTCGAAGGGGCATCTTGAATCGGTGAGAAAGATGGGCGACAGTGAGAATGTTGCCGACAACTCTAGCAGCAGGAGAGGTTGAGGAGAGATCTGAGAAAATTAGTTTACGATTGGGTTTCAACGTGCCTTCCTTTTCAGTTCATCGTAAGGGAATATCTTCTTAATTAAACTTTCTGTACGATGCAAAATTCTCGAAAATAATATGTTGAATATGTCGTGGAACAAAAATTAAGTACTTCTATTCAATTTTTTATAAGTTGAGACAACATGACATTACAATATTGTGCTTTGTATTCATAATACGTTACCAACCACAAAGATGCATGCAACACTCTTGTAATGACTCCCTTCGGCCATGCAGCTCATGATGGGCCGGAACACGTAGACCGTAACTATGCAGTTGTCGAACCACCATATATAAAAATTGCTTTAGATGGCAAGAAAAATCTAGACGACGACGTTGATGGATCATTCGAACAGTTCTAGATGCATGGATTCATGCATCCTATTGATATGCCATTAAAGTAGGCCTAATTTTCTAGCTGTATATGGATTCAAATCCCGTTAATATGCTCTCAAAACATACCTATGGTGCTTGTCATATATACAGCTTGTGCTGCCTTGTCCGATCCGTGCTTAAAAATATATTTAAAACATAATTGGTACTCCCTCCGTTCCAAAATGTAAGCCTTTTTAGCAAACTGTTTTAGCTCGCTAAAAAGGATTACATTTTGGAACCGAGGACGTAGCTACTTACACGTATACATGCATGTAGCTCCAGGGCACCTTCCTCTTATGCTACGGAAACTTCCAATTTTTGTTTTACCACACATGCGCAAGCAAGTCGTGTGCACCTTGGCCACGTCGATGCTAGCAAAAGAATTGAAAAATAGAGTTGTGGTTTAGTTACATGTATACGCATTCTCTCCAGGACCCTATCGCTCTTTTTGAAAGGGTGCATATGCTAATTTAAATAGGTATACTCTCTGGGAATTATTTTTTTTCTTAGGGAAGGACGGAGATTGGTTCTTTGTGTTGAAATCGACCTATTTGTACCCGATTAATAGTCTAGTAACATTTTCATCTTTTAATATCAACCGTCACAACTACAATCAATGGTTTACCTATGTGGATTAACGTGGTTTGTTTTAATCAACCTAGAATGATAGCCCTTGCAAATGCAAGGGAAACGTCTTCATTTATTTGGAGAACAGATTTTTCCCTCCATATTTATTCATATTGGACATTAGAAATGTTATAATTCTATAGTTCCCATTAGTATCAACATTAAATAAAATATTACATGTGGAGAAAAAATCATTCATAATTTTAGTTTTATAGGAAAATAGTAACTTTGTTAAATTTGTGTGAGATTTAATGTAAGATAATTATTTTTCGATATTAGCATGTTTTAGATTGTTAAAAAAAGTGTGGTTTAGAGTTTTTAATCTGAGAGCCAACCAAGTAAAGTTAATTGTTTTTTTTTTTTGTAAAATAAGGATAACCCTCGACCTCTATACAGATTAATGCATGGAACAATATATTATTTGTTATTAAAATCTATTTGCTGAACAAAATATATCTGTAAAAGAAAATTGGGTTCTTATGCTTCGCGGCATTAAAAGTACCCGACAGGATCCAACGTACACGATTGGTACAATTTTATATACATAGATACTTTTGTTGTGATACATTTTTGCATACTTGTGAAATCCATTAGTATCGATTAGAATAAGTTTATCGAATATTGTTTTCAATAAATAAAATTAGATTATATTTAGACACGTTATGATAATCTATCGATATGATGGCTTCAGTACAGTCCCTAGATTTGTCAGGTTTTACCTATATCATGACAATTTCTGTATCGCCAGAAAATCTTTTGTACCAAGTCATTAAGAATTTTCAGGCGAATTATGAAGAAATAGATAGTTTCATGTACAAATAGAGGAGGCCAACAAATTGAAAACTGGATATTTGCTATAACTTCTCACATGTTCAAAAAAAATAGTTATAGTTGTGATCCCATATTTCTTATCATACTTAGGGATGTATATAAATTATGTTAAAGCATGATCCATCAGATTGGCAATCAAATGCTTAATATGACATTTCCCAGAAATTCTTTATTCTAGAGGATTAATGTTGATTGGCAATCAAATCCTACTTATATTTGTATAACAGGTCTATTTCATAGTTTGTAGGCTATGTAAATTGATATGGCATTTTTTTTTAATATTCAACGTGACCGAATTAAGTAAACCGGGTTTAGCAATATTTTTCTCTCTTTTTTATGTTTGAGCACTCAAATTAAAAAAGTAGATGTCCTGGTTTTATTTTGTATGCTGAACCTTTCACATGTAGAAATTTCATACGCTAAGCTACATATTGATCATTTATACTTTACAACTTCCTCTACTCCAAATATGAAGCTTTTTTGGCGAGCTAAGTCAAATAAAATCTCATACCCGAGCCTGCTTTTTGCACTCTAGCTATCTAAGCTTGTGTACCCATTCTTTTAAAGACTTAACCGATCATATGGAGCTAGCCAGTATATGTACTCCTTTTCTCCCTAAACGGACTTGGCTAGCTAGTACACTATACTGTATTTTCTAAACGAATATGTTAATCAGTTCAAAATCATATCACTTTTTTTGGGGGACAAATGGTTCGTTCGTGTCCTATATATATACTCCCTCCGTCGGAAATAAATTGTCAGAAAGTTTGATAAAAGTGGATGTATCTAACACTAAATTATGTCTAGATACATCCACTTTTGTCAAACTTTGTGACACTTAATTTGAGACGGAGGGAGTATAAATCTCCTTGCCTTGGTACATTCTAGCACACGTTCTAACGTGGTTGATACTGAATAACCCGGTTAGTTTTTAAAGGTACGCACGCAGATATCCCTAACGGACAGTACGGAAAACAGAAGTTTTGTTTATTTCTGAATAACGTCACGGACACAAGTTTCCTGGTCGTTCACGTGAACATCGTGGTCATTCACGTTTCCATGTATGGGCCCGCATGGTATGTAAAATTGTGAGAATTGGAGTACGTGTTGCTGGTGTTTATAACACAGAATTTTTATATGTCAGGACGTGTCAAACCAAAAACTACACCGTTACGCAATTAATAATCTTTTATCGAATCACCTATTATATATTAAATGGTAAAAAATAATCTTAATGATGTGGCTCAACGTGGTGTCTCTATTAAACATCCGTATATTGCTTTTAGTATATAACTAGCACAGTGGCCCTCGCAAATGCGAGGGAATCAAATTGAATGTGTTAAAGTGAATCAGAAGTGACCTTTTGATTTTGTAGATACTTAAATGATATTAGGGAAATGTAACAAATTAAAGTGCATATGAATGCAAATTGTGGTTGGCCGTATCACTTATGCATTTGTGAAAATCTACATGTTGTGGCATAAATAATCTACATGGGTTAACCTATGCAACTGACATATCACTACTAGAGAAAAGCCTATAGTAGGAAATGAGGGCTCGAGGCGCATATTTTCAGAATGCGCCTCCTATATATTATGCGAGGCGCATTTCCAAGATGTGCCTCCTATAATGCATATATAGGTGGCGCATTCCAAAAATATGAGCCTCGCATACTTCATGTAGGGACCACAGCCTCCTGTCTCCAGGTTATGCGAGGCGCCTTTGTCCATATGCGCCTCTTATAATGTAAGTATAGGAGGCGCATTTCTATAATATGCGCCTCCTATATTTTGTGTGGGGAGGCACATCTTGGAAATGCGCCTCGCATAATATATAGGAGGCACATCTTGGAAATGCGCCTCGCATAATATATAGGAGGCGCATCTTGGAAATGCGGCTCGCATAATATATAGGAGGCACATCTTGGAAATGCGGCTCGCATAATATATAGGAGGCGCATTCTGAAAATATGCGCCTCCTATAATATCCAGCACGATTTTTGCTACTTTTTAGCACATGGGAGCCACTACCACTCCACTCAGATGTCTCACTTCTTCCGCCTCTCGATACAAGATGGGGAGCAAGAAAGCTCCTATAAAGGTGGTGTGGTACTTTCCTCTAACTCCTCGTCTGCAGCGGTATTTCGTGGACCCTAAGAAAGCAGAGCTCATGCGCTGGCACGCGGAGAGAAAGAGGCCGCAGGACAATGATCCGGAGAAGGAGGAAATGCTGAGGCACCCTTCGGATGCTTGCCAGTGGAAGGCGTTGGACCTCCAATATTACCATCATTTCGGGAAGGAGTCAAGGAACCTAAGGCTGGGCGTGATCACCGACGGGCTCAATCCGTTCGGAAGCCAGAGCAGCACGCACAACACCTGGCCCGTGTTTGTATGGATCTACAACCTCCCCCCGGCTCTGCATGAAGAAGAAGTATGTAACCATGAGTATGCTGGTTCAAGGGCCGAAACAACCCGGCACAGACATCAATCTGTATCTCACGCTGTGCTGGCCACGTTGTGGGAAGAAGGAGCCCGTACGTGGGATGCCTCGAGACAGGACTACTTCGACATGAGAGCGGCGGTGATCACGACGGTGCAGGACTATCTCGGTTACGGATACTTATCGGGCCAGGTGACCCAAGGATTATATGGGTGCGTTAGGTGCAAGGATAATACAACGTACCACCAGCTAAAGAAAGATCCTGGGTACCTCGGGACTCGGAGGTGGCTTCCCCTGAATCACCCATGGAGAAAGCTAGCACATCTGTTCGATGGGACGGTCGAGCGCCGAGAAAAACTGGACCAGAGGAGCGGCGCGGAAATCTGCGACTTGTTGAATAACTGGGAATGCCCTGTGCCGGGAAAGACCCAGAAGAAGCCAGACCCACTGCTGATGGTATGGAAGTCTAGGTCTATTTTAGGTAAGATGGCGGATATCATGCATATAAAGATGGCGGATAAGAAACGCTAGCTACCGTGCTTCGACCATTGTTAAGAACCGCGTGACATGTGTGCCCTACTATTATGTATCGAAAAATTCATAATTACCACTCTGTGTAAAGTTATAATATTGCATTACGAATATTATGTATTGACGAGACACATTCATAATTGTCAATTTTATGTTTTGAAGCTATTTGGTTATTTAAAATAATTTCACGTTATTTTATAGTTCATATTAAGTTTAGGTAATGTTTTTACATTAAAAATATGCTTAAATAAAAAAGCAAAAAGAATGTGGCCACGCCAGGATTCGAACATGGGTGGACCATACAATGTGCAGCTGCCAAACCAACTCAGGTGAAGAGATTTTGTGATAAATTGCACACACACGGGCCTTTTGAGTAGAGGCGCTGGTTATAAGAGGCGCATTCTAAAACGCGCCTCGCGTAATATATAGAAGACGCAGCTACGCGATATGCGCCTCGCGTAGTCTTCGCCAAATTAGACTGCGCGGTACTGGCCTTTCCCCAATCCCCATTCGATCTCTTCCCCGATCTCTCCCACAGACCACGGCGGACCCCGTGTTGCGGCGCTCGATCTCCGTCCCCGACAGACCACGGCGGCGTGAGGGCAGGGCAGGGCAGGGCAGGGCGGGGACGAGTGCGAATCCGCCGTTTGGATCCGGGAGAAGGCGACTGCGGTGACGAGGCCCGCTTTTCTTTCTCTCGGTGCGCGGTCGCTGCCCCTCACTCCACGCCGAGCGCGAGGGCCTCCTCGGCCTCTTCCCCTGGAGCAAGAAGAAGGCCTCCAGCTCCGCCTCCGACCCCCAGCAGGTGACCTCTCTGGTTCCGCCCAATTTCTCGCAACTTGTCTTGATTTGGTCAAATCGAACGGATTGGATTTGGCGTCTTTGGAGTCGAAGAAAGGACCGTTTCTTGACTACTAGACAACAAACTAACGGCTAGATCGTTTCGATTCATGGTTACTTGTTTGGTTAGTAATTGCAAACTGGATCAAATAAAAAGATATATGGTAGCTCTGTTTTGGTTAACAGAAATATGACTAGACTACCAATATCGTATTAGAGGTCTGCTAGTTATACAGTTTGCTGGATGTTCATTTACTTGCTCCATTCCTTGCTTGCCGAGCGAGCTCATCTGCCTGCTCTTTGTTAGATCTTCCATGGAATTGTTACATCTCGCCTCCCTAATTTTGTTTATCCTAATCTTGGATGATGGTGTATTTTGATAAGGAAGTTCAGTCAACTTTTGTGCCTATCGAGTATTCGAGAAAAGAAGGGGGTTCCAACTGCAACCCGGCCTGCGATTGGTCGCGGCAATCGAGCCAGAGTCACTGGATGAAAATTTCAGCGTTCCGTGCGGGATTAACGTAGTAGCTCTGGCCGAATTTGTAGATGCCTGCTGTAGGAATCAGGATGCAGGCGGACGCACCGGCGGCCTGTCCGCTCTGGCCGCTACGTCCGCTAATGCTAAATGACATGATTAGCGGCTCTCGTGTCCGCTAATTGGGCTGTCCGTTTTGCCCAGCGCACGTAGCGGACTATTCGCCGCCGCTATGCATTTGATGCAATTCAGAGTGTATAGACTGGGCACAGACTAGGTGTCTCAACTAGCCATTTTCGGTTTTTCACATCTAGCTATCTGGCTGGGTGATATACAGCTAGCTCAATGCATGTTCAGCAGATCAGGCATTCTTACCAGAGCAAGTATTAATTATTCAAAACAAATCAAGTAAAGAAAACAAAAGAGGAATGAATAGATGTTTTTTCACAACAGATCAATTAGTACAGAAGAGCCTACTTAAGCAATCAGGTTCAGCAAACTGAAACATTATTTCAAAATCAGGTTTAGCAATGCATCACAGAAACATTATTCCAAAATCAGGCTCAGCAGCTTGCTTGCGAAGAAACGGATTCGGCGTGCTTACGAAAGCATGATTAGAGACAAGTATCAGGTTAAACTGAAACAAGCGTTCACACATCAGGATTTCTTGTAACAGAACCATACATCATTTCAGGGATAGCAGAAAAGTACAATACATTATTTCTTGATCGCGATGTCAAAATACCTAGAGACAGCAGAAAAGCACCAGTAAAATTACTTGAACATTAGCTTCACCAAATCAGGGATAGCAAAAAATACTTTTTTTTTTTGCGAAAACGCAAAAAGCTTTGCGTTTCGATGCATTGATAGATAGAGAGCTATAATTACAAGCCCAAGAGAGGGCGACACCGTGCCATACAACTCAACACCACCCTAGCCTAAGGTAAGATCTACCGGAGTCCCCGTGCCCCTGCCAGAGCCCAATCCCGCGCTTCGGCCTTGATTGTGTCGAGAAGTACAACGGTTGAGGGGCGAGCGTTGTCGAAGATTGCCGCATTCCGATGCTTCCAAATCCACCAGGTTGTAAGCATTACAAGCGACGATGTCCCCTTCCGCAGAGCGCGGGGGGTGACATGTAGCATATGCGCCCACCAGTCCTCAAGCCCCTCCTCACCCGATGGTGGAGCTGCGGTAGATCGTACCCAGGATAGAACCTCATGCCAGATCGTCCGCGAGAATGGGCACCCAGTGTTTAGGTGTGCCATGGTCTCCTCGCTCTGGTCGCAAAGGGGGCAACTCGGTGCGTGGGGGAGGCCATGGCGAGCCAGCCTTTCTCCAGTCCAACATCTGTCCAAACAGGCGAGCCAGACGAAGAATTTCACCCTAGGCGGGGCCCATGACCTCCAGATCAGTCTCCAAGACCCTGAGCTAATTGAGCCCTCAAACAAGCTGTTGTAGCACGAGCGGGAGGAGTACTGCCCATCCGAGGTCCACCGCCAAATCAACCTATCGGGTTCCGCTGTCAGCTGGACCGTGCGAAGTCGGTCCCAGAGTTGGACGTATTGCCATAGCGCCAACGGACTCAGCGCACCGGAGATGTCCGCGACCCATAAGCGCTCAACAAGCGCCTGCCGGACCGAGCGTCGCCTTCTTCTATGCTTCGAGATCGTCGCATAGAGGTCAGGCGCCAGCTCTCTAATCGTCCTCCCATCCAGCCACCTGTCCTCCCAGAACAAGGCCGAGTGCCCCTCGCCGACCACCATGTAAGTGGACGCGTCAAAGATGCCTCGTTCCTGTTTGGAGAACTGCATGTCTAGCCCCTTCCAGGGGCGCGTGGGATCAGTACGCATCCTCCAGAGCCACCTCACCCTGAGACTGATGGAGGAGCGAGCCAGATCTGGCACCCCTAAGCCCCCGTACTGCAGCGGGCGGCACACCCGGGACCAGTTCACGTGGCAATGGCCTCCATTCGCATCCGCACGACCAGTCCACAAGAACCCGCGCAGTATCTTGTTCACCTGTTTGAGCACCCTTTTGTTGAGGCTGAGCACGATCAGCTGGTGGAGGGGAATCGCCGCCAGCACCGCACGGACCAGGGTTAGGCGGCCCGCCCTGGGCATCATAGCCGCCTTCCAGGTGGGCAATTTGTCCGCAAGCCTATCAACCAGGGGCTGGAGTGTGTCCCCCGCGGGGCGGCCGATCGAAAGGGGGATCCCTAGGTACTGGATCGGAAGGGGCGCGAGCTGGCAACCCATGGTCGTCGTAGCCCCGGCAGCCACCTCCTCGGAGCAGGCGATCGGGGAAACCGAGCACTTCGTGAAGTTCGTGTGCAGGCCCGACGCCTGGCCAAAGAGGTCTAGGATTGCTCTGACAGCCTGCAGCTCCGAGTCATCCGGGTGGCAGAAGACCACCACGTCATCGGCGTACATAGATACCGATGTGGCCAAGTCCTGGCGCGCCAATCGCCGGATGATACCTAGCTCAGCGGACCTAGCCAGCAACCTGTTGAGCGTGTTCATCACCAACACGAACAACGTCGGTGAGAGGGGGTCACCCTGTCTTAGGCCCCGTCTATGCCAGATCGGGGGGCCTGGCTCACCGTTGAGCATCACCCTTGTGCTGGAAGTGGACAGGAGGATCGCGACCAACTCCCGGAACCTGGGTCCAAAGCCCAACCTGCGCATGATCTCGAAGAGGAAGCCCCATGAGACCGAGTCAAACGCCTTAGCGATATCCAGCTTAAGCAACACCCGTGGCTCCTTCAACCGGTGCAGTAGCCTGGCAGTTTGTTGCACAAGCATAAAGTTGTCATGGATGCAGCGCTTCCGAATGAAGGCGCATTGGTTATTGTCCACTAGTGCGCCCATCTTTGGCGCCAACCTCACAGCCAATGTCTTTGCCACCAGCTTGGCAAAGATGTGGATCAGGCTGATCGGCCTATAGTCCCCGAGGGCAACCGCGTCCGGTTGTTTCGGCAGCAGGATCAGCAAGGCTTGATTCAAGCCCTGGAAGCCGCGCCCGCACATCGTGAACAGTTTATTGAAGGCTGCCATGAGGTCACCCTTTACCGTTCCCCAACAGCGCTGGAGGAACTCTGCTGTAAATCCGTCAGGTCCAGGCGCTTTCCCATGGGGTAGCAGCCGCACCACCTCCCAAATCTCCTCCTCCGTAAAGGCGACCTCCAGCTCGGTAAGATCCTCCGCGCGAGTGCCTAAGAACTCAAGATCAAATGAGGCCTCCACCATGGCAGCATGGTCGGATATGACCGTGCCATCCACCTGAAGACTATGGATCGCATTCTTCTGGCGGCGGTAGGAGGCGTGTTGGTGAAAGAAGGCCGTGTTCGCATCGCCCTCCTTCAACCAGGCAACCTTGGCACGCTGGCGGGCCATCGTGCGTTCCAGAGAGGCCAGCCCAAGGTAGGTCTGCTTAAGACAGGCCCGGAGGCATCGCTCATCAGAGGATAGCTGACGCGACTCCATGGCCACATCGAGACGCAGAACCACCTCCCGCGCTATGAGAAGCTGCAGTTTGATGCATCCTATCTTCCGGTCGCTCCAACTCATAAGGCTACGGGCCGTGCGCTTCAGCTTCCCCGAGAGTCTACGGAAGGGGTCGGGATCCCCCTCAATCACTCCCTAGGCGATCTCCACAGCCTCATCGAATCCTTCCAGCTTAAGCCAGAAGCTCTCGAATTGGAAGCGCTTCCTCCCTCTAGCCTGAGTGGTGCAGTCCAAGATCAACGGACAGTGGTCTGCAATCACTGTGGCGAGGCATCTTAGGGCGCAGCTCCTCCCAATCAACCGTGACCAACACCCTATCGAGCCGCACCAAGGTCGGGGAGCGACGCTCGTTCGACCACGTGTAGCGGCGGCCCTGGAGGTAGACATCCTTAAGCTGGAAGTCGTTTATGAGCCGCCTGAATCGACCCATCATCCGCCGGTTAAGGTTGCCAGTGCTCTTGTCCTCGTCCCGGTAAATCATGTTGAAGTCGCCACAAAGGGCCCACGGACCCGGGTGGGCAGCCCGCACTGTCCTCAACTCGTCCAGGAAAGCAACCTTATCGGCCTCCCCCTGGGGGCCATAGACACACGTCAGCCACCAGCTAGGTGCCGCCCCGGGCGGGGAGACCTTTGTCGTGACGCTGTTAGTGTCAACATGGGCGCTATCTAGCTGCACCAACCTGCTGACCCACGCAAGCAGGATCCCCCCTCGCGTACCCGTCGCTGGCAAAAAGAAGTAAGCATCAAAGTCCGCGCCTAGGGTTTCCATTGCGATAGAGGGGGTTACAACCGCGAGCTTAGTCTCTTGTAGGCATACAATAGACGCACCCGTCGTACTCACTACGCTACACACACCCGTACGACGTGCGCGATCGTTCAGACCACGCACGTTGCACACCATCACCTTAAGTTCGTAATACATAGTAACGTCTTTACACCCAAGGTGTGGAATGACCGTACGAGGTCAAGGCGCGACCAGCTGTCCACCCGTTGGCCCCGCCAATGGCGATGAGCAACCTCGCAGGCCCACCAGGGACCACCCGTAGAGCTCGGCCACCGCCTCGATCATGTCCTCTGTCAGTGGTAACTCAAACATCCTGTGGTAGGCCTCCAGAGCAGCCTCAGAGGGCGCTTCATCCTCCTTGATCAGACCTAGCTTCCTCATCAGGTTGCAAACCACACGCGTCTCAGAGTTAAGCCCACCCGGCTGACGTGCAATCCGCAGGCTCCGACGGGGCTGGAAGTGTAGGTCCATCAGACGGCGGTGAATGGCCGGGGCGTGTAGGAGTGCCCCCGGCCTCATCTTGGCTGCCTCAAGGAACTGCCCCAAGGTACGGGGTTGTGCGACGGCTGATGCGCATGCAGTAGCCGAGTGTGTCGGCCTCGGGTGAGTGAAGACAACCGGCGGCGTGGCAAAGCGCTGCACCGACCCCTGGGTAGTGTCAGGTCCACGGTGTGGTGAAGGTGGTGCGTCGATCTCAATCTCCCCGTCCACCGTCTCGTCGTCCTCATCAGGGACAACATTGGCTGCACCAGTTTCACCCGTCGGCAAGTCCAGTATAGGATCATCCAACACCTGGTCCACCAAGGGACGTTCGTCGCCGGGGCTAGCGCGACCTCCCTCGGCTCGGAACGCATCCAGGCCCAGTGGCAGGTCCGGCGCAGCAGCCCCAACAACAGCAGGCCCAACAGCAGCACCTAGCCCATCCGTGCTGGCTCTTGTGTCCTCCAACTCGACAGAAGGGAGCGAACACCTCTCGGTCGTGGTCTCGTCAGGAGCGATCTGCTGCTGGGCGGGCCCACCCACTAGCGCGCTGCATGGCAGTGCCGCCAAAGCGGAAGCAGTCCCTCCAGAGACCGCGTCCTCACCGGGCCCACCTACCAGCGCTGAACAGGGAGGCGCAGCCAAAGCTACTACTGGTCCACCAGGAGCCGCGTCATCCGTGACTTCAGCGGACGCGCCCTCTGCGCGCGTGTTTGAATCCTGCGTCGCGACAATCGCGCCGTCAGTGGCAGTTGGCGCAGGAGAGGGGGCCCGACGCGGCCCAGCTTTCCTTTTACGACCAGACCTCCTCTTTTTCTTCCCACGACCAGCACGTCGCGAGGAGGATGGCCCCACCTGTGCGCCTGACGAAAGTGAGCGGGCCACCTGTGCGCCTGACGAAAGTGAGAGGGCCACCACGACCGGTCCAACAGCCCGTTGGCTGGTCCCACCTCTGCGGCCACCTCCCCCAAGCATCTCGGAGTCCGGCGTCGAGCCCAAGCCGGCGGCGCCGCCGCCAGGGGGTGAATCCGGCCGCCCTGGGATGTACTCGAAGTGCCGCGTCACCGGCCACCCCGGCGTCGAACCAGAGCCGCCGCGCCCGGCCGGGATTGGCGAGGGCCTCCTGCAATCCGTGAAGCCGATGACGTGAACCACCGATGGATACATCATCGTCCCCACGCTCGGTGGAGTGATGGCCTCCGCCGGCGCCGCCAGAACTTGGGCGGAGGGTGGTTCTCCAGGCTCGGTGACATGGAAGTCGACCTCTCGAGGGATGAGCGACGGGTCGAGGCACCAGGCGGATAAACGGAAGATTTCCATGTCCGCTCGCGAGCGCGTCAGGGGATCCAAGTGCTCCACCCACGAATTCGGTGTCAGTATCGCCTCCGCCGCCGCGACACTCCATGTGTTAGCCGGAACGCCTTCGATTTCGATGTTCACGTGGACGCCAAGCGCCCCCGCCGTTGGACCCGACCGGCGAGACCAAGGTTGAAGAAGGAGTCGGAAAAACGGCGTCTGTATGAATTCTTGGCGCAGCACTTCTATCCTGTTCTGCCCGGAAGTAGATGAGAAAGCCGCCTTCCCGGTAGCGGTGGACGGAGAAGACCTCCGTTGGAAGATCGTAGATCGAGTTAATGGCCTCCACCACCAACTCCGGCAGGATGACCCTGTTTTCCCCCACCGGAGTCGCCACCAGTGCGAACTGGAGTGCGAGCTCTGCGTCATCAACCTCCGGCGTGCGGGTGAATATGCACGCCGATTTGGCCGGCCTGCGGGCGAGCTCACCGCCGATCGAAACCGGGCGCGCGGAGTCCAGAGGTTGTGCGCCGTCGACTCGGTCTCCGCGGCGCGTGAGCGGCAGCGGCGTCACCACCGCGCGGTCCTCCAACCTTGCTCTCGCCGTGGTCCGCTTGTCCGTAGGGCGCGCCGGCTGCGCCGCCCTTACACCCGTCGAGACGCCCAAGGCCTCCGTGCGCGCAGGCGGCACTGACACCCTACGTGCGTCCGCCGTGGCCGGAGTCGCAGTCCTACTCTGCGCGGGCGCGGGGGTCTCCTTGCATCAGCCATGAAGGATGAGCCACCCGCCCTCGCCGTCGGCAGGGCCGCCGCGCGCGTCGTCACCCTGTCACTGTGTCTGCCATCGCGAAGGGGCGGCGTGGTGGTCATCCTCTCCTTGCGCGGCCCACCTGCGCGCGACGCAGACGCCGTCGCAGCACTGGCCCTGGGCGCGTCACGCCGGCCGGCGGGGGCGCTCGGCCCTGCGCCGCCACGGGCATCCCCGCGCTCACGATGGGCATGTCGTGGCCTTGCCGTGTGCTGCTGGTCAGCGTGGCGAGCCTGTCCACCCTCAGGCCGCTTGCTCGCGGGCTCGTCGCCGCTCGCCGGCTGTGTCCTTGGGCGAGGCATGGAGCACGCATGGACATGTGGCCGTCCTCGCCGCAGCGGATGCACACCGGCCCCGTCGGGCAGTCCTTCGCCCTGTGCCCAGGGAGGGTGCACAGGAGGCACAGCCCGGCGTAGGCGTCATAGACCCCGACCTCACCCGCGGCGCGCGGCTGGCGCAGCGCCGCCTTCTTCCTCCCTCAGCGGCGACCACGGGCGCGCTTCCTCTTGGGCTGCTCCCATGGAGCCCCGTTGGTGTCGTCGTCCAAGGAATCCTCGGAGTTGTCCAGCGCGTCGAAGGCCACGCCGGAGGGAGCCTCGCGGTTGACCTGAGAGCGCAGCTGAGGGCGCCCGCTCGATTCCTCGCGGTCGCCACCGTCCGCCGGTGAGCTCGCCAGTACGTCCCGGTAGGAGCGCGGTTAGCCGCCGGAATCGCTGTCCCTGCCACCCAGCCAGCGGTCCCCGCGGCCACGGGGGGGGGGCTTCGTCCTCACCGGACATGGGAGAGGGGGTGGGGGAGGGTGAGGGAGAAGGGGAGCGGGAGGCCATCGCAGAGGTCCCCCGCCGGAGAAGAGGCGGGGAGGAGGTGGTCGCTGCGGCCGGAGTGGCCGTCAGCGAGGGGGAGGGGGGTGGTCGTCGGGGCCGGAGTGGCCGCCGACGAGGGAGCGGGGGAGCGGAGGGAGCAGAGCTAGTCTCTCAAACACGAAAAAGTGTTTTTTTTTCACAAAAACCTAGCAAAAAATACTTGTAGAGTAGCATATATACCTCTGCAAAGCTCTGAGGCCATCAGCAGTTATATAATCCTCCTCATCCTGCAGCATGATTTCGAAAGCACTAGAACCAAAATTCAGTTCGCCGAGCGTGTACAGGATCTTGCTCCCATCATAGGCACAACAATCGGCCCGGATACCAGCTTATGTGTGCATGTTTACGAGGTCTCGCATGACGGCGTGGTTGACGCCGCGTGCAGAAGTAACATGACTGATAGACACCTGATGAAATATTTACAAATGTGTTGATGGAAATGTAAAGATGCTGCCCATAAATAATTAAGGAGCTTGATTACATCGTATTGGTTAATTTCTCTAAAATCTGGCTTGACGTTTACATGAACAGATATAGCTTTTTCTGTAGCATCTTTTTACTTGTTTCTTTGTCTGTAGCTTTTTCAACGTGGGCTGCTTCCACCGAGAAACCGAACTTGACTGAAGAAGAAAGATGATCCAGTAAGTTGTATATCTAGTGTCCAATATACACATGTTTAACCATTGCGCGCATCTAATCTCATTTTCTCATTTAAGGAGTACAGTGTATGGTTGTGTGAAATAGAAATTGCAGACTTGTGTAAAATGGAAATTTCAAATATAGTATACTTGCAGAAATTTATTAATAGAAAAATTGTACCAACTGCTAACTTTTGTCTAGAACTGTACCCCTTGCTTACTTATTTTCTTGCTTGATATTCTCTTCTCTCTTCTTTGCTTGCACTGCTTGCCGTGATGTTAATCTATACTCCAAGCTTGCTCTTGCTGTTAGTAGCAGGAGTATTTTCCAACTGATGCAAGATTT
This sequence comes from Alopecurus myosuroides, assembly GCA_028641055.1. Classification (NCBI taxonomy): domain Eukaryota; kingdom Viridiplantae; phylum Streptophyta; class Magnoliopsida; order Poales; family Poaceae; genus Alopecurus; species Alopecurus myosuroides. The sequence continues at coordinate 72,890,060 of CM054058.1, forward strand.
TTTCTTATTTGCCTATTGTTTCCTTATTTATTTACCCACTGTCAGTGCCTACTGTGTTTCTGATTGTATCCTTGCTAGCAAAGAAAATTCAGTTGGTGCTTCATTGTTGCAGATGCTCCTGGTCTGCTTGTTGTTTCTGCTGCTCAAGGATGCTGCTCCAGTTTTTCTGCTGCTTATAAGTTGTTGTTCTGTGTTCAGGTGATGCTTCTCCCATTTCCACTATGAAGTTGCCACGTTCTGATTGTTCAGGTGATGCTGTTCTGATTGTTCTGGTGTTGTTGCTGTTCTGTAGGTTTCGATGTTCTGGGAGCAGCGGTGGCCACGATTGGCAGAGGAACTCGAGCGGAGGTACAAGATCTGGGAGCAGCAGTTGGCCACGATGTAGCGGAGGAACTCGACCTGGCTGGCTGGCGCCTGGGCGTGCTGGCTGGCTGGCGAGGCGCATCTGGAGGAGAGCCCCGGCGAGGCGCGGCTAGAGGAGAGCCCCAACGCGGCTGGAGGAGATCTCGGCGAGACGCGGCTGGAGGAGATCCCGACGAGGCGCGACTGGAGGAGAGCGTGGCGCGGCTGGAGGATATCCCCGGTGAAACGCGGGTGGAGGAGATCCCAGGCGAGGCGCGGCCAGAGGAGAGCCCGGCGGCTGGAGATCTCGGCCGTGATCGTTGTGTGTTGTTTTGATATTCTGTTTCCAGATCTCTGTGCGATCACTACGTTCCGATAAGGGTAGATAGGTCAATCTGAACCGTTTTTGAGTTTGTCGGAAAACTCCCCAACGTCTTACTTTGTGGAACGGAGGGAGTACTTCGTATAAATGAACTTGCATATATGTATGTCGCGATTGATTGAAGTTGATGGTATTCATGGTGATTCTAGTTTCTGGAAATTCTGAACTGTTGTACTGTATTTGTGTATCTATATACCTGTATTTGTGTATTCTGGAATGCGCAGTAATTCTGCAAATTTTAAAATTCGAAAATGTTATAGGAGGCGCATATTGGGAACTATAGGAGGCGCATATGAGGATATATAGGAGGCGCATTTTGATGCATATGCGAGGCGCATTACAGAATGCGCCTCCTATAAGTTATAGGAGGCGCATTTCAAAATGCGCCTCCTATACTTGCATATAGGAGGCGCATTTCAAATGCGCCTCCTATATGCAGGTATAGGAGGCGCATTCTGAAATGCGCCTCCTATAACCCAAATATGCGAGGCTTGGCGCTGGAGGCGCATTCCATATGCGCCTCGCATAACAAAAAAATGAGCCTCCTATAATCTTTTCTGTAGTAGTGTATGATGTAAAATAAACATGTGGATGAAGTAAAAGTATAATATATTATATATCCTTTTTTAACACCCAGCCAGACTAAACCGTAAGAAATTTAGTTTTACTATTGGATAACCTTGTTTCTTTTAGCCATTATTCCATCTGACGTTCTTTCCGCGTTCCGAAAAAATTGATTTTTCACATTATTATGATTATCTCAATACGATAGCAATAGTTTAATGAAAATAAAACCGGAAAAACATTTCAAGCATGAATGGACTTATAAATTTAAATAAAAGTTGGTATCATTGCGTATTAAGTTCCTATATGAAAATATGAGTTCTTTATTACTAATTAGACGGCCACCTTATTGACAATTGTATGTTTCGCTAGGGTGATTTTACAGATTTTTTTTGAGTGAGCATTAATAATGTACTTGTGCTTATGACATTTTTAGTTAGCTGGCAGAATATTTATGTTGTGATTTCTTTAGATAAATGTATAAATATATGATGTTTCAGGTCTACAAAGAAAACGACATGACTGTTTGTTTGAGAATCAAGTGGTGTTCTAGAAAACACGAAATTTGTCTCAATTATTGTGTCCTAAGGTAGTTTTAAGATATTATCCTGTAAGGATAATGAAAAATTTCAATATACCAGAATTCCATATGTATTGTACAACAAATATAAGTAGGATGGATAATTGAGAGTGTGGGCATGTCCAAACTTTATCCTCGTAATCCAAGGTTAGGCTAACTGTTCAACAATTTAACCTTTGATTCTTACCCTTAACTTTCAAAAACAGCTGTAAGGAATGAGAAGACCGAGAAACAACGGGCTTCTCATGTGTGTATGTACCTACTTTGTTAGATTTGTGTGTCGTTCGCGACGACACGCCAACGGTGAATACGACATCTTATATGATTAATGTTGTTTTCTGGATATCATGCGGAAGTTGTCATATAATGCTTCTCGTGACTTCCGTTTTCCGTGCTGGGTGATCTTTCTTGGCGGTTCTATGATAAAATAGTGATTTTTCAGCTTTCCTTCCATTTACACAATTGATATCTTAAGTATATTCCTCCTACAACGCAGAGGCCTTCTTGCCGGAAATTTCAGTCCAGTCAAGTTATATTGGATCTGTAAATGGAACTGTAGTTTTTACTTGATGTTGGATCAGTACCTAAGGTTAGTTATGTTTGATCAGTACCTAAGGTTAATCTTTAAATTAATTTAAAACGGTAATCTGTCTTAATTCCTTAATAGGCAATTCACATTAGTTAGGGTGAATTGTCTTGCTTTACGTTTTTCCTCTTATTTATACATTCCATGTCACAGTGTGCAACGTTTTCAAAAACTTAAGCGGTGAAACTTTGGTCATTACTATTGTAAGAATATACTGCTAAAGATAAATTGTTTTTTCTAGAAAAATTTATTAACATGTTTATACATGAATAGTCAAAGTTACAGAAGTACGAATCTAAGCTTTAAAGACTTAGCTTATCAGAATCTTTGTTCAATGGCTCTACACACCTAGTCACATGTTTTTTCTATGTTAAGAAAAATTACTACGCTGCTTGCAGAGGCTAGTTCATAATTAGTAATCAGTTTTATGGGGCAATTGAAATGACATGTGCTCTTATATTGATTTTGGCACAGGACAGAAAAACAACTAAAATATTACAAATATTTCTACAGTACAATGTTGTATGGAAGGTTATTGCTAGATAACATTTCGCTAGGTGTTGTATGATTTTCAAGCCTAGTTTCTCGATAAACCGAGCCACTTTGGCTAACATCATTTCTTCTATTGATGAATGAAAATCAGGTCTGACTGCATTTCAGTCAAAAAAAACATTATAATTATGACTACTTCATAGAAAACAAATGAGTCATCTATCTACCATTTAGTTTGTTATCTATTTCAGAATTATGGGATTCATCTCATTCTCATAATATCATAAAATAGCCATCGAGAATCTGAGATCCATACGCCAAAGTGAATGATAGAACGTGTAATTGTTAGAAAACACTGTAGGTTATGCCATGGTTAATGAGAAGAATAAAGATATTTTATCTACTAAATATCCATTGCTATGAATTTCTAGTCTACGAGTTTGTTCTTGTAAATTCCTAATAAACCGGTGTTACCTAGTCATATATATAAATTTAAATACAATAGACAGAACCCGTAATCGCTAGATATTGTCAAACGGTATAACCAATGGTTTATATGGAAATGCAGTAACTTTTTATATAAAATAATCATTGGTGTGAACCAAGTATACCGGTTGTTTCCTGTAAATTTCGAGTACACTTGTGGTTCCGCCTCTTCGCTAGCGGACAATCAGTGGGATTTTTTTGTAACCATCTTTTGTTGAGAAACAAATAACAAAGTATAAATTACAATTATGAGCTACATATCGCTTCGTCATGGAAATGTCAATGGCATATAAATTATGCGGGGCATACTTATCTTTGCTGCCTTGTGCACATACTCATGGTAGATGCGCACATCACCTGTACATAATTGATGTTGATAAAATTCAGTAGATTCCACACTATAGTATAGTGGATATCATACATGATTAGATAAGAAGTAAAAACATAAATACGATTACGTACCAGTCCCTATGTTTAATTTGGATGTGAGCTTGTGGAAAAGTTTGAGGTCAATATCCTATTCACCGGATACGAGGTTAACTTTGGATCGTTCCCATACCTTGCTCTTTGCTATAAGGCTGCATGCATGACATAAATTTGAACCTTGAGGCTATATCCGAGGAAGTGTTCAATCGATCTACATGCACCGGCATAGTCAAGATAGTTGGCCAGTTGAGGAACCGACCCAAACTCGATGGCCACGGCGGGTGAAGTACGGTGTATGTGGGATCTAGTTTCCAAATAGATTGGGCAGCAAAAAATTACTATATACATATCCATGTTAAAATAACCTTTCTCTGGGGTGTGAGCGCGACGCAAGTCTCCCATGATCTTGTAGCTACTGCATGCAAGAGTAGATCTTTGATCAATCTCGCACCTGCATCCTAGCTACATGGCTGCATGCATGTGCAAAATTCGAAATCTGAGGCCATACCAGGAGTCTTCGATCGATCCCATGTACGGGATGGAGTTGTGATGGTTTGCCAGCCAAGGACCCGGACGCCAAATTGATGGCCGGCTGACCGACGGCGATGCGCGTGAGGACATGACTGAATCTATGCGTATACCTGTGTCTCTCGGACGCGGAAATTCCACCGGGTATGCGCGTCCCCGGCCTATCCCAACCGTTTGCAACTTGTTTCAGGTTCGTGTTGCCTCTTTTACACATATAACCTGCACATGTAGACTTTCTCCACCTATAGGAAGGAAAATAGACACAACACAACTCATGCGGTTCACCCTCTGCTCCTTAACCTCCTCCTCCTCTGTCTCTCACGTTCTCCCAGCCCCCAGCCCCACGACCATCATCAGCCATGGCATCCTCGGAGAGGAGTTAGTCGCGACGGCTGTCTGAGGAGGGCCTGACACTGCGGCCTAGGTAAACGAGACGAGTTCTCCTCGGTGGCGTGTATCTCGTCAGATCCAATCTGGAACCAACCATTTTTTTTCATTCTTTTTTTTTTCCAGATTTCTCTCCCGTTCGTGGATCTTATTTCGGTTTTTTCAGTCTGGATTTAGTTGCTGAAATTATTCTTCATGTATGTGGAGGGATACCTAGATCTGGATTTAATCAATCGTATACATGTAGTATTCTCTGCCCATATCTGTTTGATTGCCACTCCGGTGTGTACTAATTGCTTCTATTATCCCAAGCCATTGTGTGCTACTTTATTTTTTACTGCCCCATATTTGGATTGTTTGGCTCCTTTCTTTTTTGTTTGTTTCTATGCATGGCTGCTCTTAATGCCACGAAAATTGTTCCTATACTAGTCTGTACATAAATTTTTGTTCATGGGAGTCTGTTGTTAACAAGAGAACCTCAATTGCTCCCAATTTTGTTAAGTTTTTTTTTGTTAACAAGAGAAAAGGCTTCCTACCAGGTTGGAGTCTCTGGATTTCAATGATTTTCCCATGTTGCAGAACCTCAATTGCTCTCAATTCATGTACTCCTTGCCTATGTACTAATGGACCATATTATGAATGGATATTTTCCTAATAACTTACTAATTTTGTCTCTGTCTGTGTTGTTCCAATTTGGATAATGGACCATATTATGAATGGATATTTGCCTAATAACTCACTAATTTTGACTATATCAGTGTTGTTCCAATTTGGATAATGGATCATATTATGAATGGATATTGCCTAACAACATACTAATTTTGTCCCTGGTCCGTGTTGTTACAATTTGGATAATGAACAATATTATGAATGGATATTGCTTAATAACATACTAATTTTGTCTCTGTCCGTGTTGTTCCATATGTGCTAATTCTGCAACTAAACCAAACTGAACACATTCTTTGTACTGGGATTCTAAGGAAAATATATGGTGTGTGTTGCAAAATGGGAGGGATCTCCTATTGTGGACTTGATTTATTTAAGGGGCTTTGTTGCAAAATTGAAGGTACCTCCAGCTACCAGCCGATGCTTGTTTGACCGCTGAGGCTAAGCTGGGGACACGTGTGCCCAGGCGAGATTACATTTTTGGTGTCTCTCTTACTTTTGGGTATTTTTTTTACGGGTCTCTTACTTTCGGTTAGCTTGATGAGGAAAATCTAATCCAGGAATTACTTTTGGCACGTGACGTGACATGAGGTACTTCAACTTAAATTTTGAAACACTTTTATGTATTTATTTTTCGGTTACGTTATTTGCTTAAATCCTAACCATCAATTTTAGATCTAACTATCTAAAATAATTCGGGTGATGTGGATTAATGTGTGTCTCCGTTAGAGTTCCGTATATTGCTTCTAGTATATAATAGATAGATAGATTTTACTACTTCTTTCTTCTACGTCTCACGTGGATGCAGACGACGCTGAGGTTCCGGTAGCTGCTGTTTCTGGTCACGTTTATTAGAATCGGTATACGGTGTTGTACCGTGTGTTGGAACGCATAGAGATAAACAAAACTTTTTCCTACGCGGTACTTCCAAAATCTAGCCAAGGTAGAAGGCCACGAGTGTTACCACTAGACGCGCAGGTGCGGATTATCGATACAGCGCGTCGGGGCAGTGCAGTCCCACGATCCGATCCAGCCGATCCGATCCCACGAACGTCGAAGTGCTGAACGTACAGCACCTCTGCCGGTATCCACACGTACGAGGAGGAGCTCCGACGGCGGACTGCTAGGTCCGGTGCGACGGCTGGACTAAGTGGGGCTAGGGTTCCCAACGCATGGGAGAAGAGTAATGTGCCCGCTGGGCAACCTGCGCCCCTCTATATATAGCGAGTGGTAGTGGGCTTCATAACGCTTGTGGCCCATTCCCTCTGTGAGTCCGACTCACAAAACCCAGTCCATTTCCGGTTCGGGTCCAACCCAACCAATACATTTGCTCCCGCTCTTAAGTGTGCGACCCTGCAGGCTCATGGCGACTTGGACACGATTGGAGTACGACTCTCAATCGATCAATCGGTAGCGGCTCCTAGCAGAACGTGCCGACTCTCAAGTCCCATTGAGTCATGGCGACATACCTTTCAATGTGATATTCATCTTAGTCCCTTTTGCCTCACGATATACCTTATCGAACTATAGGCGATTTATCGTCATCCCTTAAATAGTTCCACTCTCTTCTCGATCCGTTATATATGATTCATCTGACTAACTCTTAGTCAACAGACACAGTTAACACTTAACTGAGTCGCGCATGGCAATGCTTCTTGAATCATATCACTTGAGAGGGCCCAGAGAATATCTCTCCATTCGGAGTGGCAAAATCCTATCTTGATTATCCACATCACGCAGCTTGCTTCTCATTCGACCCGAACTCTGCCTTTATAGCTGCCTTGTCACAGAACATCATTTGACAGAACCTAAGTCGGTGATACACAACTCGGATTGTGCGACAACCTCAGGTCTAAAGATTACATTGATTGAGACATGCAAATGACGACTTGCTCATTGCATCAAAATATGGGTCAGTCCGACTTGCTAAACTCTTTAGCCAAGTCTGTAAACGTTGGAATGGCATCACCATGCCCATGACAAGTGGAACCGTGTCATCAGCTAACACTCATATTAGTCTAGGGTGTGTGTCCAGCAAAATCTTAATGACCAAGGACAATTAGTATGAACAACATGGATAGATTGTTCCACAATCGAATCACATATTCAATGACATATATCAGATGTTCAAACCAAAGGACAATTAATAACTTTATGAATAAATTGGGAATAACATCATACATGATTGCCTCTAGGTCATATTCCCAACACCGTGTTGTACAACTATTTGTATTGTACCTGTTGTGATATATATATAAAGAGATACGGAGGGCATGTGTACCCTACCGAAAATCCTAAACCAAACTAGGTATCAGAGCCAATCTAGGTTATCTCTCTCGCCACCGCCGCGTGAGTCTCCTCCACGCCGCCGCGCCGCTATCCACTCTCGCCGCCGCCGCGTGAGTTTCCTCCCACGGCCGCGCTATCCACTCGACGGCATCCGCGCCACCACGTGTGCTCCGCCGCGATGACGTTCTCCCTTCAGCTCTCCACGTCAACGGGAGCCCTCGTCTCCGCTCCTGCTACGCCCGTCGCCCAGCCTGCAGTGCGCCTCGACGCCAATAACTTTATGGTGTGGAAGGGATTAACTCTCCCGAATCTTGCCGGAGCTGGCTTCTTTGGCCACCTCGACGGCACCGTCGTCGCCCCTGCGAAGACGATCAAGCAGGGCTCGGGTGACGCTGCGGTGGATGTCCCGAACCCGGCCTATACCGCCTGGTGGGTCACGGACCAGCGGGTCCTCAGCCTCCTGCTCGGCTCAATGGAGTCAGACGTCGCCTGCCAGATGATCGGTTGTCCAACCGCTGCTGCAGCCTGGGCCGCCGTCCACACCATGTTTGGCGCTCAAAGCCGGGCTAGCGTCCGGCACATCCGTCGGCAGCTCCAATCACTGCGGAAGGAGGAGTTGACCGCCGCGCAGTACATGCATAAGATGAAGTCCCTTGCCGACTGCATGGGGCCCGCCGGAGCTCCTATCTCCGATGACGAGCTAGTGGACTACATCATCACTGGCCTCGGTACCGCGTTCAACGCGATCGCGGCGTCCCTCACCGTCGGAAATAGTTTGGTGTATTACTCCGATTTCTATTCTCATATACTCTCGTTCGAGGCTCTCCAGGCACAACAACTCCAGTCTGCTGAGTGAACTTTTCCCACGCCCGCAGCCCGCGTCCTCCGGAGTACTCTCCCATCCAGTATGGCGGGGGTCGTCCTGCTGAGCATTACCAACAAGGGCAAGGTCGCCCGTACGGGGGCGTCAACGATCGCCAGAACTACGGCGGTTACGGTGGTGGTGGCGGTGGTGGCGACCGCCCCAACACCGCGCAACACAACGATAACGGGCGCAATGGTTGCAAGAAGCAGCGCCCTCGTTGTCAGATTTGCGGCAACTGGGGGCATGTGGCCTTCGACTGCCGCAATCGCTACAACCATGACTACCGTGACAACAACAACAACACTCAGCGGTCGGGTAACGCTGCCGCCACGAGCTCTTCCGCTACTCCCCCCTGGTTGATGGACACCGGGGCAACATATCACTTCACCAACTATCTTGAGCGCCTCCACTATCACGAGCGCTATGGCGGGAAGGATCATGTTCAAGTGGCTAATGGTACAGATTTGTCTATTTCGCATATTGGTACAGGTTTGTCTATTTCGCATATTGGTCATTCGAATTTAGTGCAAAACATTGTTAAGTTTCATGATTTACCGTGTTTACCTTCACCCAACTCCATTTGTGATGCTTGTCAGCTTGCTAAGAGTCATCAACTTTCTTATACTTCATCTCATCGTGTTTCCACTGTGCCTCTTGAGTTAATCCACTCCGATGTTTGGGGTCCGGCTATTGCCTCTTCCGGTGGTTACAAATATTATGTTAGTTTTGTTGATGACTATTCTTGTTTTTGTTGGATTTATCTACTCAAACACAAGTCTGATGTTGAGCAAGTTTTTTATGCCTTCCAGGCACATGTTGAACGCCTACTTGATGTCAAGATTAAGGCGGTTCAATCAGATTAGGGGGTGAATATCATAGGTTGCACACATATTTTCAGCGTACTGGGATCTCTCATCGGGTATCTTGTCCTCATACATCCCAACAAAACGGTGTTGCTGAACGCAAGCACTGCCATCTTGTCGAGACGGGTTTGGCCCTTCTTGCTCACTCCTCGATTCCGTTATGGTTTTGGGATGAAGCTTTCCTAACGGTGTGCTATCTAATTAATCGCATGCCCACGCCCGTTTTAGGAAAAGATACACATATTCATCGCTTGTTTAAAACCAAGCCTAACTATGATTTTCTCCGCATCTTCGGATGTGCGTGTTGGCCTAGTCTTCGTAAGTACAATGCACACAAGCTTGACTTTCGCTCTAAACATGTGTGTGTTCCTAGGCTACAGTCCCATGCACAAAGGTTATAAGTGCTTGGATCGATCCACGGGACGCATTTACATATCTCGTGACGTTGTTTTTGACGAGACTGTGTTTCCTTTTGCAACTCCCGGCGTTTCACTTGACATCCCAACTCTCTATGAAGCAATCACGTTTCCTTTGTCCGAACCAGCTACGAGTGAACCTGTGCGCAAATATGACCTATCGTACCTTGCTACTAACCCTTCGCCTGCAGTTGATGTTGTCTTGCAGGTGCCAGATCCCCTGTCGCTCCGACCGAGGCAGCGAGCAGCGCCTCTAGTACTGCCGCACCGACCGAGGCAGCCCCCAGCGCATCCAGCGCTCAGGAGATCGATGTGCATGCAGCTTCTACTGCGTGCATGCACGATGGGCCGGCCCATCATGGGCAGCGCTCCCCGGCCCATCACAGGCAGCGATCCGCGTCGCCTCCTGCTGGCTCCGCTCCAGTCGCGATGCCCTCGATCGCCGACCCTTCTGCCTCGCCTGCGTCACCCCTGCTGATGTGACGCCTACACCCGCTGCCTCGCCTGTCCGTTCTCCACCTCCTGATGAACCAGTCCGTGGCATGGTCACGCGGCACTGGGATGGTACGAGGCGCGAGAAGTATTTCAAGGATGGCACCGTGCGCTATGATCCACGCCGTCGCGGCTTCTTCGCTGAACCAGTCTCACACCGCGACGCGCTTCGCGAACCGGCATGGCATGCTGCTCTGGCTGATGAGTTCTCGGCTTTGTGTCAGACCAATACCTGGACTCTCGTTCCCCGACCGCCTTGTGTTAATGTGGTTGGCAGCAAATGGGTGTTCAAGACCAAACACCGACCCGATGGCTCGGTTGACAAGCACAAGGCACGTCTCGTTGCTCGTGGTTTCACAAAACAACAGGGCATTGATTATGGCGACACTTTTAGTCTTGTGGTGAAGCCTCCTACCGTGCGTGTGGTACTTTCTCTCGCTATCTCTCGCGGCTGGATTTTGCGTCAGATTGATGTCAGTAATGCTTTCCTTCACTGTTTTCTGTCTGAGGATGTCTATATGCAGCCACCTGGTTTTGAGGATGCTCGGTACCCCTCTCATGTCTGCAAATTACAGCGTGCTATTTATGGTCTTAAGCAGTCTCCCCGAGCCTGGTATGCCCGCTTAAGTGCCCGTCTTCATCAGTTGGGGTTTACTTCTTCCAAGGCAGATACCTCCTTGTTCCTCTTTTCTCATGGAGGAGTTCAGATTTACATGCTGTTCTATGTTGATGATATTGTGATTGCTGGCTCGAGTCCTGTTGCTGTGGAGCGGTTGGTGCACTCGCTCTCTGACACTTTTCCCATCAAGGATCTTGGGGTGCTGAAATATTTTCTTGGACTTGAAGAAGCTTACAGTTCTGGGGGCATGACATTGACTCAACGCAAGGACGCACTTGATCTTCTTCATCGTGTTAGCATGGAGAACTCCAAGCCCACTTCAACTCCATTAAGTCCATCAGAACGGCTTGCTCGCGATACTGGTACACCACTCGGTACAGAAGATTCATTCCGATACCGCAGCATTGTTGGTGGTTTACAGTAGTTGACTCACACGACCAGATATTCCCTTTGCCGTCAACAAGGTGTGTCAGTTTCTCTCTCAACCCACGGCGGTGCACTGTGAAGCAGTTAAGCGCATCCTGCGCTATGTGAAAGGAACCCTGGAAATTGGGTTAACTATTCACAAATCTCCTTCTGTAGGTATCAGCATCTTCACTGACACCGATTGGGCAGGATGTCTGGATGATCGTCGCTCCACTGGAGGTTTTGCGATCTTTGTTGGCTCGAACCTTGTGTCATGGAGCTCAAAGAAGCAGCCTACTGTCTCTCGATCTAGTACAGAGGCAGAGTACAAGGCGTTGGCTAATGGTGCTACAGAAGCTATTTGGATTGATACATTGCTTCAAGAACATGGAGTTACTCGGCAGCGCACACCCATCTTGAGGTGTGATAACCTAGGGGAAACTTACCTAACAGCAAATCCGGTGTTTCATGCTCGCACCAAGCACATTGAGATAGATTTCAATTTTGTGCGTGAGCGAGTTGCCGATGGTGCTTTGGAGGTGAGTTTTATCTCTTCTAATGATCAACTGGCTGATATATCCACCAAGCCAGCTACACGACAGATGTTGGACCGATTTAGAACCAATCTAAACCTTGTATGTACTAGTTTAGATTGAGGGGAAGTATTAGAATTGGTATACAGTGTTGTACCGTGTTGTACAAGTATTTGTATTGTACCTGTTGTGATATATAAAGAGATACGGAGGACATGTGTTCCCTACCGAAAACCCTAAACCAAACTACGTTATAGTCCAATGACAGCGGTGTGAGAGTATCCTACATGTGAGAATCTGCCGATGGATCTGCATGCTCGCTAGCCCTAGAAATATTTGTATGGTCCTAGGAGTTTAGCACCATGTTGCAAATAACACTACCATTGCCCAAATATATTTATTGGAATAGCTGAAAGTCTTTACGCTCGATGACCCTTTAAAGTTTTGTTGTCATTACACTTGTTACCACCATTGTATTATGAAAGCAGGTTCTAAAATTTGAGCCGATGATTGCATCATTGCCATGTAAAACAACAGTGATTCCTCGACATTGAATCCGACGATTTGTCAATTTAAAAGCCATTCAGAACATCATATTGTCTATCCGGCCGGTGACTAAAATTCTAATCAAGAAGAAATCTATACGTCGGGGAGTAAACTTAATCAAGCACCGAGTAAGAAGCTAAGTTTTAGTAGTACAAAGGATATGATCAAAATATCTGCTAGCAAGTGAGAGATAGATACATAACCGCGCAAGTGTTCCGGCGGCCAGAAGCGGACGTATAAAAATCACCAAGCAGGCAGCTTGATTTGTTCTCATAGTGGGCACGTGAAGCAGCTAACCAATTCTGTTAGACCGCCAAGCATGCAGACGTTTTAGCACATACGATAAATATAGCTACATAAAGACATTAGCCTTTTTGCCAACGGCCCGAAACCTTGAATTTACCCGTGGATAATGTTTGTTCCGTCCGACACAGGTGTGCCCGGATGCGTGCTCCCCTCCGTCCCTTTGCAATTTCTATTGGACATGTCCGTCGTGGGACACGTGCATCCTAGTGGCGGTGCACTACTTGTCTCGCTCAACTATGCTCCCAGTCGGTCATAATTTGGAATAGGGAAATAAAGCCATGTAAGCCGGATATAATGAATTTAATAATATATTTGTGCTTAGTTGGACGGGAGAGAAGATGAGAGAGAATAGAATCGGGCTACAAGATAGTAGCCAGCTCTTGCACGTGCTCATAGACACTTTGTGAGAGTGTAAGGTGGGCAATATGTTGACAAAATAGTGCATGCATATAGTATACTATTGTACATGTTGGCTATAAGCTGGCTATAAAATGACATGGCAATGCCTTATAGCCAGCAGCCGGCTCTATTATTAACCATGCTCTCAGGCGGAGGATACCCGACTCGCGTCCTCCACTCGCATCTTGTGCCACGCGTCCTTCGTTCTAGGCGATAGCAAAAAGGTGGAGTCCACCACTACACCCTATCCTTTGCTTCAACCGGTCCGCTCTCACCTCCTCCACTCCTTTTATCTGGACGTTAATTTCCTCTCCATCCAAATACGCCATCAACCACGGACCAAGGCATAGCTCCATGGCTTCCTCCGCGGTGCTGCAAGGCATGCTGCCGCTCCAATCCAGCGCCTTCTACGGGGAGCCCTCTGACGCTGCTGCAGCAACAGGGAGGCGGTCATCGATGAGACATCAAGGGTTAATTCCGGCGGGCGGCGGCCACCAAAAATCGATGTCCTCCACTCCGGTGGTGGTAGCGGTGGTGCTGGCTCCGATGGGCGTCTCTACACCAGCCGTCCAAGGACATCCTCGAGCTCGCCTCAGACCTCCACGGACATGGTCCCGAGCTCGCCTCCGACCACAATGGCCATGGAGGCCAGTCGACTCTCCCCCAACCTTCGCATCCCCTCCGCCCTCCCCTGCTTGACCTCTAGCACCACACCAAGGGCTGCAGTGCTGCCAGAGAAGTGTGGCGTTGCTCACTTGGAAGTTCGGACGGCAAAAGTGCTTGTATGGGCCAACGACGACGCTTCCGAAGGCCTGCGGCGGTGCTCCCGTTGGTCGTTGACGGTGCTTCCGAAGGCCATAGGCGGTGCTCCCGTGGTTCAGCGGTAGTGCTGCTGAAGGCCGGCCACGGTGCTCTCGTGGCACAATGAAGGTGCAACCGATATCGGCAACAGTGCGATGGGGCCGTGGAGGTCTCGACGGGGATGGTGCTGATGAAGACCCGCGATGGTGCTCCCGTGAGTACGCGGCGGTGCTCCCGTGGGCCGGTGATGATGCTCCCGTGGTTATGCAGCGGTGCTACTGAAAGCCGGTGACGATGCTGCTGAAGGTTGGCGATAGTGCTCCCGTGGTATGCGGTGGTGCTGTCGAAGACCGGCGACGGTGCTCCCATGGGTACTAGGCGGTGCTGCGGAAGGACCGCAACAGTGCTCCTGTAGGTACGCGGAGGTGCTCCCGAAGGCTGGCGACGTTGCTGCTGAAGTCCGGCGATGGTGCTCGTGCAGGTACATGACGGTGCTCCGGTAGGCAGGTGACGGTGTTTTCTATGGGTACGCGGTGGTGCTGCCGAAGGCCGGCGCGTATGCTTCCATGGGTATAGGATGGTGCTGCCGAAGGCTGCGATGGTGCTACAAGGGACCTGAGGTCGCGCTACCAGCGTGGTCATCGCCGACGAGGTCTCTCAATGGATACTACCTCCCCCCGCCGTGGGCATGAACGACAAGCGTCCTCGTCCACGTCTTTTTCGACGCTTCCGTGCGTTTTCTAGTAGTTTGCTTTTCCGTGGACGGGAGTGTTTTGGGGAGGACACAAAGACTTGCGTGGACACGTGTCACGCTGTGGAGGCGGAGGATTGGCAGTTCCGAGCCTCCCTAGGACGCCTAGCCAGGGCCTTTGGAAAAGGATGCTCCTCGTCACCAAATAACTTTCATCGAAATTTTGGACGAAAGTTAGGAAAATTTCCATTTTTCTATATGTAATGAGAGAAGGTAATTTCTGAAAATAATTTGGTAGAAATTAATAAGTTCCATAGATTAAACTATTGTAAAAAGGTAAACCAAATTTCAGACCATAAACTAAGCACTACGCACGAGTGTACTGACTATGTGTTTATATTGGATATTTAGGGTCCAGGTTGAGTGTTTGATTATAGTGCATGTTTTGTATTCAATGATTACTAACAATATGTTAACATCGTAGATTTTCATTCCAGCAAAATATATTGTTTTTTCCTTGGAAAATTCTTAAATTTCTTGGAATGAATGACTTGATCACAATTAGAAAGAAAATATGAATATGGAATGGCAATCCTTGTTTTTCGCCGCAGAAATTAGCAGACACTGGTGCAGCATGGCCTAACATTTCCGGTTCGAATGAACCCGGTGGTTGATAGACATATGGATGTGGGCGACACATGTCCTCTCTCTTTAGACACGCGGCACATAAACCTCTTGATGAGACATTTGGATTGTCTCTTACTGGGGCAATATCATGGTCTGCCAAGTAGCTTCTACGGAAGTGGACATAGGTTCGAGTGAGAACCCAAGTCCATTGAAGATCATAGCCTCTTTGGTCTGTGTCTGTGTACATACGTGACCTGAAGAGCGTGCTAGATTAATTTTACGATTGAATGTGCTAGCTTTTGTGTTGGGAAAACGCCAAGAAAATCTTCCAACATCCCTCTTTTCGTTTTTCAACAAAACTCATGCCACTTTGGTACAAAATTTTAAGAAGCGCAGCATTATAAACTCACGCCAAGGAAACTTAGTTGTGCCATCGTCCGAGGAGGTGTGATCTCACCGAGTCGACACAGTCGGCCAGAAATCAACTAGGCGAAATCCGTGGAGACTAAATTTTGTGACGTGCTTCATGGCCTCCTTGGGATCCATTACATTAATTTCCGCGTATGTACACCGGCCCCTTCAGGACATAGCGTTAATATTGCTAAACACCGCCCCTTGGCCTCACTAGCACGACTGAAGGTTGTGGAGCTGGTACCACATATACAACGATGGTCAACTTGGAAAACCTACTTTCCACCACCATGGTTGATCTTCCTCGTGTAAATGATTCAGCTCGGTGATGAGCTGTTTGGAATTCAGCTATATTGCGTGTAGCTTCACGTTTACCAGCTATAGGCAGTGTATGCATATCAGTCATCACACTAGATGCATTCCCGTATGCCTCTCATTCCCCATCAGTGGCCATTTTTTGACCAATCTTAATGTTGTTTACCCTCCGCTTGTCCCAAGTCTCGAGTCCTCTGCATGCAAGGATAACTGTCCCTGCCCGGATAAATAAAACTAGTGGGAGAGGCTATGAAAATAAAACTGCAAAGCAACTGCCTCCTTTATATGGGCCTGGTGTCCAAGCACGGGCAACAGTTGGTTGGCATTTGCTTGGAATAAATAATGTACTTGGTGAGAACAATGGAAATATCGGACAAATTAATCGCTTTTGGGTGAACTAGCAGTATGGCCCTCGCAAATGCGAGGGCATCGTTTTTAGAGGGTCCAAAGTGTATGTGGAATAAATCAACAATTTTATTTATAATCAAATTACTTATCAGAAGTGAAGCAGTTATATAACCTAAAGCTACATATACTATCACTTGTGTTGTAAATATATTTAGCTACTTTTGATTTGTGGATAAATGTTTTATTAGGGCAGGGTAGATTATGATTATTCCATTCCAAAAAGACTGCACCAAAGGCCATATATTTTGTGTCTCCACCAAGTTTATACCGCTAAGTAATATCAATCTTCTTTCATCAAACACTATTTAAACCTTCCATTGAAGTCTTTTCTCTCAATACCCATCCCATTTGGAAATACATGACATTATCTTTCTATTCTAAAATATGCTACTCCCTCCATATTATAAATAAATGACGTCCTAGACATGCTTGTAGTTTTCAAACTTTTGCTATGAATAACATTTTAGACTCCCAGGTTGGAAATTTACAAATCATATATCTTTCCACAAAATTAGTGGTCGAAGTTACATCTTTATGATTGTTTTGACATTTAAAAACATCATTTATTATTAATATTTTTAAATATGGTGGGAGTAGATCTTAGACATGGTCAGCCAATGGTATGCAAACTTGACAATTATCTTTCATGGGACTAACGAATCAAGGGTTCACATAATAGTTCTTTCCATGTGAATTTTTGTCACGTCGTTATTTTTTTTTACCCTGTAAGGTGGTATTTGAACAATAATTAATTGTGATCAAGTTATCAACCAACATAATGCATAGATCATTTTTTTGTGCACTTATGAGCGCTGCTGCAGCAACAGGGAGGCGGTGTCGTGGCGGTCATCGATGAGACATCAAGGGTTAATTCCGGCTGGCGGCGGCCACCAAAAATCGATGTCCTCCACTCCGGTGGTGGTAGCGGTGGTGCTGGCTCCGATGTGCGTCTCTACACCAGCCGTCCAAGGACATCCCCGAGCTCGCCTCAGACCTCCACGGACATGGTCCCGAGCTCGCCTCCGACCACAATGGCCATGGAGGCCAGTCGACTCTTCCCCAACCTTCGCATCCCCTCCGTCCTCCCCTGCTTGCCCTGTAGCACCACACCAAGGGCTGCAGTGCTGCCAGAGAAGTGTGGCGTTGCTCACATGGAAGTTCGGACGGCAAAAGTGCTTGTATGGGCCAACGACGGCGCTTCCGAAGGCCTGCGGCGGTGCTCCCGTTGGTCGTTGACGGTGCTTCCGAAGGCCATAGGCGGTGCTCCCGTGGTTCAGCGGTAGTGCTGCTGAAGGCCGGCCACGGTGCTCTCGTGGCACAATGACGGTGCAACCGATATCGGCAACAGTGCTATGGGGCTGTCGAGGTCTCGACGGGGATGGTGCTGATGAAGACCCGCGATGGTGCTCCCATGAGGACGCGGCGGTGCTCCCGTGGTTATGCCGCGGTGCTACTGAAAGCCGGCGACGATGCTGCTGAAGGTTGGCGATAGTGCTCCCGTGGTATGCGGTGGTGCTGTCGAAGACCGGCGACGGTGCTCCCATGGGTACTAGGCGGTGCTGCGGAAGGACCGCAACAGTGCTCCTGTAGGTACGCGGCGGTGCTCCCGAAGGCTGGCGACGTTGCTGCTGAAGTCCCGCGATGGTGCTCGTGCAGGTACATGACGGTGCTCCGGTAGGCAGGTGACGGTGTTTTCTATGGATACGCGGTGGTGCTGCCGAAGGCCGGCACGTATGCTTCCATGGGTATAGGATGGTGCTGCCGAAGGCTGCGATGGTGCTACGAGGGACCTAAGGTGGCGCTACCAGCGTGGTCGTCGCCGACGAGGTCTCTCAATGGATACTACCTCCTCCCGCCGTGGGGATGAACGACAAGCGTCCTCGTCCACGTCTTTTTCGAGGCTTCCGTGCGTTTTCTAGTACTCCCTCCGTTCAACAATAGATGACTTCCATTTATCTATATATGGATGTATCTAGACATGTTTTAGTGTATAGGTGCATCCATATCTAGACAAGTGGAAGTCATCTATTGTTGAACGGAGGGAGTAGTTTGCTTTTCCGTGGACGGGAGTGTTTTGGGGAGGACACAAAGACTTGCGTGGACACGTGTCACGATGTGGAGGCAGAGGATTGGCAGTTCCGATCCTCCGTACGACGCCTAGCACGGGCCTTTGGAAAAGGATGCTCCTCGTCACCAAATAACTTTCATCGAAATTTTGGACGAAAGTCACGAAAATTTCCATTTTTCCATATGGAATGAGAGAAGGTAATTTCTGAAAATAATTTGGTAGAAATTAATAAGTTCCATACATTAAACTATTGTAAAAAGGTAAACCAAATTTCAGACCATAAACTAAGCACTACGCACGAGTGTACTGACTATGTGTTTATATTGGATATTTAGGGTCCAGGTTGAGTGTTTGATTATAGTGCATGTTTTGTATTCAATAATTGCTAACAATATGTTAACATCGTAGATTTTCATTCCAGCAAAATATATTGTTTTTTCCTTGGAAAATTCTTAAATTTCTTGGAATGAATGACTTGATCACAATTAGAAAGAAAATATGAATATGGAATGGCAATCCTTGTTTTTCGCCGCAGAAATTAGCAGACACTGGTGCAGCATGGCCTAACATTTCCGGTTCGAATGAACCCGGTGGTTGATAGACATATGGATGTGGGCGACACATGTCCTCTCTCTTTAGACACGCGGCACATAAACCTCTTGATGAGACATTTGGATTGTCTCTTACTGGGGCAATATCATGGTCTGCCAAGTAGCTTCTACGGAAGTGGACATAGGTTCGAGTGAGAACCCAAGTCCATTGAAGATCATAGCCTCTTTGGTCTGTGTCTGTGTACATACGTGACCTGAAGAGCGTGCTAGATTAATTTTACGATTGAATGTGCTAGCTTTTGTGTTGGGAAAACGCCAAGAAAATCTTCCAACATCCCTCTTTTCGTTTTTCAACAAAACTCATGCCACTTTGGTACAAAATTTTAAGAAGCGCAGCATTATAAACTCACGCCAAGGAAACTTAGTTGTGCCATCGTCCGAGGAGGTGTGATCTCACCGAGTCGACACAGTCGGCCAGAAATCAACTAGGCGAAATCCGTGGAGACTAAATTTTGTGACGTGCTTCATGGCCTCCTTGGGATCCATTACATTAATTTCCGCGTATGTACACCGGCCCCTTCAGGACATAGCGTTAATATTGCTAAACACCGCCCCTTGGCCTCACTAGCACGACTGAAGGTTGTGGAGCTGGTACCACATATACAACGATGGTCAACTTGGAAAACCTACTTTCCACCACCATGGTTGATCTTCCTCGTGTAAATGATTCAGCTCGGTGATGAGCTGTTTGGAATTCAGCTATATTGCGTGTAGCTTCACGTTTACCAGCTATAGGCAGTGTATGCATATCAGTCATCACACTAGATGCATTCCCGTATGCCTCTCATTCCCCATCAGTGGCCATTTTTTGACCAATCTTAATGTTGTTTACCCTCCGCTTGTCCCAAGTCTCGAGTCCTCTGCATGCAAGGATAACTGTCCCTGCCCGGATAAATAAAACTAGTGGGAGAGGCTATGAAAATAAAACTGCAAAGCAACTGCCTCCTTTATATGGGCCTGGTGTCCAAGCACGGGCAACAGTTGGTTGGCATTTGCTTGGAATAAATAATGTACTTGGTGAGAACAATGGAAATATCGGACAAATTAATCGCTTTTGGGTGAACTAGCAGTATGGCCCTCGCAAATGCGAGGGCATCGTTTTTAGAGGGTCCAAAGTGTATGTGGAATAAATCAACAATTTTATTTATAATCAAATTACTTATCAGAAGTGAAGCAGTTATATAACCTAAAGCTACATATACTATCACTTGAGTTGTAAATATATTTAGCTACTTTTGATTTGTGGATAAATGTTTTATTAGGGCAGGGTAGATTATGATTATTCGATTCCAAAAAGACTGCACCAAAGGCCATATATTTTGTGTCTCCACCAAGTTTATACCGCTAAGTAATATTAATCTTCTTTCATCAAACACTATTTAAACCTTCCATTGAAGTCTTTTCTCTCAATACCCATCCCATTTGGAAATACATGACATTATCTTTCTATTCTAAAATATGCTACTCCCTCCATATTATAAATAAATGACGTCCTAGACATGCTTGTAGTTTTCAAACTTTTGCTATGAATAACATTTTAGACTCCCAGGTTGGAAATTTACAAATCATATATCTTTCCACAAAATTAGTGGTCGAAGTTACATCTTTATGATTGTTTTGACATTTAAAAACATCATTTATTATTAATATTTTTAAATATGGTGGGAGTAGATCTTAGACATGGTCAGCCAATGGTATGCAAACTTGACAATTATCTTTCATGGGACTAACGAATCAAGGGTTCACATAATAGTTCTTTCCATGTGAATTTTTGTCACGTCGTTATTTTTTTTTACCCTGTAAGGTGGTATTTGAACAATAATTAATTGTGATCAAGTTATCAACCAACATAATGCATAGATCATTTTTTTGTGCACTTATGAGCGCTGCTGCAGCAACAGGGAGGCGGTGTCGTGGCGGTCATCGATGAGACATCAAGGGTTAATTCCGGCTGGCGGCGGCCACCAAAAATCGATGTCCTCCACTCCGGTGGTGGTAGCGGTGGTGCTGGCTCCGATGTGCGTCTCTACACCAGCCGTCCAAGGACATCCCCGAGCTCGCCTCAGACCTCCACGGACATGGTCCCGAGCTCGCCTCCGACCACAATGGCCATGGAGGCCAGTCGACTCTTCCCCAACCTTCGCATCCCCTCCGTCCTCCCCTGCTTGCCCTGTAGCACCACACCAAGGGCTGCAGTGCTGCCAGAGAAGTGTGGCGTTGCTCACATGGAAGTTCGGACGGCAAAAGTGCTTGTATGGGCCAACGACGGCGCTTCCGAAGGCCTGCGGCGGTGCTCCCGTTGGTCGTTGACGGTGCTTCCGAAGGCCATAGGCGGTGCTCCCGTGGTTCAGCGGTAGTGCTGCTGAAGGCCGGCCACGGTGCTCTCGTGGCACAATGACGGTGCAATCGATATCGGCAACAGTGCTATGGGGCCGTCGAGGTCTCGACGGGGATGGTGCTGATGAAGACCCGCGATGGTGCTCCCATGAGGACGCGGCGGTGCTCCCGTGGTTATGCCGCGGTGCTACTGAAAGCCGGCGACGATGCTGCTGAAGGTTGGCGATAGTGCTCCCGTGGTATGCGGTGGTGCTGTCGAAGACCGGCGACGGTGCTCCCATGGGTACTAGGCGGTGCTGCGGAAGGACCGCAACAGTACTCCTGTAGGTACGCGGCGGTGCTCCCGAAGGCTGGCGACGTTGCTGCTGAAGTCCCGCGATGGTGCTCGTGCAGGTACATGACGGTGCTCCGGTAGGCAGGTGACGGTGTTTTCTATGGGTACGCGGTGGTACTGCCGAAGGCCGGCACGTATGCTTCCATGGGTATAGGATGGTGCTGCCGAAGGCTGCGATGGTGCTACGAGGGACCTAAGGTGGCGCTACCAGCGTGGTCGTCGCCGACGAGGTCTCTCAATGGATACTACCTCCTCCCGCCGTGGGCATTAACGACAAGCGTCCTCGTCCACGTCTTTTTCGAGGCTTCCGTGCGTTTTCTAGTACTCCCTCCGTTCAACAATAGATGACTTCCATTTATCTATATATGGATGTATCTAGACATGTTTTAGTGTATAGGTGCATCCATATCTAGACAAGTGGAAGTCATCTATTGTTGAACGGAGGGAGTAGTTTGCTTTTCCGTGGACGGGAGTGTTTTGGGGAGGACACAAAGACTTGCGTGGACACGTGTCACGATGTGGAGGCAGAGGATTGGCAGTTCCGATCCTCCGTACGACGCCTAGCACGGGCCTTTGGAAAAGGATGCTCCTCGTCACCAAATAACTTTCATCGAAATTTTGGACGAAAGTCACGAAAATTTCCATTTTTCCATATGGAATGAGAGAAGGTAATTTCTGAAAATAATTTGGTAGAAATTAATAAGTTCCATACATTAAACTATTGTAAAAAGGTAAACCAAATTTCAGACCATAAACTAAGCACTACGCACGAGTGTACTGACTATGTGTTTATATTGGATATTTAGGGTCCAGGTTGAGTGTTTGATTATAGTGCATGTTTTGTATTCATTAATTGCTAACAATATGTTAACATCGTAGATTTTCATTCCAGCAAAATATATTGTTTTTTCCTTGGAAAATTCTTAAATTTCTTGGAATGAATGACTTGATCACAATTAGAAAGAAAATATGAATATGGAATGGCAATCCTTGTTTTTCGCCGCAGAAATTAGCAGACACTGGTGCAGCATGGCCTAACATTTCCGGTTCGAATGAACCCGGTGGTTGATAGACATATGGATGCGGGCGACACATGTCCTCTCTCTTTAGACACGCGGCACATAAACCTCTTGATGAGACATTTGGATTGTCTCTTACTGGGGCAATATCATGGTCTGCCAAGTAGCTTCTACGGAAGTGGACATAGGTTCGAGTGAGAACCCAAGTCCATTGAAGATCATAGCCTCTTTGGTCTGTGTCTGTGTACATACGTGACCTGAAGAGCGTGCTAGATTAATTTTACGATTGAATGTGCTAGCTTTTGTGTTGGGAAAACGCCAAGAAAATCTTCCAACATCCCTCTTTTCGTTTTTCAACAAAACTCATGCCACTTTGGTACAAAATTTTAAGAAGCGCAGCATTATAAACTCACGCCAAGGAAACTTAGTTGTGCCATCGTCCGAGGAGGTGTGATCTCACCGAGTCGACACAGTCGGCCAGAAATCAACTAGGCGAAATCCGTGGAGACTAAATTTGTGACGTGCTTCATGGCCTCCTTGGGATCCATTACATTAATTTCCGCGTATGTACACCGGCCCCTTCAGGACATAGCGTTAATATTGCTAAACACCGCCCCTTGGCCTCACTAGCACGACTGAAGGTTGTGGAGCTGGTACCACATATACAACGATGGTCAACTTGGAAAACCTACTTTCCACCACCATGGTTGATCTTCCTCGTGTAAATGATTCAGCTCGGTGATGAGCTGTTTGGAATTCAGCTATATTGCGTGTAGCTTCACGTTTACCAGCTATAGGCAGTGTATGCATATCAGTCATCACACTAGATGCATTCCCGTATGCCTCTCATTCCCCATCAGTGGCCATTTTTTGACCAATCTTAATGTTGTTTACCCTCCGCTTGTCCCAAGTCTCGAGTCCTCTGCATGCAAGGATAACTGTCCCTGCCCGGATAAATAAAACTAGTGGGAGAGGCTATGAAAATAAAACTGCAAAGCAACTGCCTCCTTTATATGGGCCTGGTGTCCAAGCACGGGCAACAGTTGGTTGGCATTTGCTTGGAATAAATATTGTACTTGGTGAGAACAATGGAAATATCGGACAAATTAATCGCTTTTGGGTGAACTAGCAGTATGGCCCTCGCAAATGCGAGGGCATCGTTTTTAGAGGGTCCGAAGTGTATGTGGAATCAACAATTTTATTTATAATCAAATTACTTATCAGAAGTGAAGCAGTTATATAACCTAAAGCTACATATACTATCACTTGAGTTGTAAATATATTTAGCTACTTTTGATTTGTGGATAAATGTTTTATTAGGGCAGGGTAGATTATGATTATTCGATTCCAAAAAGACTGCACCAAAGGCCATATATTTTGTGTCTCCACCAAGTTTATACCGCTAAGTAATATTAATCTTCTTTCATCAAACACTATTTAAACCTTCCATTGAAGTCTTTTCTCTCAATACCCATCCCATTTGGAAATACATGACATTATCTTTCTATTCTAAAATATGCTACTCCCTCCATATTATAAATAAATGACGTCCTAGACATGCTTGTAGTTTTCAAACTTTTGCTATGAATAACATTTTAGACTCCCAGGTTGGAAATTTACAAATCATATATCTTTCCACAAAATTAGTGGTCGAAGTTACATCTTTATGATTGTTTTGACATTTAAAAACATCATTTATTATTAATATTTTTAAATATGGTGGGAGTAGATCTTAGACATGGTCAGCCAATGGTATGCAAACTTGACAATTATCTTTCATGGGACTAACGAATCAAGGGTTCACATAATAGTTCTTTCCATGTGAATTTTTGTCACGTTGTTATTT
Organism: Alopecurus myosuroides; assembly: GCA_028641055.1. NCBI lineage: Eukaryota > Viridiplantae > Streptophyta > Magnoliopsida > Poales > Poaceae > Alopecurus > Alopecurus myosuroides. Next base: position 72,914,700 of record CM054058.1, read on the forward strand.
TTTTTTACCCTGTAAGGTGGTATTTGAACAATAATTAATTGTGATCAAGTTATCAACCAACATAATGCATAGATCATTTTTTTGTGCACTTATGAGTATTTTATCAGTTGTGGTGCACTAAGATGTTTTTCCGGTCTGCTAGCATTTATTGATTATTTTTTTTCAACACGAAGTACATATTAAATGCAAACACATGCATATCACCATATGGATGGTGCCAACTCAAGGCTTGACTAACACTGCACCAAGATTGACAAATTCACCTCCCATTGAATTGCTCAAAACAACATAACAAAGGAAGTCGTTACCATGGATCTAGCTATGGCATTTTAGCATTCAGTGATTAATAAATGATTGGTCTATCAACCATATTACTCAGAGCCCGTTCGGCACCCTACCGCTCCTGCAATTTTCCTCGCTCCACTCCGCTCTGCACAAAGAGCGCTCGTACGATCGCGAAAAAGGAGCCGATAGCGTTCGGCCTCACTCCGCTCTGTAAAAGTGTGGGCTGCCAGCCCATTTCAGACAGCAGGAGCCCATTTGGTTGCGTACAAGCATATCCCGTCACACAAGAGCTTTAGGCTAATGGGCTTTGAGTCCATTAGTCAACCGTAAGGTTTTTTGGGCTGAATATTGGACACAATGGGGGCCGCGGTCGATCTGGAATTGAGCAACTGCTCGGTAATGGAGATCGGGACATGGCCGCTGGGAGCTCCTGGCAGCGGAGCAAAGTCGTAGTGGCGGGGTTCTGGCAACGGCGGTGATACCATGCTCAATCCGACAGCAAAGAGTGTCGATTCGGCATCAACGGCGGCGTGGGACCTTGTGTCGGCGACACGAGCTGCAGCTCGATTTCCGCAGCGGCGAGGATGAATGGGACATATATTCCGGTGTCCGGTACTTCGATTAGGTCGCCAGCGGCCTTGATTCGGTGGCAGTGAGCATGAACCTGGCGGCGGCATAGGTCAAATGGAATCACAGCTTGCAGAGTGTTTTTTTTAGATGACACCAGCGTAACGTTTCGGTCACTTATCGGTGGCACTAGGATGTAAATAACAGCCGCTCCGCGTTTCTTTGTTTCGTGGATCCGGGAAAGACCAGCTCCGCATAATTGCACTAAAGGGCAGAGCGCTCCGTGGTTTGAGATCCGCGGAGCTAATGCGTTCGGGACAGCTCCACTGGCTTCGGTAGAGGAGTTGGAAGCCGGAGTGTTCCCGAACGGGCCCTCATTCTTTCTTTTCATCATTGCCATACCTGGTTGTCCGACGTGGAGACTGCCGCCGCACTAAGGATGATTTGGATGGCCTCCCGTTCCCGTGTTACAAGCGATGGAAAGATCTGACGCGGAGACTGTTCCCGTGAGGGGCAGACGACGTGCCACCGGCCGCGGAGATCGGCGCGTCGTTGAAGTTCTGGTCTGGCGGCGTGGCGTTGAGAGGATCCTTGACTCGATCGTGGCGTAGGCCAGTTCTGTACGGGGCTGAGTTCTGTACGGGGCAGCCTGGGTCGCTTGCTGAATACTTATGTATTTACTTCCACGTATACAATATACAATGCGTGGCTAACTCGTGTCAGATTTTGCACGTTCAAAATACTATTTGCTTGTATGGGTACGTAAAACTTTAAATCTTGACAGTTATAATTATAGATCATCTTAATCAAACGGTAGACGTAATTCAGATGATGTGGATCAACCTAGTGCCTCTATTAGGACCCGTATATTGCTTTTAGTATATAATAATAGATAGATTTTAATATAGCGTTGAATATTGTAAGTGAGTTATAAAAAGGTTGAGTGCGCACATTTAATATTTCATCTTGCTATGTTTGTAAAAGTAGTATGTAGACCCAATTTTTATTGAAATTAGACATAACCTCAACTCATAGATGTGAAAGTATAGGTACGCTTCAGGTACTGGGCAACTTACCAACCCTTCTAAGTGTTCCATTATGTTCAGCACTTCATGTGCACAAGGTGTAAAAGATGAGATTCCTTCAGTCTTGCAAGTGGAACAGGAGAATTTTGAGGTCACATATCTTGGACTGCCGACTCCTGATGGTCGCATGCACAAGGGACGGTTTGAGAATCTGCAATCTCGTCTCAGCAAGCGACTAATTGAGTGGGGTGATGGTCTGTTAGCTCAAAGTGCCCGAGAAGTCCTCATTAAAGCAATTGCACAGGCTATACCGACCTATGTGATGGGAGTTTTCAAGTTACCGGCCTCTGTGTGTGATGATCTCACGAAACTGATCCGTAACTATTGGTGGGGTGTGGAACGAGGTAAACGCAAGACCCATTAGGTAAGCTGGAACAAATTAACTCGCTCTAAACTGCATGGTGGTATGGGATTCCGTGACATGCGACTCTTCAATCAGGCTCTTCTAGCACGCCAAGCTTGGCGGCTAATCGATTTTCCTGATACCTTATGTGCTTGTGTCTTGAAAGTGCGATACTTCCCGCATGGTGAGTTGGTTGACACGGTCTTCACTGGTAAACCTTCTTCCACCTGGACTGCAATTGCTCATGGACTGGAACTTCTAAAGAAAGGGATCATTTGACGGGTTGGTAATGGTACAAATATCAAGATATGGCGAGACAGTTGGATCCCGAGGAATGTTTATGGAAAAGCCCTTACGCCTCGCGGGAATAAGCGAGTTCGACGTGTCTCTTAACTGCTTGATGAGCATGGCTCATGGAAGGAAGAGATGGTTCGACACACTTTTCTACCAATCGACGCCATTGGCATTCTGAAAATTAAACCGTCAAAGAATGGGCAGATGGATATGCTTGCATGGCAGCCGGAGAAAACGGGTATCTTCTCAGTCCGGAGTGCTTATAAACTTGCGATGAATGAGTTACCGGAACAATGTGATTTTAGTTCCTCGAGTGTCAGGCCAGATGGGCCGTGTCCCTGCTGGGCAAAAATATGGTGATCGTCAGTACCACCGAAGGTTAAATTTTTTGCATGGAAGGCTGCATCCAATGCGCTGGCAACTGAAAAAAATAAGCGACGTCGTGGTATGAAGGTAACTGGCATCTGCAGGATCTGTGGCTTAGAGGATGAGGATGTGGCACACGCTCTGTTTAAGTGTCCGCATGCAAGCCGGCTTTGGACGGCAATGCGACGATTCTGGAACCTACCTAGGGAGGGTGACCACCAAGTAACTCCACTATCCTGGTTCAGATCAGTACTCATGGCAATTCCGGAACAGATGATCAATAATTTTCTTCTAATTATTTGGAGAGTATGGCACGCCCGTAATGAGGCTACTCATGACAATCCCCTTCCGACTATTGAAGGATCGGTGAGTTTCTTAACTGGTTACCTCAAGATCTTGCAAAATATCAAAGCTGCTCCAACGGATCATATCCTGAAAGGCAAACAACCAATGGTAGCTGCTGCTCATGTTCTTGTCTAAGTACGGAACAAATTCCCTGCTGACAAACCTTGGTGTAAGCCACCTCTAGCCTGGGTTAAATTGACCATTGATGGATCATTCAAAATGGAGGATGGCACTGGTGGTACAGGTATGGTTCTACGTGATTCAGATGGACAAATCATCTTCTTAGCATGCCGGTTTCTACCATCGTGTGCTGAAGCTCTAGAAGCGGAATTGCTTGCTTGTTTGGAGGGTCTTGACATAGCAACCAAACGCAGCCAATTGCCTATACTGATTGAGTCGGATTGCTCTCAGCTGGTTGCTGCTCTTAGAGATAAGGCACAAGATCGTTCGCCTTACTTGCATATTATTTCAGAGATTAAAGAGTTAGCTAGGGAAGGCAGAGTTTACACCTTTGTAAAAGTAGATCGTGGACAGGTTTGGGCTAGCCACTGTCGTGCAATTCATGCAAGGACAGAACACTGCAACCGTGTATGGTTCGATTGAGGACCTGACTGCCTTCTTCAGGCGAGGTGCTCGAACCAATTGTAATTCCGTCTGTTTAATACAGATCTAGTTTTACCCGCAAAAAAAATAGATGTGAAAGTATAGAACTGAAGAAAAATGAGAAAATTAAGTACCTTATTGGTGTGACTTCATATGGAGACAGAGGTGCCTACTATTCTTATTTTTTTTATCGCTGTTGAATCTATAAAGCACTGTATAAAAGAGCTAAACATCGAACAATTCAAGTACTTTGGTCCATATAACACCATGTCTGAATTTTTGATTGTGATGTACGACAATTCATATGCGCCATATGTACTCTTGAATCAACCACTTGTGAAAAGAAAGATAAGTGAGAGGCTAGATCTGGTGTGTTTACCTGGTATTTCTATGATCTAAATATTTTCGGTGTATCTTCCTTTTTATTTTATACTTCTTTCTTCTACGTCTCACGTGGATCCAGACGACACTGAGGTTCCAGTAGCTGCGGTTTCTGGTCACGCTATAGTCCATTGACAGCAGTGTGAGAGTGTCCTACCTGTGAGAATCTGCCGATGGATCTGCATGCTCGCTAGCCTAAGAAATATTTGTATGGTCCTAGGAGTCTAGCACCACGTTGCAAACAACACTACCATTGCCCAAATATATTTATTGGAATAGCTGAAAGTACTCACTGGTAGAAAATAGGCCTTCCATACGCCCCCATTAGTCCCCAAAATAATCGAACCGCGACCATAGGGGTCTTTAGTCGCGGTTCGGGAGGAGACCCGCCACCAACAGTCTGGGCCCAGCGCGGTCGGTCCATAGCTGGCGGACGGGAGGGGCTTTATTCACGGTTGGCCTGGCCAACCGGGACCACTAGTAGAAAAAAGGCCTACAGTCCCGGTTCGCCAGGCCCATTAATCCCGTCCGGGCAACCGGGACTAGCAATGCGCGACTAAAGGCCCCCGCCTATAGTCCCGCCATTTACGGACCGGGACTAAAGGCCCGTCCACGTGGGCGCCAGGGATCCTGTCGCACCCTGGTTTCTAGGGGATACTCATCGGCCGAACTGGATAGCAGATGCTTGGATTATGGGGCATAACTGCTCCCACGTCCCAGCTTCCTGGTAGGCCTGCGCTTATGCGCGACAACACAAGCCCTGCTATTCCATCGTCGATGTAAACTATCCACTAGAGACCATAGGCACTACTGTCGACGTACTTCTTACCAATCACACATGGTACGTCAACAGCGTTAAACGGAATGATACCACAACATATCTCTAAGACACAAAAGATTGAAATAAGGTTGCAAATGACCTTCACTAAGGCAGAGAATAGCAAATACAATCATCCAGAGGACACATGTCCCAACATGACATTCATTACATCAGCGGAAGCAAACAAGGTGTCTGAGTACAGACAAAACCAAATAGGCTTAAGAAGCCGGAAACGAAAAGACGGAGCCCATCCACGAAGTCTCGGATCCTGCCCGGGTCCGCTATCTACTCGTCAACAGCGTCGTCGTACTCCACGTAGTAGCCTCCATGGGGATCCTCGGAATCGTCGTCTGCGTAAACCACAGCCCCAAAGGGGTCAGTACAACAACGTACTGGCAAGCAAGACTCACAGTTCACCAAAGTGTAACCCGTCAACAACAAGCACATATGCTTTGGGGTTCAACGGAAGAAAGGGGATATAAAAGATGCTGCAACTGGCTGCGCTAACCAACTACAGAAACACTACCACTTCCAGCTAACAGAGAGGAGATAAGATAGCGTAATGTATCCAACTGTTGTTGACCATCAAACAAACCCATCCTGGATCTCGTCCCTTATCCAAAGAAGCAATCCGAGGATAACTCACACAGTTGGATTAATGAATAATGGATCAAGTTGTTGTGTCAATAAGGCTATTACTAGTCAAGTTAACATTAGTTAGGTGTAAGTTGTTCTGAGTACTTGTTAGCCAGTAATTTCACCAAGTCGTCACATAACCGCGGACAACACGGCTTCTCGAGAAGATTTATCCCTGCAGGGTGTGCTCCAGTACCCGTACACACTCGAGCCACCAACTAAAACTCAGGTGGACTCGACACAACTCGAACCATCTCTACAACCTGTCCTAGGAGCCACGGAGCTATAAGGTCCCGGCCAGTCCGACCTAACCTAAGCGCAGGGGTGAAAACCACACCCCCCGGCACCACAGGCCTCGCCCTATATGCATCATCATCATCAACAGTAACCATGGGAGCGACCCATTCATGCTTATGCGCAAATGGAACTCCCGAACTAAGTGTGGCTCTTCGGACAAACTGCGGATCAGGTCAAAGTCGAGGGGGGTTCCATACCACCACCCGGATGCGGTGAGCACGCTCATCATGGATCAGTAGACAAGACCCTTTTCCTATTAGGGTCGACACTAGCAGGCCTCAAAACCACAAAGGGCCTCCTGCCGGTGCCTTATCAGCATATTATTAACAACAGGTTGATTTATTAACAACGAGCCCCCAAAACATAATAGAAGTAATAACAGAAAGTAACGGGTAACAGACTCGAGCAAAGCAACCTAAGCATGCTAGTAAGACACTGGCTCAACCAAAGGGGTGATAGGAGTGAAGGTGAGGCAATATCAAGGTTAAGGGATTCATGTGATAGGTTCGTAACAGAAACAACTACTACTAAGGCTAGCAGAAAAGAACAACGGAAAGTATCGGTAACCAATGTTGAAAGGAACACAGTGGTTCATGTGAGTGATAACTTGCCTGCAAACCCAGTAGCCTGGTACTGAGCTAGAACCTCAGAAGGGGTGTCGTAAGGATCGTCGGTCTCAACGTCGTCGTCTAACCGAGAAGAAGCAAACAGACAAAGCAGAAAGGGTAGACAATCAATATCATGGCATAGTGCACAATCATGGGGATGATGCATGTCATGTTAATAGTTGCATCAAAATAAACTAGTTGACCTGGTAACACAAATTAAATGGACACATATGCAATTTTGAGTTGCATATGAAAAGCCCATGAATTTTGGGTTAGATTATTTGTTTTCCAACTAATCAACAGATGAAGGTGAATTAGTATGATGCATGGATGAGGAAAACAACAAAATAACAACAATAGAACCAATTTAAAATAGGGTTTACCAATTTGGAAATTTATTTATTAATTTAGGGGATTTTTGGTTCCTTAAAGGGATTACACAAAATAGTTGTTGTTTTCATCAAGTTAAAGGGTTCAAAACAAATAACAAAATTTATATTTGAAAATAACATCAAATTTTAGTTGGGTTACATGTTTCAAATATTGAAATTGGCATTAGGATAATTTAATTATGAATTAAACAATATTAAACAAGTTTTAAATGAATTTAAAACAAGCATGAATTTTATTTGAATTTTATTTGTTCAACACATAAATTCAATTCATATTTGAAAAGTTTATACTTTTCTAGGTTGAAAACATATTTTGCATGTTCAAAAATAATTTTATTTGAGCAAGTTATGATTTTATCAAATTTAAATGAATTAAACAAGGATTAAATTATTTAAGCAATTTTAATTATTCAAACCATGAAACAAAATTTATATTTGAATTGGTGGTTCAAAATGGTATGGAAAACATATTTTATTTGCATGATTTGGATTAATAATGAATTAGTTATGGATTTTATCAAATTGCAATTGAATTATTTGAATTCAAATTTGAATTGCATTTTGAAATTTCAAAACAGAAAACAAATGCTATAGATAGATAGACAATTTAATTTAGAGCAGTGCACATATTTTATTTGTATTAATTGGAGTTATGAATTAGAAGTTATTCATTTTTTAAGTTTAGGGGCCAAACTGTAATAAAAACTGGACTGGGATTAAAAGAAAAAATGGGCAGAAAATTAGATGCACCGCGCAGTGGCCAGCCCCGGCCACTGACAGTGGGGCCAGCGCCACTGTGGCGCTTAGGTGGCAGTGCTGGGGTGATGTGGCCTGCAAGGTCCATGACGGGTGGGCCCCGCGCGGGTCGCGCAGAAGGAAAAAATAGGGGAGGCAAATGCCTCCCCTGGGAGTCGATCTCGCGATCTCGCGGTTCCGCGCACGGAGGGCTAGCCACTTGGGCTGGTTCAGTTTCGTGACAGACATAGGAGCAGGTTGGGGTTAAGGTTCAGTTACGAACTTTAACTGAATATTTCTGAACTTCTTTCCGTGCGTGCAGGTTTCAGCGACAGGGGCAGGCAGCGACCATCGGAGGCACAGCGCCGGCGATGGGCAGTTGCGGCTGCTCGCGGGCCGGTCCGCAGTGGCGCGCGGCGGCGCGGATGCGGGCTGCCGCGTGTGGGCCGTGTGCGAGCGGGAGAAGGAGAGGAACGAGGGGCGGATGGTCGTGCTCACCTGCTGTCGACAGAGAAGGAGGGAGCGGTGGCGACGGGCGGCGAACAAACGGATGGCGGCGGCGCTTCGATGATCTTCGGGGAAGATCGAGGCCACGGCGAGGACGAGGGCGGCGTGCCGGTTCCGTTCCCGACCCAAGCGCGGCCGGGCGGGTAACAGGGCGCCGGCGGCGAGCCGGAGAGGGAAGGCGGTGATGGAGCTCTCGGTGGGTTCAGAGAAAGGAGACCGGAGGGAGAGAAGAAAGGAGAGTGGCGGCGCTCGAGGGGAAGGAGGAGGAGGAGGGATTAGGGCAGGAGGGGCTCGGCCTCGAGGTAGGTTAAGAGGAGGAGGTGGGCGTGCGGATCACCGTTGCCCTTCTCTGAACCTGTACGTGGACACCATGGATGGTGCTCCGTACAGGAGGTAGGAGATACAGAGGGGGGTACCAGGCCTGGGCACTTGGGCTGGCCCAATTGGGCTGCATGCCCCTACTCCCCTTCTCTCTCTTTATTCTTTTTTTGTTTATTACTCTTTTTTTTGCAGATTTGGAAAAAGAGAAAAGAAGAGATGGTTTTAGGGTTAGCAAATTTTTAGGACAAATTTTTAATGATTCATTTTGTAACCACACATTAAAATAAACCTTTGTTTTCCAATTATTTAATTGATGGTATTGTTTGGAAATAAATGAGTTGAGCAGTTGAGGTATAAAAAGAAATAATTGAAAGTTAAGCCAATTTAAGTTTTTGATAAAAATTTTGGTGGAAACAATTGTTGGTTTGTTTTGTAGTTTTTAGTTGACACATTGTAACATAACAAGTATGACAATTACTTTTAATGTTTTGTTTGGAATTCAAAATAGAAAACAGATGGAAACAAAATCAATTCAAATGCAAAACAAATGCAACAAAAGGCAATGGTTATGATGACATGATGCAAACAAGAAATAAAACAAGAAACAAACATCTAGGGGGGAGATTTTCATACTTGGGATGTTACAAAACGCCCCCCCTTGAAGGAATCGCGCCCCGAGATTCCTACTGAGAAAAGAAAAGGTCCGGATACTTCTTGCGAAGATCCTCTTCGGTCTCCCATGTTGCCTCTTTATCGGAATGATGCGACCATTGCACTTTCAAGAACTTGGTGCTCTTGTTGCGAGTCTTACGCTCGGTCTCATCGAGAATACGAACAGGGTGCTCCTCATAAGATAGATCTTCTCGCAGTTCAATGGAATCATGATCAACTGCACGATCTAGATCTTTGAAACACCTCTTGAGCTGTGACACGTGAAACACATCGTGCACCTTGGATAGTTTTTCTGGAAGTTCAAGACGATAGGCATTTTCCGCACGCCTTGAGAGAATGTTGAACGGACCAATGTTTCTCGGTGCTAGCTTTCCTTTCACACCAAAACGATGAGTGCCTCTGAGGGGAGTTACACGGAGATATGCCTTGTCACCAGGTGCATAGATCATATCCCTGTGCTTGCTGTCATAGTAGCTTTTCTGACGAGACTGAGCAATCTTGAGATTGTCACGAATGATTCGAACTTTCTCTTCGGCTTCCTTAACAATGTCAGGGCCTAAGAGTGAACGTTCACCAGCTCCAGACCAATTGATTGGACTCCTGCATCTGCGGCCATAGAGTGCCTCATACGGTGCCATTCCTAGGCTTGCCTGGAAGCTGTTGTTGTAGGAGAATTCAGCATATGGAAGGCATTCCTCCCATTTCATGCCAAAGGATAGACCACATGCTCTGAGCATATCCTCGAGAATCTGATTGACTCTTTCGACTTGCCCTTGAGACTGAGGGTGATAAGCTGTGCTGAACAGAAGTTTGGTGCCCAATGTTTCTTGAAAACTCTTCCAGAAATGAGAAGTGAATATGCTTCCACGGTCTGAGCTTATTTCCAATGGAACACCATGAAGAGGAACAATCCTTGTTGTGTAGAGCTCTGCTAACTGGCTAGCTGAGATTGTTTCTTTGACAGCAAAGAAGTGAGCTACCTTAGTGAGACGATCAATAACAACGAAGATTGCATCGTTGCCCTTCTTGGACTTTGGAAAACCAGTGACGAAGTCCATTTCAATCATGTCCCACTTCCACTCAGGGATTTTCAGAGGTTGGAGAAGGCCGGCTGTTTTCTGATGGACTGCCTTAACACGTTGACAAACGTCGCATTCAGAAACGTATTGAGCAATTTCACGTTTCATGCCAGACCACCAATACAGTGTCTTAAGATCCTGGTACATCTTTGTACTTCCAGGGTGGATGGAGAGAGGAGTTTCATGAGCCTCCTTGAGAATAACATCTTTGAGACTTTGAATTTGAGGAACTGCAATGCGTCCTTCGAAGAACACAGTTCCCTTGTCATCAATTGAGAAGCACTCATACTTCACATTGCCTGCTTTGATGTTATTTGCGATCTTCTTGATCTCAGCATCACGAAGTTGTTCAGAACGAATCTTGTCCTCGAGAGTTGGAGTAGCTGTCAAGTTTGCAAGATAACCTTGAGGAACAAGACCAAGGTTCAGCTTCTGGAATTCTTCATGAAGTGGAGGTTGGCTTTCCATGATCATGAGATTATTGCAATAAGACTTGCGACTGAGAGCATCGGCCATAACATTAGCCTTGCCTGGAGTGTAAGAAATGGTGAGATCAAAGTCTTTGATCTTTTCAATCCATCTCCTTTGCCTGAGGTTTAGATCTGGCTGAGTGAAGATGTACTTCAGACTCTTATGATCGGAAAAGATTTCAGTGCGATTACCCAACAAGTATTGCCTCCATTTCTTGAGGGCAAACACAACTGCTGCAAGTTCTAGATCATGAGTGGGATAGTTTTGCTCATGTGCATTCAACTGACGTGAAGCATAAGCCACAACTTGACGTTCTTGCATAAGAACTGCACCTAGACCTTGGAGGGAAGCATCACAGAATATCTGGAAAGGTTTGGTAGTATCTGGGCCAACCAGTACTGGTGTAGAAGTTAGTTTAGTCTTCAGGAGATTGAAACTTTCATCACATTGTGGAGACCAAACGAACTTCTTGTCCTTCTTTGTGAGATCAGTGAGAGGTTTGGCAATCTTGGAGAAGTTTTGGACGAAACGACGACAATAGCTAGCCAAACCAAGAAAACTTCTGACTTGCTTCACCGTCTTAGGAGGTTTCCAATCAACAATTGCCTTAACCTTTTCTGGATCAATGGCTATGCCCTTGGCAGAGATGACATGACCAAGATAAGCAACTTCTGGAATCCAGAATTCACATTTGGAGAACTTGGCATATAGACGATGCTCGCGAAGTTTCATGAGAGTGAGACGAAGATGTTCTCCATGCTCTTCCTCGGATTTTGAGTAGACCAGAATATCATCAAGATATACCACAACGAACTTGTCGAGGTATTCATGGAAGACAGAATTCATGAGTCTAGAGAATGTCGTCGGTGCATTGGTGAGACCAAAGGACATGACGGTGTATTCATATAGACCGTACCGAGTGGTGAAAGCTGTTTTTGGAATATCTTCCTTTCTGATCTTTATTTGATGTTAACCCATTCTCAAGTCCAGCTTGGAGAATATTGAGGCTCCAGCAAGTTGATCAAAAAGGTCATCGATACGAGGAATTGGATACTTGTTTTTGATGGTTTTCTCGTTGAGAGGACGATAGTCAACCACGAGTCTCTTTGTTTGATCCTTCTTCGCAACGAACAGAGTTGGGCATCCCCAAGCCGAGGAGCTAGGTTGAATGTAACCTTTCTCCATGTACATATCGATTTGCTCCTTCAACAACTTCAGTTCAGGAGGAGCTATCTTGTATGGATGCTTAGAGATTGGAGCAGTGTCTGGTTCAAGTTCGATCACGAACTCAACTGCTCTGTCAGGGGGCATTCCTGGCAATTCTTCTGGAAAGACATCAGGGAATTCACAAACCACCGGAATAGTTTCAATAGATGGTAGAGGATTTGCATTGAGAGTGTAGAGTTGAGCAACTGGATTTTCAGCATTGAAGTAGACTATCTGGCCAGAAGGGTGTGTGATTTTGACAGACTTGGCAGGACAATCAATGACTGCTTTGTTGGCTACCAGCCAATCCATCCCAAGAATGACATCGATATCTGAAGAGTGGAGAGCTATCAAAGATGCCTGGAATGGAAGGTTTCCAATTGTGATCTCGATGTTCTGGCCAACTTTATTGCTTTGCCAGCTAGATCCCGGTGATTTCACTAGGAAAGGGATAGACAATTGTTCAAAGTTGACTCCACTGTTGTTTGCAAAGCATTGAGAGATGAAAGAGTGTGAAGCACCAGAATCGAACAAGACTTTAGCACGAAACGAGTTCACAAGAAGTGTGCCCATTACAACTTCCGGAGATTCTTCTGCTCCCTGGGCCTTGACATGGTTCACCTTAACGGTTCTCACGCCAAGGTCGTTGCTGTCGTAGCAACCCAACGGAGGACCACGTATTCTTGTCGGGGTCGACCTGTGGCGAGGTGGAGGTGGAAAGAGGTGCCTTTGCGGACACTTATCGGAATAGTGGCCCGACTGTCCACACTTGTAGCATGTAACAACAGAACGAGGAGTTGTTGGACCTGGCTGAGATGGAGCACCTCCTGAAGATACCACTGGGGTGGGAGGGCGGTGAAGAATTCCTGCCGGGCTTGGCAAGCAGATGGGCGGTGTTGGAGTGGTATATGGAACCCAAACTCTTCGTTTTTGTGGAGGCATGATAGCTTTTGAAAGATTAGCCTGTTCACGAGAGTGCTTACGAGATTCCTCAACCAACTTGCGCCCATGCTCTTCATTTAGAGCGATGTTGACGAGGTCCTCAAAATTCTTGGCCTTGACGTTGGTGAGAGCATACTTGAGTTCCGGGTTGAGACCCCTGCGGAACTTTGCCATCTTTCTCGCTTCCGTGGAGATTTCATCTCCGGCGTAGCGAGCCAGACGATTGAACTCTCTATGGTATTCGAGAACGTCCAGACTGCCTTGTGTGAAAGAATAGAATTTCTCACGCATTTTCTCCATGAGCCCATCGGGAATGTGATGGCGCACGAAGGCTTGCTTGAAATCCTCCCATGTGATTGCCACACTAGAACCTCTCATTTCTTGGAAAGTCTCCCACCAAGACATGGATTGTCCACGGAGAAGGTAGGTCACGTAAGGAACACGGTCCTCGTCAGCCACATGAGCTACCACAAGAGTACGATTCATTTCACGGAGCCAGTCATCAGCATCCAATGGCTCGGAGGAGTTATCGAACGTGCGCGGATTGAGCTCAAGGAACTCCCGAATAGACACCCGGGTGTTGCCATTACTCCCAAGGTCTTGGTTCTGCTGCATCTGCCTTATAACTTGTGTCATCTGAGACAGCACTTTCCCCATCTCAGGTGGCAGTGTGGGTTCTTCGTCACCACTTTCCATCCTGAAGAGGATACCAAGGTTAACACACTAACCGGATAACAAAATCCAATATAAGTGCTTAAAAGGATTACTTCAGACGGTAAGAAGGTAGCATGGATCAAACATATACTACCCTCAACGTTCACCATAAATGGTTCGAGTACCACACGGGTGCGGTGTTGAAGAAGAAAAATCTCCGGAACAAAACGGATGGAGGTTAACCACGAAAGAGAAGATTTGTGAAGGACGATGTCGAAGCAACAACTGGGAAACAGGAGACCACAAACACCTGAGGGACTACGGAAGAACCCAGAACACGTGAAATCCTAACTTGAAAGTTTAGATGAGAAGAGAAAAACAACGTTGCACTTCCTTACCAGAAAAGGGAGGGTGGGTGGGGAAAGAAATAAAATGGCAGAATTCCTACTCTCACGTTTCATTTTTCCTATATAGCTACAAAATAGTTTCTAGACTCAAACTACGACCAGTAAAAGGGATCCTACAGGCAGAGAGGCTCTGATACCATTTGTCGCACCCTGGTTTCTAGGGGATACTCATCGGCCGAACTGGATAGCAGATGCTTGGATTATGGGGCATAACTGCTCCCACGTCCCAGCTTCCTGGTAGGCCTGCGCTTATGCGCGACAACACAAGCCCTGCTATTCCATCGTCGATGTAAACTATCCACTAGAGACCATAGGCACTACTGTCGACGTACTTCATACCAATCACACATGGTACGTCAACAGCGTTAAACGGAATGATACCACAACATATCTCTAAGACACAAAAGATTGAAATAAGGTTGCAAATGGCCTTCACTAAGGCAGAAAATAGCAAATACAATCATCCAGAGGACACATGTCCCAACATGACATTCATTACATCAGCGGAAGCAAACAAGGGGTCTGAGTACAGACAAAACCAAATAGGCTTAAGAAGCCGGAAACGAAAAGACGGAGCCCATCCACGAAGTCTCGGATCCTGCCCGGGTCCGCTATCTACTCGTCAACAGCGTCGTCATACTCCACATAGTAGCCTCCATGGGGATCCTCGGAATCGTCGTCTGCGTAAACCACAGCCCCAAAGGGGTCAGTACAACAACGTACTGGCAAGCAAGACTCACAGTTCACCAAAGTGTAACCCGTCAACAACAAGCACAGATGCTTTGGGGTTCAACGGAAGAAAGGGGATATATAAGATGATGCAACTGGCTGTCCTAACCAACTACAGAAACACTACCACTTCCAGCTAACAGAGAGGAGATAAGATAGCGTAACGTATCCAACTGTTGTTGACCATCAAACAAACCCATCCTGGATCTCGCCCCTTATCCAAAGAAGCAATCCGAGGATAACTCACACAGTTGGATTAATGAATAATGGATCAAGTTGTTGTGTCAATAAGGCTATTACTAGACAAGTTAACATTAGTTAGGTGTAAGTTGTTCTGAGTACTTGTTAGCCAGTACTTTCACCAAGTCGTCACATAACCGCGGACAACACGGCTTCTCGAGAAGATTTATCCCTGCAGGGTGTGCTCCAGTACCCGTACACACTCGAGCCACCAACTAAAACTCAGGTGGACTCGACACAACTCGAACCATCTCTACAACCTGTCCTAGGAGCCACGGAGCTATAAGGTCCCGGCCAGTCCGACCTAACCTAAGCGCAGGGGTGAAAACCACACCCCCTGCACCACAGGCCTCGCCCTATATGCATCATCATCATCAACAGTAACCATGGGAGCGACCCATTCATGCTTATGCGCAAATGGAACTCCCGAACTAAGTGTGGCTCTTCGGACAAACTGCGGATCAGGTCAAAGTCGAGGGGGGTTCCATACTACCACCCGGATGCGGTGAGCACGCTCATCATGGATCAGTAGACAAGACCCTTTTCCTATTAGGGTCGACACTAGCAGGCCTCAAAACCACAAAGGGCCTCCTGCCGGTGCCTTATCAGCATATTATTAACAACATGTTGATTTATTAACAACGAGCCCCCAAAACATAATAGAAGTAATAACAGAAAGTAACGGGTAACAGACTCGAGCAAAGCAACCTAAGCATGCTAGTAAGACACTGGCTCAACCAAAGGGGTGATAGGAGTGAAGGTGAGGCAATATCAAGGTTAAGGGATTCATGTGATAGGTTCGTAACAGAAACAACTACTACTAAGGCTAGCAGAAAAGAACAACGGAAAGTATCGGTAACCAATGTTGAAAGGAACACAGTGGTTCATGTGAGTGATAACTTGCCTGCAAACCCAGTAGCCTGGTACTGAGCTAGAACCTCAGAAGGGGTGTCGTAAGGATCGTCGGTCTCAACGTCGTCGTCTAACCGAGAAGAAGCAAACAGACAAAGCAGAAAGGGTAGACAATCAATATCATGGCATAGTGCACAATCATGGGGATGATGCATGTCATGTTAATAGTTGCATCAAAATAAACTAGTTGACATGGTAACACAAATTAAATGGACACATATGCAATTTTGAGTTGCATATGAAAAGCCCATGAATTTTGGGTTAGATTATTTGTTTTCCAACTAATCAACAGATGAAGGTGAATTAGTATGATGCATGGATGAGGAAAACAACAAAATAACAACAATAGAACCAATTTAAAATAGGGTTTACCAATTTAGAAATTTATTTATTAATTTAGGGGATTTTTGGTTCCTTAAAGGGATTACACAAAATAGTTGTTGTTTTCATCAAGTTAAAGGGTTCAAAACAAATAACAAAATTTATATTTGAAAATAACATCAAATTTTAGTTGGGTTACATGTTTCAAATATTGAAATTGGAATTAGGATAATTTAATTATGAATTAAACAATATTAAACAAGTTTTAAATGAATTTAAAACAAGCATGAATTTTATTTGAATTTTATTTGTTCAAAACATAACTCCAAACTCATATTTAAAAAGGTTATGTTTTTCTAGTTTGAAAACATATTTTGCATGTTCAAAAATAATTTAATTTGAGCAAGTTATGATTTTATCAAATTTAAATGAATTAAACAAGTATTAAATTATTTAAGCAATTTTAATTATTCAATTCATGAAAAAAAATTTATATTTGAATTGGTGGTTCAAAATGGTATGGAAAACATATTTTATTTGCATGATTTGGATTAATAATGAATTAGTTATGGATTTTATCAAATTGCAATTGAATTATTTGAATTCAAATTTGAATTGCATTTTGAAATTTCAAAACAGAAAACAAATGCTATAATTAGGTAGATAATTAAATTTGGTGCAGTGTACATATTTTATTTTTATTATTTGGGTTTGTGAAATAAAAGTTATGTGATTTTTGAGTTTAGGGGGTAATCTGAAATAAAAACTGGACTGATAATTAAAATAGAAAAGGCAGAAAAGAAAAAGGCACCGAGCAGTGACCTACACAGGCCACTGCCAGTGGGGCCATCTCCTGCGTGGCGCCTAGGTGGCCTCCAGGGTCCATGACATGCGGGTCCCAGCGCTGGGCGGTCAAAGGAAAAAATTGGGGAGGCAAATGCCTCCCCTGGGATTTGATCCCGGGACCTCTCCCTTGGGCGCACGGAACAGTTGCCAGTTGGGCTGGATCGGTTTTCTTGTCAGGTATAGGAGTCGGTTTGAGTATAAGGTGTATTTTCGCGTGGCTATCTGAATCTAACTGAAACTATGTGCGTGCAGGAACAGGTAGTAGACAGCGTTCGACAGGGACATCGGAGGCACGGCGCCGGCGATGGGCAGTTGCGGCTGCTCGCGGGCCGGCGCTGCCGTGCGGGTGGCCGGCCGTGTGCGGCTGCTGCGAGCAGGGGCCGGAGAGGAGGAGGCGAACGAGGAGGGAAGGGAGGCGAGGGCGGATGGCTTACAGCGACTGACGACGGAGGGAGTCGATGGTGGTCGTCAGGTGCGGCCGGGGGCGATAAAACGGTTGGCGGCGGCGATTCCGGTGATGGCGGCGGAGATGGAGGGCACGGCGTGGAAGAGGGCAGCGGGCCCTTTCCGTTCCCGGCCCTAGCTCGGCCGCTAGGGCACCGTGGCGGCGGCGCCTCGCCGGAGAGGGAGGCGGTGAAGGTGGCCTTCGGTGGAGAGCGAGTACAGCGAGAGGGAGAGAGCGGGAGGAGAGCGGCGCGAGGGAGGAGAAGGGAGGAAGAAGGGATTAGGGTTAGGAGGAGGTGCTCGAGGGTAGGTTAAGAGGAGGAGGTGGGCGTGCGGATCACCGTTGCCCTTCTCTGAACCTGTACGTGGACACCATGGATGGTGCTCCGTACAGGAGGTAGGAGATACAGAGGGGGGTACCAGGCCTGGGCACTTGGGCTGGCCCAATTGGGCTGCATGCCCCTACTCCCCTTCTCTCTCTTTATTCTTTTTTTGTTTATTACTCTTTTTTTTGCAGATTTGGAAAAAGAGAAAAGAAGAGATGGTTTTAGGGTTAGCAAATTTTTAGGACAAATTTTTAATGATTCATTTTGTAACCACACATTAAAATAAACCTTTGTTTTCCAATTATTTAATTGATGGTATTGTTTGGAAATAAATGAGTTGAGCAGTTGAGGTATAAAAAGAAATAATTGAAAGTTAAGCCAATTTAAGTTTTTGATAACAATTTTGGTGGAAACAATTGTTGGTTTGTTTTGTAGTTTTTAGTTGACACATTGTAACATAACAAGTATGACAATTACTTTTAATGTTTTGTTTGGAATTCAAAATAGAAAACAGATGGAAACAAAATCAATTCAAATGCAAAACAAATGCAACAAAAGGCAATGGTTATGATGACATGAGGCAAACAAGAAATAAAACAAGAAACAAACATCTAGGGGGGAGATTTTCATACTTGGGATGTTACAGATCCGTCGCGGCGGAGGCCCTTTAGTCCCGGTTCTTGTGGCCAACCGGGACTGAAAACCTGCGCAGGTTTAGGGTTTTAGGCCCCCTAAACCTGGTTCCTTTTTAATTTGTTTTGTTTTATTTCTTTTATATTTTATTTTGTGTTTTATTTTAATTTTGATGAAGTTCCAATACACATATATATATATATATTTTACGATACTATATACATGCATATATATATATATGAAATTTCAAACAAGGAGAATTCAATAGGAATATATAATATATATTCAATATCGGGTGACCATATATACAACCTCGAACAAGTTTCCATATTACACAATTAAGATGGATGACCATACACAAATTCGAACAATTAATTAGATAGCTTATGCGTATAATAGTCATCGTCGGTGGACGCATGGTACTCTCCTTCCCTATCGATGACATGCCTAAGGAAAAATCCTGCTATTTCCTCTTGAATTGGTCGGAAGCGAGCTTCTGGAGTAAGCGCCCTCCGCAAGTTATTGAGACCCCTCCACGTGGCCTCGTCCTTCTTCCTCTCAGAGATTTATTTCCGTATGTTCTCACAGACATAGTATCCACATAGACCGGTCCCCGGTGGCTGCTTATCCACTCCTTTGACCACATTTTTAAATTTTAGCTCATTTTTGAATCCACCGACATGTCCAAGTGAGAACTGTCTCCAAACTCTACATTGCAAATAAAATTAAATGAACAAGGGAGTTATTAGCTTAGGAAATGAACAAAAGAGACCGATCGATATAGAGCGCAAATGATTGAAAAATAATTACCTTTGCATCATTTTTCTCATGTTGATCCAAAGATCTATATTTGAATTCATAGAGTCAAAGATCAAAACTATGGAGTTCTGAAGATCAATTTTTAGCAGAATCCAGTGGAACCTGCGGACACGTTAGATGCACAGTCATGCATAACTTATCGATTAGACATACCATGCATGGAGTAAACAAAAGAGAATGGGAACATGAGAGAAACACTCACCCAAAAGGTAAGGAAATAGAATATATCTTTTGGATTCATGCTTTTTAAAAAATGTGTACAAGTCTTTCTCCACTTCTTTGGGGTGACGTTCTAACATAGTTCCATTAATGATTTGTGGGTCAATGAACCCAACATCATGGATGAGTCTTATTTTGCATTCCCAAATCTTCAATCTGCATAATAGCGTACGCAACAATATAGTTAGGACAATATATATATATAGTGTAGGCAATGAAGAACGAGATGACATAGAAATAAATCACTTACGGAACGTAGCAACTCAGGATAGATTTGTCGAGCTCACGCAGATTGAACAGCTGGAACAATTCACTCATCTCAACTGTTACAGAGTACTTTTTAGTGTGATGCTCCTCTGTATAATCCACATACACAAATTCTTTGTCGGTCCATGTTATGAAATGTTTGTACCAACGTAGCAGAGCTTGCATTAGTGGTGGTAGATCCTTTTCCTTCGCAGACTCGACGAGAGGCCCTTTCTTCTCATATTGTAATCCTACCTCAGCCACTGGCGCATCGTCTAGGCCTAAAAAGAGACGAAGAGATATACCGGCCTCGGACGCAGTTTGCATGGCAGTAGGTAAAGTCAATCCCACTTCTGCCACAGCATTTATGACCTCGGGGTCCTGTTCCGGAGCGGCTTTCACTACGAGCGGGGTGATCGATTTTTTACTCTGCAGCCCGAGCTGGGCAACTTGTTTCCCGCTTCTTTTCATTTTTCCTTTTCCTTTCTCCTCCTCCACTTTTTTTGCTTTCTCTTTCTCCTCCTCCAATATTACTGCTTGCACACGAAGTTCATTATCATAGTCTTTAGGCAAATTCTTCTCGGCTTGGGACGGTGTCGACAAAAAACCCGTAGCCCAATAGTCTACAATCGGAGGGAATACTTCCCTGGGCTCAGGCTCCTTTTGCGCCTTCAGTGGGCCAATCCATTTGTCAACGTCAGCCTTCACGGCCAATTTTGTTTCAGCATCGCTAAGTTCCCAATGCCTTGGGGGGAGAGGCTTCAGTGATGGCTCCGGTACCCGTGTGGTCTTAGCTACATAAGGCTCCGGGTTAATAGACCAAGAGCAGGTTCCCTTGCTGTCCGCCTGCCTCTGTTTCTTCGCTGGAGGAGGAATGGGGGCGACGTCTGCTTAACCTCCGGAGGAGGAATGGGGGGCGACGTCTGCTTTTTCTCCGGAGGAGGAATGGGGGGCGACGGCTGCTTTTCCTCCGGAGGAGGAATGGGGGGAGACGGCTGCTTTTCCTCCGGAGGAGGAATGGGGGGAGACGACTGCTTTTCCTCCGGAGGAGGAATCGTGGGCGACGGTTGCTTAACCGCCGGAGGAGGAATCGTGGGCGACGGCATCTTACCCGCCGGAGACGGCGTCGAATGGCGTGAAGGAGGCGTAGGTGAACCAGCACCACCAGCACCACCACCACCAGCACCTGCACCATCGGAGGGGGCTGGACTTGTTAGCCTTGGCGTCTCGCCTGGAAACACTATGTACTTCTTTTTCCATAGAATGAACTGGCGCTTGACATCTCCAAGTCTTCTCTTCCCTTCGGGTGTAGCTATGTCAATCTCCAGGTCCTCAAACGCCTGGACTATGTCTTCCACCGTGACTCGAGCATAGCCATATGGAATGGGGTTGTTGTGATGGAGTGCTCCAGGTGTATAGGGTAAAGCACTGCCGGTAGCTACCTTCATGGAAATGTTCCCCACGGGATAATGCAGATCACATTCTTTCATCTCCTTTACATCATCCACGGGGTAGTGAGGCTCCGGTGCACGACTCTCGATCATCGGTGCATTAGCACCTGCAGTCGGGGCCTCCGTGGAAGCCACGCTTTTTCTTTCTCAAGTATTCCCGCCACGATCTTCTTCAACTCATTGAATTCCGCTGCAAGATTCGACAGTTGATCTGCAGCCCGGTCCGTACCTCTCTTACGGCTTCTGTAACAGTACGGGTCACCCTCCTGGGAAAACCCTACTTTCCACGGCAATCTGCCTTTGCCTCGTACATGTCCTCCGTGTTCAGGATTCCCGAGGGCATGGGTCAGTTGGTCTCTCTCTGTTGAACGTGATCACGCCCTGTTGAGCTGAGGTCATTGCGTCAACAAGGTCTTTTGTGGGAGCAAACTTTTTCTGCCGGTGAACACACTCCCCTGTCTCCGGGTCTAGCGATCCCCCATGCCCGTACCACCACATTTTGGCTCTTTCGTCCCATCCCTCTGTACCTAGACGGATTCCTCTTGCCCTTAGGCCATCCTCCATTGCCTGCCACTTAGGCGCCGAAACGCGGTATCCTCCTGGCCCCATAACATGATGGTATTGTTTCTTTTCCGCATTAGCCTTATTTTTTGCCGACATTTCCTTGAAATTCTTCGATTTATGTTGCGTCACAAATTCTGTCCAATCATCTCTCAGTTTCTCATGTTGTCCAGTGAAAATCGGAGTCTTGCCCTTGCTGACATATTCACGGAACAATTTTTTCTTGAAGTTCCGGAATGCTTCGGCCATCTTCTGAAGAGCGAACTCTTTGGCTATCCTCCTCCTCTCACGTCCACCCGGAACGTCCTGGCCGAATCCATCTATTTTGTTGTATTCCGGAGGTAGAATGAAATGTGCAATAAGCTTTCTAAACATAATCTTTTTCGTTCTCTTGTCGACATAAGTGAAACCAACACGTGCTTTCTTTGGCTCCTTCCATTCCTGGACGGTGATCGGGACGGTATCTCTAACAATGACTCCGCATTGGTTGATAAACTTTGTGGTGTGCTGTAGGGGCTTGCCGATTACACTGACTGATTCGATGGTATATGTTTCTCCATCTTTCATCGACTTGGATTTGCCACGCTTTGTCATACTAGATCCGGCCGAGGGCTAAAATAAGAAAGAGAGTCGCGCGCGTTAGTGCATATGTATTCACATTTCAGTAAGTTTGTATCACGAGAGTCCCAATGTATATATATATATATACCTCGCCGGAGGTGGTTGTTCTTTCCAATTGGAGATCGTCGTTTGTCGACGGTTGACCTCCGTCATCAATGTCCATTCCTTCAGCTCCTTGATCATCGACAATGTCCGTTCCTTCACCTGTTTCATCATCGACAATGTCCATTCCTCCACGTTCTTGATCATCAAGGTTCAGATAAGAAGAGACTACATCGTCTTGTTGCTCATCTTCTGGGCCAGGCACATAATGGGTCTGGTTGGCTATCATGCCGTATATAATACCTTCAGCCTCCTGCTCTGTATACGGCAAGGCTCCATTGTCCGCCATATGTCACTCCTGCAGACATGCATATAGTAAAAATTGATTAAGTATATAGGAGACTTAGCAAATATTACACCCTCTTTCTCAAATTGCCCGCCATATGTCACTCCGGTGCAAGAACGATGACCACCGGAGGGGGAAAACCATACTTTAGAGGTGTGTCCAAGATTAGTTTCTCAAATGACTTGGAGAACCCCATAGCTACGTTGCATTTGCTTTTCTGGTCATTTTGGTATATTACACTTAATATTCTGAATTTATTGAATTAAAACTTATTTTCATTATTTTAATGAATTTAACTCAAATTCAAATATGGTCTCATTTTGAACTTTGTCAAACATGGTTGAAAATGATATAAACAGATAGCTTACATTTTTACGAACATTTCGCATATTTTTCCATAATTTTTTGAATTATAAATTAAAAGTTGTTTAATTTTGAAGATTTAATTATTTTCTGTAATTCCATATACAGTGGGCCCCTGGCGTCATGATGACGTCACCCTGGCGTGACACTGTGGCCGGCGGTGTGGCAGTTTGTGCTCTCTGTCTCCGGCGATTCCGGCCACGGGGAAGGGTTTCCGGCCACGGGGAAGGGTTCAAGGGCGGCGCGAGGCCCGCGGCGAGGGCGGCATTGGTTCGTGGTCCCCTCTCGAGAGCGGGAGGGCGGCGCTGGTTCGAGGGCGGCGCGAGGCCCGCGGGGAACCTACCGGAGACGGCGACGGGGCGGGGCCGGAGCAGGGCGGAGGCGGTGGAGAGAAGGGCGCGGGCGACAGCGACGGCGCGGTACTCTCGCAGGCGACGACGACGGAATCGGGCGCGACGACGACGGAATCGGGCGACGACGATGGAATCGACGAGCAGGGCGCCGGCGCGAGGAAGACGAGGGTTTGGACGAAGAAAATTTTGGGGCCGGGAATATATAGGGCCAGCCTTTAGTCCCGGTTGGTGTCACCAACCGGGACTAAAGGTCCCCTGGGGTACCCTCCGCGGGCCTTTAGTCCCGGTTGGTGTCACGAACCGGGACTAAAGGTGAAATTTTTCGCGGCGTTTTCGTTCCCGCGCAGAACGAGCCTTTAGTCCCGGTTCGTGACACGAACCGCGACTAAAGGTGGTTATTCAAATACTTTTCCTTTTCCCATACTTAAAAATACAAATAATATATCAGAAAATTTAGAAAAATAAAACTAATTCTTTTTAAAATCTTAAAAATACAAATAATATATCAGAAAAATAAAACTAATCATAAAGATTCACACACATCTTGAATATACATATAGATAAAAAAGGCAGTACATAATGGCTAGAGTGGATCTAAACCTAAACGGAGAGCATAGATGCATGATCTGATATCTGCTAGTCATACTCCTGCCTAGGCCTATAGTACATGTACTCGTAGTCGTCGTAGTCGCCGCCGCCGTCGTCGTCACTATCGTCTGACGGTGCTCTGCACTCCCTCGGAGGATCACGACTCCAGGACTGGGCCTGAGGGTAGCGCAGGCGGGGGATATCGCCGGCCCTGATGTAGTCCATGACGCTCTGTAGAGTCCGGCCGGACCACCATAGCCGACGACCGGCCTCGTGAAAGTTCCCAGGAGGCAGGCCGTCCTCCTCATACCAGGCGAGCGCCCTCTCACGCCGATTGATGAAGAAGGCATCCCAAGTATGCTGGTTATCGGGATGCCAACTGGGATTCCTCCGCTGCTCCGGCGTGAGCTCGTGATAGTAGTGGTTCGCGGCGTCCGAGCACGGCAGAACGGAATGTTCAGCGCAGATATCCGCTGGGGGGACGACCGCATCCCTCTCGGCTCCTTTGCGACGGCGGCGGAGGCCGCCCGCGCCTGGGACGCGGCGGCCTGGCGCCTCAATCGCCCGCGTTCGCTGATGAACTTCAACGACTGCCACACCGTCTGGGAAGCGGAGGCAAGGGCGCCGAAGCCGCAGATCGTCACTACCGCCGACCACCTCCACCTCCGTCACCGCGCGTTTCAGGGCCTAGTCGACGCCAGGGAAGAACGCGTCGTCCGCGAGTATTACCGGAACAACCCGGGGAAGGAGAGCGGCGACGAGGAGCTCTGGCAGACCCGCGCGGCTGAGCGGGCGGAGCGCCGCCTCGAACGCCACCTCGCGTTAGATGCCGCTCGGGAGGCGAGGACGAGGGCGCTGCAAGAGCTTCGTCGGGCCGACCGCGCCGGCGAAGTCTGGGCCTCCGACGATCCGAGGTGGGGGCCTATCTCGGACATACCATCATGCACCTCCGACGACGACGAGGAGGTCACCGACGAGTTCGCCGACGTCGATGACCCGGAGGAGGTCACCGACGAGTTACCCGACGACGACGACGAGGAGTAGCGTTCGTATGTTCTCTCTTTTCAATAAAAGAATTTGTATTCCGCAAGGTTCGTATGTTCGTATGTTTTCTGTTTTTAATAAAAGTTATGAAATCAGATATTTTATCTCACAAAGTTTTGAGACATTTAAGTAACTTTCTGTTTTCCATGCTTTCCACTCGTTTTCTCAAATATTTTGCAAAGGAGTTAGTCTTAAACACATCAGAGATAATATAATTCACATGATCCATTCAAAAAAGTTTGGTAAACAATAAATTATTACACATCAATTCTTCCCTTGTGTCCCTGCTTTCTTACGATATGGCCGTATCCATGGAGCATCCTCATCATTTAACTTAATGCTTGGGTCAGTGTTGACTTTGAAGGGCGGAATTTCACCAAACATATTATAATCTTCTGACATGTCTGTCTTGTCCTCCACTCCCAGGATGTTTCTTTTCCCTGAAAGAACAATGTGGCGCTTTGGATCATCACATGATGTACTGATCGTTTTATTATCTTTCCGTTTCCTCGGTTTGCTACTCATGTCCTTCAAATAGAAAACCTGAGCGACATCTTTGGCTAGGACGAATGGTTCGTCAAGGTAACCAAGATTGTCGAAATCCACCATTGTCATTCCGTATTGCTCGTCCACCTTTACCCCACCTCCTGTTAGCTTGAACCATTTGCACCGGAACAAAGGGACCTTAAAGGAGGGTCCATAGTCAAGTTCCCATATCTCCTCTATGTAACCATAATATGTGACCTTTTGCCCAATCTCGGTTGCTGCATCAAAGCGGACACCACTGTTTTGGTTGGTGCTCTTTTTATCTTGGGAGATCGTGTAAAATGTATTCCCATTAATCTCGTACCCTTGGAAAGTCGTTATAGTCGAAGATGGTGTCTTGGCCAACATGTACAGCTGATCTCCAACATCATTGTCATTCATTAAATGTTTTCGCAACCAACTGCCGAAAGTCTCCATGTGGGCCTTTCTAATCCATGATTCAGGCTTTCCCGGGTTGTTCGAGCGTAAAATATTCTTGTGTTGCTCGAAGTACGGAGCCACCAAGCTCGAATTTTGCAGAACTGTGTAGTGTGCTTCAGTCATAGAATGACCGTCCATACATATCGTTGATTTCCTTCCGATCGTGCCTCTTCCACTTAGTCTCCCCTCGTGCCGCGATTGAGGAATACCAATCGGCTTAAGGTCAGGAACATAGTCAATACAGAACTCAATTACCTCCTCATTTCCATAGCCCTTTACGATGCTTCCTTCTGGACTAGCACGGTTACGAACATATTTCTTTAATACTCCCATAAACCTCTCGAAGGGGAACATATTGTGTAGAAATACAGGACCAAGAATGGAAATCTCTTCGACTAGGTGGACCAGGAGGTGCGTCATAATATTGAAGAAGGATGGTGGAAACAGCAACTCGAAACTGACAAGACATTGGACCACATCGTTCTGTAACCGTGGTAGATCTTCTGGACTGATTACCTTCTGAGAGATTGCATTGAGGAATGCACACAGCTTCACAATGGCTACTCGAACATTTTCCTGTAGGAGGCCCCTCAAAGCAATCGGAAGCAATTGCGTCATAATCACGTGGCAGTCGTGAGACTTCAGGTTTTGGAACTTTTTGTCCGCCATGTTTATTATTCCCTTTATATTCGACGAGAAGCCAGACGGGACCTTCATACTGCTCAGGCATTCAAAAAAAATGACCTTCTCTTCTTTCGTAAGAGCGTAGCTGGCACGACCTTGAAACCATTCCGGATGCCGGTCATCTGGGTCTTTCAAAAGTTGCTGATCCCGCCGTGCTTCCTTTGTATCCTTAGCAGGTTCTCGCAAACATTCTTCGTAACATGCATCACGTCGATTGCAGAGCGGACATCTAGGACTTTCCAATACTGTAGCTCCCAAAATATCGATTTCTTTTTCCACATGGGTATGTGCCCGTCAACTCCCTGCGGAACTGATTGTCCGCCAGGTCGACCCTTTCCAAAGATGACATTCAAATCCTTGACCATATCAAATATCTCAGCTCCAGTACGTTCCGCAGGCTTCGGCCGGTGATCTGCCTTGCCATTGAAATGCTTGCCTTTCTTTCTTACGTTATGATTTCGGGGAAGAAATCGACGATGACCCAGGTACACGTTCTTCCTACAATTATCCAAAAATACACTTTCAGTCTCATGTAAGCAGTGCGTGCATGCTTTGTATCCCTTATTTGACTGTCCCGAAAGGTTACTGAGAGCAGGCCAATCGTTGATGGTTACAAAAAGCAACGCTCGTAGGTTAAATTCCTCTTCTTTGTGCTCATCCCACACAGGTACACCAGGTCTGCCCCACAATTGTAAAAGTTCATCAACTAATGGCCTTAGGTACACATCGATGTCGTTGCCGGGTTGCTTCGGACCTTGGATGAGCACTGGCATCATAATGAACTTCCGCTTCATGCACAACCAAGGAGGAAGGTTGTAGATGCATAGAGTCACGGGCCAGGTGCTATGGCTGGAGCTCTGCTCGCCAAAAGGATTCATGCCATCAGTACTTAGACCAAATCTTATGTTCCTTGCGTCAGCTGCAAAATCTTTGAACTCTCTGTCGATCTTTCTCCATTGCGTTCCATCAGCGGGGTGTCTCAACTCCCCGTCGGACTTACGGTCCTCTTTGTGCCATCGCAACAACTTGGCATGCTCTTTGTTCATGAACAGGCGTTTCAGCCGAGGTATTATAGGAGCATACCACATCACCTTGGCGGGAACCCTCTTCCTGGGTTTCTCGCCCTCAACATCGTCACCAGGGTCATCGCCTCTGATCTTATAACGCAATGCAATGCATACAGGGCATTCATTCAAATCCTCGTATGCACCACGGTAGAGGACACAGTCGTTAATGCATGCATGTATCTTCAGAATCTCTAAACCTAGAGGGCACACAACCTTCTTTGCTTCGTACGTACTGGCGGGCAACTCGTTATTCTTCGGAAACATATTCTTCAACATTTTCAGCAAATTTTCAAATGATGAGTCAGCTACACCTTCCCGTGCCTTCCATTTCAGCAAATCCAGTGTGCAGCCCAGCTTTTTCAGACTATTGTCGCATCCTGGGTACAGCGACTTCGTGTGATCCTCTAACATGCGAACCAAATTCTCCCTCTCCTTGTCAGTTTCGCAGCGTCTCCGTGCATCAGCAATGGTCCGACCAAGATCATCATCGGGCTCATCATGTCCCTCTTCTTCACCTTCACCAAACCCTTCCCCACCTTCAGCATCATCCTCCATGAAGGTATCACCGAAAGCTTCATTATAGTTGAAATCGATATCATCCTCTTCTTCATCTTCTTCCATTCTAACCCCTCTTTCTCCATGCTTGGTCCAACAATTATAGCTTGGCATGAAACCGTGCCGAAGCAGGTGCATGTGAACGACTCTTTAGGAGGAGTGACCCTTCTCATTCTTACATTCAGCACATGGACAGATAATAAAACCTCGCTGCTTGTTCGCATTTGCCACTACGAGGAAATCTTTCAAACCCGTAGTGAACTCGCCGGAGAGTCGGTTATCGTACATCCATTGCCGATTCATCTGCATTATTATTATATAAAGTATATAATTAACCATCATGCATTTGTTAAACTAACTAGCTGGAAATAATACAAATCATGAAAGGGTTCAAGTTGCTAACCGCGACCGCGGAGGTAAAATAAATGAAAACGCTCAAGTGCGGCTCGGACACTTAATATCATGTGTGTTTCATGCTATCCGGCATTTCATCGAACACCTTGTGTGCATAGTAGGAACCAAAAGCATACCCACCACCCCTTGTGAATGTTGTGAGCAGAAGTGACACCAAATGTGGCTAAGTGCAGCGAGCTGAGTTCTATATATAGGGATGGGCCTTTAGTCCCGGTTCACCTGGACAACCGCGGCTAAAGGCCGTGGGGCCAGACCGATGACCTATTAGCGCCGGTTGGTCTGGCTAACCAGGACTAAAGCCCCTCCCCTCCGACAGCTGTGGACCGAGCGCGCTGGGCCCAGACTATTGGTCGCGGGTCTCGTCCCGAACCGCGACTAAAGACCCCTATGGTCGCGGGCCGATTATTTTGGGGACTAATGGGGGCGTACCGAAGGCCTATTTTCTACCAGTGGACTAAAAGGTCCTCAGGCTGGTCCGAAGGCCTTTAGTCGCGGTTGTCCAGGCCAACCGGGACTAAAAGACCATCCCTATATAGGACTCAGCTCGCTGCACTTAGCCACATTTGGTGTCACTTCTACTCACAATGTTCACAAGGGGTGGTGGGTTTGCTTTTGGTTCCTCCTATGCACACAAGGTGTTCGATGAAATGCCCGAGAGCATGAAACACACATGATATGAAGTGTCCGAGCCGCACTTGAGCTTTGTCATTTATTTTTCCCCCGCGATCGCGGTTAGCAACTTGAACCTTTCATAATTTGTATTATTTCTAGCTAGTTAGTTTAACAAATGCATGATGGTTAATTATATACATTATATAATAGTAATGCAGATGAATTGGCAATGGATGTACGGTAACCGACTCTCCGGCGAGTTCACTACGGGTTTGAAAGATTTCCTCGTAGTGGCAAATGCGAACAAGCACCGAGGTTTTATTATCTGTCCATGTGCTGAATGTAAGAATCAGAAGGGTTACTCCTCCTCAAGAGTCGTTTACATGCACCTGCTTCGGCATGGTTTCATGCCAAGCTATAATTGTTGGACCAAGCATGGAGAAAGAGGGGTTAGAATGGAAGAAGATGAAGAAGAGGATGATATCGATGTCAACTATCATGAGGCTTTCATGGAGGATGATGCTGAAGGTGGGGAAGGGTTTGGTGAAGGTGAAGAAGAGGCACATGATGAGCCCGCTGATGATCTTGGTCGGACCATTGCTGATGCACGGAGACGCTGCGAAACTGACAAGGAGAGGGAGAATTTGGATCGCATGTTAGAGGATCACACAAAGTCGCTGTACCCAGGATGCGACAATAGTCTGAAAAAGCTTGACTGCACACTGGATTTGCTGAAATGGAAGGCACGGGAAGGTGTAGTTGACTCATCATTTGAAAATTTGCTGAAAATGTTGAAAAATATGTTTCCGAAGAATAACGAGTTGCCCGCCAGTACGTACGAAGCAAAGAAGGTTGTCTGCCCTCTAGGTTTAGAGGTTCTGAAGATACATGCATGCATTAACGACTGCATCCTCTACCGCGGTGAATACGAGAATTTGAATGAATGCCCTATATGCATTGCATTGCGTTATAAGATCAGAGGCGATGACCCTGGTGACGATGTTGAGGGCGAGAAACCCAGGAAGAGGGTTCCCGCCAAGGCGATGTGGTATGCTCCTATAATACCTCGGTTGAAACGTCTGTTCAGGAACGAAGAGCATGCCAAGTTGTTGCGATGGCACAAAGAGGACCGTAAGTCCGACGGGGAGTTGAGACACCCCGCTGATGGAACACAATG
Source organism: Alopecurus myosuroides (assembly GCA_028641055.1). Classification (NCBI taxonomy): domain Eukaryota; kingdom Viridiplantae; phylum Streptophyta; class Magnoliopsida; order Poales; family Poaceae; genus Alopecurus; species Alopecurus myosuroides. The sequence goes on from CM054058.1 coordinate 72,945,295, forward strand.
GAGAAAGATCGACAGAGTGTTCAAAGATTTTGCAGCTGACGCAAGGAACATAAGATTTGGTCTAAGTACTGATGGCATGAATGCTTTTGGCGAGCAGAGCTCTAGCCATAGCACCTGGCCCGTGACTCTATGCATCTACAACCTTCCTCCTTGGTTGTGCATGAAGCGGAAGTTCATTATGATGCGAGTGCTCATCCAAGGTCCGAAGCAACCCGGCAACGACATCGATGTGTACCTAAGGCCATTAGTTGATGAACTTTTACAGTTGTGGGGCAGACCTGGTGTACCTGTGTGGGATGAGCACAAAGAAGAGGAATTTGACCTACGAGCGTAGCTTTTTGTAACCATCAACGATTGGCCTGCTCTCAGTAACCTTTCGGGACAGTCAAATAAGGGATACAAAGCATGCACACACTGCTTACATGAGACTGAAAGTGTATTTTTGGATAATTGTAGGAAGAACGTGTACCTGGGTCATCGTCGATTTCTTCCCCGGAATCATAACGTAAGAAAGAAAGGCAAACATTTCAACGACAAGGCAGATCACCGGCCGAAGCCTGCGGAACATACTGGAGCTGAGATATTTGATATGGTCAAGGATTTGAAAGTCATATTTGGAAAGGGTCCTGGCGGACAATCAGTTCCACTGGGAGTTGACGGGCACGTACCCATGTGGAAGAAGAAATCGATATTTTGGGAGCTACAGTATTAGAAAGTCCTAGATGTCCGCTCTGCAATCGACGTGATGCATGTTACAAAGAATATTTGCGTGAACCTGCTAAGCTTCTTGGGCGTGTATGGGAAGACAAATGATACTAAGGAAGCACGGCAAGACCAACAACTTTTGAAAGACCCAGATGACCGGCATCCGGAATGGTTTCAAGGTCGTGCCAGCTACGCTCTGACGAAAGAAGAGAAGGTCATTTTTTTTGAATGCCTGAGCAGTATGAAGGTCTCTTCTGGCTTCTCGTCGAATATAAAGGGAATAATAAACATGGCGGACAAAAAGTTACAAAACCTGAAGTCTCACGACTGCCACATGATTATGACGCAATTGCTTCCGATTGCTTTGAGGGGGCTCCTACCGGAAAATATTCGAGTAGCCGTTGTGAAGCTATGTGCATTCCTCAATGCAATCTCTCAGAAGGTAATAAGTCCAGAAGATCTACCACGGTTACATAACGATGTGGTCCAATGTCTTGTCAGTTTCGAGTTGGTGTTTCCACCATCCTTCTTCAATATTATGACGCACCTCCTGGTCCACCTAGTCGAAGAGATTTCCATTCTCGGTCCTGTATTTCTACACAATATGTTCCCCTTTGAGAGGTTTATGGGAGTATTAAAGAAATATGTTCGTAACCGTGCTAGGCCAGAAGGAAGCATCGTAAAGGGCTATGGAAATGAGGAGGTAATTGAGTTCTGTATTGACTATGTTCCTGACCTTAAGCCGATTGGTATTCCTCAATCGCGGCACGAGGGGAGACTAAGTGGAAAAGGCACGATCGGAAGGAAATCAACGATATGTATGGACGGTCATTCTATGACTGAAGCACACCACACAGTTCTGCAAAATTCGAGCTTGGTTGCTCCGTACTTCGAGCAACACAAGAATATTTTACGCTCGGACAACCCGGGGAAGCCTGAATCATGGATTAGAAAGGCCCACATGGAGACTTTCGGCGGTTGGTTGCGAAAACATTTAATGAATGACAATGATGTTGGAGATCAGCTGTATATGTTGGCCAAGACACCATCTTCGACTATTACGACTTTCCAAGGGTACGAGATTAATGGGAATACATTTTACACGATCTCCCAAGATAAAAAGAGCACCAACCAAAACAGTGGTGTCCGCTTTGATGCAGCAACCGAGAATGGGCGAAAGGTCACATATTATGGTTACATAGAGGAGATATGGGAACTTGACTATCGAACCTACTTTAAGGTCCCTTTGTTCCGGTGCAAATGGTTCAAGCTAACAGGAGGTGGGGTAAAGGTGGACGAGCAATACGGAATGACAATGGTGGATTTCAACAATCTTGGTTTTATTATCTGTCCATGTGATTGTCTCTATTAATTTGCTGATCGTCTCTATTAATTTGCTAACATTTTATTCGTGTCTGCTACTCTAGTTTGCGGAACTGAACTGGCCTACATCTGTATGTGATTCTAACATACGGCTTGATCAATTGACTATGAATTTACTGAAACTCTAGCGGCCTAGAAAGAGAAGGCGCCAGGAAGTGGGCATCCACCTCGTCCGCTGGCCCGCGCAACTGGCCGGTTGTCGGCCACCAGCTCACCCCTGCAGGAAACAGAGCATCAACGTCAACCTACATCGCGGCAAGCAGGCAGACATTGTTGGCACAGGCTATGTCGACGCCACGCCTTCACAAAAGGGACAGAGTCCTGTGTCCGGATGATCCGAACTGCGGGGCGCCCCAAGCTCGGGAGGCGTTCCGATGAGCAGCTCCGTGGAGGTAGAAGGAGGCGCGTGGACTTCCCCACGACCGATGAGCTCTGTCTCTAGCCACCAGTGCAATGGTAGCGAGGCCTGCTCTATCCGGGCCGGTGAGCTAGAGGTAGAGAGATAAAAATCATGAGACATGACCGAGCATACATGCGGTAAATCATGTTTGCAAATGATAGGAGTCGATGTGATCCAGTAATGTACTTATCTGCGTCATGTCCCTGAGAAGGTGGAGGCCCTCAAATTCCAGCTCACAAGGGGGCATGCAGTGCATATCTTAGGTCAGCCTGAGATGTAGCTTATATCATCGATATGATCATCGACATGCCGAATGTAATCTATTTCGGTACTGCACTAGAAGTAATATTTGAGATCATTCCGGTAGTCAAAACACATAAGAAAAACTCAGCTGTCAGTAATACATTGTCAAACTCAACACATTGACAGTTCTGCAAAGACTGCAAGAGAACCATACTATTTCGGTTTTGCTAAGGGCATCTCCAGCCGTCCCCCCCAGAGCCCCCAAGCGGCGATTTTCGCGCCGTTTCGCGCCGTTTCTCACCAGTCGCCCCCCAGGATCCGGTTTAACGCCACTTTCCGCCGTTTTTAGGGCCGTTTCGCGCCGCCGAACCCAGGCCGAACCCAGCGCGCTGGGTTCGGCTTGGGGGGGGCGAAGTGCGCGCGTGGGCCACAACTGTCGGCGACGGAAGGCGATTTCCCTCCCTTTTTTCGGCGTTTCCCCTCCACCTTCCCCCCCCCTCATGTATGTCTCCCCCCACTCCATTCCCGCCATTTCTCCCCGTCCGAGAGATCTAGACGCCATGGCTCCCGCCCGATTTACTGGACCCCGCGCCGCCGCTACCGCCTATCCATTCCCGCCACCGCCGATCTTGGTAAGAAGCCACGCAAGCCGAGAGCGCCGAAGGAGAAGCCGCCCGGCATGACCAACAAGGAGTGGATCGCCGATAGAGCGCGCCTGGATACGGCCAACATCAAACGCCGGGGGAGGGAGGCGGCGCAGCGATAGAGGCAGCTGATGGCGCAGCTGCAGGCGGAGGAGCAGACCGCCGCCGAGGAAGAGGAGTTGGAGGACGCGGAGGACGAGGTCGCGCCGGACGAGCCGCCTACTCCGGTCGCAACCACAGCGCCGCTCGCCAAGCGGAAGAGCCCGTTCGGCCCCGTCTTCGTCGGATGGAAGCAGTCGCCGTCGCCGTCGCCACGCCTGTCGCCGGACCCGACGCCTGCGTGGTTTGTCGAAGGCGACCCTCTGGGAGGTTTCAACCCCAACCTCACCTTCCCCTACCACCCGCCGATGATGTATGGCGCGTCGCCGGGCTACGCAGCTTCCCCGTCCCACCGCCGTGCGATCATGGCCAGACTTCAGCCCCAGGACAGCAGCTACATGGAGGAGATCATCGTGGCCGGCACGATCGCGGGGGCGGCGAGCCCTGGCTTCCTCGAGCAGAGCGGGGAGTTCTTCACGCAAGGAGGTGGCGAAGGGTGCTCTGCGGGCACGCAGGCGACGGAGGTGCAGGGTGACGACGACGACGAGGTGGACGAGACGCCGGTGCCGCCAGAGGGGACAGATCCAGCCAGCGAAGGCCGAAAGCGCCGTGGTCCTGGCCGTCCCCGCAAGGAACCCAAGGTACCCCCGCCCGCCGTCGAGCCTCGCTTCAAGTGGTTGAACAGGGAGGACGTCCTCCTCGCCGAGGCCTGGAAAACGATCAGCATGGACCCGATCGTCGGCGCGAACTAGCACGTCGACAACTACTGGAAGCCGGTGAAGACCGCCTACGACGAGCGCCGGATGATCGACACCTACTACACCTGTTGCATCACCGACCGCGGCCAGAAGGCCATGGCAAACCATTGGGCGAACATCCAGGCATCCTGCAACAAGTGGCACGATATCCAGGAGGAGATCTCAATGAGGCCGTAGAGCGGCGCCAACCGCGAGATGGAGATCGTCCGGATGCTCGAGGCGTACAACGACGACGAGGGCTCCGACTTCAAGTTCCTCCACGTCTTCGTCGTCATCGAGAAGTGCGAGAAGTGGGCGGAGGTGCGGCGGTCGATCAGCAAGGGCAAGGAGTACGTCCCCGACGCGGTGGTTGCAGGTGCGTCCGAAGGGCATCCGCCGATGGGCCACAAGAAAGCCAAGTTGGAAAGGGAAGGCGCGCCGGCAGCGGCAAAGCTCTAGGCGTCGAACGAGACCTGCATCACCGACGCCCAGGCCCAGGCCGGGAAGAGGGAGGAGGTCGCCAAACAGCGATGGGCGGCGCTAATGGCCAACTCGCAGGTCAAGATCGACCTCCTCAGGACTGGCACGGCGGCGAAGAATAGGAACAACGACCTCGCCTTCCTCACGGGCGGCGACCCGGCCGCGATGACCCCCGAGGTGAGAGCTTGGTTCCTGGCGCAGTGCAACCTCATCCTGACCGACATCAGCACGCCCCCGGCCCCGACTACGTCGTCTGGTGGCACCAGCTACACCACCGCACCGACGAGCACGCACGTCGACCTGGAGGATGCCGCGACCGTCGTCGACAAGGATGCCGAGCCCGTCGTCGACCTGGAGAATTACACGCCCGTCGTCGACAAGGATGCCGAGCCTGTCGCCTGCTCGGACGCCGTCATCGACCTGGAGGATGCTGCGCCGAGCTCGCCGCCTGCTCCGACGCCGACCGACGCGTCTGCCTGATCGCCTACGTTTGCCCACGCCGCGCGCGCCCATTTGTGTGGTTCGATCTAGACTCTATTTGATCGCCCACCTGTGGCGTTTTTTGTAATATGATTGCCCAAAACCATGGCTGCCGTGATCTCCGAACTAGGACTCTATATTTTGGGGCGGGAAGATGAAGTTTCAAACAATATCGCCGTTCTCTTTTATGGGCCGCCGAACGGCTGGTGAAATCGGCCCCCCACCAGGTTTTGGTGCGGGGCGGCGCTTTCGCTAAAAAGCGCCGATCTAAAACCTGGGGGGGGCCGAACGACTGGAGATGCCCTAAGTCTCAGTCGACTGAGATTTTCTTAAGTCTCAGTCACTTTTTAGAAAAGTGCAACCGTAGTTCAGAAAAAAATGCAATTGCACTTTTCTAGACTGAAAAGTGCAACCGGTTCGGTTGCACTTTTCTGATCAGAAAAGTGCAATTGCACTTTTCTTTGAACTACAGTTGCACTTTTCTGAATTGACTGAGAATTAAGAAAAAATCAGTCGACTGAGACAAAAGAAGTACCCACCCGATCCATACTTCTATCTAATACCATAACAGCGGTGCACCTATCCAATACATAGTGCATTGATTCGCTGGAGATCCATGATTATATAAACAAATCAGCATGTACCGAGTATTACCGTGAGTACCATGGCTGCTGCCGCTCACACTGCAAGTCCGAAGTGCCCACCAGCAAGCAGCTTGGAGTGGCATTGGTCAAGGTGACGTCAACGCGGACCAAGTTGGGCACCACGACTGGCTAAATCAGCACCCGCCCAGCGCTAAGCCTTATTCACTGGAGGCACCAGCGGCCTGGGGATGGACGCTCGTCGGGGTTAACTACGGCCACGCCATGGCCCGTAACGGCCACCAGGAAGCCGCATGGAGGAGATCAGGTTAGGGCGCGCGTTGATGATGCGGCGGGGCGCCCTGGAAGGGGGTCGTCGGCGGGGAGCCGCCGTCGGTTGAGACTCGAGGCGGTGCGAGGAGGTCGTCCGGGCGGCGGATCACCCGTGGGTCGACGAGACGTGGGAGGAGCGTGGCCGACGGCGAGATCCTGGGCTGGTCAGCTTCGGAGAAAAGGGCGGCGGGGCGGTTTTGTCGGCGATGGGGTGGGTAGGACCGGGGCAGTTGCCGGGATGGGGTGGATGCGGCGCCACTGGAGAGGCACCCTCAGGTGAAAAGCTGTCAGAAGGCGATGTGAGATGCAAGTCTGATCGGCTCGATCTCTGTTTTGGGGATGGGGTGGAGCTTCGATTGCTGGATGGGGCATCTCTAGGTTGTCGAGAACACGGTTGGGAACGAGTGAAGATTCTAGCGATGGGAATCGATGGCGTTGTGTCGGAACACTTTCTCATATAACGGGAACCGATCCGACACATCGACATGGGCTTGAGGTGCCTCCGTGAGCTTGACACATAATTAATTGGACTAAACCAGTGCGAGTGTGCCAATGTACTGGGTTAGGAACAACTTTTAGCTGCTTGGCTCCCTCCCTCCCCAACAACCCACCGCCGCTGGCCACTCCGGTCACCGGCGGCCACCTCTCTCCCAACCTCACCGCCGCTGGCCACCCCGGCCCCGGCGGCCCCCCAGCCATGACCCCCACCTCCCCACCCCCTTCTCCTTCCCCATCTCCCTCTCCTTCCCTGTCGCTGTCCACCACCCCTTCCCCCCGGTCTGGCGACGGCGAGCGCCCTCGTGGCCGCGAAGATCGCTGGCGCGGCGGGCGGGAGGGTGATTCAGACGGGTCCCCCCGCTCCTACCGCGAGGTTCTGGCCGGTTCTCCAGCGGGCGACGACGACACCACCGGTGGCGCGGCCCGTGGGGTGGACGCGGCGCGCCTCGCACTGCGTTCCGAGGTCGCCAGGGACGGGCCGCGCAGCAGCGCCGCCTTCGACGCGCTCGACGACTCTGCCGACTCGGTTGAGACCGGCGACGTCGACGACACCGACCAGGGTCCTTGAGAGCAGCCCAAAAAGAAGAGGGCGCGTGGGCGGCGTGGTGGGAAGAAGACGCAGGCAAGGGCGGCGCGGCCGGCGCGTGACGCCGGCGCCTACGACGCCTATGAGGGGCTTTGCCTCTTGTGCACCTTGCCGGGCCACCGTGCGAGGGACTGCACCACGGGGCCGGTGTGCATCAGATGCGGCGAGCCCGGGTACATCTCGCGGGCGTGCTCCATGCCGCGTCCCCGCACGCCACCGGCCGCCGGCGACGAACCGGCGAGTAAACGCTCGGCGAGCGGCTCGGCGCGGTCCTCCCCAACCCCGCAACCGCGACCTGCGCACCGGCCCGCGACGCAGAGGACGATCCCCAACACCACGCCGGCGACCTCCCGGCGCCAGGGTGACGCGCGCGCCTCCTCGAGCCGCAGGGCGCCGCGGGATGCTCCGCAGGGTGGTCCGGCAAGGGCGTCGGACGCGGCCACGCCACGCATGGTGGCTGCGCCGCGCACGGTGGCTGCGCCGCTGGCAGCAACGGGGATCCGACAGGGGACTCGCCCGGGTGCCGCGCCCGCTCGCCCGGCGCGCACGGTGACGGCGCCAATCGCGCACCCCGCGTCTTCCTCATTTATGGGTGATGCACGGCGAGGCCAGCAGGCTCGCCACGTTGAGACCATGCCGGTGGAGCGTTCCAGGGTGATGCCGCAGACGCGCCGCGCCGCACAGCCGGCCCAGTCGACGGAGTCCCGCCGCGATGAGTGCTCGGTGGTAACCCCGCTCCCGCTGGCTCGACGCGACGGCCGGGTGGACGGACGCACCGTCACTGGTTCGGCCCGCGCCGTGTCCTTCGGAGGGGAGCTCGCCAGGCGGCCGGCGAGGGCGGCCTGTGTGTTCGCACGCACGCCCGAGGTGGATGAGGCGGAACTTGCGCTCGGGAATGCCTTGGTGGCTGTTCCCGTGGGTGAGAACCGGAATGTCGCCGTCGAGGAAGTGGCGGAGGCGCTCACGGCGATCTACGACCTCCCCTCGGAGGTTTTCTCGGTCCATCGCCACCGCGCGGGGGGGGGGGGGGGGTCCTCATCTACTTCCTCGCCGGAGAAGATCGACGGATGGTGTTGGCCGGGGAGTATATCCAGACCCCCTTCTTCCGGTTACTTGTTCGGCCATGGTCACGGAGGGCGGGCGCAACGGCAGGCGCGCTAGGGGTGCATGTCAACCTTGAGATCGAGGGTGTTCCGGCAAACACTTGGAGCACCGCGGCGGCCGAGACTATCCTCGCCCCTAACTCCTGGGTGGAGCGGCTAGACCCGCTGACGCGCACTCGTGCCGACATGGACACCTTCAGGCTGTCAGCATGGTGCCTAGACCCGGCGCTAATCCCGCGGGAGGTCGACTTCCATGTTGTGGAGCCTGGGGAGCCGCCATCGCCGGTGTCCCTCGCGGCACCGAGTGCTTCGATCACGCCGCCGCAGGTGCCGACGTTGATGTATCCGCTCATTGTCCACGTGAGGAGCTTCACTGACTACCGGCGACCCGCCCCTGGCGGTGGCGCGGACGGAGATGGCGGCGATGGGCCTACGCCAGGGTGGCCAGTGTCCAGGCAGTACACCTGCGAGCCCGGCGTCCCGGACACGCTCCCTGGCGGTGGCGCCTCGACAGGCCCGTCCGGCGCGGGCGCGGGCGGTCCACGGACTGCAAACAGAAACCGCGGTGGGCCCCGCCAACACCAGGCTGGCGCTGCATCTGACAGCGGCCTGGGTCTGGCCCATGGACCGGGTGCACGCCTCCTGACATCTGGCGCGGTGGTGGGACCCCCGTCCTCAGCGGGTGCACGTTCCTTGTCCCAGGGCGCAGCTGTGGGGCCTCTCTCCTCGTCAAGTAAGGAAAAGCAACGGAGGCGTCGACGCGGTCAAGGGAGAAAAAGAAGAAACAGGCAGAGGAAGGGCCCACGCGGCGCGGCTTCATCTGGGGGAGATCCCGAGGGAACCGCGGCTGCCGCGGGGTGGGCAGTTGGCTGCGCGGGAATTCAAACCGGAGGCGCGGTCGTCGCGGAAAAGGGGCGGCAGGGGATGACTCGGTCTCCTCTGCGCCCGCAGAGCCTGGCGCGGACAGACCTGATGCGGACAGATCTGACGCGGTCAATCCTGACGCGCAGGCAGACAACCAGCAAAACTTGGACGGATGCAGCGGATACGGCCGGCTGGCGTTGGCTTGCCTCGCAAGCCAAAGTGAGGGTGCCCAGGCGGGGCTTCAATCTGGATGCCGCTCCCTCTCTCCTGTCAATAATGGTCCAGGACGGGGCGTTGGCCAGCATGCGCTGTTGGGCCTGGACGCCTTCAGGCTCACGACCTGCTGCGAGGGCTCGGGTGTTGGGCTGGCTGGGCCTTCACAGGGTGATGCACTGGGCCTTGGAATCCTCGAGCCTGGTTGCCCTATTCTTGGCCTGGGATCGTCCGCTCCTACCGACGAGGCTCAGTCCGACGACGAGATGATGGATGAGGTGATCGAGATGGAGCCCCCTCCTACGGACTCGGTAGTCGCCACGACTACGACTCTGACGCAACGGTTCGCCTCTCCGCCAGTTGTTTTCGCGCGCCCGGGGCCGACTCGCCCGACACCTGCGCGCACCTTGGCCAGCGCGGGACCCCACACACTTGGGGAGTTCCTTGCCGCTGCCAAGATGAGGCCCGACGCGATACTCCAGGGGCCCGCGCTTCACCGCCGACTGATGGCCCTGGACTTCCAGCCACGTCGGAGCCCGAGGATAGCTAGGCAGTCCGGCGGGGCAAACTCGGAGATGCGCGCGGTGAGGGTTCTGATGAGGAAGCTGGGTCTACTGCAGGAGGATGAGGCGCCCTCGGAGGCTGCCCTAGAGGCTTACCACAGGATGTTCGAGTTGCCGCTCACGGAGGAGATGATAGAGGCGGTGGCAGAGCTCTACGGATGGTCCTTACCGGTGTTGAGAGGCTGCTCCCCTCCACTCGTTGGCACGTCGGGTGGTCATCTCCTCGAGATTTGACCACCCCCCACCACCACCACGGGTGTTAAAGACCATAATGTCTTACGAACCTAAGGTGTTGGTGTGTAACGCGCGTGGCCTTAATAGTCGTGCGCGTCGTACGGGTGTTAGGAGTGTAGTTGATTTGATGGGTGCGTCGATTGTATGTTTGCAGGAGACTAAACTTGCGGTTGTAGAACCCTCGATGTTAATGGAAACGCTCGGCGCGGCTTTTGATGGTTACTTGTTTTTGCCAGCGCTTGGCACGAGAGGTGGCATTATTGTGGCCTGGATTAGTCGATTGGTGCAGCTGGATAGCGCCCATATTGACACGAACAGCGTCACAGCCAGGGTGTGTCCCTCCGGTGGGACCCCGGGGTGGTGGCTTACCTGCGTCTACGGACCACAGGACGAGGCGGATAAAGTCGCCTTTCTTGCGGAGCTGCGTGCGGTGCGTTCCACCCGCCATGGCCCCTGGGCCCTGTGTGGGGACTTCAACATGATCTACCGCGACGAGGACAAAAATAACGGTAACCTAAATAGACGGATGATGGGGCGGTTTCGGCGCTTCCTGAACGACAGCGAGCTCAAGGAGTGCTACCTCCACGGGCGACGCTACACTTGGTCGAACGAGCGGGCAACCCCGACCCTCGTGAGACTGGATAGGGTGTTCGTCACATCGGACTGGGAAGAACTACATAGCTTCTGCTCCTTACGATGCTTGGCGACGGTTGTGGCAGATCATTGCCCACTCCTTCTCGACTGCACCACGCAGGCTTGGGGTCGTAAGCGCTTCCAGTTTGAACGTTTTTGGCTGAAGTTAGATGGCTTCAGCGAGGTGGTGGAGGCCTCCTGGGGGAGGTTGACGGAGATCCGGACCCTTTCCGCCGCCTCACAGCAAAGCTTAAGCGCACGGCCCGTAAGCTGATGAGCTGGAGTGATAGGAAGATCGGGTGCATTAAGATGCAGCTAATGACCGCTCGAGAGGTGGTTCTGAGGCTGGATATCGCCATGGAATCCCGCATGCTTTCCCCGGACGAGCGATTGCTGAGAGCCCGCCTTAAGCAGGCATACCTAGGGTTGGCGTCTCTTGAGCGCACGATGGCCCGCCAACGGGCCAAGATTGCATGGCTCAGTGAGGGGGATGCCAATACCGCGTTCTTCCACCAACATGCGAGTCACCGCCGGCAGAAGAACATGATCCACGGTTTCCAGGTTGACGGCGCGTTGGTTTCGGACCACGCCGCCATGGCAGAAGCGGCATTTACCCACTTCGAGAACCTGCTCGGGTCTTCTCCGGATCGTGAATTCTCCCTGGACTTAGAGTTCCTGGGCACACATGCCGAGGACCTTTCCGAGCTAGAGGCCGCCTTCACGGAAGACGAGGTGTGGGAGGTAATCAGGCGACTCCCTCATGGGAAGGCGCCTGGACCTGATGGGTTCACGGCTGAGTTCCTCCAGCACTGCTGGGGGACGGTGAAAGGGGACTTCATGGCAGCTTTCGACAAGTTGTTCACGATGTGCGGGCGCGGTTTTCAGGGGTTGAATCAAGCCCTGCTAACTCTGCTGCCCAAACGTCCGGATGCGGCTACCCTTGGCGACTACCGTCCCATTAGCCTGATACACATCTTTGCCAAATTAGTGGCAAAGACAATGGCGGTTCGGTTGGCGCCCAGAGTAGGAGCCGTGGTGGATAGCAACCAATGCGCCTTCATTCGGAAGAGATGCATACACGATAACTTCATGTTGGTGCAGCAGACTGCCAAACTGCTCCACAGGCTCAAGGAGCCAAGGGTGATGCTTAAACTGGACATAGCGAGAGCGTTCGACTCAGTTTCTTGGGGATTCCTCTTTGAGATCCTTCAGAAGCTGGGCTTCGGGCCTCGATTCCGCGATCTGATCGCGATCCTCCTATCCACGGCAAGCACGAGGGTGATGCTCAATGGGGAGCCAGGGCCGCCCATTTGGCACAGACGAGGCTTGAGACAGGGCGACCCCCTCTCGCCCACACTTTTTGTCTTAGTGATGAACACGATGAACAGGGTGCTTGTGCGAGCGATTGATTGCGGTATCCTTAAACGCCTCGCGCGTCAGGACCTCGCGACAACGATGTCCCTCTATGCGGATGATGTCATCATCTTCTGCCACCCAGACGAGACGGAGTTGCGCAGCATCCGCGCGATCCTTGAGCTCTTTGGGCACGCTTCCGGACTCCACACGAACTTCGCGAAGTGTTCGGTATCTCCTATCGCTTGCTCGGAGGTGGTGGCCGACAGGGCGGCGGCGATTATGGAGTGCCCTTTGGCACCCTTTCCCGTCAAGTACCTGGGCATCGCCCTCTCCATAGGGAGACTCTCGGGTGAGGCTTTACAGCCTATGGTGGACCGGCTTGCTGACAAGTTGCCGACATGGAAGGCATCCATGATGCCTAAGGCGGGTCGACTCGCGCTCATCCGCTCGGTACTCGCGGCAATCCCGCTGCATCAACTGATCGTGCTGAGCCTCAATAAGAAGGTGTTGAAGCAGGTCAATAAGATCCTGCGCGGGTTCCTTTGGGTGGGACGGCTCCAAGCCAATGGCGGGCACTGCCATGTCAACTGGTCCAGGGTGTGCCGACCGCTGCAGCTTGGGGGGTTGGGCATTCCCGACATGTCGCGCACCTCCACCAGCCTCAGGGTGAGATGGCTGTGGAGGATGCGTACAGACCCCCTAAGGCCATGGCGCGGACTCGACATGCAGTTCTCCAGGGAGGAGAAGGAGATCTTCGATGCCTCCACGTACATGGTCGTTGGTGATGGGGCCTCGACCCTCTTCTGGGAGGACAGATGGCTGGACGGGAAGTCGATCAGGGAGATAGCGCCGAACCTTTTCGCGCTCATCCCTAAACGCCGTCGGAAATCACGCACGGTGCGGCAGGCATTAGTTGAGCGCAGCTGGATACCCGACATCACCGGCGCCCTGTGCCCACTAGCCCTCTGGCAGTACGTCCAACTGTGGACGAGGATGCGAGACCTCCAACTGTCGGAGCCGCCAGACAGGCTTATCTGGCGCTGGACGGCCGATGGTCAATACTCAGCACACTCCTGCTACCAGGCACTCTTTGAAGGATCGATACCCTCAGAGTCTTGGAAGCTAAATTGGAGGACCTGGGCACCTCCAAGGGTGAAATTCTTTATCTGGCTGGCCTGCCAAGATAGATGCTGGACGGGTGAGCGACTCGCTAGACGAGGGTTGCCGCACGCGGCGAGGTGCCCGCTGTGTGATCAGTCTGAGGAGACTATGACGCACCTCCTTACGGGTTGCGCCTTCGCTCGGACGATCTGGCACGAGGTGTTGTCCTGGATCCGATCCACGGCCACACCCCCTGCGGGTGAGGGGGCCTTCGTAGAGTGGTGGTCGCAGGCGCTGCGCGCCTCCCCCCGCGCCATGCGTAAGGGTACATCCACGCTGATTATGCTCACAGCCTGGTGGATCTGGAAGCACCGAAACGCGGCGGTCTTTGACAACACTCATCCCTCGGTGGCATCGCTGTTCGACACAATCAAGGCGGAAGCTCAGGACTGGGCGAACGCGGGTGCCCGAGGCCTTCGCCAGCTAATCCCCTAGTTAGGTTTCATTGGGTCGAGTTGTACGGTGTGGGGTTGGCCTATCTCTTGGCTTGTACATAAACTCTCTTTTTCTATCAATGCATCGAAACGCAAAGCTTTTGCGTTTTCGCGAAAAAACATAATTAATTGGTCGTGGCTGGTAGATATATATGCAGGAGAAGCCGTAGCTAGGTAGGCTTCTTGTTCGGATCATAGTCTAATCAATCGGTCAAACGTGAGGAACGATATATCAACTCCATGTATTAACTTGCTGGTGGCAAGGTGGGTAATTTGTGTCAATTTGAGGGCAGTTTCAGTGACCTACCAAACCAAACCAAACCAAGAAAGCCTTAACGGCTTTATTATTAGGTATAGATATCGTTGGCGGCCAAACGCGCCAATACTGCTATGCATAAATGATAGGCTAGTCGTGATTGAGGGTAAAAAATCATTAGTGTTAGTACTACACGCGTGGCTTTCGTGGTTTGAAAATGTATTCATGGTGTCTAAAATTGATTGATGTATTTTTAATCAGCGCGTGTAGGCATGGCCTGGCAGTGGTTAACTCGTTTGCTTCCACGGTGTGTTGAACATCTTATGTTTTGGCCATTATAATGCACTAGTAGTAGGGCACGTGCAATGCACGTGTTGTCTTCCTAACAAAACAACATATTTGTAATATACATCACACAAAATACATATTTTCTATAAATTCGTATTACATAAAATTCCGAGTGATAATATTATCCAGACTTAACCTGAAAATCCATATGATAGTACACACATCTCCTCAAAGTGCAGTAAAAATTATTGATTTTCTCCGAACACACAATCCAACTATTATCAACAAGAAAAACATTACAAGACATATTCTACAAAATTCTATTTTTAGTACTCGTACAAGAAACATGGCTTATGTCTTTATCATACTCCTTAGAAATCTCAATCGGCAATGATGCACAAAATATATAAGCAACCCCCGTTTTCAATCTTAGTCTTCTATATGACAGACATGGAACTCCATAGGCTTAAGTTAATCTGTCATCCTCTTCTCCTTATAGTTGGCCATCATACCATACTATAAGTTATTTACAAAAGGATAGATAGATCAAAATCCAGAGACGAGGAAGCTCAAATATTTTTCTCTACACAAACATAACTTCATCAACAGAAAGTTTTTGCAAAAGATAACAACACCCTGTATTCAAACACGCTGCAATTTTTTTAACGAGGCAAAATACCTGTCATTTTTATTAATTAAGAAGAAGTGAGTTGGTCGGTTTATTAGCAGAAGACCGACCGAAAACCATAACAGACACCCTCGATGACCGTCAAGGAAAACATCCACCCTGGATGCCCACACACACTACCAACGCGAAATTCCTTGACGAGTCCCTTGTGTCATCGTCATCACTCTACACTGACTCCGACTTCATTACAAGACCACCAGGGAGACCATCGTATAAGCAGCGTCAAGAAGTCCACATCGATCTATGCACGACAGATGACTCTTCGCGCAGAGTAGGCAGCTCTCATTCTGATGATGAGCTCCGGAGATGTGATGTGCACGACCTGCGCCGAATAAGATCTTCACCACCGACACCCCCTATAATTCATCGTACGCCTCTCAAAGGTAGAAGCTTGAGAACATAGCGGTTCGACTTCACGTCTTCGGGAGACCAACAAGAAGGCACTCGGACACTCCAGAGCAGAGCCAACTACTAAGCCATTTATGCGACTGTACAATCGCTCACAAACATTGTTGTTGCCACGCAAACAGCCACGCGGAACCTCTGCATCGCCGACTGACCTCCTGCCAACCGCGACGCCGTGTATGTGCAGCCATGGGAATGCGTGTAGGAGATCACACTCTTCAAGATGATGCCATCAAGAGGGGAAGCGGCGAGGAAACGGCCCCGTCATCTGCCCCTCCACAACAAGATCTTGGATTTCACCCGAAAAAGTGACTCAAGGATAGAGCATAATGCGAAAATCCACGATGACCCTCCAAGGAGGACAATGTCATCCATAGATGCCACGCCATCAGGCTTTTTCCCGGAGAAAATGATCTTCACACCCTCATGCAGGGAAACATAGAAGAGGATACCCTCAACGTAGGCCCACTAACCACTGGTGCACACAGCTCCCTCAAGGCGAAAACGCCACTGCCACGTGTAGCAACCATCCTTGTCGTCGACAGAGGACGATGAGCCAGCTCGGGTCGCGGGCGACCAGATCTGACACCCTAGCTACAAAGCAGAGCCGACGAAGCCACCTGGCCCGAGGCCATCCATCAAAGCCGAGCATCCATGGAGCAGGAAGGGGAGCTGCCCGCGAAGCGAAGCCTCAACCCGCAGCTGGAGTCAGCGCCGACACACGAGGGGATGAGAGCGCGAGATTCACCAGCCTGACTCGCTGCAAGGGAGGCCACATGAGCGCGGGGGAGTTCGTCATCTGCGGGCAGACGCCACGTCTGCTCGCACCGCAGGGGCCGAGCCTCCCCAACAAGAGCATCCGCCACCTGCCCACTGAAGCGCTTGGCGGAAGCTTCCATCCTCAACCTAGGCTTAGCCCGGTGCCTTCGGGTGTGCCCGGATCCGTGCTCCCCTCCGTCCCTTTGCAATCTCTATAGGACGTGTCCCCTCATGCACGATTAATCCCCGTGGGATCCGTGCAATTCTCGATCTCTCTTGCTGCAGTCCTAGTAGCGGTGCCCTACTTGTGTCGCTCAACTATGCTCGCAGTCGGTCATAAATTGGAAAAGGATGCTCCTTCTCGTCTTCAAGTAACCTTCATCGAAATTTTGGACGAAAGTCAGGAAAATTTCTATTTTTCTATATGGAACGAGAGAAGGTAATCTCTGAAAATAATTTGGTAGAAATTAGTAAGTTTCATATATTAAACTATTGTAAAAAGGTAAAACAAATTTCAGAACATGCAACGTGCAACGGAATCTACGCTCGCCGCCCTCGTCGCGCCGCCACCGAGGTCGCCTGTGCCACCGGAGCTTCAAGGTCTTTGTTTCAATTGTTACCGGCCAGGTCACTTCAAGGTGGACTGCACCAATCCTACGGTGTGCAACCGCTGCTGGGTTGAAGGCCACGACACTCGTGGATGCGGCCAGCATCGTAGCCCGGCCTCGGAAGAAGAGGAGCTCCGACGCGCTCTAATCGCGAGCCGTCCGCGCCGTCGCGGCCACGTGAGGATGGGTTGTATAGAGGAGCTGAGGCAGCTTCGGCTGCACGGCGGCCACTGTCCCCCCCCCCCCCCCCCCCCCCCCCCCCCCGAGCCTAGGAGGATTCGCCCTTGCCACTGGTGGACGACCCGGACACGCCGCTCTGCATAGTTCGTCGCTCGCCGGGCATGAACGACATTGAGCACCGGCTTCGCCTCGCCATGGTGGCCTAAATCGGCGGCAACCGGCCGGAGGTCTCGTGCGAGCAGGTGTCTGCTGCATTGGAGTCGAGGCTGGGGCTGTCTCACGAGCGCGTGAGAGTGCACGCGTTTCAGCCGGCAGATTTTCTCCTGTCGTTCGCCAACGAGGAATGGCGGAACCGCGTCGCGGCAAGGCCGTCGTTGTCATGCGACGTTTTCTCGCTGTTTTTCCTGGCTTGGAGCAGGGACGACCAGGTTGTCAAGGGCACCATGGAAAATAAGGTGAGCATCATCATGGAAGGCGTCCCTCCGCACGTGTGGGCGGCTGAGGTTGTGGAAGACCTGCTCGGCACCTCCTGTGTGTTGGGTGATTTCGTGCCGGAGACAAGCTCTCAGGAGGATCTGGCGTTGTTCAAGCTCATGACATGGACCTCTCGGCTCGACGCCATTCCGACTTCATGCACACTCGTCATCCCCGAGCCGGCTAGCTTTGGAGACCCGAACGCCCTCACCGCCCAGGTCGCCGGACTCGTGCTGCTCTACGCCGGTGGTTAACGGAGATACGCTGGAAACGATGAACTACAGGGTCTTGATCCATCTCGACGATGTGGAGGAGGTGGTCACCCCGGTGCGCGACCGTGCCCGGGGGGCGCCGGTGGGCGGTGGCTCGCTGCACGGTTCTCCCACGGACGTAGACAAGCACGGTGGCCGCACTGGTGGGAAGCGGTGGCGTCAGCTTCCGTGGAAGCGGGGCATGAGAGATCGCCGGAGCACGGCGGACGGACGCTCTGAGCATGCCCCGGGCGCATGCATGCAAGCCGTGAACCGGGTCGCCGCTCTGTTGGATTCTCGCCTTCCGCCAATGGCCGCACGACGCGTGGAAAGGACGCTTGGTCCATCGTTTGTCTCAGGGCCCCAGGGTGGGTCGTTGCCTATCCCTAGTCGGCATGTCGCTCATCCTGCTGCCGCTGCATCGGATCCGAGGGCACGGTCAATGGGTGTGGTGGTTGGCGCGGCCCCGCCCCCTGATAAAGCTGCACCGCTGCGTGCTAGCGCTGGCCCTGTCGCTGCTGTCTGCTCTGAAAAAGCCAATGGAATGGGAAAAGAACATGTTGGGACAGGGATGGATCCCGAGGAGACTTTGGTTCAAACGAGGGCTGCGGCTGTTTCCCCGCGCGCGAACTGGCCAGCTAATGCATCATCGACACGTGATACGGAGGTGGGTGGAGTGCAACCGCCCGCAGGTGTAGCCGCCCCCTGGGTGGGCCCTGCTGGGTGTGTGGGAGCGGATCATGCGCAGTCGGGAGTGGATGTCGCGGTTTCTTTTGCTTCCACGCTTGGACGCGCATGCGGGGTGGCCCCACTGATCGGTCTTTTTGACGATCCCAAGGAGGATCCGCTGGGTGCTAACACTGCCGCGGTAGGTCCCACGAAGCAGTCCTTGGAGGGGTTGGTTGCGAAGGGGGATTCCATGTCTGATCCCCAGGCGGATGAGGTGGGTGCTAATGCTGCGTTGGCGGGCCCCACAGGGTTGTGTTTAGAGAGTGTGGAGTCGTTGGGTGCGACCCCAGCTTTGGTGGGCCCCACGTCTCACACTATGGAGATTGACGTGTGCGACAGATTTACCTTTGGATCTTTCGATTCAAGGAATCTTACGGTGGACAGCCCGGACACAGCTGAGGAAAAGGAGGAATACTTCGAGGTCTCTCTCTCGTCCCATGTTGATTCTGATGAGCGTGAGGGGGTCAATGAGGCGGATTCCTCGATTGGTTTGGGAGAGCCTTTCGTGACACACCGTGTGCAACCCTCCATTGAGCACCCACAGTTTGGCAAATTGAAGTCTTTCTGCGCAAGCTTGCTCAAAAAGCTGGCGCCCAGCCATAGTGCCGTGTACTCCGCGCCGGCACACATGTAGCTCTAGCGTGCCTGGCCCCACTAGCAAGCCCCTCAAAAAGGCGTATGCGGCTGAGAACGTTCTTCTCCTCAAGGTGCTTGGTGTGGTCCCAGATAATATGGGGGTGGACGAGGAAACTTTGCAGCAGTTCAGGGATCTCTTCGACTCTCCGATGAAGGAAGAGCATCTACGGGTTGTTGCTTCCATCTTTGGCACAGAGATGCCACCCTTGGAGCCGTCCAGGAGTCGAGTAGTCCAGTAGTCTTTCCGCACTGAGGGCTTCGGGTGGGGGACGAGGAATGGAGTTTTTCCCGATGTCGTTTATGGATTTAAACATCGACATTTTGAGTTGGAACCCTCGAGGTCTGAATGAGCCAGCTAAGAAGAACGCGATGAGAGAGTTTGTGTACTCCTTGAGTGTGAATTTGGTGTGTCTCTAGGAGACCAAACTAATTTTTTTTGATCGTTTCTCAATTCTTCAATGCCTTGGTCCAAAATTTGATGGTTTCAAATTCTTACCAGCCATTGACACCAGAGGTGGAGTGCTAGTAGCGTGGGATACGTCTGTCATTAACTTGTCTCATGTCAGCATCGATTCTCACATGCTAACAGGGGCGGTTACGACCCTAGAGAATAAGAGCAGGTGGCTACCTGTAGTGTATGGCCCTCAATCGGACGCGGATAAGATCCTCTTCATCCAGGAGATGGTGGAGAGATGGTTGCTTTGTCCTGGGCCGTGGATCATTGTTGGAGATTTCAACATGCTCCTGTCGGCTGCTGAGAAGAATAATGCAAACCTGAATACAAACATGATTAATCGCTTCAGGAACTTTGTGAACTTGCATGAGCTGTGTGACATTTACTTACACGGACGGATGCTCACTTGGAGTAACGAGAGGGTCAGCCCGACCTTGACTAGGATTGACAAAGGCCTTGCCTCCGTCGATTGGGATATCCTTTACCCTGATTGCATTCTACAGGCGTTGTCGGGCAATATCTCGGATCACACCCCACTACATCTCTCCTTGAGTGCAGCAATAAACCCAAACGGAGATTTAGATTTGAGTTGTTTTGGTTGAGGTTGGAGGGTTTTGAGGATGCGGTGAAAGAGGGCTGGACTTGTGACGCGGCAATTGTGGACCCTTTTAATCGCCTGGATGCCATATACAGGAACTTGGCGTCTCACCTCCAATCTTGGGGGCAGCGTAAAGTGGGCAACATCAAAATTCAGTTAGCCATCGCAAACACCATCATCTTTAAACTGGAGGAAGCTTAGGATAGGAGGCAGCTGTCTATGGGAGAAATTTGGCTTCGGAGAACTCTCAAACTCGCGATCTTGGGACTTTCTTCCCTTGAGCGCACCATGGCTAGGCAACAGTCTAGATTGAGATGGCTGGAAGAGGGAGATGCTAATACCACATTGTTCCATGCTGTGGCTAATGGTAGAAGGGCCAAGAATTTCATACCTGCAGTAAGCGTGGAGGGGAGACTAATAACTGAACAAGCCGAGAAAGAGGAAGTTTTCTTCCAGGCTTTTCAGAACCAGCTGGGCAAGGCCCAGGCTAGAGAACATTCCTTAAATCTTGATTTCATTGGTATGCAGCCTATGGATCGTCAGGAATTGGATGGACTTTTCACTGAGAAGGAGGTTTGGAACACCATCAAGGAGTTACCTCTGGACTGGGCTCCGGGGCCGGATGGCTTTGTTGGGGCCTTTTATCATAAGGCCTGGCACTTAATAAAAGCTGAGATCATGGCAGCCTTGCAGAAGTTAGCGGTTGGTGATGGTCGGGGTTTTTACAAGTTAAATAGAGCATTAATTACCTTGATCCCCAAAAAGCAGGATGCCTCTCAGACAGGGGACTTCAGACCCATCATTCTAGTTCACAGCTTCTCCATATTGTTCTCGAAACTTCTTGCAAACCGTTTGAGAGCTAAGATGGGAGACCTAGTTAGCACAAACCAGTCTGCGTTTGTTAAGGAGTGGAGTCTTCATGACAATTTCACTTTGGTCCCGAAAATGGCTAGGAAAATAAACACAAGGAGGGGGAAGGGAGTTCTGCTGAAACTTGAAATCTCGAAGGCCTTTGATTCACTTTCCTGGCTATTTCTGATGGAGGTGCTTAGGCAGAAAGGTTTCAGCGAGTGGTGGTGCAAGGTTGTGGCTATCATGCTACATTCTGCAAGTACTAAGGTAGTAGTCAATGGGGTACCTGGCAAGAGAATTTCTCACGTCAGAGGCTTGAGACAAGGAGACCCCATATCCCCCATGCTTTTTGTGCTGGCAATGGAGGTGATATCACTCACAGTGGCTAAGGCAGTGGAGGTAGGACTGTTCACACAATTGGCTGGCTGCACGGCATTGCAGAGAGTGTCGGTTTATGCGGATGATGTTGTACTCTTCGCAAAACCTACTAAGCTAGAGCTGTCAATGTCACGAAGTATCCTGCAGCTGTTCGGAGAGGCCTCGGGCCTAAGAGTCAATTACGCAAAAACTTCGGCGACCCTCATTGGGGGAGAGGAGGATGACGAGGTATTGGTTGCGTAGGCTCTTGGCTGCACTATTACGGCATTCCCAATAAAATACATGGGGCTCCAACTTGCATTACGACCTTTGACGAAAGGCGAGTGGCAGACCCTCCTGGATCAAGTGCTCAGTTGTGTACCGTCCTGGCAGAGTGGGATGATTGCAAGGGCGGGCAGACTGACTCTAGTTAAGTCAGTAGTGGCTGCGAGGCCAGTGCATCAACTTCTTGTGGCGGAGGCGCCTTGAAAGAAGGAGATAAATAAGTGGATGCGTGGACTCTTTTGGTCAGGATCGGAACACGTGAAAGAAGGACAGTGCTTGGTGGCTTGGGAGAATGTCTGCAAATCCTATTGCTTTGGAGTTATGGGCATAAAAAACTTTCCAACCCAGGGTTTGGCACTTTGAGTTAGATGGGAGTGGCTTCGGAGGACGGACGCCTCTAGACCTTGGAATGGGCTGCCCATGATCAAGGACACGCTAGCAGAAGATGTGTTCAACATGCTTGTCCACATTACGATAGGAGATGGGAGGAAGACCCTTTTCTGGAAGGACAGATGGATTGGAGGGCGGGAAGTCCAGGGGATTGCCCCTCTCCTTCGGGCAGCGGTGAATGCCCGAACGGCAAACAATAGGACAGTGGAAAAAAGCTTCAGGGAGAATCACTGGATCCTGGACATCAGAGGAGTGTGGTCGAAGGACATGGTATCACAGAGCGTGAGACTTTGCCTTACTCTGCAAGAGGTCCCACGTGATGCTTCGAGAGAGGACGAGTTCGGGTGGCCCGCTACTACGTCCGGGAGAGACACAGCAAGCTCTACGTACACAACTCTAATGCAGGGACAAATTCGCTTGCCTTTAGTGAATGGAGTTTGGAAATGTTGGGCTCCTTTTAAGTGCAAAAAAATTATGTGGCTTGACCTCAAGTATAGGATTTGTACTTCAGACAGGAGAGCAAGGCATGGGTTGCAGGATCATCCGGAGGTCTGCAAGATGTGCCTGCAAGAGATTGAGAAGACCGACCACATTCTGGTGCAGTGCGTATACACGAGACAGGTTTGGTGGAGATGCGTTCGCTAGTTATGGGGACGGCTTCCCATTCCAACATAGCTGATACGTTGGAAATTTGGTGGTCGACAGTCAGAGCGAGTATTAGAGATAAACAGAGGAAAAAAGTGGATACGTTGATAACCCTCACCATCTAGATGATTTGGAATCAACGCAACGCAGTTGTTTTCCACAATGAGAGGCAGATTTGCAGCGAGGAGGCTTTAGCAGCTAGAGTTTTAGAAGAGTTAAAGAGCTGGGACAAGGCAGGAGCAGGAGTGGAAGACCTACTTCGCGAGTAGTCTCTTAGGAGTGGGGTGGAGTGTGTACGACAACTAAGTTGCTTGTAACTGTGTTTTCAAACTTCTTGTATCAAAATTCTCTTCTTCTATAAAAATGAGGTATGCAATTGCATACTCTCGAAAAAATATTGGATATTTAGTGTGCAGGCTGAGTGTTTGATTATATTGCATGCTTTGTATTTTATATTTGCTAAAACATGTTAAAATCGTAGATTTTCATTCAAGCAAAATATATTGATTTTTTCTTGGAAAATTCTTAAATTTCTTGGAATTAATGACTTGATCACAATTCGAAAGAAAATATGAATATGGAATGGTGATCCTTGTTTTTCGCAACAGAAATTAGCCGACACTGGTGCAGCATGGCCTAACATTTCCGGTTCGGATGAACCCGGTGGTTGACATGACATATTGATGCGGATGTGGGCGACACATGTCCCCTCTCTTTAGTCACGCGGCACATAAAACCTCTTGATGAGACATTTGGATCGCCTCCTACCAGGGCAATGTCATGGTCTGCCAAGTAGCTTCTTCGGAAGTGGACATATGTTCGAGTGAGAACCCTAGTCCATTCAAGATGATAGCCTCTTTGGTCGGTGTACATACGTGACCTGAAGAGTGTTTTAGATTAATTTTACGATTGAATGTGCTAGGTTTTGTGTTGGGAAAACGCCAAAAAAATCTTCCAACATCCCTCTTTTGGTTTTTCAACAAAACTCATCCCACTTTGGTACAAAATTTAAAGAAGCGCATCATTATAAATAAACGAAAGAAAACTCAGGTGTGCCATCATCCGAGGAGGTCTGATCTCACCGATTCGACACCATCGGCCAGAAATCGACTAGGCGAAACCCGTGGCGACAAGATCTGGTGACATGCTTCATGGTCTCCTTGGGATCCATTACAATTTCCGCGTATGTACACCGGCCTCTTAAGGACATATCATTAATATTGCTGAACACCGTCTGACTATATTGCCGGGAGAGAGATGATATTGCAGGTTTGGACTAGCTTGGCCTCACTAGCACTACTCAAGGATGTGGAGCTGATACAACATATACAACGATGGTCAACTTGCAAAACCTACTTTGCACATCACAGTTCCACCGCCATCGCCGGTCTTCCTCGTGTAAATGATTAAGCTTGGTGGTGAAATGTTTGTAATTCAACTATGTTGCGAGTAGCATCAGGTATCACAGCTATAGGCAGTGTATGCATACCCGTCATCACAGTAGATGCATTCCCGTATGCGTCTCATTCCCGAACAGTGGCGATTTTTTCACAAATCATAAATTTGTTTACCCTCCGCTTGCCCAAGTCTCGACTCCTCCGCCTGTAAGGTTAAGTGTCCCTCCCCAGATAAATAAATTTTGTGGGAGAGGCTATGAAAATAAAACTGCAAAGCAAGTGCCTCCTTTATATCGGCCTGGTGTCCTCGCGGGCAAGAGCTGGTTGGCATTAGCTAGGAATAAATAATGTTGTTGGCAAGGACAATGGAAATATCCACTAGTGGAAACAACCCCTCTCGTCCAGGGGGGCAGGGGGCAGCTGTCCCGGTTGCAACCGAATCCGGGACAAATGCCATGCTTTGGTCCCGGTTCGTGCGCCCGGGGCAACAGGAATCGCCTGGGGGCATTGGTCCCGGTTCGTGGGGGACATATCGGTCCCGGCTCGTGCCACGGACCGGGACCAATGCCTAGCCACATGCCACGTGGCACGCGCATGAACATTTGTCCCGGTTCAGTCCACGAACCGGGACCAATGCCCCCCTTCCCCTATATATACTGCCCCAGCCCCTCCCCCTTCCATCTTTTTTTTTGCTTGGAGGTGTGAGAGAGTGTGGTGTTAGTGTGTTTTATTTTACTATGCACACGAGGTGTTCGACGAAATTCCCGAGCCGCACATAAGCTCACTGAAAATGGTATCTTCGACCGAGGTTAACAAACTTATCTTTTTCATCTGTAACTGATACATAAAAAAGTAGTATTTGTCGTATTAATATGTTATTGTAATGTATTTTGATAAACTTAATTATACGATGCAGCTGGATGCACGGCAGCGATGGATGTATGGTGACTGACGCACTTCCGAGTATATGGTAGGCCTGAATGCATTTCTTGCTATAGCTCAGGCGAACAAAGATAATGGCTTCATGTGTTGCCCATGTGTTGATTGTCAGAACGTCAGAGAGCACTCTTCCGAAAGAATCATTCACGGCCATCTACTTCAGAGAGGTTTCATGCCCAGCTATAATTGCTGGACGAAGCATGGAGAAAGAGGGGTTGTGATGGAAGACGATGAAGAAGAAGAAGAAGATCCTTTGTTCCCTGAATACGACGATACTGCAATGGAAGAGAATGGAGAAGAAGGAGGTGATCAAGAACAGGCATCAGAAGAGCCCGATGATGGTCTTGGCCGAGTTATTGCTGATGCAAGGGAAGACTGTGAAAACAAATTGGAGAGGTTGAAGCTGGACAACATGTTACAGGATCACAAAAAATTGTTGTACCCAAATTGCGAAGATGGTAGCACAAATCTCGGTACCACACTGGAGTTGCTGAAATGGAAGGCACAGAACGGTGTGACTGACAAGGCATTTGAGAGTTTACTTCAACTAATGAAGCCAAAACTTCCAAAGGATAACGAATTGCCTGAGAGTACGTACGAAGCAAAGAAAGCTCTCTGTCCTCTAGGATTAGATGTGCAGAAGATACATGCATGCATTAATGACTGCATCCTCTTCCGTGGTGAGAAGTACGAGAATTTGGATGAATGTCCGATATGCACTGCACTTCGGTATAAGATCAGAGCAGATGACCCTGGTGATGTTGACGGCGAGCCCCCGCGTAAGAGGGTTCCTGCTAAGGTGATGTGGTATGCTCCTATAATACCACGCCTGAAACGTCTGTTTAGAAACAAAGAGCATGCTAGGTTGTTGCGATGGCACAAAGAAGACCGTAAGAAAGATGGAAAGTTAAGGCACCCCGCCGATGGATCGCAGTGGAGAAAGATCGAGAGAGACTTCCCAGACTTTGCAGGAGAGGCGAGAAACTTATGGTTTGGTCTAAGTACAGATGGCTTTAATCCTTTTGGGGAGCAGAGCTCCAGTCATAGCACTTGGCATGTAACTCTATGTATGTACAACCTTCCTCCTTGGTTGTGCATGAAGAGCAAGTTCATTATGATGCCAGTTCTCATCCAAGGCTCGAGGCAGCCTGGCAACGACATTGATGTGTATCTAAGGCCATTAGTGGAAGAACTCTTACATTTGTGGGGCAAACCAGGTGTACGTGTGTGGGATGAGAACGAACAAAAGCCATTTGACCTACGGGCGTTGCTTTTCGTAACCATCAATGATTGGCCTGCTCTTAGTAACATTTCCGGACATACAAACAAGGGATACAATGCATGCACACACTGTTTAGATAATACTGACAGTGTTTTTTTGGATAAATGTAAAAAGGTTGTATACATGGGGCATCGTAGATTTCTTCCGATCGGGCATCCCGTAAGAAAGAAAGGAGGGAAGCATTTCAGAGGTGAGGCAGATAACCGGAAGAAGCCTGAGCTGCGTAGTGGTAATGATATATTCGATATGGTCAAGGACCTAAAAGTAATCTTTGGTAAGGCTGCTGGCAGCCAACCAGTTCCGTACGGCCCTGATAAGCCCGCACCCATGTGGAAGAAGAAATTTATATTTTGGGAGCTACCCTATTGGAAAGTTTTAGAGGTCTGGTCTTCGATCGACGTGATGCACGTGACAAAGAATCTTTGTGTCAATCTTCTATGCTTCCTGGGCGTGTATGGGAAGTCCAAAGATACGCCAGAAGCACGGGAGGACCAACAACGTATGAAAGACCCAAGCAACAAGCACACAGATAGGCGCCATTACTTAAGCAGCTACGCTCTTACTAAAGCAGAGAAGGAAATATTCTTTGAAGTCCTTTACAGTATCAGGGTTCCGTCTGGCTTCTCGTCGAATATAAAGGGGATAATAAACATGGCAGAGAAAAAATTCCATAACCTGAAGTCTCATGACTGCCACGTGATTATGACGCAGTTGCTTCCGATTGCATTGAGGGGGCTTCTACCGGAAAATGTTCGAGTACCCATTGTGAAGCTATGTGCATTCATGAACGCAATATCTCAGAAGGTAATCGATCCAGAAAGTCTGACAAGATTACAGAGGGATGTGGTCCAGTGTCTTGTTAGTTTTGAGTTGGTGTTCCCACCATCCTTCTTCAACATTATGACTCATCTCCTGGTTCACCTATGTGAAGAGATTCATATTTTTGGTCCGGTATTTCTACACAATATGTTCCCCTTTGAGAGGTTCATGGGAGTCTTGAAGAAATATGTTCATAACCGTGCTAGGCCAGAAGGAAGCATCTCGAAGGGCTATGGAACAGAGGAGGTCATTGGGTTCTGTGTTGACTTTATTCCTGACCTTAAGACAATTGGTGTTCCTGAATCGCGGCATGAGGGGAGACTGAGGGGAAAAGGAACGCTGGGAAAGAAAACAATGATACCTAGGGACGGGCATTCTTTGACCAAAGCACACTACACAGTTCTACAAAATTCTATGTTCATGGCTACGTATCTCGAGGAACACAAGAATATTGTACGGTCTGCAAACCCGGGGAAGGATGACTCATGGATTAAACACGAACACATGGAGACTTTCGAAAGTTGGTTGCAAACACGTCTTATAAATGACACCACTGTTGAAGATCAGCTATACATGTTGGCAGGGTCACCATCTTCGACTATTGGGAGTTTTCAAGGATACGAGATAAATGGGAATACATTTTACACGAGCTCCCAAGATAAGAAGAGCACCAACCAAAACAGTGGTGTCCACTTTGATACAACAAACGAGAATGGAAAAAATGACACATACTATGGTTACATAGAGGAGATATGGGAACTTGACTATGGACCTTCTTTTAAGGTCCCTTTGTTCAAGTGCAAATGGGTCAACCTGAATGGAGAAGGGGTAAAGGTAGACCCGCTTTATGGAATGACAACAGTGGATCTCAACAATATTGGTTACAATGACGAACCATTCGTCCTAGCCAATGATGTGGCTCAGGTCTTCTATGTGAAGGACATGTCTTCCAGACCGAAGAAAAGAAAAAATAAGGAAACAAATTCATCATACGATGAGCCAAAGCGTCACATAGTTCTCTCAGGGAAAAGAAACATCGTGGGAATCGAGGACACGACAGACATGTCAGAAGATTATAATAAGTTTGTTGAAATTACACCCTTCAAAGTGAAAGCTGACCCCACCATCCCGTTAAATAATGAATATGCTCCATGGTTACGGCCGAAGCGATCATAAGCAAGGGACACGAAGAAAATTCAGAAGACTAGATAGGGATGTTGTTGGTGATGTGTAATAATAAACGTGGAATACATGATCATAGTTCTTATAACGCAGTATGAACGAGATTTTGTTAGCCAAAATGATATTTATACATATTCTGTGATTATGAATGGAGTAGGTGCAAGTTTGACCAATAATTTGTATTGATCGGTCAAAAGCTGGCAAGCATTGAGTGCTTGACAACTATGACCAGCCTGACTTTATTATTATTCCAACCAGCGGCACACCCACCCACTTTTCTGTTTCTCTCTCCTCCGTCTGTTGGTGATGTGTAATAATAAGCGTGGAATACATGATCATATAGTTCTGTTTGATCAGTATTTTGTATTGACCGGTAAAAAGCTGACAACTATGACCCATATCCGAGTATGAGATAACTGTAGGCAGATATTGCAGGAACACTTCGAAGTGATAGTACGGGTACCATCCTGACAGATATTGCAGGATTATAACTACTTTGGAGATGTAGTATGTGTTGACACACGGTATAGAACAAGTGATTATGGCAGGCCTCTATTGTTATTCATTGGAGTTAACCAGCATAAACAGCCGAAAACAGTTTTGACTGACTGCTTTACATCGAGAAAAATGGGCTTGGCGAAGTACAATCTGAAGGATAACGAGTGGCTAAGTAGATTGTATGAGGATAGAGAAAAATGGGCTTTGCCTTATGGGTGTCATATATTCTGCGCAGATATTGCAGGCACACTTCGAAGTGATAGCAGGGATACCATCCTGACAGGTATCCTTAAAACAGAAATAGAGCTTCGGTACTTCTTTAACAGATATGATAAATTTTTGGAGGAGAAACGTCTAACTGAACAACGAAGATCCCAAATGTTGAAGGCGGAGGGGAGCGCGACGGCGACGGCGGACGAGCAGAGGAGAGGAAAGCGCGACAGCAACGGCGCGGTCTCCCCCGCCCGACCGCCCGTCTCTGCTTTAAGTCTGATGCTCCCGCTGAGGCTTGCCGCGTACACGGAAGTTACTATGTTTTCAAGCGGGGGTCGGGATAAAGGGAAAATACGTGTGGATGCGCAGAGTAAACCTTCGAAGGAAAACTATGGTTTTTCTGTTGTAGACAAAGATCTCAAATTCACCGTGTCAATAAGGTACAACTCGCTTTATCGAACTTTATATAAATCACCCGGGATGCCTTGTATGCTCTGGACTAAATCGGAAGATCACGAGAGAAAACAAAAATTGTAACATTTTTATATTCAAATTATATACAAATGGTAAAATAATTAATAGTTTCAATAGTTAGAAAAATTATTTAGTTAAACGAAAAATGGATTTAAATTAGTTATGCAAATTCTAGTATTTTTCATGTTGGAATTTTTGTAAAATTCGAAAGTATATAGAAGTTGTTAATGTGCAAACTTAACAATTTTCAAATTTTGGCGCTAAAAATTTTTGGGCGCGCAGGGTGCCACCCCCAAAATTCGAAATATGTTTTTGGTCCCGGCCCGTGGTACCAACCGGGACCAAAGGGGCTCTAGTCCCGGTTGGTGGCATGGGCCGGGACTAGAGGCACGGTTGTATAAATATCTCGGCCCTCTCTCCAGGCCGAGCGACCACCCAGGACAACGGACATGGCTTGGCGAAGCCCTGCCGGTGGCGGGAACGAGTAGAAAGATCCCGCCGGCGCTGGTTCCGCTGGCGGGGTTGGACTAGGGACGCGTTTTTGTCGACACAAACATATATTAAAAAGGCACGGGGGCCGTGCTAACATACGGGGGCGGCGCGGCCACAGGCGGCCGGCCGTGCTTACATATAGGGGGCGGCGGCGCGGCCACAGGCGGCCGGCCGTTTCTTGGGGGGGTGGGTAGCTTAGCCTAGGGGGGGCGCACCGGCGCCGATCTACTCCTCCTCGTCGGAGGAGATGCACTGGTAGGGGGGTGGCTGCCACAGGTGGGCAGGCGGCTGGGGCGGGCCCGCCGGGGGCTGCGGAGGCATCGGGGGCGCGTACGGCGGTGGTGGGGGCAGCACCTCCTACGGCGGCGGCGGTGGCGGGGGCAGCTCCTCCTCCTCCGGCGACCATACGCCGCCGGTCCAGGCTCAGCTCATCCCGTACTCCAGGCCGGGGGGGAGCGGCTGCGGTGGCGACTGGTCCTCGGACGCCTCCAGCTCGGCGTTCATCACCTGCCACCAAGGGGAAGGCGCCGAAGGAGGCGGGGGCGGCGGCATGGCGTTGGCGTCGGCGGCAGTGGCGGCCAGGACCGCCTCCTACCGCTTGACCTCGTCCTCGACGAGGGAGCGGCGGGAGGCCTCTAAGGCCTCCTCCATGTTGTCCTGGAGCTCCTGGTCGTCGTCCTCGTCGACGTGGGCGTCGGCGTCGTCCACCAGGAGCCAAAGCTCCGGCTCCCTCCCCGGCGGTGGCGCGGGGTAGTCCTCGGTGCTCACCTCCTCGGCTGTGGTGATGTAGGAGCGGCGACGCTGCTCGTGC
This sequence comes from Alopecurus myosuroides, assembly GCA_028641055.1. Taxonomy (NCBI): domain Eukaryota; kingdom Viridiplantae; phylum Streptophyta; class Magnoliopsida; order Poales; family Poaceae; genus Alopecurus; species Alopecurus myosuroides. Next base: position 72,975,987 of record CM054058.1, read on the forward strand.
TCTTGCTGGAGCCAGGTGGCCCAGTAGGGGGAGCTCCGCGCGTACGCGCGGTCCCTGAGGAGGCGGGCCGGCAGGAGACGGCGCCGGCGGTCGATCTCCTCGCCCAGGGCCTCTCTGCTGGACGGGGCCGGCGGCACCGGGATCCTCTGGGGGTTGAGGTGCCAGCCCTCCGGGAGGTGGACGTCCGGCCAGAACACCGGCGTGCGGCGCTCCCAATGCCACTCCGCCTCCTCCTTCCGGACGTACCGGCGGAAGCGATTGCCCTTGGGCGCGCCGCGGGGCGGCGCGCGTGATGCCGGAGGGAGAGCGGCGACGCGCGGCTGGTCGCCGATGCGGATGCCTCCCGGGCCGAAGCCGAAGGCCTCCGCCGATGCGGATGCCTCCCCGGCCTCGTGGTCGTTCCAGGGGCACTTGCCGCTCGAGAACCAGCGGGACATGGTGGCTAGGGTTGATTTGCCTGGGGCGCGGCCGGGGTGGCTGGGCTGTACGGGCGGCGGGGGCTCTTTATAAAGGACCCGGGGGAGGCTGGCATGCCAACCGGCGGCCTGAACGTGGCGGCGGTTGCAGGCGGCCATGAATGCGGGGCGGGAGCCGAGGCGTGGCGGCGGTTGCAGCTGGGCATGCGCGCGTGGGGAAGTGGAGGGGGGCGGGAAGACGAGGCAGGGCGGGAAGACGAGGCGGCAGTGGGCCCTTTGACCGTCCCCGTGGTCTTAATTTAAGGATCCGGGCGAGCCAGTCGCTAGGCCGCTGGCCAGTGGCCCCTTTCGACCCCTGTGAAACGTTGACCGAACATAATAAAAGACGCGGGCCAGTGGGCCCTTTTTGACCAAAAATGTGGCCAGTGGGCCTGGACGCGGTTGGGGAAGGGGAGGCCGGTTGGGGATTGCAAGACAGGAGCAAAAAAAAACGAAACGGAAAAAAAACCTGCTGCGGCAGGAAAAAGTGGGGGGAATATTTTTTTTGTAAACAAGTTATCCATCCCGGTTCCTAAAACGAACCGCGACGAACTACCTGGCCGTCCCTGGCCCAGGTTCGCCACGTGGGCCATCCTTACCATCCCGGGTTCTGGCACAACCGGGACCAATGGGGGAGGGCCATTTGTCCCGGCTAGCCCATCCCGGTTGCACAACCGGGACAACTGGCCCTTACGACCCGGGACAAAAGGCCCTGTTTCCACTAGTGATCGGACCAATTTATGGCTTTTGATTGAATGATGTCTGCACGAAGTAGAAACAATATATTAAAATGTACTTTTGGAGTGATAAATTTGATACAATAGAATGTGATAACAAATTAATTCGGCATTCCTTAGCAAAACGATGTCTATTTGATCTCTAACTACTATATATAGGTCGGCCGACTACATCTTGATTCAAACTTCACCAGCAATACTCTCGCTTGATTTGTTCTCTAGCTACTGTAGCTGAACTGATAAGCGGACCAAAAAATTTAACGAGTGAGATGAGACACCTGACAACGGTACCGACATATAGAGAAATCGCATATTTGGTTGCATGCCTAGACCGGAGCATATTGGTCAGTGCCGGGAATAGGTGCTATTGCCATCTCGCAACATACCATGTTCATCAGCTCCCCATTTCAATATGGGCTTGTTCAGGCCGCCCCTGCATCCCACGCGAACACGTACGGCTCCGCAGCCTAATGCCATCCCTCCCCACCACCACATTTCGCCATGACTAGCCAAACATAGAGGTAATAGAAGATGGAGGTCAAATGCTAAATGAAAAATGAACCAGCCTCTAAATCTTTTTAACAAATTTACAGGATATAAATAAGTGATCAACGGTTTCAAGATCCCCACAAAACACACATTTTTGACAAACAACACAATTCCTCTTAGCCAAATTGTCTTTCGTCAGCAATTCTTTCCTAGATAGAAGCCACATAAAAATCTTTATCGTAAGAGACACTCATACGCATAGGAGTATGTGCTTTACTTTGGGCTGTTTGGAATCACATGAATGAAGTTGTTTTTAACAATGAGAAAGTCGGGAACTTTTTGCAGGTTATTCATCAGGCCGATTATTGGATGCACCTATGGTCTCACCTCCTCCCGGAAGACCAACATGCGCGTTTGGATGGTGGATCCACTTGGCCGATGACGGTCATTCAGGCTACCTTCAGCAAGGGTGGCTGGTTGCATAACAGATGTCTCCGTCATGGATAACTACATATTGATGGGGTTGGGTGGATGTCTTTGGGATGTTTTGTCTATTATTTTTCTTTACACCAGTAGTTTTCTGTCTAGAAGGTGTTGAGACTCTTTGTCAATGTTTCTGGTTGTAAGTTAAATCTTGGATGATTTTTATTTCAATAAAAGCCGTGTGCATCAGCCTGATGCAGAGGCTGGGCTACCCTTTTCAAAAAAAAAATCTGGTTGGTCGGACATGGAGAAGACGACTCGGCCGCCAGCTTCATCAGCGGGACTCCAGGAGCATATGGGCACATAGAGCACTTCCAATAGCATCGTGCGGCCCGGAGCCTCATGTTTGGCAGGAAGCTTTGAGTGACCAGGAGACCGGCGGCTGTCTGCGTTGTGGTTTTTGTAAGTATGCAGCATGGATTTTTAGGGATAATAGAGAGAAATCAGCTGTTATGGACACCAGGCATTGTAGGGTTTAACATATCCCTCAGCTAGTGACCGTTCACAACACCCGTGCCATGTCAGTCGTGAACGTGGGCCCGTCTGGTCAAAAAACACCGTCAAACAACTTGAAGTGAGAAATAGGTGTTTTCTGCTACAATTAAAAATGACATGTGGTACTGATTTTTTTTAGACTAGATTTATAAGTAGTAGTTTTCCTTTTAGACCTAATCCGAATTCTGTAGCTTTTTGCAAATTTCTTTCTCCTGGCTAATAGTCCCAAGCCTCCAAGGTAAAGGTTGTAGGGGCTCTGATTCAAAATTGTCTGACCATATAAAAGCACATATGAAGTGATAGTTGATTGGTGATACTAGTCACGAAGTCCAGGGTAGATAGGTCCTACATGAACGCGATTATAAGTATATGATAACTTTCTAAATGCACGTGCATTGCCACATATGACGCAAAGATTCCTAATAAGCGTGCTTTTAATTAATTCACATCTCTAATTTTATACGTATCAGCATACCTACATAACATGTTGTTCCATATTTTTTTTCAGTACATGTAGGTGTGGACTCCATATGAGGCTACAGACAGAAATAGCTAGAGATATTTAGAACTTGTGTTTCGAATTAGTGGATTTCCCGACGCATAGAGAAATCGCACCTTTGGTTGCATGCCTGGACCCGAGCATATCAGTCAGTGTCGGGAATAGGTGCCCTTGCCATCTCGTAAAGACCCTGTTCATCAGCTCCCCATTTCAATATGGGCTTGTTCAGGCCGCCCCAGCATCCCATCCGCCCGTTCAGGCCGCCCCCACATCCCATGCGAACACGTACGGCTCCGCAGCCTCCTGCCATCCCTCCCCACCACTACATTTCGCCATGACTGGCCAAACATAGAGGTAAAGATGGAGGTGAAATGCTAAATGTAAAATGCACCAGGCTCCAAATCTTTTTAACAAATTCACAGGATATAAATAAGTGATCAACGGTTTGAAGATCCCCACATAACACACATTTTTGACAAACAACACAAATCCTCTTAGCCAAATTGTTTTTCGTCAGCAATTCATTCCTAGATAGAAACCGCATAAAAAAATTATCTTAAGAGGCACTCATACGCATAGGAGTATGTGCTTTACTTTGGGTTGTTTGGAATCACAGGAATGGAGTTGTTTTTAACAATGAGAAAGCGGAAATTTTTTGCAGGTTAATCATCAGGCCAATTATTGAATCCACCTATGGTCTCACCTCCTCCCGGAAGACCAACGTGCGCGTTTGGATGTTGGATGCAATCGGCTGATGGTGGTCATTCAGGCTATCTTCAGCAACGGTGGCTGGTTGCATAACAGTCAACTCCGTCATTGATAGCTACATATTGATGGGGTTGGGTGGACGTCTTTTGGATGTTTTGTCTATTTTTTTTACACGAGTAGTTTTCTGTCTAGGAGGTGTTGAGACTCTTTGTCAATGGTTCTGATTGTAAGTTAAATCTTGGATGATTTTTATTTCAATAAAAGCCGTGTGCATCGGCCTGATGCAGAGGCTGAGCTACCCTTTAAAAAAAAATCTGGTTGGTCGGAGGTGGAGAAGACGACTTGGCCGCCAGCTTCATCAGCGGGACTCCAGGAGCACATGGGCACATAGAGCACTTCCAATAGCATCATGCGGCCCGGAGCCTCATGTTTGGCAGGAAGCTTTGAGTGACCAGGAGACTGGCGGCTGGCAGTATGCAGCATGGATTTTTAAGGATATAGAGAGAAATCAGCTGTAATGGACACCTGGAATTCTAGGGTTTAACATATCCCTCACTTGACCGTTCAACCCGTGCCATGTCAGGGTGAACGTGGGCCCGTCTGGTCAAAAACACCGTCAAACAACTTGAAGTGAGAAATTAGTGTTTTCTGCGACAATTAAAAATAAAGTGCTGATTTTTTTTAGACTAGATTGTCAAGTGGTAGTTTTCTTTAGACCTAATCCGAATTCTGTTGCTTTTTGCAAATTTCTTCTCCTGGCAAAGGTCCCAGACTCCTAGGTAAAGTTTAAGGGGCTCTGATTCAAATATGTCTGAACCAAATAGAAGCACATATGAAGATGTAGTTGTTGGATGATACAGTTAGACGATCAGGGAAGATTGACCTACATGTACGCGTATTATAAGTAAATGATACTTTCTAAATGCACGTGCATTGCCACATATGACGCAAAGAACCTAATCAGCGTGCTTTTAATTAATTCACATCTCTAATGTTTATTCGTATGAGCATACCTACATAACAATGTTGTTCCATGTTTTTTTTTTCATATATGTAGGTGTGGACTCCATATGAGCTATAGACAGAAATAGCTAGAGATATTTAGAACTCGTGTTTCGAATTAGTGGATTTCCCGACGCATAGAGAAATCGCATCTTTGGTTGCATGCCCGGACCCGAGCAAATTGGTCAGTGCCGGGAATAGGTGCCCTTGCCATCTCGCAAAGACCCTGTTCATCAGCTCCCCATTTCAATATGGCTTGTTCAGGCCGCCCTAGCATCCCATCCGCCCGTTCAGGCCGCCCCCGCATCCCATGCGAACACGTCCGGCTCCGCAACCTCCTGCCATCCCTCCCCACCACCACATTTCGCCATGACTGGCCAAACATAGAGGTAACAGAAGATGGAGGTGAAATGCTAAATGTAAAATGCACCAGCCTCCAAATCTTTTTAACAAATTCACAGGATATAAATAAGTGATCAACGGTTTCAAGATCCCCACATAACACACATTTTTGACAAACAACACAATTCCTCTTAGCCAAATTGTCTTTCGTCAGCAATTCTTTCCTTGATAAAAACCGCATAAAAATCTTTATCTTAAGAGGCACTCATACGCATACGAGTATGTGCTTTACTTTGGGCTGTTTGGAATCACAGGAATGGAGTTGTTTTTAACAATGAGAAAGCCGAGAATTTTTTGCAGGTTATTCATCAGGTCAATTATTGGATGCACCTATGGTCTCACCTCCTCCCGGAAGACCAACGTGCGCGTTTGGATGGTGGATGCAATCGGCTGATGGCGGTCATTCAGTCTATCTTCAGCAAGGATGGCTGGTTGCATAACAGATGTCTCCGTCATGGATAGCTACATATTGATGGGGTTGGGTGGACGTCTTTGGGATGTTTGGTCTATTTTTTTTTACACGAGTAGTTTTATGTCTAGGAGGTGTTGAGACTCTTTGTCAATGGTTCTGATTGTAAGTTAAATCTTGGATGATTTTTATTTCAATAAAAGCCGTGTGCATCGGCCTGATGCAGAGGCTGAGCTACCCTTTTAAAAAAAATCTGGTTGGTCGGAGGTGGAGAAGACGACTTGGCCGCCAGCTTCATCAGCGGGACTCCAGGAGCACATGGGCACATAGAGCACTTCCAATAGCATCGTGCGGCCCGGAGCCTCATGTTTGGCAGGAAGCTTTGAGTGACCAGGAGACTGGCGGCTGGCTGCGTTGTGTTTTTGTAAGTATGCAGCATGGATTTTTAAGGATATAGAGAGAAATCAGCTGTTATGGACACCTGGAATTCTAGGGTTTAACATATCCCTCACTTGACCGTTCAACCCGTGCCATGTCAGTGTGAACGTGGGCCCGTCTGGTCAAAAACACCGTCAAACAACTTGAAGTGAGAAATTAGTGTTTTCTGCGACAATTAAAAATAAAATGCTGATTTTTTTAGACTAGATTGTCAAGTGGTAGTTTTCTTTAGACCTAATCCGAATTCTGTTGCTTTTTGCAAATTTCTTCTCCTGGCAAAGGTCCCAGACTCCCAGGTAAAGTTTAAGGGGCTCTGAATCAAATATGTCTGAACCAAATAGAAGCACATATGAAGAGGTAGTTGTTGGATGATACAGTTAGACGATCAGGGAAGATGGACCTACATGTACGCGTATTATAAGTAAATGATACTTTCTAAATGCACGTGCATTGCCACATATGACGCAAAGAACCTAATCAGCGTGCTTTTAATTAATTCACATCTCTAATGTTTATTCGTATGAGCATACCTACATAACAATGTTGTTCCATGTTTTTTTTTCATATATGTAGGTGTGGACTCCATATGAGCTATAGACAGAAATAGCTAGAGATATTTAGAACTCGTGTTTCGAATTAGTGGATTTCCCGACACATAGAGAAATCGCATCTTTGGTTGCATGCCCGGACCCGAGCATATTGGTCAGTGCCGGGAACAGGTGCCCTTGCCATCTCGCAAAGACCCTGTTCATCAGCTCCCCATTTCAATATCGCTTGTTCAGGCCGCCCTAGCATCCCATCCGCCCGTTCAGGCCGCCCCCACATCCCATGCGAACACGTACGGCTCCGCAACCTCCTGCCATCCCTCCCCACCACCACATTTCGCCATGACTGGCCAAACATAGAGGTAACAGAAGATGGAGGTGAAATGCTAAATGTAAAATGCACCAGCCTCCAAATCTTTTTAACAAATTCACAGGATATAAATAAGTGATCAACGGTTTCAAGATCCCCACATAACACACATTTTTGACAAACAACACAATTCCTCTTAGCCAAATTGTCTTTCGTCAGCAATTCTTCCCTAGATAGAAACCGCATAAAAATCTTTATCTTAAGAGGCACTCATACACATACGAGTATGTGCTTTACTTTGGGCTGTTTGGAATCACAGGAATGGAGTTGTTTTTAACAATGAGAAAGCCGAGAATTTTTTGCAGGTTATTCATCAGGTCAATTATGGGATGCACCTATGGTCTCACCTCCTCCCGGAAGACCAACGTGCGCGTTTGGATGGTGGATGCAATCGGCTGATGGCGGTCATTCAGTCTATCTTCAGCAAGGATGGCTGGTTGCATAACAGACGTCTCCGTCATGGATAACTACATATTGATGGGGTTGGGTGGACGTCTTTGGGATGTTTTGTCTATTATTTTTCTTCACACTAGTAGTTTTCTGTCTAGGAGCTATTGAGACTCTTTGCCAATGGTTCTGGTTGTAAGTAAAATCTTGGATGATTTTTATTTCAATAAAAGCCGTGTGCATCAGCCTGATTCAGAGGCTAGGCTACCCTTTTCAAAAAAAAATCTGGTTGGTCGGAGGTGGAGAAGACGACTCGGCCGCGAGCTTCGTCAGCGGGACTCTAGGAGCACATGGGCACATAGAGCACTTCCAATAGCATCGTGCGGCCCAGAGCTTCATGTTTGGCAGGAAGCTTTGAGTGACCAGGAGACTGGCGGCTGGCTGCGTTGTCTTTTTGTCAGTATGCAGCATGGATTTTTAAGGATATAGAGAGAAATCAGCTGTTATGGACACCAGGAATCGTACGGTTTAACATATCTCTCACTTGACCGTTCAACCCGTGCCATGTTAGTGTGAACGTTGGCCGTCTGGTCAAAAACACCGTCAAACGACTTGAAGTGAGAAATTAGTTTTTTCTCCGACAATTAAAAAAGAAGTGTTGATTTTTTTTAGACTAGATTGTAAAGTGGTAGGTTTCTTTAGACCTAATCCAAATATTGTTGCTTTTTGCAAATTTCTTCTCCTGGCAAAGGTCCCAGACTCCCAGGTACAGTTTAAGGCGCTCTAATTAGGGCTGGAATTCGAGCCGAGCCGAGTCAGCTCGGCTCGACTCGCTCAAGCTCGGTGAAGTGACGAGTCGAGCTCGGCTCGACTCGTTCAACAAACGAGTCCAACATTAAAACTCGGCTCGGCTTGGTGAACTCGCGAGTAGCTCGCGAGCTACTCGTTTAACTTTTTTTATTTTGTAAAGCTATAAAAGGTCAACATTATATATTGTATATATAATTATTTTTATTATTTCGGGCATGTATAATTTAATCATCATAATAATTGATGAAAATATGTCACCACAAAATAATTTGTAGTAAATAAACTACAATAATAAGTAAAAAAAAATTCACATATATAGGAATGTCATTAGAAACTCTTTTTACCGAGTTAAACGAGTACTCGTAAACTCGGCTCGTTTAGCTTGAACTCGTTTACTCTCGAAAACGAAAACTCGACTCGGCTCGTTGGACAACGAGTTCGAGCCGAGTCGAGTTGCGAGCTACTCGTTTAACTCGCGAGTTTCGAGTTTTAATTCCAGCCCTACACTGATTCACATATGTCTCAACCAAATAGAAGCACATATGAAGATGTAGTTGTTGGATGATACAGTTAGACGATCAGAGAAGATTTACCTACATGTACGCGAATTATAATAAATGCCACATATGACGCCACTACTATGAAAGCGCTAATGCGTGACGCACCAAATTTCATACCCGTGCCGCACCATGGTGCGTCACGGCTATCACGCCGCGCCTATTAAAATAGCCGTGACGCACCTATTTTGGTGCGTCACGGCTATCTCGTTTACCCGTGGCGCACCGCATGTTTGGTGCGTCACGGCTATCTTTAGTTACCCGTGGCGCACCTCATGGATGGTGCGTCACGACTATTGATTTCGAAATTTAAAAAAAAAGCGGGACAGATCCAGATCTAGATCTAGATCCAGATCTGGCCGCCCAAAATTCTGAAATTTTGAAAAACGAAAACATAGAGGCCGGAGTGGAGGGTGGTCGCCGGAGTGGAGGTGGCCGCCGGAGAGAAGTTGGTCCTGGTAGTGGAGGAGGACGCCGGAGAGGAGGAGGCCGCCGGAGAGGAGGTCACTGGAGAGGAGGTGGTCGCCGGAGAGAGGTGGTCGCCGGGGAGGAGGTCACCGGAGAGGAGGTGGTCGCCGGAGTAGAGGTCGCCGGAGTGGACACGAGGATGTGGTCGCCGGAGTGGATGTGAGGTGGTGGTGGTGACGGCGGTGGTGGTGGTAGGAGGAGGAAGGGAGAAGAGAGAATGGAGAGTAGAGGAAGGAGAAAGAAGAAATGAGAAGGGAATGGAGAAGAGTGGAGGAAGGAGGAGGAAGGGGAGTATATATAGGTGGGTGGCCTCTCCCGGGTTCGAAATTCGAAAATTTCTTCCCATACTTAGCTGTGACGCACCATACATGTGGTGCGTCACGCCTATCTTTTTTTATTTTTTTTATTTTCTAGTCAAAAATCTTCAAACGGCCATAACTTTTTTTTCTTTCGGAATTTGGAGAATCTAAAAAAGGCTCACAGGCCGAAGGCAAGTGAGGTTGAGATCCTTTTTTTCTCTAGTTTCCGTTGGTATATTGAACTTTAAATTCCGACATCGTATGCAAAAGTTATGCCCATTTTACTTTTTTTAACGAACTTTTGCTCAGAAAGTCGAAATACATATTTCAACATTTGTTAAAAAAATATACCTTAAACTCTCCGTGCATCTATAAGAAATTTATTTTTTGATTATTTTTAGACATGTAAATCTTCCGTCAAAAAACTAGAAAGGCGGTCCGGGGGGGGGGGGGGGGGGGGGGTGGAGGGAAAATTTTGGTGGATACCATAGCCGTGACGCACCATATGTTTGGTGTGTCACGGCTATTGCAATACCCGTGACGCACCAAACATACGGTGTGTCACGGCTATCTTTGCCCACGGCTATGGTATCCACCGAACACCCACCTATAGCCGTGACGTACCGTATGTTTGGTGCGTCACGGGTATGCCCTTAGGCGTGACGCACCGAGGCCCACTCGTGTTTGGTGCGCCACGGGTACATAGCCGTGACGCACCGAGCATTTGGTGCGTCACGGGTATCTTTTTTAAGATTACTCCTATAGCTGTTTCCCTAGTAGTGCGCAAAGAACCTAATTAGCGTGCTTTTAATTAATTCACCTCTCTAATGTTTATCCATATGAGCATACCTACATAACAGTGTGCTTTTAATTAATTCACATCTCTAATGTTTATCCATATGAGCATATATGACGCAAAGAACCTAATCAGCGTGCTTTTAATTAATTCACATCTCTAATCTTTATCCATATGAGCATACCTACATAACAATGTTGTTCCATATTTTTTTTCATATATGTAGGTGTGGACTCCATATGAGCTACAGACAGAAATAGCTAGAGATATTTAGAACTTGTATTTCGAATTGGTGGATTTCCGGCGCATAAGGACGAACTCACCGTTGCCCCAAACTCTCCCTCATTTTCCCTGCCTCTGGGGATTACGTGGCCCCGGAAGCACCATCCGCGCACACATGCGGTCTGACTGCTCACTCGCCGCCCCGTGCTACACTGAGCGTTCAGACTGCTTCCTTGCTGCCACGTCCTGCACGGAGCACCCTTCACAGCCTTTCGGCTCGCCCGCTCCATTGTCTCCTCGCTGCAACGCACTGCATGGAGCACCTCCTCCGCCGCACTCCAACCGGCCATCCGTCTACCAATACAAATATTTTAGACCGATTGGAATTTTTCTAACCATGTCATCGAAATTTCAACCAAAATATTCCAAAAGAAGAAAATAAATATTAATGTGTAGAACTAATTTATAACCCTAATAATCATGTACTTGCAAAACAAAAACAAATAAATGCACGAATGTGACGTGACTTCTAAAACACAATTGTAGACCTTGCTACGAAACAATATTCCTTTGTAACATCGATGTACAATACGTTACATATTTGTAAGATCGTGTCTCTAGTTAAAAAAAAACTTATGTACTTTGCAAATTTGGTGATGAATATTATGCACTCCTCTAAAAGTTTAGCGTGCTTAGATCCTCGGGAATACATGATGCAACCAACCCATGTGTAATAAACCATCTATCAGCCTTGGTCGTTGATAATTTTTTTTTTGATAATGGGCTTTATTAGTTAAAGGTTAAGTATTACACCTGGCTTCTGCATAGCAAGATGCACACGGCCGAAAAGACATAAAAAGAAAGTATGAAAGACCCGAAGGGGCAACAATCCGATTACAATCTATGATGAATCAAACTGCGGCCTAAGGAGCAGCGATCCGTAGATCAAGCGGCCACCCATGTTGGATAAAAATATCCTTCGCCACTTTTTCCAGTTGTACACATGTCTCCGTAAAAAGGTCTCGATACTCCGCCCGCTGAAATATGCACCATGAACGGAGAATACCTGTGCAACGGAATAGAACCTGCAAACGAGAAAAAAATTATCATTAAAAATCTTGTCATTCCTACACAGCCAGAGCAACCATATGACGGCCAACACTCTTACCCTAAACGTAGTTTTAAACCTTGTATCGATTCCATTCAACCAATTGCAAAAACTATTTGCAACGGAAGTTGGAGGGTATAGATTCGAAGCCATTTGGATAGCTGACCATATAGAACACGCAAATACGCACTCGAAGAATAAGTGTTTAATAGTTTGATCCATATTACATGGAACACACTTTGTACTCCCATGCTAGTTGCGCTTGACAAGATGATCTTTAGTTAATATGACCCCCTATGAAGGTACCATGCGAAGATTTTCATCTTTAGAGGGACCTTCATGCGCCATATTTTTTTATTATTATCAACCGGTACTCCGAAATGGACCAGTGCTCTATACAAGGAATCAACCGAGAATTTACCATTCTTAGTTAAACTCCAACGAAATTCGTCGGTGCCCTGTGTTAGTTGGATCATAGCCAATCTATCAACATAGCATTCCAAGGTTGCAATCTTGGTCCAACAACATCCCATCTGAACGTCACATTCGGTGGATAAGTTTACATTACAGTAGCTAACGTATTCCCTTTATGACGAACGATATTTTATAGAGCCGGATACTGTTCTTGAAGAGTGGTATTTCCTAACCATTTATCCTACCAAAACCGTATCTGGGATCCATCCTTTATACTAAATACCCCATAGCGAAAGAAATGTTTCTTAGACGCTATTAGGCCAGCCCAAAAATGAGAATCACCTATTTTCTAAGTAACCTGTGATAGTGCTTTTTTCTGATGTATTTTCGCTTGAGAAGAGTTTGCCAAACACCATTTTTCAGTAAGCAACTTAAACATCCATTTACTTAGGAGATCTGAGTTTTTTACCTGAAGGTCATGAATCCCCAACCCTCCCTGATCTTTGGGTCGGCACACCACATCCCATCTTGCCAGTCGATATTTCTTCTTTTCACTATCCCCTTGCCAAAAGAATCTCGATCTGAAGTAATCTAACTTCTCGGTTGATAAATATGCCTGATGCAACTCCGAAAATAAGAGGTTTCATTGAAAGATGAAAGTTTCCTGCTGTACAGCACAACCGATCCATCATGTGTCATGGCATGCATATTATGAACATCCTCTTGGGCTTGCTGACGCCTCGTATCCATTGAAGAAACTTTTGACCATACAACACTGGGAAAAAAGGTTCTAGTTTGGCAATCCTCCATCACCCAACAGCACATCCACACAGATCCACTAAATTAAAATAAATTCAATTCACCTCAACAACAAACTCAATGGAAATAAATGAAATCACATAGATTTGAGTTATAACACAATTATAGTATATATGTTCCTAACATCTTAGTACCCCTTAAGATTACAATTTTAATTGAAAGGATAGTACTCATTGAAACAATGAAGTTTCCGTAGCTATGCGAGACATCAGAATAACCTAACAATAAAAAACAATTATGCCACAAATTTTATTTTTGAACAAACAAATTGGCTAAGGCAGTGGAGGTAGGACTGTTCACACAATTGGCTGGATGCACGGCATTGCAGAGAGTGTCGGTTTATGCGGATGATGTTGTACTCTTCGCAAAACCTACTAAGCTAGAGCTGTCAATGTCACGAAGTATCCTGCAGCTGTTCGGAGAGGCCTCGGGCCTAAGAGTCAATTACGCAAAAACTTCGGCGACCCTCATTGGGGGAGAGGAGGATGACGAGGGATTGGTTGCGTAGGCTCTTGGCTGCACTATTACGACATTCCCAATAAAATACATGGGGCTCCAACTTGCATTACGACCTTTGACGAAAGGCGAGTGGCAGACCCTCCTGGATCAAGTGCTCAGTTGTGTACCGTCCTGGCAGAGTGGGATGATTGCAAGGGCGGGCAGACTGACTCTAGTTAAGTCAGTAGTGGCTGCGAGGCCAGTGCATCAACTTCTTGTGGCGGAGGCGCCTTGAAAGAAGGAGATAAATAAGTGGATGCGTGGACTCTTTGGTCAGGATCGGAACACGTGAAAGAAGGACAGTGCTTGGTGGCTTGGGAGAATGTCTGCAAATCCTATTGCTTTGGAGGTATGGGCATAAAAAACTTGGCAACCCAGGGTTTGGCACTTTGAGTTAGATGGGAGTGGCTTCAGAGGACGGACGCCTCTAGACCTTGGAATGGGCTGCCCATGATCAAGGACACGCTAGCAGAAGATGTGTTCAACATGCTTGTCCACATTACGATAGGAGATGGGAGGAAGACCCTTTTCTGGAAGGACAGATGGATTGGAGGGCGGGCAGTCCAGGGGATTGCCCCTCTCCTTCGGGCAGCGGTGAATGCCCGAACTGCAAACAATAGGACAGTGGAAAAAAGCTTCAGGGAGAATCACTGGATCCTGGACATCAGAGGAGTGTGGTCGAAGGACATGGTATCACAGAGCGTGAGACTTTTCCTTACTCTGCAAGAGGTCCCACGTGATGCTTCGAGAGAGGACGAGTTCGGGTGGCCCGCTACTACGTCCGGGAGAGACACATCAAGCTCTACGTACACAACTCTAATGCAGGGACAAATTCGCTTCCCTTTAGTGAATGGAGTTTGGAAATGTTGGGCTCCTGTTAAGTGCAAAAAAATTATGTGGCTTGACCTCAAGTATAGGATTTGTACTTCAGACAGGAGAGCAAGGCATGGGTTGCAGGGTCATCCGGAGGTCTGCAAGATGTGCCTGCAAGAGATTGAGAAGACCGACCACATTCTGGTGCAGTGCGTATACACGAGACAGGTTTGGTGGAGATGCGTTCGCTAGTTACGGGGACGGCTTCCCATTCCAACATAGCTGATACGTTGGAAATTTGGTGGTCGACAGTCAGAGCGAGTATTAGAGATAAACAGAGGAAAAAAGTGGATACGTTGATAACCCTCACCATCTGGATGATTTGGAATCAACGCAACGCAATGGTTTTCCACAATGAGAGGCAGATTTGCAGCGAGGAGGCTTTAGCAGCTAGAGTTTTAGAAGAGTTAAAGAGCTGGGACAAGGCAGGAGCAGGAGTGGAAGACCTACTTCGCGAGTAGTCTCTTAGGAGTGGGGTGGAGTGTGTACGACAACTAAGTTGCTTGTAACTGTGTTTTCAAACTTCTTGTATCAAAATTCTCTTCTTCTATAAAAATGAGGTATGCAATTGCATACCCTCGAAAAAATATTGGATATTTAGTGTGCAGGCTGAGTGTTTGATTATATTGCATGCTTTGTATTTTATATTTGCTAAAACATGTTAAAATCGTAGATTTTCATTCGAGCAAAATATATTGATTTTTTCTTGGAAAATTCTTAAATTTCTTGGAATTAATGACTTGATCACAATTCGAAAGAAAATATGAATATGGAATGGTGATCCTTGTTTTTCGCAACAGAAATTAGCCGACACTGGTGCAGCATGGCCTAACATTTCCGGTTCGGATGAACCCGGTGGTTGACATGACATATTGATGCGGATGTGGGCGACACATGTCCCCTCTCTTTAGTCACGCGGCACATAAAACCTCTTGATGAGACATTTGGATCGCCTCCTACCAGGGCAATGTCATGGTCTGCCAAGTAGCTTCTTCGGAAGTGGACATATGTTCGAGTGAGAACCCTAGTCCATTCAAGATGATAGCCTCTTTGGTCGGTGTACATACGTGACCTGAAGAGTGTTTTAGATTAATTTTACGATTGAATGTGCTAGGTTTTGTGTTGGGAAAACGCCAAGAAAATCTTCCAACATCCCTCTTTTTGTTTTTCAACAAAACTCATCCCACTTTGGTACAAAATTTAAAGAAGCGCATCATTATAAATAAACGAAAGAAAACTCAGGTGTGCCATCGTCCGAGGAGGTCTGATCTCACCGATTCGACACCATCGGCCAGAAATCGACTAGGCGAAACCCGTGGTGACAAGATCTGGTGACATGCTTCATGGTCTCCTTGGGATCCATTACAATTTCCGCGTATGTACACCGGCCCCTTAAGGACATATCATTAATATTGCTGAACACCGTCTGACTATATTGCCGGGAGAGAGATGATATTGCAGGTTTGGACTAGCTTGGCCTCACTAGCACTACTCAAGGATGTGGAGATGATACAACATATACAACGATGGTCAACTTGCAAAACCTACTTTGCACATCACAGTTCCACCGCCATCGCCGGTCTTCCTTGTGTAAATGATTAAGCTTGGTGCTGAAATGTTTGTAATTCAACTATGTTGCGAGTAGCATCAGGTATCACAGCTATAGGCAGTGTATGCATACCCGTCATCACAGTAGATGCATTCCCGTATGCGTCTCATTCCCGAACAGTGGCGATTTTTTCACAAATCATAAATTTGTTTACCCTCCGCTTGCCCAAGTCTCGACTCCTCCGCCTGTAAGGTTAAGTGTCCCTCCCCAGATAAATAAATTTTGTGGGAGAGGCTATGAAAATAAAACTGCAAAGCAAGTGCCTCCTTTATATCGGCCTGGTGTCCTCGCGGGCAAGAGCTGGTTGGCATTAGCTAGGAATAAATAATGTTGTTGGCAAGGACAATGGAAATATCCACTAGTGGAAACAACCCCTCTCGTCCAGGGGGCCAGGGGGCAGCTGTCCCGGTTGCAACCGAATCCGGGACAAATGCCATGCTTTGGTCCCGGTTCGTGCGACCGGGGCAACAGGAATCGCCTGGGGGCATTGGTCCCGGTTCGTGGGGGACATATCGGTCCCGGCTCGTGCCACGGACCGGGACCAATGCCTAGCCACATGCCACGTGGCACGCGCATGAACATTTGTCCCGGTTCAGTCCACGAACCGGGACCAATGCCCCCCTTCCCCTATATATACTGCCCCAGCCCCTCCCCCTTCCATCTTTTTTTTTGCTTGGAGGTGTGAGAGAGTGTGGTGTTAGTGTGTTTTATTTTACTATGCACACGAGGTGTTCGACGAAATTCCCGAGCCGCACATAAGCTCACTGAAAATGGTATCTTCGACCGAGGTTAACAAACTTATCTTTTTCATCTGTAACTGATACATAAAAAAGTAGTATTTGTCGTATTAATATGTTATTGTAATGTATTTTGATAAACTTAATTATACGATGCAGCTGGATGCACGGGAGCGATGGATGTATGGTGACTGACGCACTTCCGAGTATATGGCAGGCCTGAATGCATTTCTTGCTGTAGCTCAGGCGAACAAAGATAATGGCTTCATGTGTTGCCCATGTGTTGATTGTCGGAACGGCAGAGAGCACTCTTCCGAAAGAATCATTCAAGGCCATCTACTTCAGAGAGGTTTCATGCCCAGCTATAATTGCTGGACGAAGCATGGAGAAAGAGGGGTTGTGATGGAAGACGATGAAGAAGAAGAAGAAGATCCTTTGTTCCCTGAATACGACGATACTGCAAT
The DNA here is from genome assembly GCA_028641055.1 of Alopecurus myosuroides. Taxonomy (NCBI): domain Eukaryota; kingdom Viridiplantae; phylum Streptophyta; class Magnoliopsida; order Poales; family Poaceae; genus Alopecurus; species Alopecurus myosuroides. The sequence goes on from CM054058.1 coordinate 72,993,080, forward strand.
GGAAGAGAATGGAGAAGAAGGAGGTGATCAAGAACAGGCATCAGAAGAGCTCGATGATGGTCTTGGCCGAGTTATTGCTGATGCAAGGGAAGACTGTGAAAACAAATTGGAGAGGTTGAAGCTGGACAACATGTTACAGGATCAAAAAAAATTGTTGTACCCAAATTGCGAAGATGGTAGCACAAATCTCGGTACCACACTGGAGTTGCTGAAATGGAAGGCACAGAACGGTGTGACTGACAAGGCATTTGAGAGTTTACTTCAACTAATGAAGCCAAAACTTCCAAAGGATAACGAATTGCCTGAGAGTACGTACGAAGCAAAGAAAGCTCTCTGTCCTCTAGGATTAGATGTGCAGAAGATACATGCATGCATTAATGACTGCATCCTCTTCCACGGTGAGAAGTACGAGAATTTGGATGAATGTCCGATATGCACTGCAATTCGGTATAAGATCAGAGCAGATGACCCTGGTGATGTTGACGGCGAGCCCCCGCGTAAGAGGGTTCCTGCTAAGGTGATGTGGTATGCTCCTATAATACCACGCCTGAAACGTCTGTTTAGAAACAAAGAGCATGCTAGGTTGTTGCGATGGCACAAAGAAGACCGTAAGAAAGATGGAAAGTTAAGGCACCCTGCCGATGATCGCAGTGGAGAAAGATCGAGAGAGACTTCCCAGACTTTGCAGGAGAGGCGAGAAACTTATGTTTGGTCTAAGTACAGATGGCTTTAATCCTTTTGGGGAGCAGAGCTCCAGTCATAGCACTTGGCATGTAACTCTATGTATGTACAACCTTCCTCCTTGGTTGTGCATGAAGCGCAAGTTCATTATGATGCCAGTTCTCATCCAAGGCTCGAGGCAGCCTGGCAACGACATTGATGTGTATCTAAGGCCATTAGTGGAAGAACTCTTACAATTGTGGGGCAAACCAGGTGTACGTGTGTGGGATGAGAACGAACAAAATCCATTTGGCCTACGGGCGTTGCTTTTCGTAACCATCAATGATTGGCCTGCTCTTAGTAACATTTTCGGACATACAAACAAGGGATACAATGCATGCACACACTGTTTAGATAATACTGACAGTGTTTTTTTGGATAAATGTAAAAAGGTCGTATACCTGGGGCATCGTAGATTTCTTCCGATCAGGCATCCCGTAAGAAAGAAAGGAGGGAAGCATTTCAGAGGTGAGGCAGATAACCGGAAGAAGCCTGAGCTGCGTAGTGGTAATGAAATATTCGATATGGTCAAGGACCTAGAAGTAATCTTTGGTAAGGCTGCTGGCAGCCAACCAGTTCCGTACGGCCCTGATAAGCGCGCACCCATGTGGAAGAAGAAATTTATATTTTGGGAGCTACCCTATTGGAAAGTTTTAGAGATCCGGTCTTCGATCGACGTGATGCACGTGACAAAGAATCTTTGTGTCAATCTGCTATGCTTCCTGGGCGTGTATGGGAAGTCCAAAGATACGCCAGAAGCACGGGAGGACCAGCAACGTATGAAAGACCCAAGCAACAAGCACACAGATAGGCGCCATTACTTAAGCAGCTACGCTCTTACTAAAGCAGAGAAGGAAATATTCTTTAAAGTCCTTTACAGTATCAAGGTTCCGTCTGGCTTCTCGTCGAATATAAAGGGGATAATAAACATGGCAGAGAAAAAATTCCATAACCTGAAGTCTCATGACTGCCACGTGATTATGACGCAGTTGCTTCCGATTGCATTGAGGGGGCTTCTACCGGAAAATGTTCGAGTACCCATTGTGAAGCTATGTGCATTCATGAACGCAATATCTCAGAAGGTAATCGATCCAGAAAGTCTGACAAGATTACAGAGGGATGTGGTCCAGTGTCTTGTTAGTTTTGAGTTGGTGTTCCCACCATCCTTCTTCAACATTATGACTCATCTCCTGGTTCACCTATGTGAAGAGATTCATATTTTTGGTCCGGTATTTCTACACAATATGTTCCCCTTTGAGAGGTTCATGGGAGTCTTGAAGAAATATGTTCATAACCGTGCTAGGCCAGAAGGAAGCATCTCGAAGGGCTATGGAACAGAGGAGGTCATTGGGTTCTGTGTTGACTTTATTCCTGACCTTAAGACATTGGTGTTCCTGAATCGCGGCATGAGGGGAGACTGAGGGGAAAAGGAATGCTGGGAAAGAAAACAATGATACCTAGGGACGGGCATTCTTTGACCAAAGCACACTACACAGTTCTACAAAATTCTATGTTCATGGCTACGTATCTCGAGGAACACAAGAATATTGTACGGTCTGCAAACCCGGGGAAGGATGACTCATGGATTAAACGCGAACACATGGAGACTTTTGGAAGTTGGTTGCAAACACGTCTTATAAATGACACCACTGTTGAAGATCAGCTATACATGTTGGCAGGGTCACCATCTTCGACTATTGGGAGTTTTCAAGGGTACGAGATAAATGGGAATACATTTTACACGAGCTCCCAAGATAAGAAGAGCACCAACCAAAACAGGGGTGTCCGCTTTGATACAACAAACGAGAATGGAAAAAATGACACATACTATGGTTACATAGAGGAGATATGGGAACTTGACTATGGACCTTCTTTTAAGGTCCCTTTGTTCAAGTGCAAATGGGTCGACCTGAATGGAGAAGGGGTAAAGGTAGACCCGCTTTGTGGAATGACAACAGTGTATCTCAACAATATTGGTTACAATGACGAACCATTCGTCCTAGCCAATGATGTGGCTCAGGTCTTCTATGTGAAGGACATGTCTTCCAGACCGAAGAAAAGAAAAAATAAGGAAACAAATTCATCATACGATGAGCCGAAGCGTCACATAGTTCTCTCAGGGAAAAGAAACATCGTGGGAATCGAGGACACGACAGACATGTCAGAAGATTATAATAAGTTTGTTGAAATTCCACCCTTCACAGTGAAAGCTGACCCCACCATCCCGTTAAATAATGAAGATGCTCCATGGTTACGGCCGAAGCGATCATAAGCAAGGGACACGAAGAAAATTCAGAAGACTAGATAGGGATGTTGTTGGTGATGTGTAATAGTAAACGTGGAATACATGATCATAGTTCTTATAACGCAGTATGAACGAGATTTTGTTAGCCAAAATGATATTTATACATATTCTGTGATTATGAATGGAGTAGGTGCAAGTTTGACCAATAATTTGTATTGATCGGTCAAAAGCTGACAAGCATTGAGTGCTTGACAACTATGACCAGGCTGACTTCATTATTATTCCAACCAGCGGCACACCCACCCACTTTTCTGTTTCTCTCTCCTCCGTCTGTTGGTGATGTGTAATAATAAGCGTGGAATACATGATCATATAGTTCTGTTTGATCAGTATTTTGTATTGACCGGTAAAAAGCTGACAACTATGACCCATATCCGAGTATGAGATAACTGTAGGCAGATATTGCAGGAACACTTCGAAGTGATAGTACGGGTACCATCCTGACAGATATTGCAGGATTATAACTACTTTGGAGATGTAGTATGTGTTGACACACGGTATAGAACAAGTGATTATGGCAGGCCTCTATTGTTATTCATTGGAGTTAACCAGCATAAACAGCCGAAAACAGTTTTGACTGACTGCTTTACATCGAGAAAAATGGGCTTGGCGAAGTACAATCTGAAGGATAACGAGTGGCTAAGTAGATTGTATGAGGATAGAGAAAAATGGGCTTTGCCTTATGGGTGTCATATATTCTGCGCAGATATTGCAGGCACACTTCGAAGTGATAGCAGGGATACCATCCTGACAGGTATCCTTAAAACAGAAATAGAGCTTCGGTACTTCTTTAACAGATATGATAAATTTTTGGAGGAGAAACGTCTAACTGAACAACGAAGATCCCAAATGTTGAAGGCGGAGGGGAGCGCGACGGCGACGGCGGACGAGCAGAGGAGAGGAAAGCGCGACAGCAACGGCGCGGTCTCCCCCGCCCGACCGCCCGTCTCTGCTTTAAGTCTGATGCTCCCGTTGAGGCTTGCCGCGTACACGGAAGTTACTATGTTTTCAAGCGGGGGTCGGGATAAAGGGAAAATACGTGTGGATGCGCAGAGTAAACCTTCGAAGGAAAACTATGGTTTTTCTGTTGTAGACAAAGATCTCAAATTCACCGTGTCAGTAAGGTACAACTCGCTTTATCGAACTTTATATAAATCATCCGGGATGCCTTGTATGCTCTGGACTAAATCGGAAGATCACGAGAGAAAACAAAAATTGTAACATTTTTATATTCAAATTATATACAAATGGTAAAATAATTAATAGTTTCAATAGTTAGAAAAATTATTTAGTTAAACGAAAAATGGATTTAAATTAGTTATGCAAATTCTAGTATTTTTCATGTTGGAATTTTTGTAAAATTTGAAAGTATATAGAAGTTGTTAATGTGCAAACTTAACAATTTTCAAATTTTGGCGCTAAAAACTTTTGGGCGCTCAGGGTGCCACCCCCAAAATTCGATATATGTTTTTGGTCCCGGCCCGTGGTACCAACCGGGACCAAAGGGGCTCTAGTCCCGGTTGGTGGCACGGGCCGGGACTAGAGGCTCGGTTGTATAAATATCTCGGCCCTCTCTCCAGGCCGAGCGACCACCCAGGACAACGGACATGGCTTGGCGAAGCCCTGCCGGTGGCGGGAACGAGTAGAAAGATCCCGCCGGCGCTGGTTCCGCTGGCTGGGTTGGACTAGGGACGTGTTTTTGTCGACACAAACATATATTAAAAAGGCCCGGGGGCCGTGCTTACATACGGGGGCGGCGCGGCCACAGGCGGCCGGCCGTGCTTACATATAGGGGGCGGCGGCGCGGCCACAGGCGGCCGGCCGTTTCTTGGGGGGGTGGGTAGCTTAGCCTAGGAGGGGGGGCGCACCGGCGCCGATCTACTCCTCCTCGTCGGAGGAGATGCACTGGTAGGGGGTGGCTGCCACAGGTGGGCAGGCGGCTGGGGCGGGCCCGCCGGGGGCTGCGGAGGCATCGGGGGCGCGTACGGCGGTGGTGGGGGCAGCACCTCCTGCGGCGGCGGCGGTGGCGGGGGCAGCTCCTCCTCCTCCGGCGACCATACGCCGCCGGTCCAGGCCCAGCTCATCCCGTACTCCAGGCCGGGGGGGAGCGGCTGTGGTGGCGACTGGTCCTCGGACGCCTCCAGCTCGGCGTTCATCACCTGCCACCAAGGGGCAGGCGCCGAAGGAGGCGGGGGCGGCGGCATGGCGTTGGCGTCGGCGGCAGCGGCGGCCAGGACCGCCTCCCACCGCTTGACCTCGTCCTCAACGAGGGAGCGGCGGGAGGCCTCTAAGGCCTCCTCCATGTTGTCCCGGAGCTCCTGGTCGTCGTCCTCGTCGACGTGGGCGTCGGCGTCGTCCACCAGGAGCCAAAGCTCCGGCTCCCTCCCCGGCGGTGGCGCGGGGTAGTCCTCGGTGCTCACCTCCTCGGTTGTGGGGATGTAGGAGCGGCGACGCTGCTCGTGCTCTTGCTGGAGCCAGGTGTCCCAGTAGGGGGAGCTCCGCGCGTACGCGCGGTCCCTGAGGAGGCGGGCCGGCAGGAGATGGCGCCGGCGGTCGATCTCCTCGCCCAGGGCCTCTCTGCTGGACGGGGCCGACGGCACCGGGATCCTCTGGGGGTTGAGGTGCCAGCCCTCCGGGAGGTGGACGTCCGGCCAGAACACCGGCGTGCGGCGCTCCCAATGCCACTCCGCCTTCTCCTTCCGGACGTACCGGCGGAAGCGCTTGCCCTTGGGCGCGCCGCGGGGCGGCGCGCGTGATGCCGGAGGCGGAGCGGCGACGCGCGGCTGGCCGCCGACGCGGATGCCTCCCGGGCCGAAGCCGAAGGCCTCCGCCGGCGGCGGTGGAACGCCGGAGCGTGCGCCGCTCGAGGACCCAGCCTCGTGGTCGTTCCAGGGGCACTTGCCGCTCGAGAACCAGCGGGACATGGTGGCTAGGGTTGATTTGCCTGGGGCGCGGCCGGGGTGGATGGGCTGTACGGGCGGCGGGGGCTCTTTATAAAGGACCCGGGGGAGGCTGGCATGCCAACCGGCGGCCTGAACGTGGCGGCGGTTGCAGGCGGCCATGAATGCGGGGCGGGAGCCGAGGCGTGGCGGCGGTTGCAACTGGGCACGCGCGCGTGGGGAAGTGGAGGGGGGCGGGAAGACGAGGCAGGGCGGGAAGACGAGGCGGCAGTGGGCCCTTTGACCGTCCCCGTGGTCTTAATTTAAGGATCCGGGCGAGCCAGCCGCTAGGCCGCTGGCCAGTGGCCCCTTTCGACCCCTGTGAAACGTTGACCGAACATAATAAAAGACGCGGGCCAGTGGGCCCTTTTTGACCAAAAATGTGGCCAGTGGGCCTGGACGCGGTTGGGGAAGGGGAGGCCGGTTGGGGATTGCGAGACAGGAGCAAAAAAAAAACGAAACGGAAAAAAACCTGCTGCGGCAGGAAAAAGTGGGCGGAATATTTTTTTGTAAACAAGTTATCCATCCCGGTTCCTAAAACGAACCGGGACGAACTACCTGGCCGTCCCTGGCCCAGGTTCGCCACGTGGGCCATCCTTACCATCCCGGGTCCTGGCACAACCGGGACCAATGGGGGAGGGCCATTTGTCCCGGCTAGCCCATCCCGGTTGCACAACCGGGACAACTGGCCCTTACGACCCGGGACAAAAGGCCCTGTTTCCACTAGTGATCGGACCAATTTATGGCTTTTGATTGAATGATGTCTGCACGAAGTAGAAACAATATATTAAGATGTACTTTTGGAGTGATAAATTTGATACAATAGAATGTGATAACAAATTAATTCGGCATTCCTTAGCAAAACGATGTCTATTTGATCTCTAACTACTATATATAGGTCGGCCGACTACATCTTGATTCAAACTTCACCAGCAATACTCTCGCTTGATTTGTTCTCTAGCTACTGTAGCTGAACTGATAAGCGGACCAAAAAATTTAACGAGTGAGATGAGACACCTGACAACGGTACCGACATATAGAGAAATCGCATATTTGGTTGCATGCCTAGACCGGAGCATATTGGTCAGTGCCGGGAATAGGTGCCATTGCCATCTCGCAACATACCATGTTCATCAGCTCCCCATTTCAATATGGGCTTGTTCAGGCCGCCCCTGCATCCCACGCGAACACGTACGGCTCCGCAGCCTAATGCCATCCCTCCCCACCACCACATTTCGCCATGACTGGCCAAACATAGAGGTAATAGAAGATGGAGGTCAAATGCTAAATGTAAAATGAACCAGCCTCTAAATCTTTTTAACAAATTTACAGGATATAAATAAGTGAACAACGGTTTCAAGATCCCCACAAAACACACATTTTTGACAAACAACACAATTCCTCTTAGCCAAATTGTCTTTCGTCAGCAATTCTTTCCTAGATAGAAACCACATAAAAGTCTTTATCTTAAGAGACACTCATACGCATAGGAGTATGTGCTTTACTTTGGGCTGTTTGGAATCACATGAATGAAGTTGTTTTTAACAATGAGAAAGTCGGGGACTTTTTGCAGGTTATTCATCAGGCCGATTATTGGATGCACCTATGGTCTCACCTCCTCCCGGAAGACCAACGTGCGCGTTTGGATGGTGGATCCACTCGGCCGATGAGGGTCATTCAGGCTACCTTCAGCAAGGGTGGCTGGTTGCATAACAGACGTCTCCGTCATGGATAACTACATATTGATGGGGTTGGGTGGATGTCTTTGGGATGTTTTGTCTATTATTTTTCTTTACACCAGTAGTTTTCTGTCTAGAAGGTGTTGAGACTCTTTGTCAATGTTTCTGGTTGTAAGTTAAATCTTGGATGATTTTTATTTCAATAAAAGCCGTGTGCATCAGCCTGATGCAGAGGCTGGGCTACCCTTTTCAAAAAAAAAAATCTGGTTGGTCGGACATGGAGAAGACGACTCGGCCGCCAGCTTCATCAGCGGGACTCCAGGAGCATATGGGCACATAGAGCACTTCCACTAGCATCGTGCGGCCCGGAGCCTCATGTTTGGCAGGAAGCTTTGAGTGACCAGGAGACTGGCGGCTGTCTGCGTTGTGTTTTTGTAAGTATGCAGCATGGATTTTTAAGGATATAGAGAGAAATCAGCTGTTATGGACACCAGGAATTGTAGGGTTTAACATATCCCTCACTTGACCGTTCAACCCGTGCCATGTCAGTGTGAACGTGGGCCCGTCTGGTCAAAAACACCGTCAAACAACTTGAAGTGAGAAATTAGTGTTTTCTGCTACAATTAAAAATGAAGTGCTGATTTTTTTTAGACTAGATTTTTAAGTAGTAGTTTTCTTTAGACCTAATCCGAATTCTGTTGCTTTTTGCAAATTTCTTCTCTTGGCAAAAGTCCCAGCCTCCCAGGTAAAGTTTAAGGGGCTCTGATTCAAATATGTCTGAACCAAATAAAAGCACATATGAAGATGTAGTTGTTGGATGATACAGTCAGACGATCAGGGAAGATTGACCTACATGTACGCGTATTATAAGTAAATGATACTTTCTAAATGCACGTGCATTGCCACATATGACGCAAAGATCCTAATAAGCGTGCTTTTAATTAATTGACATCTCTAATGTTTATACGTATGAGCATACCTACATAACAATGTTGTTCCATATTTTTTTTCATACATGTAGGTGTGGACTCCATATGAGCTACAGACAGAAATAGCTAGAGATATTTAGAACTTGTGTTTCGAATTAGTGGATTTCCCGACGCATAGAGAAATCGCACCTTTGGTTGCATGCCTGGACCCGAGCATATCAGTCAGTCGGGAATAGATGCCCTTGCCATCTCGTAAAGACCCTGTTCATCAGCTCCCCATTTCAATATGGGCTTGTTCAGGCCGCCCCAGCATCCCATCCGCCCGTTCAGGCCGCCCCCACATCCCATGCGAACACGTACGGCTCCGCAGCCTCCTGCCATCCCTCCCCACCACCACATTTCGCCATGACCGGCCAAACATAGAGGTAAAGATGGAGGTGAAATGCTAAATGTAAAATGCACCAGGCTCCAAATCTTTTTAACAAATTCACAGGATATAAATGAGTGATCAACGGTTTCAAGATCCCCACATAACACACATTTTTGACAAACAACACAAATCCTCTTAGCCAAATTGTTTTTCGTCGGCAATTCATTCCTAGATAGAAACCGCATAAAAAAATTTATCTTAAGAGGCACTCATACGCATAGGATTATGTGCTTTACTTTGGGTTGTTTGGAATCACAGGAATGGAGTTGTTTTTAACAATGAGAAAGCGGAAATTTTTTGCAGGTTAATCATCAGGCCAATTATTGAATCCACCTATGGTCTCACCTCCTCCCGGAAGACCAACGTGCGCGTTTGGATGTTGGATGCAATCGGCTGATGGTGGTCATTCAGGCTATCTTCAGCAACGGTGGCTGGTTGCATAACAGACGTCTCCGTCATTGATAGCTACATATTGATGGGGTTGGGTGGACGTCTTTTGGATGTTTTGTCTATTTTTTTTTACACGAGTAGTTTTCTGTCTAGGAGGTCACTAGTGGAAACAACCCCTTTCGTCCAGGGGGGCAGGGGGCATCTGTCCCGGTTGCACCAAAAATCGGGACAAGTGCCATGCATTGGTCCCGGTTCGTGTGCCCGAGGCAGCAGAAACCACCTGGGGGCATCTGTCCCGGTTCGTGGGGAGCCAATGGTCCCAGTTCCGGGACGAATTCCTAGCCACAGGCCACGTGGCGCGCGCATGGGCATTGGTCCCGGATCATACCCCTAACCGGGACCAATGTCCCTTCCCCTACAAATGCGGCCACAGCCCCCGTCCCTTTTTTTTAAGCTTGGGGGAGTGGGAGAGAGGTGTGGGTGGTATTGTCTGTCCGCGTGGCGCGGGAGTCCTGCCGCGTGGCGCGTGAGTTGTAACGCGTGGCCATGAATGCGCGTTATAAACTGCCGCACCTCCACTCCACGCACCGTCGTGCCACCACCATGCCTCCGAGGAGGAACAACACTACCGGTTTCCGCGGAGTTCGATCGCGGCAGAACGGAATGTTCACCGCGACTATCCGCCTCGGGGACGACCGCATCCCCCTCGGCTCCTTTGCGACGGCCTCGGAGGCCGCCCGCGCTTGGGACGCGGCGGCCTGGCGCCTCAGCCGCCCGCGGTCGTTGATGAATTTTAGCGACTGCCACACCCTCTGGGAAGCGGAGGCCAGGGCGCCGACGCCGCAGATCGTCACTGCCGCCGACGACCGCCACCTTAGGCACCGCGCGTTTCAGGGCCTAGTCGACGCCAGGGACGACCGCGTGGTCCGCGAGTATTACCGGAACAATCCGGGTGAGGAGGGCCTAGTCTGTTTTCTGTTGGCTGTTTAATAAAATAATTTGTTGTATTCCGGCAAACAGTGGCCCTCTAGCTCGTCTGTTTTCTGTTTTCCGTGTGATTTTTCCTGATTTGTTGGATTCAGATCTAATGGCATTTCGATAGACGTTAAAAAGAGGGGGACATGTATTTCGATAGATAAACAAGGCACGGTACACATAATGGCAAGATTGGATCTAAATCTAAACGGTGAGCATAGATCTAAATAAACAAGGCAGTACATAATGGCAAAAGTGCATCGATCTACTAGTCATACTCCTGCCTAGGCCTATAGTACATGTACTCGTAGTCGTCGTAGTCGCCGCCGCCGTCGTCGTCACTATCGTCTGACGGTGCTCTGCACTCCCTCGGAGGATCACGACTCCAGGGCTGGGCCTGAGGGTAGCGCAGGCGAGGGATATCGCCGGCCCTGATGTAGTCCATGACGCTCTGTAGAGTCCGGCCGGACCACCATAGCCGACGACCGGCCTCGTGATAGTTCCCCGGAGGCAGACCGTCCTCCTCATACCTGGCGAGCGCCCTCTCACGCCGATTGATGAAGAAGGCATCCCAAGTATGCTGGTTATCGGGATGCCAACTGGGATTCCTTCGCTGCTCCGGCGTGAGCTCGTGGTAGTAGTGGTTTGTGATGGCCGCCCGACGCGCCACACCTTGAGGAAGAGGAGGGACCGGCACTCCTCCGGCGCTCAGCATCCAACCGGCGGGAACGTTGTAGCCGCACGGGCAGGGGTAGTTCGAGGCGGAAAGTGCCTCCGCCTGGATGAATGTTAGAGTGGGTACGGTAGAAGCCATGAGAGAGTGGTGAGTTTGTATGTGTTTATGGCAATGCAGTGGCAATGTATACATATATATAGCGAGAAGAAAACATCCCTTTAGTCCCGGTTGGGGACACCAAGCGGGACTAAATGGGTTATGGTTTCATTGGGAAACGGATCATCCCTTTAGTCCCGGTTGGGGACACCAACCGGGACTAAATGGGAATTAGGGTTTCGTTTGGACCAATCAGATAGAATCACACGGATCGTGTGTTTCTTTCAAGCGCTCTTGAGTCGTTGGATCCGGGTGTGTTTTTTTCGAGCTGTTGTGAGCCGTCCGATCAGGGCTACAGTGTGTTTCATTCGAGCTGCTGTGAGCCGTTGGATGAGGTGTTTCTTAACCGTTGGATCAAAACCCTAGCTCAACACTTTGTGAGCCAGAGGACCCTATATATATATAGCCCAGCTTCATACACCGGTCAGTTCATCTCCCAAATACAAAACATCCGGATCAGTGTTTAACACATTCATCCATGCATGCTTGGGTCATTGTTGACTTGGCGCTCGGGTATTAATGTGCACGGGAACATCATCCGCGGCGTCCGAGCATGGTAGAAAAGAAATTTGTATTTCAGCGTCTGTTTTCTGTTTAAAGTAATTATTACTAATTTTAAAATAATATAAGATATTTTTATTTAAATTAAGTGCTAATAGTGAAATAGTTAATAGTTTGAATAGTTAGAATAATTATTTAGTTAAACAGAAAACGGATTTGAATTAGTTATGCAAATTCAAACAATTTTAATGTTGTAATTTTTTCCTAATTTGAAACTATATAAAAGTTATTCACGTGCATATTTAATATATTAAAATTTTGGCGCTAAAACAATTGGCCAAAAGTACTTCTGCTCCCGGTGCGCGACCAGCCGGGCCTTCCGTCCCGGTCGGTGGCAATAACCGGGACGAAAGCCCCTTCCGTCCCGGTTGGTGGCAACAACCGGGACGGAAGGGGCTTTCGTCCCGGTTGTTGCCACCGACCGGGACGAAAGGGGGATAGGATATATACACGTCACCGCCCCCCCTCAGCTCCAGACCGCGCGCAGGGACGAAAGTGACGCCGCCAGGCTGCCCATTTTTTCCGTTCCCCCGCGCCGCCCCTCGCCCCACGCGCCGCCCCTACGTCCCGTCGCACCCGGCGCCGCCCCTCACCCGTCGGCGCCCTCCTCTGCGGCGCCGCTCATTGCCCCCGTCGGCGCCTCCTCTGCGCCGCCACCCCTCGCCCCCACGCGCCGCCCCTCGCCCCGTCGGCGTCCTCCTCTGTGGTGCCGCCCCTCCTATGTGGTGCCGCCCCTCGATCCCGTCTCGCCCCCGTCGGCGCCCTCCTCTGCGGCGCCGCCCCTCGCACCACGCGCCGCCCGGCCCGCCGCTGCCCCGCGCCGGCCTCCACCGCCCCGCGCCGCCGCTGCCCCGCGCCGCCGGCCCGCCGCTGTCCCAACAGGAGGTAAGGCCTGCCTCCATCTCGCCCTAACCCGGGGCCTTTTTTGTTTTTTTTCATTTTTTTTTACTTAATTACTGTTTTTTATTAGTGTTACAAATGTTAGAATTATTAGTTTATGAATGTTAGAAATTTTAGATTAGACTTATTTACTTTAAATTTGTTTAGAATTGATATAAAAAATTTAAGAATGTTAGAAATTTTAGATTAGACTTAGCAATTTTAGATTTGTACGTTTAGAATTGATATAGGAAATTTAAGAATGTTAGAATTATTAGTTATTAGACTTACCAATTTTAGATTCGTACGTTTAGAATTGATATAGGAAATTGAAGAATGTTAAAATTATTAATTATGAATGTTAGAAAATCTAATTAAGATAGTGTTATAAATTTAAGAATGCTAGAAATGTTATCGTATGTTTAAATATTATTATGCATAAGCAATTTTAATGAATTGGATCTGAAATATATACTTACTCTTTTTGTATAGTATGGAGCCAAGAGACGAAGATGCCGAAAATATGATCGAGGGTTTAATCCGCGGGCCCGACGTAGAGCCCGATGTGAGCCAGTGGATGAACCACTCCGGTGAGGGAGATCCGGTGCTCACCCAGGGAGACGACTCCGATGAGGGAGAAGCCGACGGCTCCGATATGGGAGCAGCCGACGGCTCCGGTGGAACCATACAAATTACAAACACCGGCTCCGAGGTGCATATATATATATATTAATTAATGAAGCATCCGTTGTCTATATACATGTATTAACAGTCTTTATATTTTTAGCCATCCGGTTCAAATATATCAACCGGAAAAAAGACTAAACGAGGCGCAACAAAGAAGTTGAAAGATACAGAAAGATACAGGATCGACACGATCACAGCAGACGGCGCACCCGAGCTTCCCGCTGATGTTGCCCAAAAATTTGTGAAGCAATGCGGAGTGCTAGTTAGAGATCACATCCCGATCACTGTTAATGAGTGGAATGAGCCAAAAGATCCGCGGAAACAAGGAATTTCATATGTCGGCAAAATAGCCAAAGATCATCTTTTCTCAAAGATTTTGGCTAATTTCAACTTAGCCGTGCCGGAGGTGGACGAGAATGAAGCGGATGTGACTGAGGCCGATGTTACTAAAATGAAACATGAGATACGGGAAAAGGTCAAAGCGTTGACCCTGAAAAAGATGGCCGAGCATTTCAAAAACTGGAAGAAAAGATTGAACCTTGATTATGTTAAGAAGAACAAGACTCCTGATTTCACTCAAGGGTATGAGAAAATAAAACCCGTATGGGCAGACTTCGTGAAGTACAAGCTGGCAGAGAATGAACTGGAAAGGACGAAAACAAATGAGAAAAACGCCGCCAAAAAGGTATATCACCATGTTATGGGGCAAGGTGGCTACAAGGGTTCTAGTCCCAAGTGGGAGACATGGGAGAACAACCTGATTCAGCAGGGGATCACTCCCGAGCCGTTCTTGTGGGTCGAGCGGACAAGGTCATGGTTCTACGGGCATGGGGGCAGGTTGGACGCCGAAGGAAAAGCAATATATAACCTAAGGCATAAAAAGAGTCGTCCTCTACCCATAGAGAAGCTGAGAGACGCAATAAAGGACGTTAAAGATGGGAAGTTCGTGCCAGATAGAGAGAACGACGAGCTCACACGAGCCCTAGGGAATAAGGAACACGGAGGGCGTACACGAGGCACAAAAGGCACTCCTCCGTGGAGTGTTGCGTTCGACTCCACCAAAAAGTTATACCCAGATAGAAGCCGTCAACGTAAAAAGGACAAGGAGGCAGCTGAAGCAGAGAATCAGGCAAACTGGAGGCGTCAACTTGAAGAAATGGTAAAGCTGACACAGGATGTAGCAAAGAAGCAGCAAGACCAAATTAACACACTTAGCCAGCAGATAGTGTCTACCGGCGCAACAGTACACATGGTAGAAGTTGAAGTCGAGGCTCCCGACGCCGCACATTCTCATCGCAAAAGCAGCGTTGCGTCCACGCAGCTACCGGGTGATGATGCACCGCCGATGATACACCCGGTGGATGAGATCACGGAAATGACATCCTGTGAGCTCCACGTGAAGGTCGTCAATATAACCATCAAGGCGGCGGCCGGATATGCCTTACCAATTGGCAACGAACCAACTCACCATAGTCTTCCGGTTCCACGGGGCTACGCTGTTGTTGGGGTCGATGAAGTTGTCAACGGATTCGAGCGGGTAAAGCTTGATTTTCCTGAAGGTGAAGACGAAGAGTTGACTGAACTCGGAGAAGCCAAGAACTTGACCGTTCTATGGCTAAAGGAATGCATTGTGCTCACAAATCAGACGACAAAGCCATCGAATCCTCGCCTTTCTTCAGCGCAAAGGTCTCCAGCGCGGTCGTCTTCGCAACGCATGCCGTCTCCGGCGCGGTCGCTTACGCCGTGCACGTCTCCAGCGCGGTCGCCTACGCCGCCGCGTCAGCCCTCTCCGCCCACTAAGTTTCTGCCGAAACGTAAAAAATCACCGAAACGTCAACGGTCACCCCTCCCGAAGGTACCAAAAGAGGTACCCAAGTTACCTTACGACTATACTCCCGAGGAAACCCAGAAAATCGCAAAGGACGAATACGATGCGTGGAAATCAAAGCGGAAGGAGAAGCAAAAGCCAGATTTCCCTGAGACCGAAGAAGAGATAGAACGAGCTTGGAAAATGGTGAAGACTCTTCATCAACCCGAGCCGAGTCTGTCATCTGACTATGACCGCTCTATTCTGAAGTCACACCAGGAAATGGTGCGGTCAACGAAGAGTAGTAGCGCAAGCGGGAAAAAGGGGAAATCAGTTGCTCAACTCGGAGAGCAGAAAAAACAATCCACGTCCCCGCTCAAAGTGATTTCCAATACCCAGGTGGGGCCGAGCACTAATATTGCTGATGAGGATATTGATTCGGAGTTTATAACACTGTACGCAGACAAGGCAGTTGATGCGGGTTTGTCCATTGCTGAGTATATGCAAACAGTGAACTACTTCCCCGCAGCTGAATGTGCGTACAAATACGAGTACGGGCAGCCTCTTGTCAAACCCGAGGAGATAAAGGATCTACCAACGAAAATGCGAAGAGTGCATAGTTGGTATATGCAAGCCGCTGATGAATCTGAGGACTGGCTATGTCTCAACGTTAAGGACGAGCACTATGGAACTGGAAATGGATATGTTATGATTCAATTTGAGGAATTGTTTCAGTTATACCAGCAGCAGGCCCTCGACAAATCTATCCTTAGTGCCTATTGTCTGTAAGCACTTATTTCTCTAGCTCACCTCATTCAATTGCATATATATTCATATATATATATATATATATATATATATATATATATATATATATATATATATATATATATATATATATATATAGTACACTCATATATTATAATTGCAGAATGAAGATTCTCGAATGCAAAAGAGGTGGAATCTATGATATTGGGTTCATTGATCCAAATATTATTTTTGAAAAGACTCTTCGGCAATCTCCCAAGGATACAGAAAATAATATTCTGAGGGCAATAATATTTAACCAACACCGACGGGAAATATTATTTCCTTACAACTTCAAGTAAGTGTGTTACTCTGTTGTAAACATTCTGTTTTCCTTACTCGATGTTCATTGTATGATTGATGAGTTCTGCGTGCGCAGCTTCCACTATATTCTGCTAATCTTCCAAATTGACAAAGGAAAAGTAATTGTAATGGACTCAAAACGTAAACCCCTCTCAATGTGGGCTGACATGCAGGAAATGATCCAGCGGTAATTTCAATCTTTATTAATTTCAGTATTTATATATTGCAATATATCGACTACTTTGTTTCATTTTCGGATATCAAGTAATTACTGACTCTTTTTATTCTTTTTCTTTCTCGGGTAGGGTTTGGAAGAGGTTCATAAAGAAGTCTCCCGGTGAATGGGAAAAACAACTTACATTTGATGTTGTGCAAGTAAGTACTATCTAGATCCGTGCCCATCTCCATTATCATGCCTGGTTGATTATTATTTTGATTGAAACAATCTTCTCGTATAGTGCTTGCAACAAGGAGACGGGAATAACTTGTGTGGATACTACGTTTGCGAGTTCATTCGCCAGACCACATCTCCCAAGGGCAGAAATTTAAAACAACTTCATGTACGTTAATCGTCAATTCTTCTTATTACTATCTATTTTAGTTACTTGGCTTCATATATTTTAGTGACCACTCTTCTTTATATTAGATCGAACAGCTTCGGGACGGTCTTCTACCTAGGGACCGCATACGAGCAATTCAGGAGGAAATTGCGGGCTTCTTAGATGCAGAGGTCATAAACGTAGATGGAGAGTACCATGCCTCCGGTTGGAACTAAGTTTGATTTTGTAATACACTCCATCGGTCATGTAATATGATCGATATACTTTGCTTCTGTAATATAAGTGTTTCTTATTCTGCTTTATATACTTATTCACTCGTGCGATCCGGGGGCTCGGTGGAGGGTACACCGAGGCTCCTCTCTTCTCGAGGTCCGGGGAGGGGCCGCCAGGAGGTCTCGGGGACCAAAAAACGGAAATTGTAAATTTCTGCCGCGGCAGAGAAAAGGGCAAAAGCCCTGCCGCGGCAGAAGGGGCATGCATCCTGGGTCGTATTCAGAACCGGGACTAATAGCCCTGGCCAGGTTCCAGCGCTCGGGCCACGTGGTCAGCCCCATTTGTCCCGGGTCCTGCCACAACCGGGACCAATGGGGAGGGGTATTTGTCCCGGATGCCCCGTCCCGGTTGCACAACCGGGACAAAAGGGGGCCTACGAACCGGGACTAAAGCCCCTGTTTCCACTAGTGGGTGTTGAGACTCTTTGTCAATGGTTCTGATTGTAAGTTAAATCTTGGATGATTTTTATTTCAATAAAAGCCGTGTGCATCGGCCTGATGCAGAGGCTGAGCTACCCTTTTAAAAAAAAATCTGGTTGGTCGGAGGTGGAGAAGACGACTTGGCCGCCAGCTTCATCAGCGGGACTCCAGGAGCACATGGGCACATAGAGCACTTCCAATAGCATCGTGCGGCTCGGAGCCTCATGTTTGGTAGGAAGCTTTGAGTGACCACGAGACTGGCGGCTGGCTGCGTTGTGTTTTTGTAAGTATGCAGCATGGATTTTTAAGGATATAGAGAGAAATCAGCTGTTATGGACACCTGGAATTCTAGGGTTTAACATATCCCTCACTTTACCGTTCAACCCGTGCCATGTCAGTGTGAACGTGGGCCCGTCTGGTCAAAAACACCGTCAAACAACTTGAAGTGAGAAATTAGTGTTTTCTATGACAATTAAAAATAAAGTGCTGATTTTTTTAGACTAGATTGTCAAGTGGTAGTTTTCTTTAGACCTAATCCGAATTCTGTTGCTTTTTGCAAATTTCTTCTCCTGGCAAAGGTCCCAGACTCCCAGGTAAAGTTTAAGGGGCTCTGAATCAAATATGTCTGAACCAAATTGAAGCACATATGAAGATGTAGTTTTTGGATGATACAGTTAGACGATCAGGGAAGATGGACCTACATGTACGCGTATTATAAGTAAATGATACTTTCTAAATGCACGTGCATTGCCACATATGACGCAAAGAACCTAATCAGCGTGCTTTTAATTAATTCACATCTCTAATGTTTATTCGTATGAGCATACCTACATAACAATGTTGTTCCATGTTTTTTTTTCATATATGTAGGTGTGGACTCCATATGAGCTATAGACAGAAATAGCTAGAGATATTTAGAACTCGTGTTTCGAATTAGTGGATTTCCCGACGCATAGAGAAATCGCATCTTTGGTTGCATGCCCGGACCCGAGCATATTGGTCAGTGCCGGGAATAGGTGCCCTTGCCATCTCGCAAAGACCCTGTTCATCAGCTCCCCATTTCAATATGGCTTGTTCAGGCCGCCCTAGCATCCCATCCGCCCGTTCAGGCCGCCCCCGCATCGCATGCGAACACGTACGGCTCCGCAACCTCCTGCCATCCCTCCCCACCACCACATTTCGGCATGACTGGCCAAACATAGAGGTAACAGAAGATGGAGGTGAAATGCTAAATGTAAAATGCACCAGCCTCCAAATCTTTTTAACAAATTCACAGGATATAAATAAGTGATCAACGGTTTCAAGATCCCCACATAACACACATTTTTGACAAACAACACAATTCCTCTTAGCCAAATTGTCTTTCGTCAGCAATTCTTTCCTAGATAGAAACCGCATAAAAATCTTTATCTTAAGAGGCACTCATACGCATACGAGTATGTGCTTTACTTTGGGCTGTTTGGAATCACAGGAATGGAGTTTTTTTTAACAATGAGAAAGCCGAGAATTTTTTGCAGGTTATTCATCAGGTCAATTATTGGATGCACCTATGGTCTCACCTCCTCCCGGAAGACCAACGTGCGCGTTTGGATGGTGGATGCAATCGGCTGATGGCGGTCATTCAGTCTATCTTCAGCAAGGATGGCTGGTTGCATAACAGACGTCTCCGTCATGGATAACTACATATTGATGGGGTTGGGTGGACGTCTTTGGGATGTTTTGTCTATTATTTTTCTTCACACTAGTAGTTTTCTGTCTAGGAGCTATTGAGACTCTTTGCCAATGGTTCTGGTTGTAAGTTAAATCTTGGATGATTTTTATTTCAATAAAAGCCGTGTGCATCAGCCTGATGCAGAGGCTAGGCTACCCTTTTCAAAAAAAAATCTGGTTGGTCGGAGGTGGAGAAGACGACTCGGCCGCGAGCTTCGTCAGCGGGACTCTAGGAGCACATGGGCACATAGAGCACTTCCAATAGCATCGTGCGGCCCAGAGCTTCATGTTTGGCAGGAAGCTTTGAGTGACCAGGAGACTGGCGGCTGGCTGCGTTGTCTTTTTGTCAGTATGCAGCATGGATTTTTAAGGATATAGAGAGAAATCAGCTGTTATGGACACCAGGAATCGTACGGTTTAACATATCTCTCACTTGACCGTTCAACCCGTGCCATGTTAGTGTGAACGTTGGCCGTCTGGTCAAAAACACCGTCAAACGACTTGAAGTGAGAAATTAGTTTTTTCTCCGACAATTAAAAATGAAGTGTTGATTTTTTTTAGACTAGATTGTAAAGTGGTAGTTTTCTTTAGACCTAATCCAAATACTGTTGCTTTTTGCAAATTTGTTCTCCTGGCAAAGGTCCCAGACTCCCAGGTACAGTTTAAGGGGCTCTAATTAGGGCTGGAATTCGAGCCGAGCCGAGTCAGCTCGGCTCGAGTCGCTCAAGCTCGGTGAAGTGACGAGTCGAGCTCGGCTCGACTCGTTCAACAAACGAGTCCAACATTAAAACTCGGCTCGGCTTGGTGAACTCGCGAGTAGCTCGCGAGCTACTCGTTTAACTTTTTTTATTTTGTAAAGCTATAAAAGGTCAACATTATATATTGTATATATAATTATTTTTATTATTTTGGGCATGTATAATTTAATCATCATAATAATTGATCAAAATATGTCACCACAAAATAATTTGTAGTAAATAAACTACAATAATAAGTAAAAAAAAATTCACATATATAGGAATGTCATTAGAAACTCTTTTTACCGAGTTAAACGAGTACTCGTAAACTCGGCTCGTTTAGCTTGAACTCGTTTACTCTCGAAAACGAAAACTCGACTCGGCTCGTTGGACAACGAGTTCGAGCCGAGTCGAGTTGCGAGCTACTCGTTTAACTCGCGAGTTTCGAGTTTTAATTCCAGCCCTACACTGATTCACATATGTCTAAACCAAATAGAAGCACATATGAAGATGTAGTTGTCGGATGATACAGTTAGATGATCAGAGAAGATTTACCTACATGTACGCGTATTATAATAAATGCCACATATGACGCCACTACTATGAAAACGCTAATGCGTGACGCACCAAATTTCATACCCGTGCCGCACCATGGTGCGTCACGGCTATCACGCCGCGCCTATTAAAATAGCCGTGACGCACCTATTTTGGTGCGTCACGGCTATCTCGTTTACCCGTGGCACACCGCCTGTTTGGTGCGTCACGGCTATCTTTAGTTACCCGTGGCGCACCTCATGGATGGTGCGTCACGGCTATTGATTTCGAAATTAAAAAAAAAGCGGGACAGATCCAGATCTAGATCTAGATCCAGATCTGGCCGCCCAAAATTCTGAAATTTTGAAAAACGAAAACATAGAGGCCGGAGTGGAGGGTGGTCGCCGGAGTGGAGGTGGCCGCCGGAGAGAAGTTGGTCCTGGTAGTGGAGGAGGACGCCGGAGAGGAGGAGGCCGCCGGAGAGGAGGTCACTGGAGAGGAGGTGGTCGCCGGAGAGAGGTGGTCGCCGGGGAGGAGGTCACCGGAGAGGAGGTGGTCGCCGGAGTAGAGGTCGCCGGAGTGGACACGAGGATGTGGTCGCCGGAGTGGATGTGAGGTGGTGTTTGTGACGGCGGTGGTGGTGGTAGGAGGAGGAAGGGAGAAGAGAGAATGGAGAGTAGAGGAAGGAGAAAGAAGAAATGAGAAGGGAATGGAGAAGAGTGGAGGAAGGAGGAGGAAGGGGAGTATATATAGGTGGGTGGCCTCTCCCGGGTTCGAAATTCGAAAATTTCTTCCCATACTTAGCTGTGACGCACCATACATGTGGTGCGTCACGCCTATCTTTTTTTTTTTTTTCTAGTCAAAAATCTTCAAACGGCCATAACTTTTTTTCCTTTCGGAATTTGGAGAATCTAAAAAAGGCTCACAGGCCGAAGGCAAGTGAGGTTGAGATCCTTTTTTTCTCTAGTTTCCGTTGGTATATTGAACTTTAAATTCCGACATCGTATGCAAAAGTTATGCCCATTTTACTTTTTTAACGAACTTTTGCTCAGAAAGTCGAAATACATATTTCAACATTTGTTAAAGAAATATACCTTAAACTCTCCGTGCATCTATAAGAAATTTATTTTTTGATTATTTTTAGACATGGAAATCTTCCGTGAAAAAACTAGAAAGGCGGTCCGGGGGGGGGGGGTGGAGGGAAAATTTTGGTGGATACCATAGCCGTGACGCACCATATGTTTGGTGTGTCACGGCTATTGCAATACCCGTGACGCACCAAACATACGGTGTGTCACGGCTATCTTTGCCCACGGCTATGGTATCCACCGAACACCCACCTATAGCCGTGACGTACCGTATGTTTGGTGCGTCACGGGTATGCCCTTAGGCGTGACGCACCGAGGCCCACTCGTGTTTGGTGCGCCACGGGTACATAGCCGTGACGCACCGAGCATTTGGTGCGTCACGGGTATCTTTTTTTAGATTACTCCTATAGATGTTTCCCTAGTAGTGCGCAAAGAACCTAATTAGCGTGCTTTTAATTAATTCACCTCTCTAATGTTTATCCATATGAGCATACCTACATAACAGTGTGCTTTTAATTAATTCACATCTCTAATGTTTATCCATATGAGCATATATGACGCAAAGAACCTAATCAGCGTGCTTTTAATTAATTCACATCTCTAATGTTTATCCATATGAGCATACCTACATAACAATGTTGTTCCATATTTTTTTTCATATATGTAGGTGTGGACTCCATATGAGCTACAGACAGAAATAGCTAGATATATTTAGAACTTGTATTTCGAATTGGTGGATTTCCGGGCGCATAAGGACGAACTCACCGTTGCCCCAAACTCTCCCTCATTTTCCCTGCCTCTGGGGATTACGTGGCCCCGGAAGCACCGTCCGCGCACATATGCGGTCTGACTGCTCACTCGCCGCCCCGTGCTACACTGAGAGTTCAGACTGCTTCCTTGCTGCCACGTCCTGGCACGGAGCACCCTTCACAGCCTTTCGGCTCGCCCGCTCCATTGTCTCCTCGCTGCAACGCACTGCATGGAGCACCTCCTCCGCCGCACTCCAACCGGCCATCCGTCTACCAATACAAATATTTTAGACCGATTGGAATTTTTCTAACCATGTCATCGAAATTTCAACCAAAATATTCCAAAAGAAGAAAATAAATATTAATGTGTAAAACTAATTTATTACCCTAATAATCATGTACTTGCAAAACAAAAACAAATAAATGCACGAATGTGAAGTGACTTCTAAAACACAATTGTAGACCTTGCTACGAAACAATATTCCTTTGTAACATCGATGTACAATACGTTACATATTTGTAAGATCGTGTCTCTAGTTAAAAAAAAACTTAAGTACTTTGCAAATTTGGTGATGAATATTATGCACTCCTCTAAAAGTTTAGCGTGCTTAGATCCTCGGGAATACATGATGCAACCAACCCATGTGTAATAAACCATCTATCAGCCTTGGTCGTTGATAATTTGTTTTTTGATAATGGGCTTTATTAGTTAAAGGTTAAGTATTACACCTGGCTTCTGCATAGCAAGATGTACACGGCCGAAAAGACATAAAAAGAAAGTATGAAAGACCCGAAGGGGCAACAATCCGATTACAATCTATGATGAATCAAACTGTGGCCTAAGGAGCAGCGATCCGTAGATCAAGCGGCCACCCATGTTGGATAAAAATATCCTTCGCCACTTTTTCCAGCTGTACACATGTCTCCGTAAAAAGGTCTCGATACTCCGCCCGCTGAAATATGCACCACGAACGGAGAATACATGTGCAACGGAATAGAACCTGCAAACGAGAAAAAAATTATCATTAAAAATCTTGTCATTCCTACACAGCCAGAGCAACCATATGACGGCCAACACTCTTACCCTAAACATAGTTTTAAACCTTGTATCGATTCCATTCAACCAATTGCAAAAACTATTTGCAACGGAAGTTGGAGGGTATAGATTCGAAGCCATTTGGATAGCTGACCATATAGAACACGCAAATACGCACTCGAAGAACAAGTGTTTAATAGTTTGATCCATATTACATGGAACACACTTTGTACTCCCATGCCAGTTGCGCTTGACAAGATGATCATTAGTTAATATGACCCCCTATGAAGGTACCATGCGAAGATTTTCATCTTTAGAGGGACCTTCATGCGCCATATTTTTTTATTATTATCAACCGGTACTCCGAAATGGACCAGTGCTCTATACAAGGAATCAACCGAGAATTTACCATTCTTAGTTAAAATCCAACGAAATTCGTCGGTGCCCTGTGTTAGTTGGATCATAGCCAATCTATCAACATAGCATTCCAAGGTTGCAATCTTGGTCCAACAACATCCAGTCTGAACGTCACATTCGGTGGATAAGTTTACATTACAGTAGCTAACGTATTCCCTTTATGACGAACGATATTTTATAGAGCCGGATACTGTTCTTGAAGAGTGGTATTTCCAAACCATTTATCCTACCAAAACCGTATCTGGGATCCATCCTTTATACTAAATACCCCATAGCGAAAGAAATGTTTCTTAGACGCTATTAGGCCAGCCCAAAAATGAGAATCACCTATTTTCTAAGTAACCTGTGATAGTGCTTTTTTCTGATGTATTTTCGCTTGAGAAGAGTTTGCCAAACACCATTTTTCAGTAAGCAGCTTAAACATCCATTTACTTAGGAGAGCTGAGTTTTTTACCTGAAGGTCATGAATCCCCAACCCTCCCTGATCTTTGGGTCGGCACACCACATCCCATCTTGCCAGTCGATATTTCTTCTTTTCACTATCCCCTTGCCAAAAGAATCTCGATCTGAAGTAATCTAACTTCTCGGTTGATAAATATGCCTGATGCAACTCCGAAAATAAGAGGTTTCATTGAAAGATGAAAGTTTCCTGCTGTACAGCACAACCGATCCATCATGTGTCATGGCATGCATATTATGAACCTCCTCTTGGGCTTGCTGACGCCTCGTATCCATTGAAGAAACTTTTGACCATACAACACTGGGAAAAAAGGTTCTAGTTTGGCAATCCTCCATCACCCAACAGCACATCCACACAGATCCACTAAATTAAAATAAATTCAATTCACCTCAACAACAAACTCAATGGAAATAAATGAAATCACATAGATTTGAGTTATAACACAATTATAGTATATATGTTCCTAACATCTTAGTACCCCTTAAGATTACAATTTTAATTGAAAGGATAGTACTCATTGAAACAATGAAGTTTCCGTAGCTATGCGAGACATCAGAATAACATAACAATAAAAAACAATTATGCCACAAATTTCATTTTTGAACAAACAAATAAAAGTTGTGCGAGAAAAATGTTTAGCGGGGATTGTCGCTGCAAATAGGATTTTTGCAAATATGAGCTAAAAGTACTAACTGAAATACATTAAACCAAGGACACCAAAAAGCTAGACTTTCTGGATAAATAAAACTGAACCGATATATACCAGGAAATTATGTTTACAACGGTAAAATCAGTCCGTGAAAGCCGAGATTGTAGTTTTGTTCTAATCTGATAGCAGTTTACCTAGATCACAAACAATACTGGAAGTTAAGAAGACAGATCTACAAGCAATGCAGTTTACTGCTCAGACTTGAATGATTGCGAAACATATCCATTATCAGTGTTAATGAAGCAGGACAGACATCTATCACCAATGTGTATGACTATTAAACTGTCTGTCTACATCGTTGACGCCTGAAAATAGATGGTGCCCTTCAGACTAATGCAATTACATAAACGGGGTTGGGTTAATAAAGGATGATACCTTTCAATGTGTTAATTATGGAGTTAACTTTACAACTTTCCTCAAGGCATATCTGGACATTCGTATATAAATAATGGATCGCTAGCCTTATCATGTGATCTATAACATTTTATATAGCCGAGATATACGTAAAGAAAAGCATGAAAATATATCGATATTGGCTGTGTCACTTTAGGAGAAAGTGCTGAATAAATATATTAGAATCATCCCACCTGAAAATCTACATTTACACTGGATCTATTTGGATCTTTGACTTATAAATAACATATTGTAAAAGGAGTAGCTGTTTTTTTTCAAGGATACACCTTTGAAGGTCCATCGATTTTGATAGAAGAAGATACGAAGACACCCGTTACGATGCCAAACAGGCTACACGATACCAACACAAAGCCCCAAGGTTGGCAACACAACCGTAACCACACCGGTCGAACGACAGGAACTCGCCTTGCCCGTCTCCACAAGATGATACACTGATCTTCTAGGGTGTGTGACGACCAAACAAGGGAACTCAACGAGGCTGACACCAACTCCAAGATGGCACAAGCCATCGTACCGTCCTCCCATAAGCGACTAAGAGTCGGCGAGCGAGTGGCGGGACCAAGCCAGACCAGAGAAGACATAAATCAAGAAGTCATGATGAGTATGACTATGTACATAGCGGTATGGAAGCCCACACTCTGAGTGGTGCCCAGCATCTACTCTAATTGGCACATAGAGTACTCCCTGAACTTGCTAGACGATGCCTCCAAGGAGAGACCGACATAGCGGTGCCACCGCCTCCTGATCAGAGGACCGAATCAGTAGTTTCCCCTGGTGCGCGAGGTGGGGAAGTACGAGCAGCAACAAGACAATGCCTCCAAGGAGAGGATGGTGCCTCCAGACGTCACTGTCATCAGCTTCAGGCAAGGATTTCGCCCGGCCCTACCGTCGACCACATAACATCTCGCGAACACTGCAAAGAGTCATTTTTTCCACAGTTTATTGTGGGGGAAGTGAATGTGAGGATTGTGCCGAACACGATGGTGTCTTGTATGTACATTATAGCAGCTGCGCCGAAGCTGCTGATAGCCTTAATCGGCATGCGGAGCCGTGAGCTTGCGGGCATGGTGGAATCTGGTTGTAGACTTGCAGTCCATTGCTGCCTTCCTTTTCTTGGGTACACTTTTGCATCTGTTTATTGGGAATAAACTAAGACACCCAGACGTGCACATACGATATTTTAATAGGCACGCGATTGCCTACAAAAATGTAATATGTAATCGTAGGTGCGTTGGACAGCCTACTAACAAGGCTAATCGAGGTGTCAAAATGTGAAGGTTAACAGGACAATAGTAGAATTATTACTTTCGAAACAAAACCAGAACACAGGGAACGGCAGCAGGTAGAATTATTTCCATGTATAACTATGAGGGAATATATTCTAGCTGGCGCGGTAGACAGTAATTAATGAAACATTCGGTTTTTAATATCGGATTGTTCAACGGTGAACTTCGTCACAAAGCTAAACACTTTTTTTTCGAGTCTTAAACATTGAATTTATTTCCTAACAACCAATAATTATGCGTGTAGATTGTGGTCAACATGAAACACTATAATGTTTTTTCCCATTGGAACTTTCATACTAACAAACCACCCAGCGTATAATTTGAAGCGTGTTATAATTATTATTTTTGACAAACTCTACTTCTTCCATTTGTTTGAGCATTTCTCACACTAATTAGCCCATCTCATAGAAACATTGTCTAGATTACCTATTGATTAAACTATGGACCATCTTTTTCTATGCATTTATATTAGGCAAGGTGTAAGGGATGATCGAGTCTAAAAAATACCACGACATCCACGAGGAATTGAACATCTGGTTCCGATTGTATGTTTTGTCTCACAACATCATTATAAAATGAAGGAATATTCTAAAAAATCATGCACAAAGAAAAAATAGGGTAAAAGCCTTGTTGTTTTTTAATATGGTGTATCAAAGATTTTCCTTTAACAAATGATAAGTATTCTTAGAAATATGCAAGTGGTGAGTAAAAAGTGAAATTCATCCTACTATTGTTAGCAGAGCTGTATAAGGTAATTAAATATTATTTCTTTGCACATATTAGGTGAGAAATAATCATACTGAATTACCATTAAATGTCTAGATTTTTTTGACATACTAGAAAAGAGGATTATTATTTCTTGAAAATCCATAGACAATGGGATCTGGCACCCATCGCATGCCTATAAATATAAGCAAAAATACAAAGGACCCACTACTCCATAGTTTTTTTGCTGCCACTTACAATGAACTAAACATAGACCTCTGTAAAAATAGAGAGTAAAGTGTAAGGCAAGAACATAGTAGACTAGACATGTTCACGTGCAACAGATTGGAATGTGAGGCATTGGGAAGCACACCTTTCCCTCATTCGTAAATCTCATGACAAGTGTGGTATGTGGATCTCTTAGCTGCGCCTCTTGGATGATGACCAAGCCAACATATTGTTGCTTCAAAAGTCACAAAGATGCTGAATGGAGAGAAGCCACACTGGGGTCAAGCATGAGTGAACGATCTTGATGCACCTTCCGTATATGTTGATTGTATAGAAACCTCGTGTAGAAGATTCACCAAAATATGCTTGTTTTTTTTAGGGTTTACTTCGAACTAAATGACCTTAAAAATGCCTAAATTCCTTCTTGGTAAGCAACAAATATAAACTATTAAAACGAAATTGGTTCATGTTTTCTGTGCAAACAATTGTGGCACGTTACTTAGTTATACCAAAGGTTCAAGCTGTGAGAAATTATACTATAATAGATAAAGGAGTTACATGGTAACTAACTTATTGATCAATATAAAATAAAAAATATATACATGAACTACGCCATGTATATTTGGCATGTTAACTAATAGTTGTAAAATGGTCATTAACTATACTACCGAAGGCAATGTGCATCTCATGCACGTCGGTCGGCACTACTGATTCCGCCTAGCATCATCTGAGGGAGGTGAAGGGAGCGTTGATATGTGTCGTCTGAGATGGCTAGGGAGCGCTAAAGCAGTAGTGAATGGTGTTGCGACACGGTTTTAGTTGATCCGCTAGACTTATTTGTGCTCCCCACTCGCCGGTGGGCGGTTTTGGTCCAGGTCTTCGGATTTAAATGTTGTGCGTAGTTGTGTCGGATCAGCGCACATGGTTATCTGATCCGGTCCATCCCATTCACCAAGCTTGTAGGTGTAGCTACAATTGTCGTCAATAAGGTTTCATGTAGGTGGACTTTATGGTTTTATTGTTATTAAACTATGGTGCATAGTAAAGGAAGTGTATAATGTTAATTGAGAAGGAACGATTCATGTTGGTGGACATGTTGAACATAATTTCGCAAAGTTGATAGCTAGTCAACTGAATACACACATGGGTATGCATATATGTAGCGGCGTTTTGTACTACCAAAAGTATTATTTGGCAAAACTCTTCCTATAAAACCTATGATACTATTTTAGTCTTGGACAGACTTTTTGGCATAACTTAGAGAGTCCATGCTGCCACTTGCCACCAAAAGTCATTTAGTAACATAATCCTCCATTGGAAAATTAGGATGTTGAAGCAGGTGGTGGTGACCAGGGTTCGGTTAGGGAGTGTTATGGGGTACTAGTAGGCTCAATCCATTTGTATAAATGAAAGAAATACAGTGAACACATGTTATAGAAGGCACACTATAAGTGATTAAGAGTACTGGGGGCATAGTGTTGTTAGAGCTTGGACTAGAAGCAAGAAAGTGTAATGAAGAAAATGCGAAGCTTACAAAAGAAGAGATTACAACCTAAGACTGGACAATGAATACAATTTTTATCCGTGCTAGACTAATCACCTTTTCCTTCTACAGCGACAAATCGCTATTTAACTAGTTCGTTTTAACATTTTAGTATTGTTTTAGAACATAACAAAGATTCCAACCTAATCATGCATTGTATTATGCATAGCAATCATGAAATATGTAAATCGGATTGATATTTTGTTAATTTGAGATACTAACCTTACTTGATCGGTCATCCGAATTCGCACATGCCTCAGCATTATGTTTATACATCGGGTTCTTCTTGATTAGTTTGGAACCGGGTAAGTAGATGTGGACCACATATGACTATGTATACATGCATGGGAGGCTACATGAAAATCACAATAAATAAACCATGATCACTACAATTTTTGTCAGCGCCAGCGCCCTGACACTAAAATACACAGCTCGCCTGGCTTCACTGCAAAGAAAACACAGAAATTTCCATGTGGGGAGTAGCCCTCCTCCCGCCGCCCAAGTGTATATGTTTTTCCATTACAAAGACCGAATCAGCGTTACGAGGTGTGCGGGAGATAAACTTCCCATCCTGCTAAGGCAACCCGTCTTATGCCAACGTATTTTTCTGACAACATACATAAAAAAGGAAGAAGAACACCACAAACATTAAAAATAGTTAGTTAGTGGTGTAGGTTCTCCGGATTGCTATTTTACATCTATATCAGCAGTCGATTAAGGCACAAAACCAAATATCACTCATCATTGTCCAATTTGGCTCCCGGCTGCATATGCATCTGGTATTTTTTAAAATAAATTTTGAATTTTGAAAACATTCAAAATAATGTGTTTCGGACACATCTACACATTCTATGTGTTCAACATTTAGAAACTTTAATAGTTTTAAAAGTAGTTTATTTATTTTTTAAATATAGAAAATAATAGTTTTCTATAGCAAGTGTGTTAGAATCAACTTGCCGCCCAGTGGCTGCCTCAAACCCTTCACCGATTGAAAAGTTAGCTTTTCGATTTGAACCGTTTCCAACACGTGCTCGGCAAAAAAATGAACAAGGGAGTTATTAATTACTTGATATGAGGAAATGAACGAAAGAGGCCCATATAATTGGATAATGATTGAAATTACTTATGGAGCATTGCTTTCATGTCGCTCCACTACTCGTGGTCCCTATGTATTGAGTCCATGACTTCAATTTCGGAATTTTCATGTTGAATGATTAGCATAATCTACCAAAATATGTGGACGCTTACATAAGCATACATGTATAACTTATCAATTACGGTTAACATCAGGTAAGGAAAAAAGAATATGTACAAAGACTGAAACACTCAGTTGAAGTTGTAAGAAAATAGTATTTCATTGACGATATATGTGTCAATTAACCCAATGTCATAGATTTTTTCTTCTTCTGCATTCGAGCATCTTCATTCTACATAATAGCATAGAAAAGAATATAGTCAGAATAATATATTATATGCAATGAACAAACTGATCTAGAGACTTAATTATAAAAATAAATCACTTAGAGATAATAGCAACCGACAAATAAATCACTTAGTAACGATTCATTAATTTCAATATTTGTCAAGCTTTGAAGTGATCCTCCTTTCTAACGTCCGCCCCACACCGGTCTTGCAAGCTCGGATTCTTTGTTTTCATCATGTACCAAGTGTGCAGATTTCACATATTTGTTGATAGCCGCAGTTCCTCCTCAGGACTGACTAGAGGCTTAACTTTGACATATTGTCATGTCGTCTCACACATCTGCACTTATCCATAGCCTAACATTTAACCAATAGACAAACTCATTGCTTCAGCTTTTTCTTTAGCATGTGCTTCAGTAATACCCATCTTTTAGCATCACTTATGGCTCTGGGGTCCAGTAATTGGAAGTCCTTACCCATAGCGGCTACGAATTCTTTGTCGATTTCTTAACCCACGACGAGTAGGGGGACCGGTTGATGTTCCTGTTATCGAGTTCGGGAATTTGTTTTGCAATTACTTTTTTCTTAACATACTAGTAATAGTGCTTGATAATTTTGCAGTGATAGTATGATCTTAGATTCATCTTATAGTTAGGTGGTTTCTCAATAAATCCAGCTCCGCCGCGTTTTCCTCCTCACTCAAGTCAGAAGGTCTGATGGGAAGAGGATTTGGTGCTTTGGGTATCCTCGGATACGTTGGAGTCTTTGTATGAGTAGTACTAGTCATAGGTGTGGCTATGTTCTTCCGCTTTTTCCCCGGAGCTGGACAAGGGGGAGGCGTTGGCTGTCACACCGGAGCTAGACAAGGGGGAGGCGTCGGCTGATGCGCTGGAGCTAGACAAGGGGGAGGCATCGGCTGACGTTGTGGAGTTGGTCAAGGCGGAGGCGTCGGCTGACGCGCCGGAGGTGTAATAAGGGGAAGCGTCGGCCGGCGCGCCGGAGATCGAGATGGACTTGGAGGGGGGGTGGGGTGGACTTCGATTCCTCGGAGTCGGTCGCCTTGGAGCCGAGCCTGGAAACTTCATATATTTATTGTGCCATAGAAATATTTGGCACTTGACATCTCCTATTTTCGTATCCCCTACAAGTGTAGCGATGTCAATCTCTAGGTCCTCACACACCTCCACTAAGTGATTCACCGTGACTATTATTATCTATTGCATGGCTAAGTACTTCCATTGAGTCCTTCATAAGAGCCGCTTCCTCTTCTATCTTCCCGGTCCGGTCTGCCTCCCGGTCCTTCTATCTCTCATGGCATACCTAAGTTTCATTACATTCGGGGAACCCGAGGGTGTGTGTTAGCTCGGCGTTCTCTCTCTCTGGCCGAAATAATGAAGTTTGAGAATCGGCCATTGCTTGAACAAGTGCATTGGAGGGTATCACAAATTTCTTTTGAAAAATTGTCGCCCCTGTTTCTGGATCCAACGTTCCTTGATGCCCGTACCACCTGTGGTTCTACCTGTCGGGCCATCCATATGTAGCTGGAGTGGTCTCTCTACCCCTCATCTCGGCCTCCATAGCTTCCCATTTAGGCACGGCGGGGAGGGAGACTGAACCGGGCGGCGCTCTAGGCACTGGCGGTGGCTCTATCCAAAGAGGAGGTTTCGCGTTCTGAGATATGACAGTTCAGGGTCTTGGTGCCCTAAATAAATAGATCGGCATTTACTGGCAGCGTGCGGGCGTGTGCTCGCTGCTAGCGGACAGGTTATTGGAAGAGTGTCCGAGTTTGAACACGCTGCTATTAGTGTTTGCCGATTGACACTCTTCCGATACATTTTTTTTGGAAGCGTATGTTACTGGTGGTGCGCTGCTACTAATTACCAAAAGCATGTCACCTGATAGGCTCACTGCTAGTAGATTTGCCCCTATAACCTTTTTCGTACCATCAATTTTGAAATCGATACATTGATAGCGTTTTGCAAAATGTTTGCAACGGGATATACGGTTGTCGTTGGCAGCCAAACGCGCCAATACTGGGATGCCTACATGATAGGCTAGTCATGATCGAGGGAAGAAAATCATTATTCCAAATAGTACACTCATGCCTTTCATGGTTTGAATATTTATTCATGGTTGCTAAAATTGATTGATGAATATTGAATCAGCGTGTGGAAGCGTGGCCTGGCGGTGGTTAACCCGTTTCCTTCCATAGTGTGTTGAACATAATGTTTTGGCCATTATAATGCAGATGTACTAGCAATTTTTATGCGCTGCCAGCTGATACATATGGCTATGTTTATATGAAGGGATGATACATGCGGCTATGTTAATGCGCAGCCAGCTGGTACATATACCCGGCAGGCAACTTACTCCACGTAAATCATTACAACATGTGGTGCATGAATTTAGGCAGTAGTGGCCTACTAGATATACACTAGTTGAATGACCGTGCGTTGCTACGGTCCCCCCTTAAACTTTATTCTTTCCCCACACATGTAGACATGATGCACATGAAAATCTAATGTTACAGAGGATATACAAATGGAGACACCTTTCTAATCAACATTTTGACAACACCACCTACCTAGGCTTGTTCTGGGTAGATGCCATGCAGGTCAAAATGACATCAAGAAACCACAAGCTACCAAAAACAATTATAGGGAGACAGAAATTACTCTTAGTTTACTTTGAAACCATTAATGTCAAGCATGCTGGACATGTCATTTCCTACACACGACTAAGGAAATTGGACGAAGTAAAAATTGGCAAGATCTTATGTGCATACTTTATTTGTTTGTAAAGTCTCCACGTCTCTCTTCTTTCAAGGAAAGAACTATTTTATCACAAATTTCTTAGAAGGCAAGAACATGCTTTGGTCCATAAGTTTCAGGGTGCAAAATTAAATATATAATCCAACATGGAACTCCAGAAATCAATGGGACTCACGGTGCAATAAAAATATGATGGCTGCAACTCTCTCTGCTTGTCATTTGTAACTATTTGACAGTACACAATGATGCTCACAGTTAACTTGTTGACCGCAGTGAATACTAAACCTTCCCCTAGGACTGGTGACGAGACATCCAGATCAATATTAAGCTGGAAATGGCGGAAGCTTCTTTACAGCAGGAACCATGCGCAATCAATCATGAAAGATAGGATCCATCTAAATCTTCCAACATGAAAACCATGAATACAATCTTTCATGAGGAAAATCCTCTATACAAGAAATAAGATTACATTGCAGAGAAACATGCAGTGCAAAATTTCCAAGGTTCTGTAAAAAAACTTAGCGCCACCAAACACGACCACCTATGAGCCAAGGCCCCATGGGATTCACTGCATGCAGATGAAACATTATTAAGGAATGTCACAGGTTATAATATGTAAATTAAAAAAAAGGAAGACACATATATCAAACTTGCAGTAGGGTTCTTCAGCATTTCTAATTCTTTCCTTGTGAGTGCACCAAATCGGCACACTGGTCCCCATAGTAAACTACATGAATAATCTCAAAATAAGTTGACGCTTACACTGGTTTTGGCAAATTTTCACAAACTTCAACCCATGGCAAGATTGATCATTCATATAATCTCTTTGTTTGACTCAAATCAAATTGAAAATAAATTTGGGGACTGGTTTGATTCTTTAGTGCACTTCAATAACAAATTCATTACATGGAATGGAGCGCTACATTATGAAAATTTTCCTTGCAGTACTATTCATAGAGATGAAAAATCATACGTAAATGTAGAGAAAACTAGTCCAGACACACTTGCAGTGAGATCAGATTTATCACTGAACAAAACTTGCCTAGGAGACCATATGTCAATCAAGTCGTTCTGGTTTGGTTCATGTCATTGAACAGGAGAGAAGGGTGCACCTTGTAGAGAATTAGAGAGCATTTACCTTGCCAGAAAGATAATTGTCTACCTCCCTTGCCCTTATAAGATTGCTCAACCTTGATGTATATATGACACCGACAATAGTATAGATACATATGCAAAGGGTTAAGCAATAAAAGGGGAAGACTAAACAGTATATACATATGCATTCCATGCTTATATATTTCTAGCATAATCAATCCATGCAGTGCTACGGGTAAATTGCTACCCCACAAAAGAGGAACATGGAATTACTTATAGTAAAACCTAACAATTATCAAAGTCCAATATTTCTGCAGTTGTATCAAGATCTGAACTATGACATATAGTATTGGAAAGAAATAATTGGAAAAATACTAACCATAAGTGCAGATTAAACTTTGAGACACGAATTACTTTCACCATTGCTCAGGTGTAGACTAACATAGAGGCTACATGAAAAGAACGATCACAAGAAGACTCGTACAACATTACCTCTGTAACACGTCAAATAAGGCCTCCTTATGATGCTAGTTTATTAGTCTATCAATGTAACCAGGTAGAGTTAACCAATTGTTTCCACTAAATCAAAGATGATATAGATGAGAACATTAACCTCATCAGGACATGCGAAGAACAATACTAAATCAAAACCACCGTACCTAGACCACCACACACAAAGGCAAATCTACTCTTCAACGTAAATTTCGGATCCACTAAACAAAGTAACTACCATCGATCCATGAAAAATATGCACATGTGAACAAGCTAGCTTCAGTTCGACAGTAAAGAGTTTCAAGGTCAAAATTATTGTTTTCTTACCTAACTTGGATAAAGCTATAGCAGCTCATACAAACAGAAGGAACATAAAAGAGAACCTACACCTATGAGGTATATCCATCGGCGTAAGTAAATCACACAACATAGTAGAGCAGGTGATAAATTGCAAACCACGACATAGCTCAAGCATCTAGATAAGTGAAGCATCAGCTGCTCTGGGGTCATCACCATGAACCCATGCAAGTTCTCCAAGGCGAGCCAATGAAAATGACCAAGAGACAGAGAGGTTTCGAATGCATCTACATCACAAGGAAAAACATGTTAGTGACTAACTGGTTGTGCGCCGAGGCATAGCATATACTAAAAATCAACAGAATTGTTCCTCAATTTCCGAACCGACACCGTGTACTACTCAGTTCGAATTAAAGCATGTTGAAGATCAATAGTCTGAACAACAGGGGGTTTTTTACGGTAGGGATAAACAAACATGAACCGTCCAAGTAATAAGATTTAACAGCCCAGATTTATCAATACTTGTCGACCAAATGAGTAGTATTTTTCTACTGAAGGGCATATTCGGTAGCTGACAAAAGTAAAAAAAGGAACATTTCGAAGAAACGGCAGACCCGATCTGTGACAATATCTGCAAAGCATGCTGCCATATCTTAGACGTTTTTTTATACTGCAGCTCCTTAGCTTAATTATGGACGTAGTTTTTCTTTTGCCAAACATACTAGTTATATGGTACAGATAACTAGTGCATGTCTTACAAATCTGATCAACACATCTCGAATAGTAGAGAAAAAAGGAAACAAATTACATGTTGCAAATACTAGCTTTCATAAATGACGGAAGAAGTTTTAAAAGAATTAGAAACTTGTGTTCACCATGACAAAATACAAGGTGTAGTTAATTTTCACTCGTCAACAAATTATAATTTTGACTATGATTTGTAATTAGATTTTTTTTAACAAAATTAGTAATAAAAATATATGAAATAAAAGGCCGTTGTCTCTATATCATCTAGTTGGGACAAATACCACCCACTGTGTCATCTCCCCCAAGTGACTCAGGGGGAACTCTACTCTCTCGTCATAGCCCCCCCCCTCCCCCCATAGTACGTGATTTGTTCCCCTGCCTCGGCGGGAGGACACCATCGGAAAAATCTTGTGTGCCCGGCGATGGCGGCAGGGCCACCTCCTACTCGCGCTTTTGGGCGCCACACAGTGTCCACATGGACCTCTTGGTCATCCAGCTACTTGTTGGCGGTCAGCCGTTTCTAGACTTCCCTCGCGTCGCCTCGGTCGACCCCTGATAGTCAACATCGACATTGTCAACTCCTCCGAGATCACAACGAGTATGTGCCGTGGCCGGACGTCAAGCTCCTAGACCATTGGAACCTCAACGGCCACCGCATCACGCGGCCGTCCGTGCCCGCCTACTACCCGACGCGTCCCACCGAGATAGCATGCTACCACACTTTTCTGTTGTGGGATCCGCAGGACGGTCACGCGTTCGGCTTCGACATCGGCCTCTAGGACTGCTGGTTCCTCTCCGGCGCAGTTCCGGACGCACGTCGGCACGCCTTCACCGAATCGCGCGGGCCGCTACCAAGGAGTTGGTGGAGGAGATGGGCGAGGTCGACGGCCCGCGCGCCCGCGTCGCCGCCCCATCAAGCGCCACCCGAGCCCACCCCGCCCCAGAACAAGAAGGAGGACGAGGAGCAGCTCTGGCTCGACATTGAGGTGTCGGTGATGCACGAGCCGGAGATGTATCCCCAGCTCGCTCTGTCTCTACATATCTCCGCGGCGGAGGAAGGCCTCACCACTGCGCTGCAGCTGACGCACCAGGGCCCGTGGGGTCCGGCATGGGCGCATGCGCCATCCGTGGCGTAGACGGTGCCGGCGGGGCCTCCGGCGCGCATCTACAAGCCTCCGTCATAGGTCATCCTCGACGACAACGAGGAGGAGTAGGCCGGACGGCCACGTTGGCGACAGTGGGGTTTTTTTGTCTATATTTTGGTATGTATGGACTCGGCTTCGACCATATCTATAAAGTTAAGCGAATTTTAGTTTACTTTGGTTCAATTTGCATTTTCAGTACGGTTTGTTTTTTCATATGAGGGCCATTTGGGATGTGTCCACCCCAAATACAATGTCTAAGCCTAGATCTCTGTCCACGGGCCATATAAGGGCCGTAGTATCATATGACAGCCGTTTGACGCGCATGATGAGTAATATTTTTTTAATCGGTTATTTTTTACACAATATGTTAACTTCAGTTTGGTCGCCAAAACGGGGGTAGATAATTACGGACCTTGTTAGGTCCCGCTAAAAATACGGACGTGCTAGGCAAAAAGTCCGAAAATATTTACGGCCGAGAAATCGAACCAGCATCCCAAGCGGACCCTAAGTGGAGTTGCTTGAAGTATGGGGCTTGATCGAGGGTCGTGCATGGTAAGTACCTGTCAAATATCAGATCGTGATGTGCACGACTGCGCTTACCTAATAACAAATTAAATCAAATCTCTATCATGATTTCTTACTCAGAAAATACCGCTACATCTAAAGGTAGATATAACTCAATACTACTAGTTTATATGACTAGTAAATTGCACCGTAAAAGACCCCAACAACAGACAACAGCAACTGCAAACCAAAATATGGTGTTCCATGTGCATGGACCACTAAGCGTCATATATCACACGACTGCACAAACCTTAAGCTTACATGGATTCTTCTCCCCGATTTCTCGTTTACACAGAAAATTTGTAAGTAAAAAAATATATTAACAATATTGAGGAGCCATCGAATATACTTTTTCCCTTACGGAAACGGCCCCATAAATACTGTAATTTACATCAAGTAAGGTGAATTTCTAGAGACCTACAGGGTAAGAAATGTTTAATACAGAATAGTTGAGTATCTATGTTGGGCATAAATATGATGCATACAATCTTCTCTGTTTTATTGCAACTCAACTACCAGAATCTAGTTGGTTTTACTAAAAACGAAAAAATCACATGGCTAGAAAGATTACTATTTTGTTTACTAATGTACTGCTATGTAACATTATGTTATGAACATATCTCTATTACTATCTATCAAAAACTGACATGACTTTGTATGGGATACGAGATCCCGATCCAACTTAAGAAGTGGCAGTAATGGCAGAGAAAGAATTTGAGATCCAAATCGAACTAAATCACATCAAAATTCGGGAAGGGAACCTACCTGGGAGAGGGAGAGGGATAGGAGGATGGAGGCGACGTGGGAGCAGAGCGCAATTGCGTTTGCGCCCTCCCGCTTGATCACGGCCGCGGCGTGGCGAGCCCCTTCTCTGCGTCAGTGAGGAAGCAGTCGAGCGTCTCTGAAATCCCTCCTTCTTGTCAATCTCCATAGGCCAAGCACGCACATCCCCTTTGCATGGTGGTGGTTTCTTTGGGGCTTCCCGCCGGAGGCCCCTGCATCTCCGCCCTATCTTCCGATATGGGAGGGGAGCCAAGTGCTGGAGGCACGGTCTTGGTGGCAGCGGCACGCCGTCCTTGAGAGGGTGGTGCAGTCCTGGATTAGAGACGAGCGGGGACGGCGTTGGAGAATGGTGGCGGCGGCCGTTCTAGGCTCTTAAGAGCATGTCTAGTAGTCCCCTCAAACCCTTAAACCCTTA
The DNA here is from genome assembly GCA_028641055.1 of Alopecurus myosuroides. Classification (NCBI taxonomy): domain Eukaryota; kingdom Viridiplantae; phylum Streptophyta; class Magnoliopsida; order Poales; family Poaceae; genus Alopecurus; species Alopecurus myosuroides. The sequence goes on from CM054058.1 coordinate 73,031,922, forward strand.
TAGCAGTTTTAAGGGTTGAGAAACGTTGTTTTCGTGCACTTTTACGGGTTGAAAACAGGGGCAAAGACTAGAACCCTTAAACCCAACCCTTAAAACGGAATATTCCGTTTTAAGGGTTGGGTTTGAGGGTTCTAGTCTTTGCCTCAACCTCAACCTCTAAAACTGTCACATATACATCACAATAAAACAGTAGTAGAGGCACAAAGAAATGCAATGAAATGCAGACACTACTAGGGAAAAGCTTACCCGTGACGCACCATTTTGCTTATCCGTGACGCACCTGGGCGCGTCACGGCTATCACGCCGCGCCTATGGGTTTAGCCGTGACGCACCGAGCTGGTGCGCCGCGCCTATTAATACCCGTGACGCACGGGCTAGGTGCGCCGCGGCTACTTCTGAGCGCGTCACGCCTAACTCCGAAGGTGCGCCACGGCTAGTAATTTAGGTGCGTCACGGCTATTCTATGCTGTATTTTTTAAAAAAGGCAGTACCGTATTTATACAGGTATATACAGCTCAAATACAGAAGAATGTCAGTACACAAAATACAGAAGAATATCAATAGCTCAAACACAGGTATGCAATTGATAGAATAAATTTTCATAGCAGAAATATTACATAGTCTAGAAAACAAACATATATACTACTAATAAATCCAGGAGTTAGTCTCGAAAACAACCATATTACATATTTTCGATCATCACCACATAATCTATCTAGCGGGCGCGGATGTAGTCGATGACCATCATCATGTCCAAGTTGGCGATGTCACTATCCCTCATGGTGATCAGAATAGCTCGGCCAACCTCCATACCACCTCTTGCGGAATGGAACTGCCTCCATGCTTGAGAGTTGAGGATGACCCGACCATCAGCGTTATCCCTGGTGATCGGAACTACGGTGACAGGTCCTGATTCTCCACGGCGTACTCCAATGGTACCCATATGCTCCATGCCAGCACTGTCCGCTACCGCCAAAGGTATTTTCTACAACACACAATTCCAAGAAAGAATAAAAGCACAATGTCAAATACCGGATAAGAAAGTGTTAAGAACATAAGCAACTATACGAATAAGAAAGTGTTAAGAAACATACCATGACATGTCCATTGAAGATGTTAGTGTTGGTGATGCGATGCACGAAAGGGGACCCGATGTAGCTATCTATCTGGGCAAGTTTCTGAAGGACACGGTCCTTCTCAAACTCGCTAAGATTCGCTCTTTGAGCAACCACCACATGTTTCCATGTGTCCTCCTCGTCCATATCATCCTCAGTGTCCATATCCTCGGTGTTCTCAGTTTCCTCCTCACTCCCGCCATCCTCGCTCGCAATCCCGCCCATATACACAATTTTGATGCGAGGTTGCGGTCCTTCCATAGAGAAGTGAATGTAATCACCTCCGCTTAAATTGTACGTGGCGATGAGAACCTGCAATGCTTGCCCGCAGAAGTAGGTCTTCGTTCTTTCTTTTTTCACTCGAAGAATGTAGGTGGTCCCGTGAACATTGAAATCCACGTTACTGCCAACTAACTCGTTGAATTCTTCGCGAATATTGCATGGTAGAATCTAAAAAAGAAATATAAAGAATATTTTGTTAATAAACACAAGTCTCAAGCTAGATAGTAAAACGAAAGAACAAGTTAACATAAAAAGAATTGTTAATTACCAACGAATCAACGTCACCGTCGTGGAGCTGAAGCATAAAAGAAGTCCCCGTGAATCGTCCTTGGGCACATCGAGACCGACATACTTCGCAAGCCATGTTCTATTAAATTAAGAAAGTACACATAGAGGTTAGAGGAGCATAGCTATCACAAAACAAAGACAAATGGCAGAACCTACCTATCACAAAACAAATACAGAAAGGCTATCTACTTTAATGGAATATCCAAAAAACAAAGCAACACTTGGGGACATAGACCATTGATTTGTCATGGAAATACGCATTATTGAAAATTAAATGTGACAGATAACATCCGACATCGCTCCTATCACGGGAAAATGGCTAAGTCCTAAATTCACGGGAAAACTTCGGCATGACCTTTGCTAATTCTCTAACACTAGAGTGCCCGATTCTCGCCGAAACGGAAATTAATCAACATTTCGGCGAAAATGGGCAACTCATTTGAATTCCCTGCAAAGTTTTAAACGGCTCGATGGCCGGACAGATTTCCAAAACAAGATTCACCAGCACCATCACCAACGGATAGGTAGGCATGATGATTATGCACAATCCAGTGACCGACCGAGGATTTCATCACCTCTTGGAAAAAATAAAAAATTGTAAACATGTTATTTATCTGTATATCAAAGCTGCCTAATTACATCCTTCCCAATGTACAAAATGACCAAATCACAAGACATATAGGATGTTTCATTTCACAGCTAAAGGCATTCAATTCTCTTTTATAACAAAGGATTGCAGCTTTGTAAAAGCTGAAATGAGTATATTTTTTTTTCCTTTATGTAACCAGGAACAACTCAGGGCTGAACCTAGACATCAAACTCATATTCGAATAAATTGATTCACTTTTCCTCCCATGCTAAAGAATCTACATCAATCTACTATGAAAAAAAACATACCCAAGCTACATGTCAAACTGAGACCAAAGAGGCGGGCCTATATGATTACCCAATGGCAGCCAATATACTACTCCAGCGACACTTTGAATGTCTTAAAACGAATGGGGAAAGTACAATTGTTTTTTACATTTGTTGCAACAAAGTAACTGTATGCTCAACCCAAGGAAATTTCATTTTGGCAATGTTATTCCATATTTCTTTTGATTTCATAAGCACCAGCGGCATAGACATTATGTCAACTCAAATACCAAGAGAATTATGACCGGTATAGGCTCTCCAAATAGCATTGTTTTAGGAGAAATAGAAATATTATTTAGCATCCACTAAGACTAATAAGTTTGAACAAACTTGCCGTGAATCAATATCATAAAAAGACCCCCACTTTTACCTTGCAAACCAGATGCAAGTGAATGTGCCTATTTCTTGCATGATCGCAGATGAAAACAGAAAAATAGGTAAAGAAGAAAAAACTTATTTTACACCTAAATGCAGCTCCATATGGCGAAATTGGTCGAGGAGAAGGATCGAGGGGGCGGGATCCACGCGCACCTAGGGGGCGGGATCGAGGAGAAGGGGAGGGAGAGGACTAGGGGGCGGCGCACCTTTGTTCGTCGGGCTTCGAGGTCGATGGAGACGGGACGACGACGGCGCAGTGGTCGACGGCAGTGACCTGGTCCTGCGCCTGCTCCTCCTCCTCCTAGGTCGATGCAGAGGCGAGGTGGTGGCGGCGACTAGAGGGAGGGCAGAGGCGTGGATGTGGATCGAAGAGGAAGAAGGAGAGGACGGGCCAGTCCTAGTATAGGCGAAAGGATAGCCGTGACGCACCAATGGAAGGTGCGCCGCGGGTATCTAACATAACCGTGACGCACCACTGCCAAGGTGCGTCGCGGGTATGCCTCGGAGGCTCGCCACCCCGGCCCCACACGTAGGCGCGACGCACCGTATGTTTGGTGCGCCGCGGGTATGCCTTTAGGCGCGACGCACGAAACGGGCGTGCGCCGCGGGTAATAGGCGTGACGTGCCAAAGTTCAAGTGCGTCACGGGTATCATCACTCCTATAGCCATTTTCCTAGTAGTGAGATGTAGTGGAATATGTTGACTGAAACAAATAAACCATCGGTCCAAAACAGAATGTTTGTACAGAACAGATTCACCACAATGTTTATAACCACACATATTCAGGGTGACAAGATTAACATTGCAGGCCATATGCAAGCGCAGATAGTTTAGGTCAAGCTCAATTTACTCTACGATGCCCCAAGTCCCAGGCATAATTCATAACGCAACACATTCAGGCAGCTGGAGCTCTACTTTACGCGCCCTACAAGTATAAAAAATTGATCTCCATATCAAAGACGGAAGGAAACAAAATCCACTGGCGGACGCGGATCCCATAAACGGGGGAGTGTATTCACCGCAACGCAAGCTCCGACCGATTGCGGATCCATTCGAGCTCAGCTGTTCTGTGCAGATCGCATTTGCAGACGCCACGCGCGAGGGGGGATCGGACAGGTTCAGCGGGCGCGTGGCGGAGCGATTGGGGAGTGGAGTACCTCTGCGCGGGTGTGGAGCATGCGGCGAACGTCGGCGCGGACGCTATCCTCGATATCGTGGAAGGCGCCGTGGTGCCACTGCGCGTGCCCGGGGTCCCGACGGAACGCCTCCCGCCGTGACGCCGCCGACGCGACCGCGGTGACCGACGCGGCCGGCTAGAAGGGGGCGGAGGGGTCGGTGGCAGCACGGTCCACGGCGAGCATGGCTAGAAGGGGGCGGGCGGCGGCGGGAGGGGCCGGGGCGGCGGCGGCGCCGCCGGGGACGGCGGCCATTGCGGCGGGGCGGGCGGGCGGCGGCGGCGGTTGGGAAATTTCCCTCCCGCGCGTGCGTGGTGGGCTGCTACGGGTTGGGGAGGGGTTGACCCTCCAACCCTTAAGTTTACAGGTTGGGTGGGGATTCCCGGGTCCGGCCTGCATTTTTTTTTACGGGTTTAGGGGTTCTACTATTTGCAGTTTTTTCGTCGAGAACTGTAAAAAAGCAGTTATTTATAGAGGTTTAGGGGTTTGAGGGGACTACTAGAGATGCTGTAAGAGAACAACAGAGAGGACAGAGCGTGGGCGCGGACAGAGGAAGGCCTTCTGTGTGTTGGGCAGTATTCTTGCTGGGCCGGGCCAAGGAATCGCGGGGGACGATGGAGCCAGGCGCTGGCGAGCGAGCGAGGGAGGCATCGTCCGTTTTGACGTACCAACGTACCAACTCGAATATCTTTACTACTAGTTGAATGCCCGTGCGTTGCTACGGAATCATATTATACATCATGTTATATGTCTCTCAAGATAATAGGATGTGTTTTCTTCTTTAGAGGATTATATGTTTTCTTGATTATACTAATGTTCGAATTTGATTTAGCTATTAATTTTATGTAAAATGGAATAAAAATTATGTAAAATTATGTTGTATTCCCTTAATCGAATAATAGTGTTATTCCGTTAGGATGGCTCGGAATCATCCCCAACATCACTCCCCTTGCTCTTGTCTGTGTGGCAATGGCCGTGCCAGCATCATCAGCCCACCGGATCCATAACCGGACAACAAATATGCTTACAATTACAGTTTATACAAATCTAATCTTGCATTAACCAATGTCTTCCCATAACCTGGCCACTAAAATCATGCGTTCCAATCCTCCTTGAGACCTCACAGAATAGTACTTGTACTGGTAAATGTCAGAAGTTGCCATTTGTAGAGTCACTCAAGTGGTTTGATGAAAATACAAAATCTACAAAACACTAATGAACATGGTTGATGAATCAGCCATTGCTTCAGCTATGGTTGTTAATTTCCTTATACCAATCTTTGGTTCTAACCGAGGAATAAATACATCCATGCTTCTCAAGTGAGCAACCATAATATGAAGGGTACAAACATCTCAAAATTGCCTTAACTTTTTCACTAAAAGGATGTTGCAACAGTTTATAAAGCAAACAATTATGTTCCATAGGCTTAAAGGATGTGATAACCCCCTTCTGTGCTGCCTTCTTTGTTCTTCAACATTTGTTGGATGTCATGCTTGTATAGTTGACCAAGTAAAACTAATTTTGATTGGCCCGGTAGTTTTCAATCCAAAATACACACAGTGGAGCCTTGCCATCTATATTCTCATTGTACGGGACAACATTTGTACTATCATGCCCCAGTATTATTGTTCCCTGTAATAAAATTCACTCCAGACAGAATGTATAACAAATCTGGACGAAATAAAATTTTGTTTATTCCATACTCAGGAAGTCAAAGACAATAGGTACTCGTGAGACTGGATACTTGCAACATACGGCTGGCATGAGTGTAGGATTCAGCCTGATGACGAACTAACCTTTTAACACAAGGCCTTTGAAGTGCTTTGTTTAGCTTTGGAAGCCTACCAGTAGAACAAAACTCCACTAAATATTTGGCTTTGCAATGAAATTTGAATCGTCAAAATTTGGTACCATAGCTTGATGTGCAATCGTGTATATGTACACAACTGAATAATTACAAAAAATAACAGGAAGTGGAGAGAGCCGGAGGATTGACCTATCATGTTGTAGGAGTAGCTGGCCGTCTGAAAGTTGGAGAGGTTGGCGACAAGCCGAGGGGAGTCATGGTCAGCTTCGAAACATTTTCACAATCTACAGGTATAAACAAATTGATGCAAAAAAAATAGCTGATTGAGAATCTAATTAATTGATGCTATGTCAGCCCGAAGTTATAAATCTCTAAATATTTTGCATGCTCACATCCAAGACATAAAATTATAATTCAATTCAGATTCATTGTTTCCAAAAACCGTATCTTGCAAAATTTATGCAAGAGAGAAGGAAAAAATGCAGGTTAGATTGAGAACTGAAGATATATTTGCGGATCCTTGCCTTTGCTGAACCGTAATTGTTACAATAGGTAAAAATCTGAGACAATTTATCTAATTTTTATTTAGGATTGATGGGCGTCGCGTCTACTACCCAAGGTCTAGGCGTGGAGGGAACGGCAGCCTTGAAGCCAATCTGGATCTTTGACGTGCTCAGCTGTAGCCCATCTGGTGAATAACATATGTTAGCATAGCTTTAACACATCATAAATATTATTTTTCCCAATCATAAGTATCTAAAGAGGATGCCTGGTATCCTGAAATGATACAGAACTCCTCAACAAAATCGCTACAGCTATCTGGAGGGTCATCCTCCCCCTTTTGAGCTAAAATTAATGGATTCTTAGATCATGCTGACAGTGATGAAAGATAGCTTTTACAAGTGATGACTTTTGTGACATGTTGCTCCAAATTTCATCATTTGTTCCAGTAATCCAGTGACCACTCTAGCCGTCCAGCAGTGCCTCCTGATGAAGCCATGGCCTCCTTAGCGACGACCTACGTGGGAACTACACCGGTGAGTCCTGCCCCCATGTCAAGTCGTTCTTGTCATTTCCACTGTCGACGCCAAGTTGAACGTCCTGTCTTGCATATTTCTTGCTTAGGCCTGCTCGGCTGCAGCGTTTTCATGCATTTGCTGAAAAATTAAACAATAAGAATTAGTTTTGAATCGCATATCCGAGCTCAAAGCACCATTGATGACTCTGATGAGCTCATGTGTTAGTTACAAATTACAATCTCTGCACACTCTCCCTTTCCTTGGACGCCGTCACCATCTTCTTCAGCGCCAACTCATGTCCCAGAACTGAAAATCATTAGGTAATGCTAGTAAGTTCGCACATGGGGAGAACGAATTCTGTCAGAGTGTGTAGAAAGATTATGATTACATCAAAATCTCATCAGGCATCAGCCATGTTCCATGTCTCCATCCTCGAGCTGTGTAGAAGTGTATCTCTGAGATGTCGGCCGACCTTCTGGGTTGCACTTCTGTTGCTCCTTCCCACTTTCTTTGTCAACTGTTTTTAGTACACGAGAAAAACAAGCAGTGTAGCAGGCAACATGAACTGAATTTGCACACGACATCATGACCAATGACATCAGATGCTAGCTATAACAAAATTCCAGATGATTTTACTTCAAGAGAGGCTCTCCAGTATGTAAGCTCATACTGTAACTGTTTCAGCTTCAGAAAATAAAAGAAGTATTGGCTTATCAAATTCGCATGAACAACTAAAATGTTCTCAAGATTTATAAAGAGGGATGATGGAACTACAAACTTACCATGTTTTTTCAAAGATTTAACTCCTGCAGAGTAAACATGTCAAGAGGGAGATCAGCGTTCGAATGTATATTATGAAAGCCCACTATTCTAAAACAAGGACATTGCAAAAATTTCTAGTGCAAGTTAGTAAAGTTTATTGGGTCGAACTTACTGCCAATGAATTCGCAGGCCAATTCGCAAGGCGCATATTCTGCATCTCAGCCCTGATCAACTCTATGAACTTGCTGCCAATATTAAAACAAAGAAACCCAATCTGAAATAAAATAGAGCAATTGATGCAAGAAACTGAGGTTAGGGGATTCGGGAAAATAGATACATGAGACTCATATTAGTCTAAAAAAAACACAAGAGACTCATAAGATCAGGATTCTGCTAGGATAAACAGCAGGACAACCTACACGCCGTCCGCGCACTTCGACCCCTCCTGCTTCCCCTCCTCGATCTGCCGCCAGTGTCCGTTGGTGATGTCACGTATCGTTTCCTTGTCGCCACCGGCAGCTTTCGCATCCCCGCCATCGCTGAGGCGATCTGATCTGCATCCCCGTCGCTCCAATCGGCTATGCGTCCTAGGGCCATGAGAACGGCAGTTCCTATGATTGTGGCCGATTGATTATACACTGATTATGAGCTTGCCTTATTAGAGAGACTCTTCCCTAACTTGGCTACTTTCTTCGTGGGCTGGGCCAAGGCAATCCATAGACAGAGGGGATCGATCGCTTGGATGGAGCGAAGGCACACGGTAGGAAGCGGACGACGGGAGTTGGACGTACCAACGTACGTCCAACTCCCATTTAATAGTAAAGATTATATATCTTTACCTAATAATAAAAGCGTTAAGGCTTCCCTGGTTGGTTACTTGGTCGGTCGGTCCGTCATTAAAACTATCCCCAAAGTTGACATAAATTACCCACCTTGCCACCAATAATAAAGTTCCCTGGTACGTTTGGTTTCCTTCGTTCGTTTTCGTTTGGTTCGTACGTTGTCCTCTGGTCGATTGCTGCGTGCGTGCGTTTCCTTTCCGAATTGATTATTGACAGTGGGCCATGATTGGTCGCACGTATAGGAGTAGGATTGTATGTCCGGATGACTTACCAATCTGAATATAAACTCTATTATAAAAGTCCCACAACCACAAAATTTACGGTAGCTTACCGAAATTTAGTTTTCGTGGTCAACTGGTGTGCAGGATCGACCGACCATGTTCTATGAAGCCTGCCACGCTCTAAGTAGCAGGACGGGCTGCACAAGTGCACCCAGTTTAGCGTCTTGGGAGTTACCGCCTCGCAGGAGTGGCCGCCTGCAGAAGTCTTGGTCACGCCCAAATCACCGCCTAAGCGTCGATTAATGCTCACCTGCGCCGGCTACGCGGTCTTAGTGTTCCTTGCTTAGTTCGTTGACAAAGACGGTCGTCGTGGTGGTCGTCGGAGGCTACCTAGATCCTGGCGGAGGCCGTCGTCTGCTGTTTGACGCCTTTCCGGCCGGCTGAAACCGGAAGGAACGATCGGCGCGCCCGCTGGCAACTCGGCGAGGGTTCTCTTCTTTGCAAGCTAGAGGATTTGGGGATCGGTCGCTGTTTTTTCCGGGAGGATCAATCAATTGGTTCTTGCATTTGTGTGTGTATGCTAGATTAAAGGACCAATCGCATGGGATGCGATTTGGGATTGTTTACTGGAACTATCATGAAGATACTTATCCTAACTGTGTACATTGCGAATATGTGAAATGTATTCCTCTGCACTCATGCAGCCGTAGGTGACATGCCCTTTTGATCTCATAAAGGGCAGGAAAATAGACCCTGCATAACTAGCCCCGAACCTCTCACTCTCCAAAAATTTCCACAAAAGCTGGATATGCTTTTTTTGCCTGCGAGTATTTTGAGTTGAGTAAGTATCGTATATGTGCATTGAGCTAAATCGTGTCGATAATATGATACACTTATTTGAATTCTCAAGCTTTTATAATTTTTGTTATTCAAAGAAGGATATTGTAGCAGGCAAATATTTGAAAAAACATTGTATGTCCTATGGCTCCTTTCTCAAAATAGCTGCGCTGATTGTGTAATTACATAGTACGATATGCTTGTGCCGTAAGTTATCGCGAGCTATCAATAAAAATGTGAAATGGCTTGATTTGTCTATGACAAGACATGAACCTACCTTTTTATTCATGTCATCTGATTTGTTCGACAACCTGTACCTCCATATATGTTAGTACTTTCACTTAATTTTATGTTAAATTATTTTTCTATATGCTTTTGTTAAACCGAGATCAATGGTTATAGATTTGAAGGAAAATATGTAACAAAAATCAACCCGGGCATTTTCGGAAGGCATACTTGAGAAGTTGAGATAGATGCATGTGTTGTTAAAAAAATACATCACATGTTGAATTACCTGTTTTGGTCACACCACATATGTTAAGAGGACTTTCTTGCTTATTGAATTTACCGTGTGATCTACTAAATTAAATTCTCATATCAATTGAGTTATATAATGATGAAAATAAACCTTGTGATTTCATTATTAAATCTGATTTGGAACATATATTATTGGTTAGGCATAATGAAGAGTTGGCTTTTATTACGATGAATTCACATATATCTTTATTACATGTCAAATTTGTTTCTCTCCCGTTGCAACGCACGGGCATATTTGCTAGTACTAGTTGAATGCCCGTGCGTTGCTACGGGCTACTAATTCCTAAAAGTTTACTCTATCTACGATCACCAAGAAATAGAGCATGGCTCCATAAAGTACTGTGTAAGTTTCACGCCCCAAGAACTAACTATACTCTATTAGGTGTTTCACTTTATGCAAATTCTTCCTTTGCTGTTAATTTGAATTCCTCTCTCCCAATAAAAATCAATTTCCCCAATTAAAGTAGGTTTTGGTAGAGTAACAGGCATCACTTTTTAATATATACTAAAGCTAAAGATTTTATTTTGGAAAATCAGGAGCAGAACAATACATGTCACAACAGAGCATATGAAACAATTATCTCCTGCACTTCTTTGTGACCATTACAACCCAGAGAGACTCAGTGGAATTCATGCCTCCTCATTACTACATAAATGGTGCTATATATACATGTATACTTATTGAATCAAGATGATAGGAAAAAAACAATGAGCTGCTTGTGTTCGGTGAGATATTACAAGATGCTTATGGGATCATATGAATTCATGAAAGCTGACTTGCTAGACCTGCAATTTTGTCGCTGCTGATTGCTGGGAGCATCTGAATCCATGAAAGCTGACTCCTTAAGCGTTACCTTTGCACCTCAAATCAAATTATACATTAATACATATGCACAAGAAAGAATGAAGACTAACAATTACTGTACACTGAATCTAGCATTGACTATATACCGTATCCTTGGACAAAAAAATGTGAATGAAAGCACAATTTTTGTAAGCCGGTCCAGTTCCTCAGAAAAATAATCCCACCTCATGCATTATAAATACTTCTGTGTACTTTCTTAAAAGTTGAGACTACAGTTTATGCAACCTCTATCCCATTTGAAATTACTCTATAGATGACATATAAATAAGCCAAAAAATGGCCGATTTTAGTATCCAAAAAATGCTCTTATCATCGGGATACCAAGCGCCTTGAGATCACTTTCAGTCATGTGATTTAGGGTGCAATGTCAAACTGCAAAACGACAATTGCCAACCAAATCTCTAAATTATTCATCCGCTCCATCCGCAAACAAGAAGCAATTTACACGTGTGTTGGTATTCTTAGGGCATGCAAATATCACTTATGATTTGAATATGAAGTCTCACGAGAAGTATTTGTTTTATCCAAAATTATTCCAGTCGACCTGTTATGCGTAAAAACAACTGCTCTAGTTTTCTCCTAGACTGCTCTTTTGTTTCTCGCAAAGAAATTCAATATATATTTTGGATACCTGGGCTTTCAGAACTGATGGATAACACTTGATGATATTATACACTTTTTAAAAACAAAATATCAAGATAATCGAGCTTAGAATGACAACATGACCTGGAACAAGCAAATAATTTATTATTGTTTTTTCTTACATTACAAGGTAAAACTGCTCTCAAATAGAATGAAAAGAAATGTATGTAACACACAGTAAACCTATTCAAATAACCATCGGTTACCTTGTGGTATGAGATCAGATCTTGATCGAAATCCTAGTAGAAGTAGTTCGTTGGTACTCCTCGATGGTCTTCAATAGATTGTCCCTGATTTTGTACATGAATATACATTATTCGTCTTGTCTAGGAGTTCCCTCATTGCCTCAGCCAATTCGTCCATCTAGATCCATCGTCAACTTGAGGAAGTCGACCACTTCATCCAAGATGAGCTCGTACCCGTTGCCAACCGCCACCACCATTTGATTCGAACAGTAACCAAGATTTCCATATGTGCTTCTCTTCGCATGCCTCGTGCTATGAGAAATTGCTCATGTTCTCGCCATCTCTAGTCAGAAAACAAATTAAGCAAGTGCTGCTTGTAGACTGTTCCTTTGAGCTAATGCCGGAGATTGGACAATGTGGAAAAGGGCAGGTTCTTATAGGGAATATTGAGTATTAAGCAAGTTTTGCAAGTAGTAAGTATAGAGCAACCACATTCTCTATTATTGATTCTAAGAAGAAAAATTTGGATCACTTTTACCATTTACCTGAGTGCGAGTGTCAAATGAAGCTTCTAGGGTTCTAGGTTCTTTGTCGTGTTGGGAACAACTACTTTGGAAATTGTCATCATCCTTTGCCCAATTTTTATTTCCTGAAAATAATATATTTTTGTTGAATAGCGGGACACATGTCAAACAGCTTCTTGTTTAAGGTATCTTAAGTAACCTATGATGCAATATTTTGTGAAAATTAATTGAGCAGAACGGAATCCCAATTACTTGCTAGTTCAAAAATACCTATATTCTATCATCCAGTGCCTCCAAATCTGCTTTCAAGTTCAACATGGGATCACCCATTCCTGTGACCGTGAGCACTGCATTTGTCACCCTGTGTTTGAATGACTCCTCTATGACGAAGACCTGCAATGCCAAGATAACATTCCATGATGCAACAACTGTAAAACATGATGCCAATTTAACGATATTTCATTTCGAGGTAGTGACAGACGAATCTTGCTGACAGAGAACCTGCTCGACAATCTCGTGTCCCTTATGGTTCCTCGTGAACCCTCCTTTGCCTGCAGCAAAGCACAGAGCAATTGTAAGGGGGCATTTTCAAGAAAACACCGAGCTCGCTTAACCAGCAATAGCACCAAAGCAGGTTTCATGAAAAGGCGGTGAGTCTAGATGAGCCCTTTTGCCTTCGACAGGGATCCCTACTGTCTCCACCAACCTGTTGTCCTCTAGCAGTCCAGCTTGAGGAATATCTGCAAGGATGGACCAACATACATAGATTCATGAGTCACACGGACTTAGGCTGGTGCCAATGCACCGCCCCACTCTCGCCTCGCCACGTCAGCTTTACTCTCACTCTCACCCCCACTCTCACCTCACTCTCGCCCCACGGTGCCAGTGCACGGGCTGTAGTGCCACTCTCACTTCTCTCTCCTCCACTCTCGCCTCCACTCTCGCCTCCCTCTCGCCCCCACTAGCACCGCTATCGCCTCCCTCTCGCCCCGCTCTCGCCCTCTCGCCCCGCTATCGCCCCGCCAGCGCGGGCTGTAAGCCGGGCGGTAGCCCGCTGTCGCCGGGCGAGCCTGCTGCCGCCCGGCCCACGCCTACCGCCCGCGCTGTCGCCCCGCCCCGGGCGATAGGCCCTCCTCTCGCCCGCTGTGTAGCCCGCGTTGGCACCAGCCTTACCAAGCACACTTCTAATGAACAACACCTTGTGAACCTTGACGTAGGTACCTTGGTGGTGCCATCACTGGCCGTGACGACAAGGTACACCAACGACTGTCCGACGCTCCAGCCCGTGCCGACCAGCCCCTCCCGCCACACCTTCGGCACCATAGAAATGCCAACACCCAGTCAAAAAAATTGGAAGAAAAATAAAGCAAACAGGTTGCATGCACGAGCTGTGCCACGCGTAATCCGGTACACCATAGTTGCGGCCAAAAAAACTCCCCAATCTGAGGTTCGGAGAGCCTTGGTAGGCTGTATTACTTCCCGAACTCCGCCCCCCTCCCGTTTTTGTGAGGCCCATGCGGATCTCGTTGTAGCCATTTTTGGTCGCTGCCGAACATCAAAACGAACAGGCAGATGTCGCGCCAGAGAGAGAGAAGAGGGGCAACAAAGAGACGCGATGATTGGAGCCCTTTCAAGGTCGTAGTCCTGACTCCTGACTGGGTTAGGTTAATCGACGCTCGAAGACGGAGGCGGCGGAGGACGCGGAGCGGGTGGCGGCGTAGTGGCGACCGAAGATGCGGCCCGCGAGGCCGGACGCAGAGGGCAACGTCCCGCGCGGGCGGGCTCTGACCGCGGGCGAAACGAGGATGAGCAGCGACCCTGGCGCAGTTTACCTCCGTTGCCCTCCAGCCGTCATGGTCATGCTAGTTCTTGGCTTCTTGCTACCGACTAACCCCAGTCTCCATTGCCCTCCAGCCGCCGCCGCTACAGTCAAGGAGAGAAAAAAGATTAGGGGAACGGGATAATGATTTGGTATTAGCTCGGGGAAGATAAATGAGAATCACGACTCACGGTTGGGCTTGGCCCATCTACACGCGTGCGCGAGCGATGGGAGAGGCAGATGCGAGCGAAGAGGCGGACGACGGGATTGGACGTACCAACGTACGTCCAACTCCCATTTAATAGTAAAGACTAGTTAAATGCCCGTGCGTTGCTACGGATGTATAATTATACCTTCAGCTATGCCTTGTCACATGTCTCTCTCGAAAATTTTCTAATAACAATTAACCATTAGACACATTTTAATTTTAAAGTCCAAACAATGTCGCTTCATGCATTGATTCATTTTAGATTGATGTTTTGTCCAAATGATATGGTGGCCAATCTGGAAAGAAAGAAATTACTGTATCTTCAATCGACAAGCTTGCAACATGATCGACATGCATTTCACCTATGGAGTGCAGTTGGGACTTGGGAGGTCTTTCGCTGCGAGTATTCTGATAAGACCCATGGAACATGATTAGAGTCCTTCTTTCTGTCTAAGCTATTGTGCTTTGAACAATGAGATAGGTTCCCTATTAGCTGTTTGGCTTTTCCATGTTTGAGTTTGTGTACTTTATATTTTCTCCTTCTACTATCAACGAAATAGCAATCATCTCTGCATTTTCGTCAAAAAAAAAGGTCAAAGTGATTCCATTTAAATGTAGTCACAACCAATTGGACTGACATAATCGGTTCCTGTTTGGCAAACATCTAGAACAAAAAAGAAGCTTATAACCTGCATAAGATGGTTTTGACCGTTTTGTAGGCATCGATCATCTCGAGTCATCTCTTTCAGCCCCACGATACCCTCATTTGGTTTGAAGATTTCGCAATAATCACCTTCACTGGAAATCAGTCAAGCAATGCACAGATCTCCTCAAATGGCATATCAAATATATGACCACTGCAGCCGGTTCACACTCTAAATGGCATCATCTTTTGCCACAACAGGGCAGCCATATACACTTGTTCCCGAGACATAAAACTGAAGTCACTTGACGCTCATGACCACCGAGGAGGATTGCCACTCGTCAAGTTGCTCAATATCCAAGGCATGATGTGATTGTCACCTGTGCCAGCTAATAGCAGCTCATCCTTTCTAGTCATATAACAAACAAACCTAGAAGTCCCTTGGAGACTTAGTTTCAGCCCTGTATGTATGTTCCATGCCATGCCTACAAGTCACTGCAACAACAAAGACATATATAGTTGATCACTCGATAACGCTACAGTATATAGCACAAAATTGGCATATACTTCTAGTGAAATCAAATTTTATGAATATTTTTTTGTGAAAAGAATATCACCTCATGGATTTTGGGATTCCAAAAAAATACCTACTTGTTGGGAGTAATCATGCAGCAATTCTTCCCTCCCATATTTATGATATGAACGAACTATTAGAGAAACATTTAGAATAAAATGGGCCATATGACAATTGATAAGGACCTCTTCCATCTCCTTTTTTTGTGGGATCTGCTATAAGTACAACACACTATTGATATGAAACATGTAAACATGAGCTTAGAAAGGTTCTACAATTATTCATAGGAAGTTTTTTTCATTAGGTGGAGATTTGCTCATTTTTATAACTAAGAGCCAACATGACAATTTTTGGTAGCACAAAAAAAGGATATGCACCACTAAGCTGTTTATAAAGGGAAATATATGTCGCCACTACTCCCTCCTAGAATTCTGAGTGTGCCGTTCCACAGAAGAGAAATTAATATTTTCAAGTGTAAATATAGATATTACATTTGTCAGCAGATACTTTGACTAAATCAACACAGGTGAAAAGTGTCGATACAGCCACACACTTTGTTATTTTCTGCTGTACCTAGTATTTCAAAGAATTCCTCAAAGTAGACAAGGAGCACAAGTAGAACTGCTTAGTAGCGAACCAAAACAGCCTTATCACCAGCAGGATAAGGGGGGGGGGGGGGGGGGGGGGGGGGGGGGGGGGACATGTGGCCCATCCGCAGCAATTGGTCGGTCCAACATTGGTTTCAATCCAAAAGGAGAGGCCGGCCATGAGGGCCCAGCGCAGGCGCGCTTCCCCCAATCAGAGGAATTTCTCAGTTTCAACAAAATATCGACAAGATTGGCTTTTCTTGTTCCTTAAAGAGAATTAAATATTTCATGAAATTCATCCTATATTGTGAAGGAACTCGTTTGCTGCCAGGAAGCAGCATCCTTGTCAAAATTCGGAGCCATTGCCGGTATGGACGTCGGAAACACACCGGAACCGGCACTAGGGCCAGAGCTAGAGATATCGAGACCGGAAGTGATCCCTCATGTCTTATGACGCATGAGCCATGAGGTGACACCTCTACTAGAAGCTGGAGCGAGATGCAGAAGAGCGCGCGAAAGGAGATCCAGAAACACCCGATCTGAACAGTTGTCCAACAGCGTCGAATGGGCAAACAGTGGCTACCGGTCTCCATGTTCAGATGGTGAGCGCCATCCCGACAAGTAAATGAGATTGTCCTGAGCCATGCCTTATCAAGGATGATGTCAAGGGTAAGACGCAATAACGCCAATGTAGAGGGAGGCAACCCGGATGATGTGGTACCGATGTCCTCACCACGATCCTCCTCACGAACCTAGATCTCGTCCGCTAGAACCCTGAAGTGCGAACCAGTTCGATGATCTATCACTAGCAGCAGTGAGACCAGGGACGAGGACTGGCATCCAAGGTAATACCTATTCCTTCAGCGTAGTCAGCCGCGCCGGGTGAGAGGAGAAGATAAATGGTTATTTTCCACACGCAGATAATTTTTTATTCCAGATATGTCTCGTTCCCATCCTGCATCCACAACTTCTCGTGGATCATTATTTCACAAGATTTCTCATCAGTGTACCCTCTCCGTTTGTGCTACTTGGAGCTGCTAGCTACCATGATAAATAGTTTGTCCGATATGTATTTAACTATTTAGGTGGAGTAAGTTGGCTGCCGGTAAATATACCCATAAAAACCTATTTTAGAGTTGCACAAACATAGCTATACGAATTCACTAACCATCACTAGTGGAGATGGGGCCAATTGTCCTGGTTTGTAAGGCCCATGCAATGGCCCAAAACCATTCGTCCCGGTTGTACCAGCACCCGGGATGCCTTGGGGTGGCCCACGTGGCAGGGCGCGCAGGAGATGGCCAGGGGCTATTCGTCCCGGTTCTTACCACGAACCGGGATGAATGCTCCTTCTGCCGCGGCAGCACTTTGGCCTTTTTCTCTGTCGGGGCAGAGTTTTTATTTTTTATGTTTATTGTTTTCCTTTTCATGTTTTGCGATCCCCCGGACCTCCCGGATCCCATGAGAAGAGAGGAGCCCCGGTGGCCCCTCCCCGGATCCCAGGAGAAGAGAGGAGCCCGTTGGCCCTTTCCTTCCAGATCTCCCAAGTGATCAAAGTGATTGCCGTCTTCAGACCCTTGGCGTTGGCAGTCGGAGCAGCAGCCAGAGCCTGCCAGTATTGTAGGACCGTGGGCCTAACATTCCCCGTGATGTGCACTAGATCCTGGCAATCGAGCCACTGGGCCGCTGCCTGCAAGATGCGCCTAGAATAGCGACACTCAAACAGAATGTGTCGCGCCGCCTCAGGCTGGGCCCTGCACAGTTGGCACTGGGGAGAATGCGGCCATCCTCTGATGGCCAGGCGGTCCGAGGTCCAAAGTCTGTTCTGAACCACCAACCAGGCGAAGAAACAACATTTCGGCGGCGCCCAGACCTTCCAGACGATGTTACCAAAAGAGCAGTGGGTGGATCCAAAGAACTGCGCTTTGTAGGCTGACCCAGCCGAATAGTTCCCGTCGCTCAACTATGATGGCAGTTGGTCAGATTTTTGAGACGGAAGCTTCTTATCATAAGCAAATAACTTTCATCAAAATTTAGGACGAAAGTCATGAAATTTCCGATTTCCTATATGGAACCAGAAAAGGTAAACTCTGACGATAATTTTGTACGAATTGAAAATCTGTGTAGATTAAACTTTTGTAAAAAGGTAAAACAAATTGCAGATCATAGACTATAAGCACTAAGCACGGATGTATTTGACTGTGTGGTTATATTAGATATTCAGTTTCAACGTTGAGTTTTTGGTTATATTGCATGTTTGTATTTAATATTTGCTAAACTATTTTAACACCATAGATTTTCGGTTTAGCAAAAAAATAATTCTTCTTCAAGATATCTTAAATTTCATAGAATTGATGACTTGGTCACGATTCGAAAAAAAAAATTGTAAATGAAATGGAGATCCTTACTTTTCGTGTCAGAAGTGGGCCTACGCTTGTCCAGCATAGCATATCATTTCTGGCTCGGATGAACCTGGTGGTTGACATGCCATTTTGCTGCGGATGTGTGTGGGACACAAGTCCCGCTCTATCTTGTCACGCGGCACATCAACGAGACACTACAGGAAACATAATAGATGCCGACGGCCGCTCCCCCTCGGGGTCAAGCCTTCCCGTCGGTGTAGCCTTTCGCCAACGGCCCCCGTCGGCGTCTCGCCGTCGGCGTAGACGTCCGTCGGCGAAGGTCGTTTGGCCGTCGACATAGCAATCCACCGTCGGCGTCTCGCCTGTGGGCCCAACTCAACTGTCGGAACGGGTTCCTTTCCATGGTAACTAGACGCCGACGGGCCTCCCTCGGCGCACTAGCCCGCTACGCCGACGGCATATGTCGTCGGCTTATACCATGTTTTTCAATGTTTTTTACATTTTTTTTCTATTTTGGAATTTGAACTATTAACTAGTTAATCGCACTATAGACACATTTATCTCTAAGCATTCTTAATTATAATTTAAATTATTCACGATTAACTTCTTAGTTCCTTACCTATGAGCTACCTAGAAACAACGGATGCTTTACTGATAATACTATCTTATCAATCCTATTTCTTATCAATCCTATTAACCTATGGACTATGATGTCACACAACTTTATTTTATGATTCCAAACAATTATTTCTATAAATAGAAACTAATAATTAATAATAATCTTGATTAAAAATATTCTTGAATTAAAATAAGAATTTATTATATTCCTTATTCCATTTAATATTATATAACTCATATCTATAAATTTGCATAGATTAAACTTTTGTAAACAGTTAAAACAAATTGCAAATCATAGACTATAAGTACTATGCACGGGTGTATTGGCTGTGTGGTTATATTAGATATTCAGTTTCCACCTTTAGTGTTTGGTTATATTGCATGCTTGTATTTAATATTTGCTAAACTATTTTAACACCATAGATTTTCGATCTAGCAAAAAATTAATTCTTCTTCAAAATATCTTAAATTTCATAGAATTGATGACTTGGTCACGATTCGAAAGGAAAATTGTAAATGAAATGGAGATCCTTACTTTTCGTTTATATAAATAATTTCTGGTTCGGATGAACCAGGTGGTTGACATGCCATTTTGCTGCGGATGTGTGGGGCACAAGTCCCCTCTATCTAGTCATGCGGCACATTAACGAGACACTACAGGAAACATAATAGATGCTGACGGCAGCTCCCCCTCAGCGTATCCGGCCTTCCCGTCGGTGTAGCCTTTCGCCGACGGCCACAGGAAGCGCGTCGGCGTAGCAATCCACCGTCGTCAACTCGCCTATGGGCCCCACTCAGCTGTCAAAACGACTTCCGTTCCACGGAAACTAGACACCGACGGCCCCCCTCGGCGTACTAGCCCGCTACGCCGACGGCACATGTCGTCGGCCTATACCATTTATTTTTCAAATTTTTTAAAATATTTTTTTCCATTTTTTATTAGAAATTATTAACTAGTTAATCATACTATAGATACATTTATCTCTAAACATTCTCAATTACAATCTAAATTACTCGCTTTTAATGACACTTCCTCACAGGTCACCCATCCTGAGACTACTCCATCCCAGCCTGATTAACTTCTTAGTTCCATACCTATGAGCTACCTAGAAACAACAAATGCTTTATTGACAATACTATCCTATCAATCATATTAACCTGTAGACTATGATGTCACACAACTTTATTTTATGCTTCCAAATAATTATTTAAATAAATAAAATTAATCATTAATAATAATCTTGATGAAAAATATTCTTGAATTCAAATAATAATGTATTATTTTCCTTATTCCATTTAATATCATGTAACTCATATCTATAAATTCGTAAATCGAAATGTGACAAATAATATGTCTAAATCGATTAGAAAAACGATATAAATCCAAATATGACATCCATATTATTCATAACCCAACTCTTGATAAAGGTATAACCCAACACTTGACAAGATTTCCTCCGGTTTGTCCGATCTGGGACTTTCAGTCTATAAGTCATGAAACTACGTAGAGAGAAGTGGATGCCGGTGAAGCAGGTCACACCCCGGAGTACAATCTTTCCATCCAAAACACATAACAAATGTGGAATACGACAGTTATATTTAAAATGTGGAACATTCTAGGGTTCCGGGTCAAAATACGAGTGTTATGGCCAAATTCATGGCATAGTTTGTTCAAATGTGCACATATTCCATACAAACATGATCTTGGAAGCACAGACAATATTGTCGGAGAAAGTTTTCCTTTTCATTGATTAAAAAATTATTTTATATTTTCCGAGTGTCAAAAATGGTTTTTTTAAGGACCAACAAAGAATATGTTGCAAAACTTGGGAGCTAGATTTTTTGAAAATACTAAACCATGTTATGTGCATAAATAACCAATTTTTTAACTATGAAATGTTTCAATCCACCTCTTTACAAAAACACAAGTTTCTGCCGATTCAGCTGGAAACATGTCAAATTTGAACTACAGGTGCCTCGTAGTTTGCTCATGATTTTTTCCAAATCATTTTTGGGTACACAACTACCTATTTCATCAGAGATACACCAATAGTTTCTCAATATTCAACCCCTATCTACGAATGGTCATGCCCGTCGTCTTGAATTTTTCCTGAAACCGGTTTAGAAAATTCAAGAAAATTTTAATGACCCCAGAATGATGCAAGATCTTCACGTGGTGTCATTATATATGTCCTAGTATCCACCAAAAATAATAAACTTAAAATATGACAGTTATGTTTAAAATATGCTCACATAAATGAGCTATCTCCTCCAAACATTCTAGGTTCCGAGGCCAAATGACGAGTGTTATGGCCAAATTCATGCCATAGTTTGTTGAAATATGCCCATATTCCAAACAAACATGCATCTTGAAAGCACAAACAATATTGATGGAGAAAGTTTTCCTTTTCATTGAATAAAAAAATCATTTTTTATTTTCCGAGTGTAAAAATTGTTTTTTTGTGAAGGACCAACCAAGAATATGTTGCAAAACTTGGGAGCTATATTTTTTGAAAATATTAGACCATGTTATATGCATAAATAACCATTTTTTTACCTATGAAAAGGTTTCCATCCACCTCTTTAAAAATACACAATTTTATGTCATTCAGCTGGAAACGGGTCAAATTTGAACTATAGGTTCCTCGTAGTTTGCTCATGAATTTTGGCAAAAATCATTTTTAGGTACACCAATACCTATTTCATCAGAGATACACCAAGAGTTTCTCAATATTCAACCCCTAGCTACGAACAGTCATGCTCGCCTTCTTGACTTTTTCCTAAAACCGGCTTAGAAAATTGCAGAAAATTTTAATAACCCCAAAATGTTGCAAGACCTAGGTTTTGGTTGGATTCACACGCCCCAGAGCCCTCTCCGACGAACCCGTGTTAACCCACTATTGTTAGTTTCATTATTTCTCATGATTTTTTTAAGAATGTAGATTTAACAATATGCATGATAATTTAGATATGTTTCTCCTTCTCGAAACGAGTTAAAGAACGTCAAAATCCAAGTTCGAATGCAAAATTTATGTTCAAAATGGTGATTAAGTCAAAAAAAAAATGGAGAGCTAGCTTTGCACAGGTTAAAGAAATAGGTTGGAACCGGTACTAAAGGTGACTCCGCAATAAATTTGACGTGAAACCCTTTAGTGCCGGTTCGTATCACGATCCGGTACTAAAGACCCCAAACGAACCGGTACTAAAAGTTTTCGGTGCCCTGAGCTCTAGAACCGGTACTAATGCTACCTTTAGTACCAGTTCGTAATGAAATCTGTACTAAAGGTTGAAATCTTTGGCTAGTTTTCTACTAGTGGTATTGGCTAATCCTAATCCTTGGAGCAATTAGTTGGACGGCTCCTAGCTTTCTAAGATCCGTTTATGTACAGTGGCCACTCTTGTTCCGAAACTAGGCAAAAGTTTTAACCTTTATATTGATATAAAAAGGAGCAAAAATCCAAGGACTAGGCCAAACGTAGCAAAAATATCGACGACGACGACGTAACTGGTGCAACGCGAGAGATTAATCTTCATGCCCCAGCTTGGCATCATGACCATTCCGCCACTCTCCAGTAGGCCGAGAGCGGTTTGGAATTCACCTATTCTCTAGTAGGCTATGTATGCATATCAATTATCACACCGATGCATTCCCGTAAGCCTCCCATCCCCTACCATTTGCCATATTCCGACCAATCGTAATTTGATTTACCAGCGTTTATTCATTTCCTGACCGGATAAATAAGATTTGTGATCGAGGCTATCAAAAATAAAACTGAAAAGGAACTGCCTCCTTTTTATATGGGAGTAGTGTGCTGATACTAGCTTGGGATAGAAAATTTCTCAACTATAGGACAATATAAATATCAGTACCAATTAAGGTGGGGCGTCGATTCAAAGATATCTGGACCGCACATAACCAAATAGCCTATGAAGATATACTTTTTGGATGATAACGTGAGACAATTAATCAGGGTGAACCCACGGGGTATGTCCGGTGGAAAAATTCATAAGCTGGAACATACATAGTCGTGCACCTTATAAGTAGCGAACCAAAACAGCCTTATCACCAGCAGGATAAGGGGGGGGGGGGGGGGGGGGGGGGGACATGTGGCCCATCCGCAGCAATTGGTCGGTCCAACATTGGTTTCAATCCAAAAGGAGAGGCCGGCCATGAGGGCCCAGCGCAGGCGCGCTTCCCCCAATCAGAGGAATTTCTCAGTTTCAACAAAATATCGACAAGATTGGCTTTTCTTGTTCCTTAAAGAGAATTAAATATTTCATGAAATTCATCCTATATTGTAAAGGAACTCGTTTGCTGCCAGGAAGCAGCATCCTTGTCAAAATTCGGAGCCATTGCCGGTATGGACGTCGGAAACACACCGGAACCGGCACTAGGGCCAGAGCTAGAGATATCGAGACCGGAAGTGATCCCTCATGTCTTATGACGCATGAGCCATGAGGTGACACCTCTACTAGAAGCTGGAGCGAGATGCAGAAGAGCGCGCGAAAGGAGATCCAGAAACACCCGATCTGAACAGTTGTCCAACAGCGTCGAATGGGCAAACAGTGGCTACCGGTCTCCATGTTCAGATGGTGAGCGCCATCCCGACAAGTAAATGAGATTGTCCTGAGCCATGCCTTATCAAGGATGATGTCAAGGGTAAGACGCAATAACGCCAATGTAGAGGGAGGCAACCCGGATGATGTGGTACCGATGTCCTCACCACGATCCTCCTCACGAACCTAGATCTCGTCCGCTAGAACCCTGAAGTGCGAACCAGTTCGATGATCTATCACTAGCAGCAGTGAGACCAGGGACGAGGACTGGCATCCAAGGTAATACCTATTCCTTCAGCGTAGTCAGCCGCGCCGGGTGAGAGGAGAAGATAAATGGTTATTTTCCACACGCAGATAATTTTTTATTCCAGATATGTCTCGTTCCCATCCTGCATCCACAACTTCTCGTGGATCATTATTTCACAAGATTTCTCATCAGTGTACCCTCTCCGTTTGTGCTACTTGGAGCTGCTAGCTACCATGATAAATAGTTTGTCCGATATGTATTTAACTATTTAGGTGGAGTAAGTTGGCTGCCGGTAAATATACCCATAAAAACCTATTTTAGAGTTGCACAAACATAGCTATACGAATTCACTAACCATCACTAGTGGAGATGGGGCCAATTGTCCTGGTTTGTAAGGCCCATGCAATGGCCCAAAACCATTCGTCCCGGTTGTACCAGCACCCGGGATGCCTTGGGGTGGCCCACGTGGCAGGGCGCGCAGGAGATGGCCAGGGGCTATTCGTCCCGGTTCTTACCACGAACCGGGATGAATGCTCCTTCTGCCGCGGCAGCACTTTGGCCTTTTTCTCTGTCGGGGCAGAGTTTTTATTTTTTATGTTTATTGTTTTCCTTTTCATGTTTTGCGATCCCCCGGACCTCCCGGATCCCATGAGAAGAGAGGAGCCCCGGTGGCCCCTCCCCGGATCCCAGGAGAAGAGAGGAGCCCGTTGGCCCTTCCCCGGACATCCCGGATCCCACGAGGAGAGAGGAACCCCAGTGGCCCCTCCCTGGACCTCCCGGATCCCACGAGAAGAGAGGAGTCTCGGTGGCCCATCCCCGGATCTCCCTGATCCCACGAGTGAATAGGTAATGCATATATATAGCAAAAGAAGGAACACTTATATTACAAAATCAAAGTATGTCGAGCATATTACATGACCGATGAATGAATTACAAAATCAAATTCATCCAAGCACGTTGTAAAGGCGATAGTATTCTCCATTTACATTTAGGACCTTTTCATCTAAGAAGCCCGCAAATTTCCTCCTGAATTGCTCGTATGCGGTCCCTTGGTAGAAGACCGTCCTGGAGCCGTTCGATCTAATATAAAGAAGAGTGGTCAATATATAATAATAAAACTAAGTAACTAAAATAGATGGTCATAAAAATAATTGACGACCGCATGAAGTTTGTTTAGATCTCTGCCCTTGTCACAGGTCGTCTAACGAATGAACTCGCAGACGTAGTATCCAGACAAGTTATTCCGTCTCCCTGTTGCAAGCACTTTACGAGAACATGGTTTCAATCAAAATAATAAGCAATCAACCATGATAATGGTATCAAAACTAGAATCAAGGAGATGCACGGATCTAGATAGTATTACTTACTTGCACAATTTTAAATGTAACCTCCGATTTCCATTCACCCCAGGTCTTTCTTGTGAACCTCTTCCAAGCGCTGCCCGGGAAAGAAAAAGAATATAAGGAGTTATTAATTACTTGATATCAGAAAATGAAACAAAGTAGTCGATATAGTGTCATATATAAAGATTTAAATTACCGCTGGATCATTTCCTGCATGTCTGCCCAGACCTCAAGGGGTTTACGTTTTGGGTCCATTACCAATACTTTTACTTTGTCACCTTGGAAGATTAGCAGAATAAAGTGAAAGCTGCACACGCATAACTCATCAATTATACACTGAACATTGAGTAAGGAAAACATAATGTGTACAACACAGTAACACTCACCCAAAGTTATAAGGAAATAGTATTTCCCTTCTGTGTTCTTGAAACCTTATTGCCCTTAGAATATTATCTTCTGTATCCTTGGGAGCTAGCTCAAGAGTCTTATCATTAACAAAATATGGGTCAATGAACCCAGTATCATAGATTCGTCCTCTTTTGCATTCGAGAATCTTTATTCTGCAATTATAATATAATAATGAGTGCACTATATGAATGCAATGAACGAGGTGAGCTAGCTAGAGACATAATTACAGAAATAAGTAATTACAGACAATAGGCACTAAGCATAGATTTGTCGCAGGCCTTCTGCTGGAATAACTGAAACAATTCATCAAATTGAATCAGAACCATTCCATCTCCATACCCGTAGACCGTAGTGCTCATCTCTAACTCCCAACACTATCCAGTTATGGGATTCCCGAGCGGCTTTCTTATACCAATTATGCACTATTCACATTTTGGTTGGTAGATTTTTTACTCGTCGGGTTTGACGCGAGAATTCCCGTGCCAGTATTTGTACTCACATTAAGAAGACGGGGAGTACTGTAATGTTTGGATATACTCAGCAACGGACATACCCGCAGCAGCTGCCCCTGGTCCGTATAGTTCTATAAACTCCGGATCAATTTGCTCGTCAGCAATAATGCTCGGCCCCACCTGGGTATTGGAAATCACTTTGAGCGGGGAGATGAATTGTTTTTTCTGCTGTTCGAGCTAGGTTTCGCGCTTTCCCCGCTTGCGCTACTACTCTTCGACCGAATCATTTCCTGGTGTGACTTCAGAATAGAGTGGTCATCGTCAGATGACAGCCTTGGCTCGGGTTGATGAAGGGTCTTCACGATTTTTCACGCTCGTTCTACCTCTTCATTGGTGTTGAGGAAATCTGCCTTTTTCTGCTCCTTCGGCTTCGATTTTCACGCCTCGTATTCGTCCCTTGCGATTTCACGGGTTTGCTCTGGAGTATAGTCGTAAGGTAACTTGAGTAACTCCTTTGGTACCTTTAGGAGGGGCGACCATTGACGTTTGCGTGATTTTTTACGACTCCACAGAAACTTAGTGGGCGGAGACAGCTGACGCGGCGGCGTAGACGACCGCACTGGAGACAGCATGCACGTCGGAGACTGTTGCGCTGGAGAATGGTGAGGAGTCGATGGCCTTGCTGTCTGATTTGGAAGCACAATGTGGTCCTTTAGCCATAGAACGGTCAACTTCTTAGCATCTCCGGGTTCAGTCACCTCTCCGTCTTCACCTTCAGGGAATTCAAGCTTCACCCACTCGAATCCGTTGACAACTTCATCGACCCCAACAACAGCGTAACCCCGTGGAACCGGAAGACTATGGTGAGTTGGTTCGTTGCCAATTGTTAAGGCATAGCCGACTGTCGCCTTAATGTTTATGTTGACGACCTTAACGTGGAGCTCACAAGTTGTCATCTCCGTGATATCATCCACCGGGTGCATCATCGGCGGTGCATCATCACCCTGCAGCTGCGTGGACGCAATGCTGCTTTTCCGATTAGAATGTGCGGTGCCGGTAGCATCGACTCCAGCTTCTACCACGTGTGGTAGGCCGGTAGTACCTAGTTGCTGGCTAAGTGTGTCAATTTTCTACTGCTGCTTCAGTGCTACGTCCGGCATCCGCTTTATATGTTCTTCAAGTTGACGCCTCTAGTTTGCCTGACTCGCTGCTTCCGCTGTCTCTGGGTCCTTTTTTCCTCTGACGACTTCTATCAGGATATTTGTTTCTGCTCTCGTCAAACCAATATTTCCACCGAACACCGCCTATTGTGGTTCGTGTACTCCCTGCGTGTTCCTTATTCTTGAGGGCGCGTGTGAGCTCATCGTTCTCTCGGTCTGGCTCGAACCTCCCCTCTTTAGCATGCTTTATTGCGTTTCTAAGATGTTCGATGGGTAGAGGATTCTCTTCATGCCTTCTTTTATAGATGTGGTTCCCTTCTTCGTCTAACGTGCCCCCATGCCCGTAAAACCAAGACCTTGCCTGCTCGGCCCACATGAATGTCTCAGGAGTGACCCCCTTCTCAACCAGGGCGTTCTCCCATTTCTCCCACTTGGGCATGCAACCCTTGTAGCCAGCTTGCCCCATAACATGGTGATATATCTTTTTGGCGGTGTTTTTCTGATTTATTGCTGACCTTATCTTCGCATCACCTGACAGCTTGTACTTCACAAAATCTGCCCATAAGGGTTTTATTTTCTCCACCCTCCAATGAAATCCGGAGTCTTTCCTTTCTTGAAAAAGTCAAGGTGCAATCTTTTCTGCCAGTTGCTGCATTGCTGGGACATCTTTTTAAGAGTCCATGCCTTGACCTTTTTCACTAACTCAAGTTTCTTTTTATTAGCATCGCCTTCACCGTCTACCTTCTCATTCTCATCCGCCTCATTCTCATCCACCTGCGGCGTCGGTAAGGTGAAATTACACATGATATTTTTGAAAAGAATATCTTTGGCTATGTTGCTGAGAAATGAATTTCCTTCTCTCCATGGATCTTTTAGCCCATTCCACTCCTGGACAGTGAACGGGATGTGATCCCTAACTAGCACTCCGCATTGATTTACAAATTTTTGGGCAACATCAACGGGAAGCTCGGGTGCGCCGTCTGCTTTGATTGTTTCGATCCTATGTCTTTCTGTCTCTTTCTACTTCTTTGTTGCGCCTCGTTTAGTCTTTTTTCCACTTGATATGCTAGATCCGGATGGATGAAAAAATAAAGAGTGTTAATTCATGTATATAGACAACAGATCCTTCATTAATTAACATATCTATATGCACCTCGGAGCCAGTGTTTGTAATTTGTACGACTCCACCGGAGCCGTCGGCTTCTCTGTCACCGGAGCCGTCGGCTTCTCCCTCACCAGAGCCATCGGCTTCTCCCGCTCCGGACCCGTCTCTTCGGTCGAGCCCCGTATCTCCCTCTGACGAAGATATGGATCCTGGACCCTGCGGGTAATGACACCCCCTCTCAGGCCCAGGGACAAAGCCCAAGAAGAGGCGCCTTCCTAGTACTCTAGAAGGCCCGCGTGAAGCCCACCTGCACTAAACTTGCGGGTTAAGTTAGAAAACATGTAACCGACCTAGCTAGGGTTGGTGTCCTCTCCGGGTAGAACTCGAGACCTGGCCATCTATATAAGGCCAGGAGAGCCCTCCTGGGAGAGGACAAAGTAGTACCGCACGACCAAAAAGCCTTGAAACTCGAGATCTACTCTCGATTCGAGCAACCTGTAACCGATCTAATCATCTAATACAGATCGGCAGAAGGCAGGAGTAAGGGTTTTACCTCTTCGAGGGCCCCGAACCTGGGTAAATCTAGCCCCCTGTCTAGCCGACGATTCCACCAGCGCCTATGACTTCTCCTAGTCGAAACCCGATAGGGTCACCTAAGGGATTTGTGGAGTCAGAGATTCGACAATTGGCGCGGTCCGTGGGGACCGCGGGCGCTGGATCACCGGCATCTTCGGCTTCATCGACATCCAACTCCCGTGGGAAACCATCGACTACGGCTCCGAACAATCCTGTACGGATCGGATCCGTCATAGTCACGCCTCACTCGCCGGAATCACGCCCGGTGTTCGAGGATCTAGAGAAGAGCGTCACCCTGACGTTCGGGAGCTTCAACTTCATGGCGAACAGAGACAGAATCCTCCACTTCTCGGATGAATCTGAACCTGAATCTGGAGCCGTCAACTCGCGCTTTCCTATGGAGAAAAGTGGCGAGTCCATCCGCTTCAACACAGTCGACTACCACGCCCTCTCGACAGAGGAACCATCTCGGGTACGAGAAGCTTTACGATCTACGCCTAGGACGCACGAGCCACGACTGGCCCAAGTCTGCATGGCAGGATCGGAACAGCCCTCAGAAACCGAATTCAGCGCAACCGAGCGCGATATAATCGGCGTTTCGCGGGAGGCCTGGAAAAGGGCCAAGGAGGCCATGCGATGGAGTCAGCCACCCGCCGCAGGAGCCTCACAAGAGGACCTAACCGCCTACCACTACCACCTAGTAAGAGCGGCCTCAAACATCAAAGAAGCCCGGGCAGATCTAGCCCGTCGCAGAAGAGCGGCGGACGAATCAAGCCTGCGACGAGTCGAACAATCCCTTGCACCCTCGGTTGGTACCCGACCCGTGAGGAAGGGACACGCAACATCGTCAAGGGGCCACGAATCCGTGACTGCGACCGACAGGTCGACCACGTCTTCCTTCATGAGGGTCGACGATGACGGCAACGTCTACCCGCAAACCCCAGCTGCCGCGATCCTAGCCGCAGCAACTTACATGCAGATGAACCAACCGACGGAAAGCGACCCTCGGGTGGAACAGTACAAACAAATTCGCAAAGGACTAGGATTGGCGGCCGCAAGGCTCGCTTCTCACGATCGCAAGAAGAACGAAGAACAATTGGAGAAGGAGCGACAGGAGAAGGACAAGGATAAAGAAACGCCCCGCAGGCACAGAAGTTCATCCCCAAGAAAAGACAAATCGCCACGACGTGGCCGAGGAAAAGAGGCCCGCCGCCGCGGCGATAGTCGAAGCAGCAGCGACGACAGCCCGAGAGACGAAAGCTCGCGGCACCACAGCAGCCGCTCGAGAAAACGAAGCAAAGAACCAAGGAAAGATAACGACCGCGACCGGTCCGAATACGACGCGCGATCAGATCTTGCCCAAAAGAAGGTGGATAGAGCGAGAGCTTCACGATATCGCGAGCGCTCCTCATCCAGGTCCTCGGACGACGAAACCTGTGGAGCACTCTGTTTCGCTCGCAGCATCCGTGAAGCACCTCTACCCAAGAGGTTCAAGCTCAGCACGGAGGTGACAAAATACGACGGCTCACTCGAGCCCTCCCAGTGGTTAAACGACTACCTCACGGCAGTAAAATGCCAACGTGGGAACAAGAACACAGCCATGCAATACCTCAATTTGCATCTTACAGGCGCGGCCCGCAGTTGGCTGGAGAGAAGACCCAAATCTTGCTACGCATCGTGGGACGACCTACACCGCGATTTCTGCAAAAATTTCCAGTCGACTTACAAGAGGCCAGCCACAATCGAAGAGTTACGAGCATGCAAACAGAAGAGTGGCGAATCCACACGAGAATATATCCAACGGTGGACCACACTCAGGAACACCGCAGGAACCATCTCGGAAGAGGTGGCGATTGAGGCCTTCGCCAAAGGGGCGAGGAGAACCGCGTTTCGAGAAGAGTTAGGCAGAGCCGCGCCCAAAACCATTGGGGAGCTAATGATCATAGCCGAAAAATGGGCCAACGGAGAAGACGCGGTGCGCAATGAAAGAGCGTCGTCGCCCGCACACGAGGACGACCGTCATGGACGAAGAAAGAGAAGGAAATACTACGACCACGAGGACAGGGAGGAATTAGTGGCGGCAGAATTCACGCGAAACCGCGACTCTGGTCGCCGTGGAAGTCGCGAGTGGAAACCAAAAGCAGAAGAAAAATCCCCCGAGGAGGATCTCGATGCATACTGCTCGCTACACCTGTTTACAGATAAGCGCACGGGCAAAACTAAGGCAACACACCTTCTCAAGGATTGCCGAAAGTTTCTTGACATCTCAGATGCTCTCGCGAGGAAAAGATTTGCATCCACCCAAAACTACCCGCCGCTGCCAGGAGGAGGACAACAATTCCAGCCGCCTCCACCACCACCTCCACCAGCAAATCCAAACATGGCGCTAGCCGCACTACCTGCGCCACCACCGCAAAACAATGGAGCCAATGCATACCCGAACCCGGCAGGACAACTCGCGATGATACAGAAGGTATGCCCCTCTCGCAGATCTCAAAAGACTAACACGAGGTAATTGTGCATGGCAGTGCATACACCACCGACAAAAACCGAGTACCTGAAAAGGCGGATCAGCCAATCACGTTCTCAATGAAAGACCATCCGCCACGAGTCTATCGACCAGGACACGCCACCCTCGTCATCCAAGCTCAAATTGGTAATTATGACCTGGCCCGCGTATTCATGGACGGTGGCAGTGGCATCAACATCATCTACGCGGATACACTCTGTCGAATGAACAAGAATCTGGACGGCCTAACGGAATCAGAAACATCCTTCCACGGGATAGTTCCGGGCAAGGCAATCCGTCCACTCGGAACAATCAACCTAGAAGTAGTATTGGGCTCTCCAAGCAACTACAGAAGGGAATTCCTGGACTTCGAAGTCGTCGACTGGCCCTCACAGTACCACGCCATCCTTGGTCGAACAACGTTCGCCAGATTCATGGCCGTACCACACTACGCGTATTTGAAGCTCAAGCTACCCGGCGAATACGGTGTGATCACCATCGACGGAGACTTCCAGAAATCGGACAAATGCGACATAGAATTTAATGAGATCGCAAAATCTTTCGGGATGCAAGAAGAACTCCAAGAGCTGGCAAAAACCACGGATCACTCCGTTATGCCCCTCACGAAGAAAAACGCGCCTGAACTAGAATTCAGCGCCAACAGCGACACTCGCAAGCATCAAGTACTGGGAGCAATGGTTTCAACAACCCTCTCGCCAGCATAGGAAGGCGCGCTCGTCAAACTCCTCCGTGAGTACTGGGAGATTTTCGCCTGGCAACCCTCAGATATGCCAGGAATACCCAGGGAGTTTGCCGAGCACTCACTCGAAGTCTTTCCTAATGCCAAACCCATCAAACAGACGACTCGACGATTTTCAGAACCCAAACAGAAGGCGCTTGGAGAAGAAGTAAACAGATTACTAGCTACAAATTTCATCAGGGAGATCAAAATATCCACCTGGTTAGCAAACCCGGTATTGGTCCCCAAGAAGAACACGGATATCCTTCGGGTGTGCATCGACTACACGTTGTTAAATAAGCACTGCCCCAAGGACAATTTTCCTCTACCACGAATCGATCAGATCGTGGACTCTACGGCAGGCTGCCAACGCCTCTCCTTCCTGGACGCATATTCGGGATATAATCAGACCCGAATGAAAAGGGAAGACGAAGAGAAGACGGCATTCATCACACCCCACGGTGTCTACTGCTACACGACAATGCCTTTCGGGCTGAAGAACGCAGGCGCAACATATCAGCGCTGCATGCAAAGATGCATCGCCAATCTCATTGGCAAAAACGTACAGGTGTACGTCGACGATATTGTCATCAAAACTCGAGTAGAGGACACACTCCTCGAGGACATCAGAGAAACATTCGACGCACTTAATGCATATCGGATCAAGCTCAATCCGACCAAATGCGTTTTTGGCGTCCCTGCAGGAAAACTACTCGGGTACCTGGTATCCGCCAGAGGCATTGAAGCCAACCCGGAGAAAATACAAGCTATCTTGACTATGAAGGAGCCAACCAATCTACGCGGAGTCCAGCAGCTCGCGGGACGACTAGCCGCCCTAAGCAGGTTCATCGCACGATTGGGAGAGCAAGCGCTACCCTTCTACAAATTACTGAAGAAGACGGACAAATTCGAGTGGACACCCGAAGCTAAACAAGCGTTCGCAGATTTGAAGCGATCGTTGCAAAGCAGGCGCGTCCTTGCAACACCGCAAGAAAGGGAGCCACTTCTAGCCGCTACAAACCAGGTCATCAGCACAGCAATCGTGCTCGAACGACCTGAAGACGGCAAAGCGTACGGAGTCCAACGACCAATATATTACATCAACGAAGTGCTCTCGCCATGCAAGCAACGATACCCTCATTATCAGAAGCTGGCATATGGAGTTGTTCACACGGCCCGAAAGCTCAAACATTATTTCCAGGAACAAGCCATCACAGTGGTTAATGATGCGTCACTCGGGACAATCATGAACAACCCTATGGCATCCGAAAGAATAGCAAAATGGAGCATCGAGTTGGGCGCCTGGGACATCACCTATACATGACGAAACGCAGTCAAATCTCAAGTGCTCGTGGAATTCCTAAGCGAATGGACAGAGCTACAAACGCCCGGACCACCTGAGTACACGAGCAACTGAATAATGTACTTCGATGGATCCAAGAGAAACGAAGGAGCAGGAGCTGGAATCGTTCTTATTTCACCAGTGGAGACAAGCTGCAATACGTCCTGCGACTGGACTTTTCACCTCGGGGATTCAGCCTCGAACAACGACGCAGAATATGAAGCCCTGTTGCACGGGATGAAGATGGCAATCGCCTGTGGAGCTACCCGATTAATGATCTACGGTGATTCCAATCTCATAGTGCAGCAGACGATGAAAGAATGCGACGCCATTGCTGAAAACATGGTCGCATATCGTGACATGTACAATCTACTCGAAGGAAGCTTTAAAGGTTGCGAGCTGAAGCACATTGCAAGATCTAGCAACGAAGAAGCAGATAGACTGGCAAACATGGGTTCCACGAATACACCCATACCGCCAGGAATATACTTCGAACGGATGATCAAGCGATCGGTCAAAGTGAAGAAAGCTGCAGCAGCGCCAGAAACAGAGGTCAGCCCGCAGGTCGAGCTTATCGAGCTTATTCATAATATATCATGACAGGTTTTCCTGGTCGAGCCAGTCTGGACGCAGAAATATCTCGACTACCTGCTCAACAGACAGCTCCCGGCCGATCCACGTGAGGCTCGACAGATAATCAGGCGTAGCAAGTCCTTTCGAGTAGTCAATGGAGAATTATACAAGCAAAGTATCTCGGGAATACTTCAGCGTTGCATCGCACCCGAAGATGGCAAGGAATTGCTCCAGGACATACACCAAGGAGATTGCGGACATCATGCTAGCTGGAAAACAATAATGGGCAAAGCTTTCCGAGCAGGATTTTACTGGCTAACAGCAGCCAACGATGCAAAAAGCCTGGTCGAACGATGCGACGCCTGCCAGCGATTCGCACCAAGGCCACACGCCCCTGCTACGGAATTGCACATGATACCAATAGCCTGGCCCTTTGCACAATGGGGGCTAGACATGGTTGGGCCACTACGCAAGTCCACACCAGGTGGATACACACACTTGCTGGTCGCAGTCGACAAGTTCACCAAATGGATCGAGGCTATGCCAGTAACTTCAGCAAGCGCCCAATGCGCTGTCAAGTTTCTCGACTCCATTGTATGCAGATTTGGTGTGCCACACGACATCATTACAGATAATGGTACAAATTTCACAGCAAAGGAAACACAACAGTTCTGCGAGGAAAAAGGCATCAATTTCAAGTTTGGCTCAGTCGCTCACCCGCAAACGAACGGACAAGTCAAAAGATCCAACGGCTTAGTTTCGGCTGGCATCAAGAAGCGACTACTCGATCGTCTACACCCCGCCGCAGGACATTGGGCGGAAGAGCTACCCTCCGTACTCTGGAGCCTGCGCACAACTCCTAATCGATCAACGAAGTACACGCCATTCTTCATGCTATACGGGGCAGAAGCAGTCCTTCCCGAGGACGTTCGATTCAGCGCCCCACGAGTTGTAGCGTACAGCGAAGAAACTTCCAACAGGGCGCTCGCAGAAGATATGGATGCACTCGACGAAATGCGTGACATCGCACTAGCAAGATCCGCGGTATATCAGCAATCCTTGCGCAACTATCATAGTCGCCGAATACGCCACAGAGCATTCGCGGTTGGGGACCTAGTGCTGCGGCTCAAACAGAAGGAAGGACACAAGCTCGAACCACCTTGGGAAGGACCCTTCATCATACACGAAGTCATCCCAGGCGGAGCCTACAGGCTAAAGAATCCGGCGACCGGAGGGATCTACTCCAATCCGTGGAACATTGCACACCTCCGCAAATTTTATCCATAGGTTTACTTGTTATCACAACAAAAATAAGGCTATACTAGCCAGTCCTGTAGCTCGAATACATGGCTTCTCAGTCATTCCAATAAAGACATGATTCCTTCATCATAATCACTCGAAGCTTCTCGTTCTTTACATGCTAAAAGTTACAGGTACACACCCCATAAAACACACGGGGGCTACACCTACAACTAAGCATCAGAGAAAAAACATCATACAAACAAGGTTATACACCTTACAACAGTTCTTACAAACTATAAACAGATTACAGGATATTTACATCCGACAATCAATCAAAACGCTGAGCATTCTCGGTCGCTAAAATTCTATCCACCTCCTCAGAGGTCAATCGGATAATTTTCTCCGTTGCAGGACGTACAGCATCATAATACGGCGAGATATCCTCGATTGCATAATCTGGGCGCCGAGCAACGGAGTTAACATCTATCTCAGGATGCCATATGCGGACAAAAGAGAGAGCTACAACCGCGCCGCACGTCATCTGATTGCGCACACACGCGCGAACTTCTCCTTCACGCCCAAACAAACTGAGAAGATAGCCCCAGTCTTCGGGACCTTTTTCGAGTGGGTAAAATGCATCGTTCATCGCAACCAAGACCTCGTGAAAAGAACTCACGAGAATTCTCGCCTGGAGGACTCGAAATATCAAGGTGGCCATCACAAAACCCCGACTGCGATCAGACCAAAAATTGTTTGCATGAGGTTTGGCCTCTTGAAGGATGTGATTTTCTACCCACTGCTTTTCTTCCCTGTCATCCGGATTAACGACTGAAGAGCAAAAACACACTCAGTCAGATAAGGAAACGAGGAAGAAAAAGGCACGGGGGCTGCACTACTTACAAAGCAAGTCCCTTGCGACTACAGCAAACTCATCCATCAGAAATTGTTCGCGTTCAGCCGCCAATCTCTGCTTGGACTTCGCCACATCGGCTATCCCGCGCATAGCTTTTAGCTTGCGCTCACTCTCCTGGACCTTATCACGAAGGCCCGCAAAAGTGCCAACAGCGGCAACAAGTGGATTTACTGGAGTACCACGTCCACCCGAAGTTTCCGCGGCAAACCCAGTAGCCTGGAAGAATACAACGAAAGAAGTAAGATGCCCTACTCGAGTCATTTCTAGTCGCATATCTGACAAACGCTCGGGGGCTACTCCCATCGGGAGACAACGCACAAACAAAGGGAATGAATTGCAAGATGAATTCTTCGATTAAAGACAACAAAGGTACGGGAATACATCCCAAGGTTCATTACATTCAAGGAGAAAAAAGAAAAACTATGAAGCTATATTGGTGCTCCCGCTGGCAGCAGTCGCCCCTCCCCGCAGTCGAGCAAAAATCTCAGACAGCTTCCGAGCAAGAATAGCGGCTTGCTCGCCAAAACGAGAGAGCCGTACCTTTTTTCCCGTGGAGGGGTCGACTGGAAGAGATGAGTACGCCTCCTCCAAACCTTCGACTCCGTGCGCCAAAGCAAATTGTATCGCGGTCTTCGCACCAGACTCCGCCTGTGCGACCGCGAAGGCATCCAGAAGTTTGCCTTCTGAGAAGACCTTCAACACATCAAGTTGGCGACGAGGCGACCGTGCAGTTGCACCAGCACTTGAGTAGCATCATTAATCATGGAGAGAACTCCATCAGCGTGCCTTTTAAGCTGGGCAAGTGTGTCGGTTACCACATCCACCCGCTGGAGTCCAGGGATCTCTAGAGGAACATCCAGAAGACCTGCAAAAGAAGAAAATAATACTTAGCAAAGTTCAGCGAAATGAAGAATCAAAGTCGCAAAAGCCCAACACACTTACGCGCGAAAGGCTCAGCGAGGGGACGGAGGAACCCGACAACGTCGTTATCGGCCTTACTGCCAGCTTCCTCTAACTCCTTCAAGGACTTCCGCGCATCCGCAAGCTGTCGACCAAGATCTTCCGATTGCATGCGGGAAGCCTCTAGCTCTTGTCGAATGGCCGTCAGGTCAGCCTCCCGAGCAGTTACCTGCTCAGAGAGTTTGACCTTTTCGGATTCTGCAAATTCAAGTCGAGCTGCAAAGAGATGCTTATCAAAACTCAAGAATGTACGGAATACTGAAGACAGGGAGATGATAAAGCTTACCCTTGAGAAGGACGTTTTCAGTTTGAAGTCGGCTACGGTCCGTTCGAAGTGACTCGCAATCCGACTCGGCGAGAACGACACGGCGACCAATCGCCGCAAGAGAATCAATAAGCGACTGCAAAAGCACGAAGACGGAAGAGTTAAAAGGATTAAATTGGAGTCTGTACCCGATTATTTACAATCGACTACAGCCTCGGGGGCTACTCCCATCGGGAGCACTGCCGTGCACCCGATAAAAATGAAATCATGAAGAAGAATTAAACCAGACTTTGAGCCTGTGGCCGATCGCATGCGATCGACTACAGCCTCGGGGGCTACTCCCATCGGGAGCACTGTCGTGCACCCGATAAAAATTTGAGGATAGAAGATGAAGTTTACCTGGCCGGTGGCACGAGAGAGCGGATCCGCGGAGCTATCCGTCACTTCCTTAGAAGCAGAAGTCCTGGCGGCAAAGCTGGGGGCTTCACGTCCCACAGTCGCAGCTTCGGGGGCTGCTCTGGGGGAATTTTGGACGGTGCCCGCGGTGGGAGTTTCACCCGCATCCTTTGCCTTATTCCTCTTTTCGGGAGGAACGGCAGCGGCGTACCTGCGAGGACTGATCGTCTGCAGTCTGCAGCGAAAGATAGAAACCATCAATATTGAAGCACGGAAAATGTTCGACCAAGAATAAAGAAGAAGCACTTACTCGTCATCCTCGTCGTCATCCAGCAAGTCCGCGTTCCAAGCGGGCGTCATCACTGGGAACGAAGGCGAAGGAGCTAGGGAGCGAAGTGGAGTCGCATGGATAGGGGCTTGACTGGGCGATGCTTCCAAGGATTTATCTTTGGAAGTAGCTTCGTCCTCATCTACCCGACGACGTTTCGTAGGGGCGCCATTCGAGTCTTCAACGTCATCCGAAGAATCGTGTTCTGAACTCGAAGAGGCGTTGGCGACGCTGGTGTCAATCGCGCCGTCTTGATGACTCGACACTTGCTCTGAGGCAGCCTCCCCCGTAGCTGGCGGGTAGCAGTCCGCCATAGCTAGGCTCTACAAAGACAAGAAGAAGACGAGAAAAATCTTATCGACTAGGACTCAGAACAAAAAGGGAACAACTCAAAGATGAGAAGGAAGAAACTAACCTCGGCTGGGGGAGGATTTGAAGCGGCAAAGGCTTCAACTGAACAATCGGGGAATTTCTCCCCCACCTTCAGTCGAGTGATACCCGCGATTTTCTTCTCGAATTCTACATTCGAAAGCTCCTCGCGGCTTACTCGGCTGGGGTCCTCTGAGCCTTGATACTCCCACATAGCGGAGGGCCTTTGTTGAAGTGGCTGGATCCTGCGCTTCAAAAAGATGCTCGCCAGATGCATCCCGTTGAGCACGACTCCCGCAGTCTGATCCCGGAGAGTAGCTACTCTTGCGAGTAAGGGCGCAACAGTCTGAGTCTCCTCGGCTAACATCTTGTGCCCCCAGGACTTTCGCCTTGTCAGAACAGCGAACGGGTGGAACTCCACAATCCCACCCGAGCTGTTGTCGGTGACGTAGAACCACCTCTTCCGCCAGCTTTGAGCGGAGTCGACAAAATGCATGTTGAAGTAGTTGCCTTCTTGTCGAGCTTGGATCCCGAAGCCGCCCGTGCGAAGCGGTTCGCCGAGCTCGGACTCCACCCGCGATCTCTCGCGGAAGATCCGGACTTTAAAGAGCGCCTTCCAAAGCGCCCAGTGCGGGCGAATGCCGAGATAGCATTCGCAGAACACGATGAAGCACGAAATGTGCTGCACCGCGTTCGGGGGAAGATCGTGAAGCTGTATGCCATAGACACACAGCAACCCGAGGAAGAAGGGATGAAGAGGAAAGGAAAGGCCCCGAGTCACGTGGTCCACAAAGACCACGCGCTCGTTCGATTGAGGATTGGGTACCTCTTCCTTTTTTCCGAGACGGACTCGCTTCTCCGTCTCCGCCGGCAGCAACCCTTCCCGCTGCATCTCCTTGATGCTTTTCGCGGTGGTGTTGGGGGAGCGCCAGTCGCCGGCGCGGGGCGCGGGCTGCGCAGAAGGTTCACCAGATGCAGAGCTGGCAGCGCCGCGTCTTTTTCCGCCAGCCATTGCTTGCAGCACGAGCTCGAGCGCGAGGAAGACGAAGGTGGGCGCGAGGAAGAAGATGAAGACAGAGAGCTGGGAAAGTTTTACCGTAGCGCTAACACCCGTACTTAT
The DNA here is from genome assembly GCA_028641055.1 of Alopecurus myosuroides. Taxonomy (NCBI): domain Eukaryota; kingdom Viridiplantae; phylum Streptophyta; class Magnoliopsida; order Poales; family Poaceae; genus Alopecurus; species Alopecurus myosuroides. The sequence continues at coordinate 73,071,732 of CM054058.1, forward strand.
ACACGGAGCGAGACGATCTCAGCCGTACGATGCGCTACGTGGCTCTTATCACGGCCGCCACGCGTGAAGATGAAACGAAGCGGCGGCCAGCGTTGTTTCGTGCCACGATGTTAACAGAAGATCGTGCGCATTTACTGCGCGTCTCGCGTAAAAACCGGGAACGACGTCTCGTTTCCCGGTCAAAAAGCTGACCAGGTGGGCCACCATCTGCTGCCACTCCGTCACGTCCCATCGGGAGAAGAGGAGTGCGCCATGACGTCATGGCATTCGTCATTCGAAACCAAGATCTTTTCGATTGGAAGTTCAAACGCGAAAGTATCTTCGTACGAATATCAATTCCTTCGGATAAAAGCAACTTTTCCATGAACAATTCATGAAGCAAACCCTCTTCGAACAAGAGAAAAATACCCTATACACGAAAACTCTTTCGTATGGGCACAGCATTCCGAACATGAAAACTCTTTCATATGGGCTTAGCTTCTCTTCCAGCACGAAATTTCTTTCGTATAGAACTCAAACAAATCGATCGGGTAGGAAGGACCTACCTCTCTTACACATGATAAATTTACATCATAAAAACCTGGATTGTTCAGCCGACTAGGCACATCCGGATGCCATATTCTTCGAATATGAAGGTAAGACCCGAAAAGATCTCTCTTTTGGGCCTGGAATCGCACTCGAAAGCTGCGTCCTCCGTGTTCGACGCATTTTTGTACGTGTCAAGAGTGAGCCCAAGTTAAATTCGTAAATACAAGTAAAGCATGCTCATATATATGAAGTGGACGATCGATCGAGTGAAGATTGATTCATATGCATGAAGTTGAGGATCGATCCATTCATCCATCCAAGGTACGGTGCATACACAAGACATGTTCTCGTTGGGCATGCATCTAATTTAGTCGATCGGTTTGTCACGTAGATGTGCATGTACAAGCCAAGAGGTATATACGTGGGAACGTACAGCCCGGCCGGCCGGCCGGCAACGTGTACGTCTACCAAATATGCTTGCTACAACTAACGAGTTGGTTTGATCAGCTGATACGATCAGATAAGTGCGTCCCAACTTGATAAAGATTGAGATGTCCGTCAAGCGCTACTTGATACGGAGCAGCTGAACCCGCAACGGAAGGCGCAAGAAATGGAGAGGATTGAGCAAGCGCGTTCGGCCGGTGGTGCCGAAGATAACGCATACGCTCTCATCCATCCACCACCGCTGCATATAAAAGCACGCACCCGGGACGCACAGAAGGAGGAGGGAGAAGGAAGACGCAGAGCTCTCGCAGGAGTAGTCGCGTAGAGCTCTCACCTGGAAGCAAACACCACATCCATCGATCAATCTCCAAACAACCTACACATAACTTCCACGTCCATAGCCCATCCACACAACCTCCATATATTCATCAGCACCAACACGCCATAGACACAGCTCTCTTAGCCCTCAAACGATCTACAATTCCCATCCACTAAGCACTAGCCATATATTAGAGGCACACGTAGCAGGAGCAAGGAAGAGGAGGCCATGGAGGCAAACCGGCTACGACTAAACGGTGAGGATCATGGTTAAATCTCTCTTCTCTCTCTTCAACAGGTAACATGTACGCGCACACCTGTATCTCGCATGGCGGCATCGGCGAGGCGGCCGGCGTGCAGTCCGGCGTCGTCTTCACCTCGATATCCATGTCGACGGGGCGGCCGGCGTGAAATCTGGCGCCATCTTCATCTTTACGTCGGCAAGGCGGCCGGCGCACAGCCCGGCGCCATGCGCATCTCCACAACGACAGCGGCGGGGCGGCCTCTGTGCAGCCTGGCGCCATGCGCATCTCCACAACGACGTCGGCGGGGCGGCCTCCGTGCAGCTCGGCGCCATGTCTATCTCCACGGCGGCGGTGTGCCATCCGGCGCCATCTTCATCTTTACTCGGCAAGGCGGCCGGCGTACAGACCGGCGCCATCTTCATTTCCATGCCGGCATCAGCGGGGTGGCCAGCGTGCACGACATCACCATGCGCATCTCCATCACGGCGTCGGCGGGGCGGCCGGCGTGCAGCCCGATGCCTTGCGCATCTCCATGACGATGTCGGCGGGGCGCACGGCGTACGGCCCGACGCCACGTACATATCCACGTCGGCGGCGTTCAGCGCTCATGCCATATTGACCTCCACGACGGCGGTGTGCCATCAGACGTCGTCTTCATCTTGACGTCGGCGGCGTGCAGCGTACGTATCATCTTCATCTCCATGTGGGCATGTAGCCCAACACCATGTGCACCTCCACGATGACATCGACGTGCGACCCGGAGTGGTGTCGACTTCAGTGACAGCGTTGGCCGAATGGATGGCCGGCAGCTTGTTGTCATCTTCACCACCCCACGAGCCTGGAGACGACGTCGACTTTGCCGGCGTCTAGCCTGGCGCCGTCTTCATCTCCGGGACAACATTAGCGGGGCAGCCGACATCTAGCCCGGCGCCATCTTCCTCTCCGGGACAACATCAGCGCAACAGCCGGCATGTAGCCCGGCGCCATCATCATCTCTGGGACAACGTTAGCGGGGCAGCCGACATCTAGCCCGGCGCCATCTTCCTCTCCGGGACAACATCAGCGCAACAGCCGGCATGTAGCCCGGCGCCATCATCATCTCTGGGACAACGTCAGCGGGGCAGCCGGCATACATACTGGCGTCATCTTCAACTCCGCGACAATGTCAGCGGGGCGGCCGACATGGAGACCATCGTCATCTCCATCCCTGCGACAAAGTTGGCTGGACAGTCGGCGTGCAGCCTGGCGTCCTCTACATCTCGGCGAGAACATCGGCAAGGCACCCGACATCATCTCCATGTCCACACCAACCTCAGCAAGGCAGCCGGCGTGTAGGCCAGCGTCACCTCCATCTTCCCGACAACATTGGCGGGGTGGCTGGCGGGTGGTCCGGAGTCATCTCCATCTCCGTGATAACAACACCAAGACAGCCAACATGCAGCATGGCGTCTCCTCCATCGCAAGGACAATGTCAGCTAGGCGAGCGACGTACAGTCCGGCGTCTTCCCCAACTCCACGACAATGTCAGCGCGGCTGCCGGCGTACAGTCCGGCGCCACCGTCTAATCATAATGGGTATTTGTCTTAGTTGCAGGTACCAATGGATTAAAGAAGGCTCACCTCGCCGTGGATGCCCCGAAGTCAGCTCTGTTGCACACCAACTTCCCAGATGCATCCAACCAGGAGTTTCCACCGCGAGCTACATCGACCCTGCATCTTCTACATCGCCACCACTGCGGACCTCTCGCCTCACGAGGTGGACGACGACATCATCACCTTCACGGACACTAGTAGTTCATACATACACTAGTAGAGATTAGCTTATAGCAGCATATTCTACCACAGGCGAACAGGAAAACCTGTGCGCCTGGGTTAATTAGCGCAGGCGAATAGCTGGCCTGTGCGCCTGGGGTAAGCCTGTTACCCCAGGCGAACAGAAACCGGAAGCGCCTGGGGTAAAGTGTGGCAGGGCCAACCACGGCCGACCCTGGCACGCTTCCTTTACCGCAGGCGAATAGTTTCCTTGTTCGCCTGCGGTATAACTGATACCACATGCGAGTAGTTACCGAAGCGCCTGGGGTAAAAAGTGGACTGGGGTAGCTCCCTTTAGCGCAGACGCACAGGAACGTTGTTCGCCTGGGACAAAGAATAGCCTGGGGTAGCACCACTTAGCGCAGGCGCTTCCCGTAGCATATTCGCCTGGGGTAATATTTGTCCCCAATATAAGTGCGGCCAGCCACCCACCACCACCCCTATCCACCCCACTCACTCACTCACTATCCAAAACTCGAGCCATTAGTGCTCCTAGCTCAATCCCCCACACCCCTCCACCATTTTTAGCTAATTTAACCAATCATGTTTGCTATATTTTAGCTAGTATGCTACCCCACTTTCCCTCTTCCAAATCTCTCCACTAGATCTACTAACCGGACACTAGATCTCACCACAAATGCACCATTAGCTAATTCTAGATCTATCAATCTCTTATCGGGAGTCTCTTCGGTGATCTTCGACGTCGTCATCGCGTCTATATATTTTGCATTGTGTGTCATCTTAATAGGTGTGTGGGATTGGTCGGTGGATGAGAATTCGTTCTCTTTTTCATTTTATTGTGTTGCCATGAGGATGAGTTGCCAATGTTTTGCCGAAATGTTGATTCATTTCCTTTTCGGCAAATTTCTGGCGCTCCGCGTTACACCTTTTGTAGGAAGGTCATGCCGAATTTTTCCGTGAAAACCGGATCTAGTTAATGAAACCTCTCTCTCTTGCATTTTGTAGCAATGGTCATTGCGATGAGGACAAGCGTGGTGCATAGGTACGTGCGACGCGCGACGGCCGAGATGCATCGAAACAACCGCACCGAGATAGAGTGTCCGTGTCGGAAATGCAAGCTGGGGTCTTTGTTCAAACCAGATTCTGGTAATGTGGAGAAGCACCTGCTCAGGTATAGTTTCATGGAGGGCCACACTAAGTGGATGGATGACGATGAAGACGATGATAACATCGAGACCAATTGGGCGGCGACATGTGAAGATGATCAGGAGGAGTCTGAACATGGCAATGGAGAGGACGAAGAGGCGGCTGTCGACGGAGACGACTATAATGAAGAAGAAGGGAGTCATGGTGATCAGCAACATGCAGACGAGGACATGAACACTCCGCTAACTTCAGTCGTGCGGGACCCTCATGTTCAAGATCTTCTTCTCAAGAACACGTCGACCGACGCTAGACGTAAATCTAAGATCACGCAACTAGAGATAGACTCTGCAACTCCGTTGTATGACGCAAGTCGCGGGACGGAGGAGTCACGCTTGAGAGTAGCTCTGGATCTTCTTGAGATGAAGGCAAAACACGGATGGACCGACACAAGCATGGACGATCTTCTGCGATACCTGAAGACGCACTTACCTGAAGGGAACACATGTGCTAGTAGTCTACAGGAGGCCAAGAAAATCGTGTGCCCCCTCGATTTACCGCACACAAAATACCACGCTTGCGTCCGTGACTGCATAATTTACCGTAACGAGCACGCGGACCAGATCAAATGTCCGGTGTGCGGTGCTGATCGTTACAAGAGGGGGACGAAGAAAGCTCCTAGGAAAGTTGTGTGGTACTTTCCACTCATTCCCCGTCTGCAGCGGTACTTCGTGGACCCCAAGGAAGCAAAGCTCATGCGCTGGCACGAGGACAGAAAGAAGGCGGTGCTGAGCGATCCAGAACGTGTTGAAAAACCAGTGCTAACACACCCTTCGGATGCACGTCAGTGGAAAGCATTAGACGCATTCGATGAGGAATTCGGGAACGACCCAAGGAACATCAGGCTTGGTGCGAGCACCGACGGTCTCAATCCGTTTGGCAATCAGAGCAGCAAACATAGCACCTGGCCCGTGTTTGTATGGATGTACAACCTCCCCCCGTGGTTGTGTCTGAAGAGGAAGTACATACACATGAGTATGCTGATTCAAGGGCCGACCCAGCCAGGGAGCGATATCAACCTGTATCTCGAGTTATTGAAGGAGGAGCTAGACACGTTGTGGGAGGAAGGGGTAGAAACATGGGACGCCTTCAAAGAAGAAACTTTTCGTATGAGAGCCGCACTGATCACGACGGTGCAGGACTATCTCGGATACGGATATATTGCGTGTCAGGTGTGCCATGGACACAAGGCTTGTGTTAGGTGCATGGAATTTACCCCGTTTCTACAGCTACACAAGGATCCCGGATCTTCTAAAACCGTATACATGAGGCATCGAATGTGGCTACCACTAAACGACCCGTGGAGAAAGCGCGGAGACCTGTTCAACGGTAAAGATGAGCTCGGTCTACCTCCACGCAAGAGAAGAGGAGAAGAGATCGATACTCTATTGAAGAATTGGAAAATGTGTCCTCCGTCGGGAAAGGTACAAAAGCGGAAGCGAGGAGAGAAAAAGTGTCCTCCGCCAGAAGGACCGCTCTTGGGGGTATGGAAAAGGAGGTCCGTGTTTTGGGACTTGCGGTACTGGCCAATCCTCGGAGTGCCTCACTGCCTTGATGTCATGCATATCACGAAGAATGTGTGTGAGAGCTTGCTTGGCACCCTGTTCAACATGCCAGATAGGACCAAAGACGGGCCAAAATCAAGATACGACCTGATGGCCCTGAATATCAGGAGCGAGCTTCACTTACCGCCTTCTACGCGTGAACAGACGGAGGAGGACGAGGATGGGGTGGAGGAGATGGACGACCGCAAGCGGAAAACGGCTAAGAAACACCAAACTCACCGCCTGAAACCCTCTTGCTTCACTCTAAGCCCCGACGAGCTCGCGCAAGTATTCACATGCCTCCTCGGAGTGAAATTTCCCTTAGGTTACGCGGGGCTGATAAGCAGATACCTAGACGCGGAGAAAAAAATCTTCAGCGGGATGAAGTCTCATGACTGTCACGTGATGATGACGCAGATACTTCCGGTTGCAATCAGAGGGATAATGGAACCGCACGTCCGTCAAACGCTCACTGGCCTTTGTAACTTTTTTGATGTCATCACTCGGAAGTCGATAAGCGTGAAGAAACTCGGAAGGCTGCAGGAAGAGATCGTCACCATCCTATGCGAGCTTGAGATGTATTTCCCACCTGCCTTCTTTGATATTATGGTACATCTCTTGGTCCATATCGTGGACGATATCACCAATCTTGGGCCGGCATTCTTGCACAACATGATGGCGTTAGAAAGAATGAACGGGATCATAAAATCATTCGTTCGTAATAGGGCACACCCGGATGGAAGCATCGTTCAGGGATTTCTCACCGAAGAATGCATCTCTTTCTGCAAGAATTTCCTAGGCGATGAGAAGCCAGCTGTTGGTTTGCCCGCAAACAAGCACCTTGACAGGTTCATGGGGGTAGGCCACAACACTGGAAAAAGGGTAATGGACGCGGACTCCTGTGGTCGGAGAGCCGACTTTGAAAGGGCCCACCTAGTAGTGTTACAACACATCGACGATGTCGACCCTTGGATAGAAGAGCACAAAACCGCGATAAAAAACAGTGCTCGCAGGCCGATGACGGAAGATGAGATATTTAGAGCACACAACTCCTCTTTCGCGACATGGTTCAAGAAGCAGATTGATGCCGATCCCCCGCCAATGACATGTGAGAAAGATAAAATTGTATTGGCCTTGTCATATGGCCCCGCGCCCAATCTGATGACTTATCAAGCATACGACATCAATGGGTACACATTCTACACGGAGGAAAGAGACAAAAGTAGCGACTATCAAAACTCGTCTATAACGATGGAATCTTACACGGGCGAAGAGGTTAGAAGGTACTACGGAAAGATCGAGGAAATTTGGGAGCTTGACTACGTTGGGGTAAAGGTGCCGATGTTCCATGTCAGATGGGCTACAAACGTCACAAAAGAAGACGAATATTTCACCACTATGTCGATGTCTGAAGCCAACAAACCCAAGTCCAAGAACCCCACCGCGCAAAATGAGCCCTGGGTATTGGCTAAGCACGTGGAGCAATGCTTCTTCATAACCGACCCGACAAAGCCTAGTCGTGTTGTCGTAAGGAGAGGAAAAAGGGCCCTCGTCGGAATGGATGGAGTCGCCGATGAGAAGGACTTCGACGGCTTAGTCGGAGACCCGATGATGGAAGAACCCGGTGAAGACGATGCACCATACACCACAAGAAGAAGCAGGACCACACTACCTAGGGCAGGTCTTCCATTCACAAGAAGAAGTCACAATATGGCGGTCACGTATTCAACATCGACCAAGAAAGGCAAGACTAATATTGTGACGAAAGGTTGAGAGAGGGAAATACTCGCGATATAACATGCTAATAGCTATATGTACAATGTGTTTTTAGAGAGAAACACTTGCGGTATCTCGCTAAACCAATCTATTTACGCTCGATGCGACATTAATTTTGTTTGCACATGTTAACTTTCATATGTATGTATTTTTTAAGTGAAAACCAACGTGGGGGAGCCACATATTATAGCATTCGTATTGCTCGATGTGTCCAGGCCGCGGGGCTGGGTAATTTAGAAAATCTTAGCACAGGCGCATTATCTAGAAAACGCGCCTGGGGTAAACTTTACCACAGGCGCTTTTCACAGGACATGCGCCTGGGGTAATGCCATGTGGGACCGCGCAAACCTAAATCCTACGAAACTTAGCGGAGGCGCATTGTCTACGTAACGCGCCTGCGGTAAGGATCTGAGGGGCCGCGCAAGAGCCAAGCACATTAGAACCGGTTTGTATCACAAACCGGTTCAAAAGGGTCTGTCCCCTGGGCCCCCCCACCTGCAGCAAATGGTCGCAGGCCTTTAGGACCGGTTGGTAGCACAAACCGGTCCTAAAGGCCATGAGGCCATTTGCGACAGGGTGTGGGGCCCAGTGGACAGCTCCTTTTCGAACCGGTTTGTATTAGAAACCGGTGCCAATGTTCTTCTTTAGTATTCTAAGTGACCGGATCTCACCCGCACCCACACGAACCCACACGCCGCCGCCGTCGCCAGTGTCGAGAGGAGCAGAGCAGGTCGTCGCCCACTCCGTCGTCGCCCACTCCGTCGTCGTCGTCGTCGTTGATCCAGGTCAGCCCCTCTCCCTCCCATCCCCCCTCCAATAACGCCCGCGACTCGTTGATGCTCGCCGTGATAGCCGCATGAACTCCATCTGCCGCGCCACGGAATCCCCGCAGCGCCCAATGCCCTGCTGCACGACCTGCTCCGCGGGCGCCTGCATGCGAGCGATATGACCTCGATTGCCATGGAGCGCTCTGCAATTTTTGAAGGAATCGTTGGCTTGATCTGATACCAAATTGTCACACCCCGTGGCTGCCGTTGTGCATTTTTTTAGACTAAAAGGGGCTGCCCCCTGAAATCACGAACAGCAAATAGTTTTAGCAGGTTCCTTACAAACGGCAACACCACTTGTAGTGCATTATATCTCTAGGATTCGTTTCGTTTGTACTGCTGTCAATTGCCTTATTATACTACTAGAGGTTCCATTTCGTTTGTACTGTTGGAAGTATCACCTAAACTCTCCGACAGGTTCCATTTCGTTTGTACTGCTGTCAATATATTGCCTTATTATAGTACTAGAGGTAGGTGCTGCCATTTGTCTTTGTTTTGTGATAGCTATGCTCCTCTAACCTCTATGTGTGCACTTTCTTAATTTAAAAGAACATGGCTTGCGGCGTATGTCGGTCCCGATGTGCCGAAGGACGATTCAGTGGGAGTTCTTTTATGCTTCAGCTCCACGACGGTGACGTTGATTCGTTGGTAATAAACAATTCTTTTTATGTTAACTTGTTCTTTCGTTTTACTATCTAGCTTGAGACTTGTGTTTATTAACAAAATATTCTTTATATTTCTTTTTTAGATTCTACCATGCAATATTCGCGACGAATTCAACGAGTTAGTTGACAGTCGTGAGGTGAATTTCAATGTTCACGGGACCACCTACATTCTTCGAGTGAAAAAAGAAAGAACGAAGACCTACTTCTGCGGGCAAGCATTGCAGGCTCTCATCGCCACGTACAATTTAAGCGGAGGTGATTACATTCACTTCTCTATGGAAGGACCGCAACCTCGCATCAAAATTGTGTATATGGGCGGGATTGCGAACGAGGATGGCGGGAGTGAGGAGGAAACTGAGAACACCGAGGATATGGACACTGAGGATGATATGGACGAGGAGGACCCATGGAAACATGTGGTTGTTGCTCAAAGAGCGAATCTTAGCGAGATTGAGAAGGACCGTGTCCTTCAGAAACTTGCCGAGATAGATAGCTACATCGGCTTCCCTTTCGTGCATCGCATCACCAACACGAACATCTCCAATGGACATGTCATGGTATGTTTCTTAACACTTTCTTATTCGTATAGTTGCTTATGTTCTTAACACTTTCTTATCCGGTATTTGACATTGTGCTTTTATTCTTTCTTGGAATTGTGTGTTGTAGAAAATACCTTTGGCGGTAGCGGACAGTGCTGGCATGGAGCATATGGGTACCATTGGAGTACGCCGTGGAGAATCAGGACCTGTCACCGTAGTTCCGATCACGCGGGATAATGCTGATGGTCGGGTCATCCTCAACTCTCAAGCATGGAGGCGGTTCCATTCCGCAAGAGGTGGTATGGAGGCTGGACGAGCTATTCTGATCACCATGAGGAATAGTGACGTCTCCAACTTGGACATGATGATGGTCATCCACTACATCACCCCGCTAGATCGATAGATGACGAGTTTGTTCAAATTAGAACAAATAATTATTTCCATCTCACTAGCTAACTCTTGGATTTATTAGTAGCATGGATCTTTTCGAGACTATGTAATTTTGTCAAACTATGTGTGGTGATGATCGAGACTATGTGTTGATGATCGAAAATATTTATGTTATATAACTTAATTGTGTCATTTTGCTGTTATTCTGTCAGCTTGATACTTTTTCTGTCATTTTCCTGTAATTCTGTTATTTTGGTTTTCTCTTATTTTTTGATACAGCAAAACTATAGCCCAGGCGAACAGTAGAAGGTACCCCAGGCGCATCTGTACCCCAGGCGCACAGCTCTTGTTCGCCTCAGGTAAGTGTTTTACCCCAGGCGCACGAGTACTATTCGCCTGGGGTATGCGTACTTGCCACAGGCGCATTGTTGTATTCGCCTGGGGTAATCCATTACCGCTGGCGATACGGTCCCAGGCGAACCAGAATGCGCCTGTGGTAGGCATTTTCCGTTCGCCTGGGGTAAGCTTTTCCCTAGTAGTGATACCTCCGATGCGACAAGTTCCACATCGTCAAGCTCATTTCGGCGTTATCCAAGCCATACCGCTGCGCGGCGACGTTCAAGCCTACTTCCTCTTCTACACCAACATGCTTCTCCAACATCGTCTTAGCACCGACGACGTGAAGCCACTTCACCGACATGTCCTTTTCCGATGATCCAAACCATTTCTTGCCGGGCACCGACGAGGCGAAGGCAAGCCATCCTGTCCGACACCGACGAGGCGGACATCACAAGGCCGGGCACCGACGAGGCGAAGGCCACCCACCTGTCTGAGCTGACGAAGCCAGACATCTTCTTCATCGGACATCGACAAGCCGGAGGCATGCGGCTAAGCATCGCCGGAGCGACGGATCTACCGCTCCGCCTTCCACTTCATCACCACATCATCATCATCGTCTACGCCAAGCACTTGGAGAAGACGGGACTTGAAGACGACGACCATTGTAGCAGCTTAATCGGAGGTGGTCCGTGACATTGACTCGCGGACGTAATTAATCGGGAGCCTTCCGAGGCCCCGTGAACCAGAGCTTCACAATCGCCCAAGTCATATTGGCCGCGCTAGCAGGCCACGGAGCGCATAGTCATTGTAAAGGGATCATGTAATTTTGTTTCTCCGTTGAGAGATTAATAAAATGCAAGCTTCCCTATATTTTATTTTGTGTACTTAGTACACTGGCACGCCTGCATTATTTTATTTTCCCCTGGCGCGTAGAGAGATAGTAATCCGTAATCGTTGTTACGATTTTTATTATTTCTCGTGTCAAACAAATTGGCACGCCCGGTGGGACATGGTTCTCCTCCCATGTTTGCTGCGCAACAATGGTCGTCCACTTTGTCTTATGTCTCTTCTCCAACTTACAAGATCGTTGGGAGCAATTTCCATATGCCCCAATCACCGGGTTTCATTAATTTAGCAGCCATTTCAAGAAGGCCCCGAAGTTCATCTCAAGGGCACATGATATTGCTGTTATTCACAAGGCATTCTTGGTGGACAAATACACCAATGGGCCGGGGGCACTTCTTAAATCCAGGAAGTGCCCATTCCAAGAGAATGCGAGCTTCGTATACCTCGACTATAAGCTCCACCTTGTGAGGCTAATTATGGTGGCCTTCCCGATGTAAAGAAGTCATCCTCAACATATGCTCTAGACGGGACCATCTCCTCCAACCTATTGGTGCCTCGATGCGGTGGCGAAGAGTTGAGGGGAGACCTTCATCAAGCGCGGGTTCTCCTTGAAGAGCTATGGTGGATATAGCCTTCACATATTACAATTATTTTTGCACCTTATGCATCACATTATTTCACCACCTCTTTGCATAGTCTGAGGCATTTTTGAAGCATAAGTAATGGTTTTTATTGATAATCTCTGCTAATGTTTGAAGAATTGGCTACCTTGGGACTTGTCGGAGGGGTTACACAATGTATCATGATGCAGATGGAGTTGATACCGCACCCGTAATGCACGACATGTGCCAAGTGTATGCTTCTGGAGGCTGCAGGAAAGACTACTTGGGTTACTTCAGTGTCATGAGACCCCACACCCCCAAACTTCCGGATGTGTCTTGGGTTCACAGAGGCACCACACCCTGGGGAAGATGTTAGGAAAAGACCATGAAAGGGCTGCCCGGCCGAACGAAAGTTTGACTCGGTGCGTAGCCGCTTGGCAACCCTGGGGTGTGCCACCATAAGCTCCAGATAAAGTGCCGGAGGGTTCTTCGTAGTCCACCAAGGTGAATGGATGCCTTCCAAGTTCTGAAGGTGGTTCCCCGAGAAAAAGCCAAGTATCTCCAAGAAAGTTCAATCAATCGTCAAAAAAAGAGCAAGCATAAAAAAAAATCCAAGCAAGTACAAGCAATCTTATAAACATGAGAAATCTCATGAAGTCAAGGGACGTCCAAGTTGTCCATGAAATTAGCAAGTCGAGCAGTTCTGAGCTTCAAGGGAACCACTGAAAAGAAGGCGGTCGGTAGTCGTTCACCACCCCTCCACAAAGGCACGAGCAAAAATGTACAAGCTGTTGTCCTAAAACCACCTACCCTGATTCCATCCCACCCATGTCTCTAGGTTCTTGAGGCACGGAAGGGAGCATGGCGGAGCTGTGGGGTTACTCATTGCTCTGATGGGCTAGAGTATGATTTTCTGTTGCCTCTCAGAAGCATACATGAAGCATGCGTCTCCACACACGTACATAAAGGAGAATTATTGAGTTGCAACCGCCATAGCCCTTCGACGGTTCCCGATGACAAGTCCTTTGGTAGCCTTTTCTGATTTTACAACGATAACTCATAATTTATAGTAGAGATAATATTTCCATACAATATTTTGAAACCTTGTCATTTTTTTTAAATGTTATACAACATACATATGCATGTTTTCACACTTTAGTGCAGCCATCCTCACTATAATGGCGCACCTTTGGAACCCGCGCTAATAAGAAGGCAACTCGGACATCGAGATCATCTCGTCCGTGATATTGTGTACATCCTCTTGGTATCCAATGGTTTATACCGGGGCAAATAACCTTGGCGCTAGGGCCTGCGACATCATTGCGCCCAAGATAGCCTGATGGTTCCTTGCACCTACCCCGCCTCTACACCGACAAAACATTATGTGCACCGGGGCAGCAAAACCCGTGCGCCATGACATCGCCGACTTCTCGGCGCTTGATCGTCTACTCCAACTACATCATGGACACTGGGGGCATCAGAACCCGTGTACCATGACATCGAAGAGGACCTCCCTCCGCCATGATGTCACCGTCAACTATTCAACGCTCAATCCTTTACTCCAACCTACATTATGTGCACTGGGGCAGCAAAACCCGTGCGCCATGACATCGCCGACTTCTCGGCGCTTGATAATTTTCTCCAACCTACATCATGGGCACTGGGGCAGCAACACCCGTGTTTCCATGACGACGCCGATGGTACTCCGGCGCCTCGTCCCCGACGACAACAATGACAGGGGCAGCACATCCCCTCGTTCATCTACATAGCCGATGGTTAATCCGGCGCTCTCTCTAATAAGCTCGCCGAAGGCATTCCGGCATATTATTGTCCGTTGAGATGTGGACGGTTGATGGCTTTCCAACCCTTCTCATGGATCGTGTAGGACATATTGGTTTATTACCAACAACGACACACACAACAAAGCCGAGGGCTTCCGGCACTTTGTGTGTTCTCGTGCCAAAATTCTCGGGAGCAGTGTAGCGCGCCAGTGCGGCCAGCGTGAACCTGTGAAACCCTTTGATCTAGTCGGCTGGCACCGCTATGGCTAAGTGGGTGCGATTAGATCAATAAATTTTCTTCAAGATCGACATGGTATTTCGTCGTCAAATTGATAAAATTTCTTCAAGACTGGCATGGTATTTCGCCGTCGAATGAAGTAAGGTTTTATTTATTGGCCGGCACCATGACAAGCTTCCTGGCCAAATTCATGTGCGGATGAATCAACTTGCATGACTCCAATAATTTCTCATATCCATATATTGGAAGATAGTGCTAAACACACTAGTACACACAGCCGCGATCAATGGACCATTGCCACCGGTGCCGCCAAGATCGCGCCCTCAACGCCGACGCCGTTGCACGTTGCATAAACACACGGCTATCAAGTGAAGAACCTCGGACGTATTTGTGCATGGTTATTTCGCAATGGTACTCCTCCCGGTTCTTTGTCACTTTCGAGACTCACCTAATTAAGGGAGTTGAAGAGAAGTTGGGACGTGCATGTACGTCTCGTACACACAGACATGTTCTGACTTCATTGTTGGTGGTAGGAAGCTCAAGATAATGCAGCCCTATGGGCGGCGCATATGCAACGTAACCACCGTAAGTACATGTTGAGGGGCTTCAGCGGAAGCTGCTACGACGAGCTCCGATGCCACCTCGCCAGCGTCTGTCATCCTTGTGCTTATGGAGAGATGCATGTAAATGTGCCTCTGAGAAATCAAGCCAGGAGATAGTATGGAGAAGCACGTGTACGCCAGAGGTTTTCTTTCCTGTAAGCTAGCTGCTCCTGCACGCCTCACTTTTTCTTAGTCTTGAGGATGGAATAAACGAGCAGCAAGAAGCATCGAGGAAGATTAATCACCATATCCGCAGCATGCATGCACAAGATTACAATCGAACAAAGATTCAGATTAATTGATAAGCCATCCTTTATTACAATATAAATTGCTCAATGCTGTTTATAACGAATGATCTAGATGCCTCAACTGAGGCGCACACATGATTTATGCCCTCTAAGAAGGCCTATGCTATATTTATTCTCTAAGAGAAAACACGGATGAGGATGGCTCTTACTAATGTTCTGGATGAATATCCTAATGGTGCTAGCCTGACGGGTAAGACAAGACGACGGCAGCCTCCGGCGGACAGTCGGGGTCGTAGGTCTTCTGCCGTCCATCAACGCGACGCAGGAAGGCCTTCACCTCCTCTTGGCGCTGCTCTAATGCGCCGACCCTTTCCGTCGAGCGCGCCACTGCGTGGTCATAGGATTCAAGCGCTAAGACGGCGGCTTCTTCCAGGCTGCGAGTCGCGGCCTCCCGCTCTCTCGCTGCAGCAGCCAGACGGTCATGCTCCTCGGCCTCCTTCTGATGTCGCTCCCGTGAGACGCCCAGTTCAGCACGGCATTTCTCCAGTTGCGGCCGGTCGCTCTTGACTTGAGCGAGCTGCTGGGAAACATCACAGTAGGCTGCCCCTAATTTTTTCAGGAAGGGGCGCGCTTCTTTTTCCGCCAAAGCAATGTCCTCCTCTCTATAATCATCTGGGTTCATCACTCCTTGCATGCGATGAGCCAAAGCCTTCAGAAGAACATCCAGCTTCATCAAGTCGTCAGGAAGCACCTGACCATACATCATGCCCCATGAAGATGTCGCCATCTCAATTGCCTGTAGTACATTAGGCTTTGAAATTGGCTTTTTGCCAAGGTGGCGCTGGATTGCCTTCACATCCATACGGACTATGCTTGCATTCCTCTCGGTCGCAAGGTCCGTGATTGGAAGATGAAGGGTAGGCTTTTCACCCGGCTTGACATCATGAATGGCCGGGATAAGATCCAAAGGAAGTTGCAGCCCGCGAGAGACCATGCCTTGGAAGTACATCTCAGCGGTAGCATGAAGCTCCTTGGCTCGTTCAGCATATGCGGCCACATCTTTCCCTTCCTCATCTGCAGAGAACATGGATGCATCAATATGATGCTCCTAAAAAAAAATAAAAATAAAAATAAAAAGTATGTAAGCATGTGCGACATATAAGGCCAACCACCTTGGGATGGAGAACGAGGCTTTTTCTGGCTCCCTCCTTCCTCTAGACCAGATTTGGGTGTAGCCTGGCGCTTTCTCTCTTGTGAGAGAGTGGACGGAGCGGCGACGGCTTTCAAGCTGGACGAAGCCGGCGGATCCCTGTCAACTGGAGCGGAGATGGCCTTCGAGCTGGATGAAGCGGGCGGGGTCCTGTCAATGGGAGCAATGACGGCCTTCGAGCGGGCCGAAGCAGGTGGAGCCATGTCAACTTCACGCAGCATCTCCTCCCAAGTCTGATCAAGCATCTCCGGCGAGATTTCCAAATCGTCCTAGTAAATCATATAGAAGAAGACGGTTCAACGAACATCCAGTAAATTCATTAAAATATACAACCATCGTACGTACCATCAGGTCGTCGAAGAGTGTATCATGTGGTAGTTCTATCACCTCGGCTCTGTCGGATGCTCCATTGCGTCGGACGCGGCTCGAACCTCCTGACGCAGGTTCGCCGGAGGTCACGTCTTTCTTGTTCCTTCCGTCCATCACAACTGGTTGTGATGGTTCGGCCGCAGGAGGCCGTCCACGACCTGCGCTCCTCTTCATGCCGCGGCGACTTACAGGTGGCGATGGCGTTCGGGTGTATCTGGTCCCCTTGAAGTTGCCGCGACTTGCACGCAGCAAGGGAGATGATTCCCTGGACGATCCATCCCCGTGCTGGTCCTTGCGATCGGTCCACCGATCGTGCTTGCTTCTTGATGCCCCTGAGGATCCTAGCGCAGAAGGAACGGGGATCTTGAACTTAGCGGTGGAGTTGCTGCGACCCATGGCTCGGCTACCGATCTGTCACGGAAAAGTTTCATCAGTATATGCGAGCATGCAAAATTGCTACTGCGTACATGAAAATTATTGCGCATACATCTACTGAATCTTAAGAAAAAAATATGATAGCACGAGGATGCATCTGTGCTGCTGCTAGAAGCGATCTGCTGCAACATCAAAAAAAAAAAAAATGTATAGTGCGCATGCATGTACTGCAAAGTAAGTAATGGGTCGAGCTCGTATGCGTCCCTGTTACTATTACTGATTTAGCGGGATGCGCCAATAAAGCCCGATGGGGTGAACAATAGAGAAGAAACTATTACCTTTTCTCTCTATCGTGAAGGTTCCGCCTGCAACTCGGTTGGCGTCGGCAAGGGTTGGTGTGAGAAACCTATCGGGATGATGTGCTTATATAGGCTCCCCCTGGAAAAGTATCTTAACGGGTCCAGGTCAAGAGATCGATCTTGATTTTTCTCTGAAACAAACCTGCTTCCCACGTACGAGATGTGCAGGATATCTATGGTTGAAAAGATAATACGCTCATTCAAATTGTTGTACGGAAGAGATATAATAAGCAACTAGGGCTTGCCCATGTACGACACAAGAAGATCAATCCGGCTGCATGAATTTAAGTGCGCCAGACTTTCGCCAAGCCAAGGCCTCTTTGCTCCTCACGAGACCTTGCCTCGGCGAGGGGCATTTGTTCGACGCATTTTTGTACGTGTCAAGAGTGAGCCCAAGTTAAATTCGTAAATACAAGTAAAGCATGCTCATATATATGAAGTGGACGATCGATCGAGTGAAGATTGATTCATATGCATGAAGTTGAGGATCGATCCATTCATCCATCCAAGGTACGGTGCATACACAAGACATGTTCTCGTTGGGCATGCATCTAATTTAGTCGATCGGTTTGTCACGTAGATGTGCATGTACAAGCCAAGAGGTATATACGTGAGAACGTACAGCCCGGCCGGCCGGCCGGCAACGTGTACGTCTACCAAATATGCTTGCTACAACTAACGAGTTGGTTTGATCAGCTGATACGATCAGATAAGTGCGTCCCAACTTGATAAAGATTGAGATGTCCGTCAAGCGCTACTTGATACGGAGCAGCTGAACCCGCAACGGAAGGCGCAAGAAATGGAGAGGATTGAGCAAGCGCGTTCGGCCGGTGGTGCCGAAGATAACGCATATGCTCTCATCCATCCACCACCGCTGCATATAAAAGCACGAACCCGGGACGCACAGAAGGAGGAGGGAGAAGGAAGACGCAGAGCTCTCGCAGGAGTAGTCGCGTAGAGCTCTCACCTGGAAGCAAACACCACATCCATCGATCAATCTCCAAACAACCTACACATAACTTCCACGTCCATAGCCCATCCACACAACCTCCATATATTCATCAGCACCAACACGCCATAGACACAGCTCTCTTAGCCCTCAAACGATCTACAATTCCCATCCACTAAGCACTAGCCATATATTAGAGGCACACGTAGCAGGAGCAAGGAAGAGGAGGCCATGGAGGCAAACCGGCTACGACTAAACGGTGAGGATCATGGTTAAATCTCTCTTCTCTCTCTTCAACAGGTAACATGTACGCGCACACCTGTATCTCGCATGGCGGCATCGGCGAGGCGGCCGGCGTGCAGTCCGGCGTCGTCTTCACCTCGATATCCATGTCGACGGGGCGGCCGGCGTGAAATCTGGCGCCATCTTCATCTTTACGTCGGCAAGGCGGCCGGCGCACAGCCCGGCGCCATGCGCATCTCCACAACGACAGCGGCGGGGCGGCCTCCGTGCAGCCTGGCGCCATGCGCATCTCCACAACGACGTCGGCGGGGCGGCCTCCGTGCAGCTCGGCGCCATGTCTATCTCCACGGCGGCGGTGTGCCATCCGGCGCCATCTTCATCTTTACTCGGCAAGGCGGGCGGCGTACAGACCGGCGCCATCTTCATTTCCATGCCGGCATCAGCGGGGTGGCCAGCGTGCACGACATCACCATGCGCATCTCCATCACGGCGTCGGCGGGGCGGCCGGCGTGCAGCCCGATGCCTTGCGCATCTCCATGACGATGTCGGCGGGGCGCACGGCGTACGGCCCGACGCCACGTACATATCCACGTCGGCGGCGTTCAGCGCTCATGCCATATTGACCTCCACGACGGCGGTGTGCCATCAGACGTCGTCTTCATCTTGACGTCGGCGGCGTGCAGCGTACGTATCATCTTCATCTCCATGTGGGCATGTAGCCCAACACCATGTGCACCTCCACGATGACATCGACGTGCGACCCGGAGTGGTGTCGACTTCAGTGACAGCGTTGGCCGAATGGATGGCCGGCAGCTTGTTGTCATCTTCACCACCCCACGAGCCTGGAGACGACGTCGACTTTGCCGGCGTCTAGCCTGGCGCCGTCTTCATCTCCGGGACAACATTAGAGGGCAGCCGACATCTAGCCCGGCGCCATCTTCCTCTCCGGGACAACATCAGCGCAACAGCCGGCATGTAGCCCGGCGCCATCATCATCTCTGGGACAACGTTAGCGGGGCAGCCGACATCTAGCCCGGCGCCATCTTCCTCTCCGGGACAACATCAGCGCAACAGCCGGCATGTAGCCCGGCGCCATCATCATCTCTGGGACAACGTCAGCGGGGCAGCCGGCATACATACTGGCGTCATCTTCAACTCCGCGACAATGTCAGCGGGGCGGCCGACATGGAGACCATCGTCATCTCCATCCCTGCGACAAAGTTGGCTGGACAGTCGGCGTGCAGCCTGGCGTCCTCTACATCTCGGCGAGAACATCGGCAAGGCACCCGACATCATCTCCATGTCCACACCAACCTCAGCAAGGCAGCCGGCGTGTAGGCCAGCGTCACCTCCATCTTCCCGACAACATTGGCGGGGTGGCTGGCGGGTGGTCCGGAGTCATCTCCATCTCCGTGATAACAACACCAAGACAGCCAACATGCAGCATGGCGTCTCCTCCATCGCAAGGACAATGTCAGCTAGGCGAGCGACGTACAGTCCGGCGTCTTCCCCAACTCCACGACAATGTCAGCGCGGCTGCCGGCGTACAGTCCGGCGCCACCGTCTAATCATAATGGGTATTTGTCTTAGTTGCAGGTACCAATGGATTAAAGAAGGCTCACCTCGCCGTGGATGCCCCGAAGTCAGCTCTGTTGCACACCAACTTCCCAGATGCATCCAACCAGGAGTTTCCACCGCGAGCTACATCGACCCTGCATCTTCTACATCGCCACCACTGCGGACCTCTCGCCTCACGAGGTGGACGACGACATCATCACCTTCACGGACACTAGTAGTTCATACATACCTCCGATGCGACAAGTTCCACATCGTCAAGCTCATTTCGGCGTTATCCAAGCCATACCGCTGCGCGGCGACGTTCAAGCCTACTTCCTCTTCTACACCAACATGCTTCTCCAACATCGTCTTAGCACCGACGACGTGAAGCCACTTCACCGACATGTCCTTTTCCGATGATCCAAACCATTTCTTGCCGGGCACCGACGAGGCGAAGGCAAGCCATCCTGTCCGACACCGACGAGGCGGACATCACAAGGCCGGGCACCGACGAGGCGAAGGCCACCCACCTGTCTGAGCTGACGAAGCCAGACATCTTCTTCATCGGACATCGACAAGCCGGAGGCATGCGGCTAAGCATCGCCGGAGCGACGGATCTACCGCTCCGCCTTCCACTTCATCACCACATCATCATCATCGTCTACGCCAAGCACTTGGAGAAGACGGGACTTGAAGACGACGACCATTGTAGCAGCTTAATCGGAGGTGGTCCGTGACATTGACTCGCGGACGTAATTAATCGGGAGCCTTCCGAGGCCCCGTGAACCAGAGCTTCACAATCGCCCAAGTCATATTGACCGCGCTAGCAGGCCACGGAGCGTATAGTCATTGTAAAGGGATCATGTAATTTTGTTTCTCCGTTGAGAGATTAATAAAATGCAAGCTTCCCTATATTTTATTTTGTGTACTTAGTACACTGGCACGCCTGCATTATTTTATTTTCCCCTGGCGCGTAGAGAGATAGTAATCCGTAATCGTTGTTACGATTTTTATTATTTCTCGTGTCAAACACTCCGGTGTAATTCCGTGTCAACAACACGAAGAAAAATCCTAGCGGACGCGCCGGGTACCCCCATAGGTTAAGTTCGATTCGATAAGTCCACAACGGCTCAGTCGCAACAATCACCTCATCGGGTTCGAGTCGGAGGTCTCGAATCTGTGTAGGCCAGGAATGTTTTTGCCCTAGTTGCAATTAATTGGCCCTGATCTCTCGGGAGAGCCAAGCTACTGAGCCACATCCTTCTGTGAAAAAAGCCGCACAAACAGGCGCTTATTTTTCTCAATGCTCGAGCACGATGACTTATGATACAGGGAACGCACCCTTTAAACAATAATTGTCGAGCTGGTCCTCCAGAAAAGATCAAGAAAGGTTTGACCGTCTACTCGACTGGAAAAATCCCAATCGAGCAAATGCTCGGGGGCTACTGACGAAGATATGGATCCTGGACCCTGCGGGTAATGACACCCCCTCTCAGGCCCAGGGACAAACCCCAAGAAGAGGCGCCTTCCTAGTACTCTAGAAGGCCCGCGTGAAGCCCACCTGCACTAAACTTGCGGGTTAAGTCTAGAAAACATGTAACCGACCTAGCTAGGTTGGAGTCCTCTCCGGGTAGAACTCGAGACCTGGCCATCTATATAAGGCCAGGAGAGCCTCCTGGGAGAGGACAAAGTAGTACCGCACGACCAAAAAGCCTTGAACTCGAGATCTACTCTCGATTCGAGCAACCTGTAACCGATCTAATCATCTAATACAGATCGACAGAAGGATGAGTAAGGGTTTTACCTCTTCGAGGGCCCCGAACCTGGGTAAATCTAGCCCCCTGTCTAGCCGACGATTCACCAGCGCCTATGAGTTCTCCTAGTCGAAACCCGATAGGGTCACCTAAGGGATTTGTGGAGTCAGAGATTCGACACCCTCACCAGAGACGTCTCTTCGGATGAGCTCCAGATCTCCCTCACCGGAGTTGTTCATCCACTAGCTCACATCGGGCTCTCCCTCGGGCCCTCGGATGAAACCTGCGAGCAAGTTTTCCGCATCTTCGTCTCTTGGTTCCATACTTTTATGCAAATACACAAAATTTCCTAAGTTTTCCGCATCTTCGTCTCTTGGTTCCATACTAAAAATACAAAGTGGTACTAAAATTCCGTAAGTTAAATACACTAACTCAAATTTCTGAAAATTTCTGAAAATTTCTGAAAATCCACTAGCTCACTGAAAATTCCAATATTTTACACTAAGTCAAATTACACTAAATTAAATTACTAAAAAATAAACTAGTGGTATTAAAATTCCCTAAGTTAAATAGACAAAAAATTACCAAAATTTCTACACTAAGTAAAAATTGATCCTACACTAAGTAAAATTACTAAAAAAAAAATCTTAAGTCAAATTTCTAAAAATTCTTATTTTTTACAATTAGAAAAATTACTGAAAATTCTAATATTTTACACTAAGTCAAATCACAATAAGTTAAATTACTAAAAAATAAATTAGTGGTACTAAAATTCCGTAAGTTAAATACACTAAGTCGAATACATAAAAATTTACCAAAAGTTCAACACTAAGTAAAATTTGATTCTACACCAAGTCAAATTACTGAAAAAAATCTAATTAAACCATGTATTTATAGAATCTCATATATGTATATATATGATTTGAGAATAGTACGCTGTTTTTTTTACAATGACATCTACATGAACAACATCATGAGCATGTTTCAAATCCGCGATCCTATTTTCCGAATACATGAGCATATTTTTTCGGAATCCATGAACTTTTTTTGGGAACCTATAAAACTTCTTTTAAAATTCTTTAAAATGATTTTTTTACCTCGTAATTATTTTAAAAATATGAGAGGAACTTATTTTGAGTTTAGAGAAACATTGTTTTAATCCATAAACATATTAGTTTAAATCAATAGGGTCATCGTGTAACACATTAAATCAGACCCTACGTATGATATACCACCACATTTAATCATGCACCACCACATTTAATGCCAACAAATTAATTAGACCATAGCAGTACACAGAGACCATCATCAAACCTAGATTATGTATTGACTTCTTGCGTGGCACAAAAATCACCCATCCACGACGCGACGCGTTGCCAGGTGCGGGCGAGCCCGAGTGCCACAAATCTGCGTCCAAGTAAAAGGTCTTATAAAAAAGGAGTAGAAGGGAACATGGTTTGTGAGGGATGAAGCGGGAGCAACAGCCGCTTGTCGCGCAACATGGTCGAAAATGTCAAAATTTAGGCACACTAGTGGAAAACGGGGCTTTAACCCACCCGCGACCACCCCTTTCGCCCCGGATCGGCCAGCACCCGGTGCAAAAGACTGCAGAGGTGGGGCCGGGGCGAGTAGGGCTTGTGGTGTTGGGCTTATTTTCCCCGGTTGGAGCCACCAACCGGGGCTAAAGGCCCTCGAAGAGCAGGGCACGTGCAGTCGCGTGGTGTGGGTGGCCTTTTGCCCCGGTTGGAGCCACCAACCGGGGCAAATGACACCCCCACTATATACAAACCATGCCAGCCCTCTCTTCTCCTCATGCCACTCACTTTGGAGGACATATTTCTAGTTGTGTGGTGTGTGCTCACTTTTTTTCACTCCTATGCACAAGAGGTGTTTGATGAAATGCCCGGGAGAAGAACGCCATCTCAGATCGCAGAAAACAAGCACGATTTAATTTTCCGAGCCACACTTAATTAAATAAGCTTTCTTGTCCTTCTTTCCTCCTCGGTCGAGGTACCAACTTTAACCTTCCATATGTCGATGTAACATTGGTCATTTCTCTATTCATGGTGTTCTGTAACAATTCTTAATTAATAATCATATAATGCAGATGAACCGGCAATGGATGTACGCTGACCGACGCTCTGCCGCATTTATGAAAGGCGTGGGTTATTTTCTCGAGGTGGACCTGGCAAACAAGCGGAATAATTTTATCTGTTGTCCATGTGCTTTATGTCGGAATCAAAAGGAACACTCTTCTCACAGAGTCATCCACTTCCACTTGTTTCAATCTGGTTTCATGCCCGGCTATAATTGTTGGGCCAAGCACGGAGAAAGAGGGGTTATGATGGAAGACAACGAAGAAGAAGAGAATGATGACAACTATCATGACATGTTCCCTGAATACGGTGCAGGTACTGGAATGGAAGATAACAATGAAGTGGAATCAGAGTTGCAGGCACCAGATGAGCCCATCGATGATCTTGGCCAGGCTATTACGGATGCAAAGACAGAAAGCAATATTGAAAAGGTTAGGGTGAAGTTCGACCAGATGTTAAAGGATCACAAAACAAAGTTGTATCCAACTTGCGAAGACGGGCAGAAAAAGCTGGGCAGCACACTGGAATTGCTCCAATGGAAGGCCGAGAACGGTGTGACTGACAGCGGATTTACAAAGTTGCTGCAAATAGTGAAGAAGCAGCTTCCTAAAAACAATGAATTTCCCGACAGTACATACCAAGCTAAGAAGCTTGTATGCCCCCTAGGATTAGACGTGGAGAAGATACATGCCTGCATTAATGACTGCATCCTCTACCGCGGTGAGAAGTACGAGAATTTGGAACAATGCCCGGTATGCACTGCATTGCGGTATAAGATCATACCAGACGACCCTAGCGATGTTGAGGGTGAGCGACCCAGGAAGAGGGTTCCTGCAAAGGTGATGTGGTATGCTCCTATAATACCACGGTTGAAACGTTTGTTCAGAAACAAAGAGCATGCCGAACTTTTGCAATGGCACATGGAAGATCGTAAGAAAGATGAGATGTTGAGACACCCCACTGATGGATCGCAGTCGAGAAAAATCGAGGGAAAATTCCCGCGCTTTGCAGGTGAGGCAAGAAAACTTATGGTTTGGTCTAGGTACAGATGGATTTAATCCATTTAGTGAGCAGAGCAGCAACCATAGCACCTGGCCTGTAACTCTATGTGTCTATAACCTTCCTCCTTGGTTGTGCATGAAGAGGAAGTTCATTATGATGCCAATGCTGATCCAAGTCCCGAGACAACCGGGCAACGATATTTATGTGTACCTAAGGCCATTAGTCGATGAACTTTTACAGTTGTGGCGTGAAGAAGGTGTACCTGTGTGGGACGAGCACGTACAAAAAGAATTTAACCTACGAGCGCTGTTGTTCGTAACCATAAACGATTGGCCTGCTCTTAGTAACATTACTGGACATACAAACAAGGGATACAATGCATGCACACACTATTTAGATGACACCGAAAGTGTATATCTGGATAAATGTAAGAAGATTGTGTACCTCGGGTATCGTCGTTTTCTTCCGCGCAACCACCCCTTAAGAAAAGCTGGCAAACATTTCAATGGTGAGGCAGATACCCGGGAGACGCCTATCCTTTGTTCTTGTGGTTGATATGGTGAAGGATTTGAAATTAATATTTGGAAAGGGTCCGGGCAGACAAGCTGTTCCGAATTACACTGACGGACACGCACCCATGTGGAAGAAGCAATCTATATTTTGGGAACTACCCTATTGGAAAATCCTAGATGTCCGCTCTAAGATCGACGTGATGCACCTGACGAAGAATCTCTGCGTGAATCTGCTAGGCTTCTTTAGCTTGTATGGGAAGTCAAAAGATACATCTGAAGCACGACAGGACCAGCAACACACGAAAGGACGAGACGGCAAGAATCCTGAGCGGTTTCAAGGTGGTCCTGCCAGCTACGCTCTTACCAAGGAAGAGAAGGAAATCTTTTGTGAAGCACTAAATAGTATCAAGGTCCCGTCTGGCTTCTCGTCGAATATAAAAGGAATAATAAATGTGGCGGAGAAAAAATTCCGAAACCTGAAGTCTCATGACTGCCACGTGTTGATGACACAATTGCTTCTGATTGCGTTGAGGGGGGATTCTACCAGAAAATGTTCGACTACCCATTGTGAAGTTATGCGCATTCCTCAATGCAATTTCTCAGAAGGTAATGAATCCAGCAAGTCTATCAGCGTTACAGACAGATGTGGTTCAATGTCTTGTCAGCTTCGAGTTGGTGTACCCACCACCATTCTTCAATATTATTACACACCTCCTAGTCCACCTAGTCAAAGAGATTACAATTCTTGGTCCTGTGTTTCTACACAATATGTTCCCCTTTGAGAGGTTCATGGGAGTCTTAAAGAAATATGTTCACAACCGTGCTAGGCCAGAAGGAAGCATCTCCAAGGGTTATGGAACAGAGGAGGTAATTGAGTTTTGTGTTGACTTTCTTCTAGACCTTAAGTCGATTGGTGTTCCCGAATCGCGGCATGAGGGAAGAATGAGTGGACAAGGCACGCTAGGAAGGAAAGCAAAGATATTTATGGACGGACATTCTTTCACTAAAGCACACTACACAGTTCTACAAATGTCCACCTTGGTGGCTCCTTATATCTAGGAACACAAGAATATTATACGGTCCAAAAATCCGGGGCTGTCTGAATCCTCGGTTAATGATGAGCACATCGATAGTTTCGGCGCCTGGTTGCAGGCAGAACTCATGAATAACAACATTGTTGGAGATGAGCTCTACTTGTTGGCCAGGTCACCATCTTCGACTGTACTGACTTTCCAAGGGTACGAGATAAATGAGAATACATTTTACACCATCGCACAAGATAAAAAGGGCACCAACCAGAATAGTGGCATCCGTTTCGATGCAATCGGATACAATGGGACAAAGGACACATACTATGGTTACATAGAGGATATATGGGAACTTGACTATGGACCTAATTTTAAGGTCCCTCTATTTCGGTGCCAATGGGTCAAGATGACAGGAGTAAAGGTAGACCAGCAGTACAGAATGACAATAGTGGATCTCAGCAATCTTGGGTACAGAAGCGAACCATTCGTCCTAACCAAAGATGTAGTTTAAGTTTTCTATGTGAAAGACATGTCTACTCAACCGAGGGAAAAAAAAGAATTCTAGTACATCATGTGGTGAGCCGAAGCAACACATAGTTCTTTCAGGGAAAAGAAACATTGTGGGAGTGGAGGACAGGACAGACATGTCAGAAGATTATGATAAATTTGAAAAAACTCCGCCAATTAGAGTGAAAACTGACCCAAGCATCACGTTAAATAAGGAAGATGCTCCAGGGCTACGACAGAGAAGTAAACAATGGCGGCAATAGTTGGTGATAACGTATTAAACCTTCATGGTTCATGTAATATTGCTAGACTATTTTGTAATAATGTATCAAACATTGCAGATTAAACCGGTCGTAAACTAGTTTTTTTTGTAATGTTTGAATTTTCAAACATTGTTACTAGTTTAAATAGTTAGAATAATTATTTTATAAAACGGAAAATGTATTAAAAAAAATTACGCAATTTTAAACACTTTTCATATACAAAGTTTCTCCTAATTGTAAACCATTCATGAAATAGGTTTTTTTAAATGTTTAAAATTAAAAAATTGTTACTAGTTTAAATAGTTGGAATAATTATTTTATAGAACAGAAAATGTATTTGAAATGTTTACGCAATTTTAAACGCTTTTCATATTGAAAGTTTCTCCAAATTCTAAACCATTTCAAATGTATTTCAAAACGTATTTTAAATAGTATTTGAAATGTTCGAAACGAAAAAATTGGCGGCAGAAAAAAAAGTGAAATTTTGGGCCTTTTGCCCCGGTTCGTGTTACCAACCGGGGCAAAAGGGGGGAGCTGAGCGGGCAAGCGAAGGCCCACCTCCCACCCTTTTGCCCCGGTTGGTAACACGAACCGGGGAAAAAGAGAACCTTTTTCCCCGGTTCATGTTACGAACCGGGGCAAAAGGCTTCCACCTATATAACCCCAGGCGGAGCAACTGCCCGGGGCAACCCAGATCACTTCGTTGTTTTCTCTAAGTCCCCGGCGCCGAAATCCAGAGCGACGCCGTGAGGCTGCCCGATTTCAACGCTGGTGATTCTCCGCGCCGACCCTCCTTCCCTCGCCCGCGCCACCCGGCCTCCACCTCCTCCCCACCCTCCTCCTCGCCGTCTAGGTGAGAGATCGCCTGCGCCCCTCCTCGATCGCTGCATGTTAGTAGTTAGTACTAGTGTTAGATTATTTAGTGTTAGATCGATTTAGTATTACTTAGATTAGTGTTAGATTTAGTTTGTGGTAGATTAAGTATTATATTAGTGTTAGATTTAGTATTACTGTTAGATTAGTATTTAGGATAGATTTAGTATTTAGTGTTAGATTAGTATTAGGCATTAGGTATTTAGGTCTTGAACACACATAGAAAAAAGTTAGGTATTGGATACTTAGAAAAAATTTAGGTTTTGGAGACTTAAAAAAAATTTAGGTTTTGGACTTAGCTAGTTTTTTCTTAGTGAATGTTTAGTTTACAAGTGAATTAAGTTAGAATTTTTTTACTTTGTGTTAGAAATTTTGAAGTGTTATTGCAGTTTTACTTGTGATGTTCGTTCGATCTTTTGAATAAATGCCGATGATTGAAAGATTTGGTTCACACTCATATGGCCTTGGTGGTTCGGTGTGCCAGGTCCACCAAGGCTGATTGTATGTGTCCACCCTAAATATGAGGCACACAGACCGATGACCATCTTGTTCCTGTTAATAGGTACTACATGCGGTGGTGATCCGGGGAAAGGAACGAGTGCGAGGTTTTCTGGATTCCTTTCGAACTATCCTTTTGCCCCGGTTGGTAACACGAACCGGGGAAAAAGAGAACCTTTTTCCCCGGTTCATGTTACCAACCGGGGCAAAAGGCTTCCACCTATATAACCCCAGGCGGAGCAACTGCCCGGGGCAACCCAGATCACTTCGTTGTTTTCTCTAAGTCCCCGGCGCCGAAATCCAGAGCGACGCCGTGAGGCTGCCCGATTTCAACGCTGGTGATTCTCCGCGCCGACCCTCCTTCCCTCGCCCGCGCCACCCGGCCTCCACCTCCTCCCCACCCTCCTCCTCGCCGTCTAGGTGAGAGATCGCCTCCGCCCCTCCTCGATCGCTGCATGTTAGTAGTTAGTACTATTGTTAGATTATTTAGTGTTAGATCGATTTAGTATTACTTAGATTAGTGTTAGATTTAGTTTGTGGTAGATTAAGTATTATATTAGTGTTAGATTTAGTATTACTGTTAGATTAGTATTTAGGATAGATTTAGTATTTAGTGTTAGATTAGTATTAGGCATTAGGTATTTAGGTCTTGAACACACATAGAAAAAAGTTAGGTATTGGATACTTAGAAAAAATTTAGGTTTTGGAGACTTAAAAAAAATTTAGGTTTTGGACTTAGCTAGTTTTTTCTTAGTGAATGTTTAGTTTACAAGTGAATTAAGTTAGAATTTTTTTACTTTGTGTTAGAAATTTTGAAGTGTTATTGCAGTTTTACTTGTGATGTTCGTTCGATCTTTTGAATAAATGCCGATGATTGAAAGATTTGGTTCACACTCATATGGCCTTGGTGGTTCGGTGTGCCAGGTCCACCAAGGCTGATTGTATGTGTCCACCCTAAATATGAGGCACACATACCGATGACCATCTTGTTCCTGTTAATAGGTACTACATGCGGTGGTGATCCGGGGAAAGGAACGAGTGCGAGGTTTTCTGGATTCCTTTCGAACTAAATAATGTCACATATGTAATATGGTTCGTGAGATCCGGATGAAGCTGAACCCTTTAGTGCACATTCGTAATGGTGACATTACTCAGAAATCCCTTCCGGGGTTATGAAGAATGTCCCCGTTATGTATGTGTATAGAAGGGTCTAGTTTTTCCGGATTTCACTATTACATATATGATTTTGTTCAGTTTTAAAGATGTCCAGAAATCCTTCCTTCCCCCCGCATCGCCATCACGTGTACTTACCTCGTAACAAACACAAAATGTGAAGGTCCAACTTCACATCAAGGCCCGATGACCATCTTGTTCCTGTTAAGACGTACTACAGGTGGTGGTGATCCGGGGAAAGGAGGAAGATGAGGGTTTCCGGATTTCTTTGGAACTAAATAACGTCACATATGTAATATTGAGATCCGAACGAAGTTGAACCCTTTTGTGCACATACGTAATGGTTACATTCCTCAAAAATCCCTTCCGGGATTTTATGAAGAATGTCCCCATTATGTACGTGCACAAAAGGGTCTAACCTTGTTCAGATCTCACGATATTACATATATGATTTTGTTTAGTTTCAAAGATTTCAAAAAACCCCTGTCTTCATCCTTTTCTGGATCGCCATCACGTATACTACCTCGTAACAAGCACAAGATATGAGAAGGCCAATTTGATCCTTTGTGTTTAACTTTCATGTTATTTATGTCATATTTCTCCATTTACTATTTTTTACTAAGTTAGAAACACTAAGGTATTTTACTTAATTAGGAATATTTACTTAGTTTGGGTCTGTTTTTAGCTTATGTCTCTGTTGGACCCGCCGGGCGATGTCCAGGACTAGGCCTCGCCGGGCTGGCACTGGGAGGTCCTTACTACCAGGACACGCGGCTTGGTGAGAAATCCGGGTGACGTGGTCGACCCGGATATTCTTTGGTGGCCATCGCGTGGGCCACGCTCGGTGCGGAGAGAGTCTGCCCCTGAGGAGGTGGTACAACAACGTATCAGGGAGGAGGACGAGCACGTACGTCGCTACATGTATTTGCTCGATAGGGATTATAGCAGCAGTTGGTCGATTATTCGGAGGGTTCCTTACCACATGAGCTATGACCCTGTGAGGGTTCCTTACCTATGGGCCCGTAGCACCCGTGACTCAGCACCCCGCGGCTTAGGACCCGGTCGGAGTTAATTAGTTTGAGAGATGTTTTAATGAATATGTATAAGTGATGATATTATTACATCGTTATGTATTAGGGTTAAATAAAATGAACATGAGCTATGTAACTTTTGGTGTGTATTATCATACGTTTAAATATTTCATCAATGTTGCATTTATAATTGAAATGAGGATCTGGAACATATAGTTACTCTTTTTTCGGACTTGTTTAGATATTAGTACCATTAGCTGTTATCTATAAGCAATTTTGATGAAATGGATGCTATTAGCTATATTTTTATTAGATTATATGCAATTGTTGCGAACTGATGAAATTTATGCTATTTGCTATTTTTGTTTGCCATGGCGAGACGTCCCCGTGGTTCGCGTGTAACCGGCGGTGGGCGCAGCGTCGTCACGGTCGAAGAAACCCGTCTTGTACGTGGTGGACGTCAAACTGGACGTCCACGTGGATCGCGTACAAATGGATCTCGTGCATCGAAGGCACGTGGTGGTGCCGCCATTGTCATTAAGGAGGAGGAAGCGACGGCTCCTACTCGCGGACGTGGACGCGGACGCGGAGCACGGGGGGCATCAAGCGCAGCAAGTGGGGCAAAGCGCGGTGCCAAGGGGTCAACATGCCGTAAACGTCGCGGCGTTGTTGCTGCAGAGGAGGAGGAGGAGGAGGAGACGGAGGAGGCTGCGGCGGAGGAGGAGGAGGAGGAGGAGGACGGTCTCCGGCTACCGGAGTTCTACGTAAACATGCTCCAGCCAGTGGAGAACAGGCTCCGTCTTCTGGAGAAGATATCGGCGATCCTCCTCGGACGCAGGGGCGGGCCCTATAGTTTCACCCTCCGGTTGGAGGGTTGTGACAACGGGCCAGTGCGCGTTGTCCTGCAGCGATGTGGCGATGACCTCTACCTGCGCTATGGGTGGGGGCAGTTCGCGCGCATGCACAAGCTAAATGTGGGCAACATGCTCACATTCAGGTACTAAAAGGACGAGGAGGCCCACATGCTGGAGGTGAAGATCTTCGACGGCACCTTAGTCCGCCCCTTTTGCTGCCAGGATAGCTCGTCTGAGAGCAGCTCCGACTCCGAGTCTGAGTCCGACGAGTCTAGCCCGAGCAAGGCTGGCTCCGACGCCGAGGGCAAGGGCAAGGCTGTTTCCGACGCTGATCTGTAGTATATATGTTTATGTCGATCTATGCTTACGTACTTATGTCGCTCTATATTTTCGTACTATGTCTAGATATGCGAACTATGTTTTCGGTCGAACTATGTTTAATTATGTCATTGTGTAGAACAATATTTGTATTCGTGGCAAACTATATATTTATGTTATTGTTCGTTTTCATCTGTGTTTTTGTGCGATAATTTTTCATCTTTCTTAATATAAATGTTTAGTGCAGAGAACAGGAAAACATATAAAAATATATAGAATTTCTAATCTGGTCCAAAGGACACAAAAACAGCTATTAAAAAAAACCTTTTGCCCAGGTTGGTGTTACCAACCGGGGTAAAAGGGGGCCAGTCTGCTCGCGGTGCAGAGCCCACGTGGGGCGCGCCTTTTACCCCGGTTGGTAACCCAACCGGGCCATAAGTGGGGCCTTTAGCCCGAGTTTGGGGATCCCGGTTGGGCAGCCTGGGGGTTAGCCCCTTACCAACCGGGGCTAATGCCCCGTTTTCCACTAGTGGCAATTCCTAAATTATCCATGCTAAATTTGTCAAAACATTGAAAGTCGTACTGTTACTTTAAAACAATGTATGGGTATTTTGTTAAAATTTATATAGGTCTTGGTTAGTGAGTTGGGATAGATGTACAATTGATTTTTGAACTACTTTCTCGTGGAACAAAAAACAATATAGTGTTAGGGTTTTGTACAACCTAAAGATGATGTGTATAATAAATATTAATTGATGCCGCATCCATGAATATGGGTCCGCCTACATTCATGCGCGTGGATCCGCCCCTGTCCATGATAGGAGTGAGCTGGAACCTTAGTTTATAACAACTAATATATGGGATGTACCCACCGGTAGAAAATAGGCCTACAGTCCCGGACTCGTCAGGCCCATTAATCCCGGCCGCGCAACCGGGACTAAATAGACGCGACTAAAGCCCCCCCCCCCCCCCCCCATTAATCCCGGCCTCTTACGAACCGCGGCTAAAGGCCCGGCCACGTGGGCGGGTGGCGTGAGCAGGGGGACGGAGGACCTTTAGTCCCGGTTGGCCACACGAATCGGGACTAAACTTTATTTCGTAATTTCTTTAATTCATTTGGGTTTCTAATTATTTTTCACTCCAATTTTTTACTCCCTTTTTTTCACTCCCTTTTTTCACTCCAATTTTTCACTCCCTTTTTTTCTTCAGAATTTGTATTATTTGCTTAGTGTCTAACTACAATTATCTCTAGTCAAATTACTTACTCGTGGTCAAACTTCCCGCTCGGTCACCCATCCTCCCACTACTCTAGCACTAGCACGCTTAACTTCCGAGTTCCATCCCGTCCCGAATCCAAGTGTTTCGCACGCATGTATGTGATAGTAGTATCATATCAATCTTATTAACATGTTGGTCGATGCCACATTTCTTTATTGTTTGAATTTTAAATAAATCTTTTAATAAACAAAAGTAATGATGTAATTAATAATTTTGAATAAATAAATAAACATTAACTTTTTAATTTGTATTATTTCTAAAAATACTATTAATATATCAAAATATTCAGAAAATAAAACTAATTCATTTTTAAAACTTAAAAATACAAATAATATATCAAAAAATTAAGAAAAATAATACTAATTCATTTTAAAATCTTAAAAATACAAATAATATATCAAAAAATTAAGAAAAAATAATATTAATTCATTTTAAAATCTTAAAAATACAAATAATATATCAAAAAATTAAGAAAATAATACTAATTCATTTTAAAATCTTAAAAATACAAATAATATATAAAAACTTAAGAAAAATAATACTAATTCATTTTAAAATCTTAAAAAGACCAGTAGCCTCTTCTATTATTTTTTAGAATGAGTTCAAAAATGTATTTTGAAATAAATCCAACTGGATGAGTTTGGTATTGACTAGATATATGTTTTCCTGGCTTAGATTAATTTTTGGTGAACAGATATATAGAAACTGTAGTTTTTCTGTTTTGTTTTCTTGATGTGTTTTTGTTTGTTTTCTTGATGTGTTTTTATTTGTTTGTTTTGAAATGTGTGTTTGACATAATATAGAAATAGTATAGCTAGGAATTAATATAAAAATAATATCCATTACACTTTGCAACACTTTGCAAATTTTTCCAAGTCATTTAAAACTAGTAAACAAAAATAGTTTTATGAACAAAAAAGACAAGTGATAAATCACAAGTAAAATACGAGTAGAGACATCACAATCATGAATAGAACACAATCATATCACATTCATAACATAGAGTCTTACGATCACACATAACACAAACATAAGTCTCACAATACAAGCTATGCTTCAAGAGCTACATACTAATTAAGATATCCATTACATACTAAGATATCCATTACATGCATATATCGAACGCATACATCTATGGCTCCGTCGAGTAGATGCGGAACAACTCGTAGGATATGTATGCATCTATGGCTGCATACTTGACGTTGGTCCAGTCAAGTGGGGTCTTCCCCCAATACCTCTGATTCCTGGAGGGGAAACGAGACTTCATGGTTTCGTAGCCCTCGTGGATGAAGGCAGTTGCATGGGAGCCATCCCGGTCTTGTCCCCGTACAAATCATCAAAATGGATAAGGTCCTGAAGATCAATGTAGTGATCTTCAGGTATCACAATACCCAAGCGCATCAACTTCTGACGGTCTTGAGTGATGTCAACGCTGCAGAAGTCATACCCCTTGTTGACAAGAAAATCAACAAGTGCCGGAGAATCCTTTGAACTACTGCAACAACAAAAATTTGATACGTGTTAGATATGTTGCAACACATGTATTCTTCAGATGCAACAAACAAATCGAAGATGCAAGATTGTACGTGTGCGTTACCTTGACCATTGGAAGACCAAAACGGCCTCCTTGAACGCAATCTGGATGACGGCAACATCCCGTTGATCCGCTGTATACTCTAGATCAAGCCCGAAGAACCGGTGTTCATCGGGAGAGGAGAAATAGAGATCGGTCAAATGCGCAAGAGCACCGGGGAGCCTCTCGCAATTGTCGGTGTAGCACTCGTCGAGACTCTTGCCGCATGGTGTGGCCACACCATATCTCTTCCAAACTTCAGCCATGGTGCTTGGTGGAGGAAGATCGAAGAGAGGGAAGAGAAGAGAAGAGAGAAGAAGAAACAGAGACTCGGGTGCGCACTGTAGCAATGGCGCCCTTCTGCCTCTCGCTCGCGAAATAAAACCGCCGCGCGGGAGGCGAGCAGTTTGTATCTTTAGTCCCAGCACTAGTAGGGAATGGCTTATAGCCACCACCATACCGCTGGCGAACGCGAATTGTCGTTGCCCAGCGCTAACAGCACTGGCGAACGGGCATAAGTGTTCGCCAGCGCTTTGAAACACTACCGCTGGCGAACCACCACCCTCGTTCGCCAGCGGTAAGTCTGGGCCCCACCCGCGCGCGCTTTGAAACGGTACAGCCGCTGCCTCATTTTACCGCTGGCGAACGGCGATTATTGTTCGCCAGCGCTACGCCCACAACCGCTGGCGAACAGGTGCTTCTGTTCGCCAGCGCTAAGATGTGGGCCCAGCACGCATCTTAGCGCTGGCGAACAGAAGCACCTGTTCGCCAGCGGTATTCCGCAGATCCTTGCCACAAAGTGGCACCCCCACCTACCCACTTTCCCCTCCACTCTCTCTTCTTCACCTTGTTCCCTCTTCTCTCTCTAGCTCGAAATTATGCCAATTTCTCCACCCTCCTACTCTATTTTGAACCAACTAAATTTATTTTAGTTGGTATATATATGTTTATCTCCCTCTTAACATCATTTCTACCCCAAATTTTCCCTCCCTAGCCATCTAGATCTAGAATTAACCCCTTTCTCTCCAAAGCTCCAAATTTCTCCGGATATCATCGTGTGGCCATCTATTCATTTGAGGTGGGATGAATGATAATATATAATTAAATGAGTTTGTATATAAATTTTGTCCGGATACACGCGATATGCAATATGTGTGAAATTTCACCGGATTCAACAATGGTCGTGTGATGGAGACGATAAATGCATGTTGTGGAATGAAATTGAGTAGCCAACTATCGCCGGAATGTTGATTCATTTCCGTCTCGGCATAGTTTGGCACTCCCTAATAACCTCCTATTTGTAGGAAGGTCATGCCGAATTTTTTCGTGAATACGACATGAAGTGAAATTTTTGATATGAAAATGAGTTGCCACTTTGCCGAAATGTTGATTCATTTCCGTCTCGGCAAAGTTTGACACTCCTCTAACCTCCAATTTGTAGGAAGGTCATGCCGATTTTTTTCCGTGAATATCGAAATATATATATATATATTATGTTTGGTTCTAATATTATTTATATCGGCGCGCGCTCTCGTGCAGGCGACATATAATGGTGGTCGTTAAGAGTGAACGTGTCGTGAATAGTTACTTGAGACACGCGACAGAAGACATGTTACAAAATGGCCGCAAGGAGATACGATGTCCATGTCGAAAGTGCAAACTAGGGGGCTTGCTCAATCCCTTTACCGGAGACTTGCTCAGTCACCTCCTAAGGTATGGTTTCATGGATGGGTATAACAGTCAGTGGGTAAGTGATGATGAAGATGATGAAGTCCATGGGGCGGCGGAGGTAGGAAATGATGTGCAACAGGACAATAGCAACGATCGAATAGAACTACAGCAGGACCAACTACAGCAGGACCAAGATCAGCCTCATGACCCAGCACATGATCATGGAGAAGATGTTGAACAAGACGTGGAAGAAGATCACGAGGACACAGGGACACCCCTAACGGAAGTTGTGCGTGACCCTCATCTGAAAGAACTGCTTTTGAGAAAGACGACTAACTCGATATCTGCTGCTAGAGAGCAATCGAAGCTGGCGCAACTAGAGATAGACTCGAAGACACCGTTGTATGCAGGCTGCGGTCCGGGAGAGTCCCGCCTGAGAGTGGCCCTCGATGTTCTGCAGATGAAGGCGAGATACAAATGGAGCGACATAAGCGTCGATGCAAGCCTGCAATACTGGCACGATGTCCTTCCAGAGGGCAACACCTGTCATAAAAGTTGCAACGAGGCCAAGAAAGTCGTGTGCCCCTTTGATTTACCTCACGAAAAATACCATGTGTGCATCAACGATTGCTACATTTATCGGAAAGAGGACGCGAACAAAACCATTTGTCCAGTTTGCAGCGCCGCTCGATACAAGAAAGGGAAGAAGAAAGCTCCTCGGAAAGTTGTGTGGTACTTTCCGCTCATTCCCCGTCTGCAACAGTATTTCGCGGACCGCAAGGAAGCAGAGCTCATGCGCTGGCACGCGAAAAGGAGGAATAAAGTTTTGAAAGATCCAAATCGAAGTGAAAAAGTAATTCTGACACATCCTTCAGATGCAAGTCAATGGAAAGCAATTGACTGTGAATATCCAACGTTCGGGGCGGAGGCAAGGAACATCAGTAGTATGCCATAAAAAACACTTGTTAATTTACTGGAATTGTTTCTCTAGCTAGAAGTATTTGTGTTTCTTGATTTCCTGTATGTCCAGATATATTCTTCTAGTGTTTCTAATTGTGTAAAACATTCTAGCTAGAAGTATTTGTGCTGTGTATACACACCAGCACAGTTATTTTTCTGTTCTAGTTATTTGGCTGCCCACATACTAGAGTGGACAATTATAATTATCGGGGTTGCATGTTCATCTGTGTATGTCATTGATGGAAGTTTTTCTGTACCACAGTTTATCCTTACACCATTATCTTGATTTCTATTGCTTGGCATCTTAGATTCTGATATGGCCAGATTATCTTTCTCAGACTTTTCAATTGTGTACATACTAGCTAGCAGTACATGTGCCGTGGATGATGCAAATGGCAACCAAATGCTTATTTCAAACCAATTAAGATTACACATAAGAAACTGGCTCCAGTAAACACACGGCGTAGATTGTTGGAACTTAATAGAAACTCATCACAGTTTGTGGTAGATGGTTCAGGTAGAAAAACATAACAGATTGTGTAGAAACAGCTAAAGTGATAAACATCACATGCTTGTCACATTACAGGTTCGGTTTAGTTTTACCACAGCAGCCAATATAATCGCATTTTTGTTTGGTTACTCAAAAGACAGTAATAACATGCACATTGCTGATATTTGGTAGTGTAGTCATGCAATTTATTAGAGAAGCCAAGAATCGAAGCTACGCGAGACTTTTTGATATCTGGTAGGCCCATCTAGTGTTTCTCATTGTGTACATACTAGTTAGGAATATTAATTCTGTGGATGATGCAAATGGTATGCAATGCTTATTTCAATCAGATTAAACTGCCACATATTTATTATGGCAATTCTGCCATTTTTCAAACAGAAAAGAATTCATTCTGTTTTGTGCCCATGTGCTTATATATCTTAACATAAATCATAGTTTTGTGCCCATGTTATGTCACAATTGTTTTTGGTGGTTGGTGATGGTTGGTGGTGATGGATGGTGTGTATGGATGGTGGTGATGGATGGTGGTGGTGATGGATGGTGGTGTATGGATGGTGGAGATGGTGTGTGGTCGTATTGATATGTGCCCACCTTCGTGTGGATGACGATGATAATATGAGGGGTGGGATCTATTATATGAGGGGTGGGATTTTATGTGCAGGTACCCCACGTGAGTCCCAATTTTGCTGGAATGTTGATTAATTTCCGTTCCGGCAAATTTGGGTACTCCATTTGTGATATTTTTAGCAAAGGTCATGCCGAAATTTTCCGTGAATTTTGGCATGATCTTTGCTAAAAATATCACAACTTAGAGTGTCCGAGAAATTTGGACTCATACGGGGTACATCGTCTAAATTGTAGGATTTGTTGAACTTATTTCGGGTTTTCTCTCCTTCCTTAGATATGGCTCACAACGACGAGGCGGGTGGTTCTGGTCTCGGACACGGCGGAGACAACGACGATGCGTGGCTTTCCATGCTAAGCGCGGGAGGCGGACCCGTAGATCCGCACCCGGATCTAGAGATGGAGGGCGACAATGCAGACGACGAGATGGACGAAATCGTTCGCCAGGAGCTAGAGCCACACAACGATACATCGGGCGCAGAAGGTGATCAAACCGGTAGTGGCACCGGGGATGCCGCCTCCGGTAGCGAGGCGGCGGCTAGGCGCAAAGAGAGGCGGCACAACATGCTCGCCACCATGCGGGAAGAGTTCACGGAAGTGGACCCCAGCGGTGCTCCCCTCGAGCCGGAGAGTTATGCCAAGGGCTATGGAAACCAGATAGGCTGCATAGCTCGAGACTTCGGCAACGTTAACATGGAGCACCTGAAAGCTAAAGAAAACAAGGCTCATGCCGCCCTGCTGATTGAGAAGCTGCACACAAGGTATAAATTCCCGGATCCTTACGACAACCAGGACCTGAAGAAGAATCTGGTCAACTCCTTAGCACTGAACAAGTTCGCCAAGGCGTTTACGACTTGGAGATCCAGTTTGCGGCAGATGCTTGCGAAGGGTAAGGATTTTGATGAGATCCATAAGATGTGGCCCTCCATTTCCGAGGAAGACTTGGCCCAATTCAAGATCGACGAACTCAAACCTGAAAGGATTGCGCTGACTAAATGGGGGAAAGAACAGCGAAAAAAGAACATTGGCCCTCACAATCTCGGAAGCCGGGGTTACCTTGGGAAGCAGAAAGTATGGGAAAAGGAGGATTCGAAGAGAGAAGGGCCGAACCCGTTTGACAAGATCACCGACCCGCAGGTGAGAAATTTTGTCAGGGCCCATTACAGGGAAGATCCCAAAAAGCCCGGCGATCTTGTGTTGAACGAGAAGGTCAAGCTGCTCGAGGATAAGTATCTCGAGGAACAATAAAAAGAACGCCTATCTCAATCTGACGGGGGGTCCTCGGCGACGACGAACAAGGACCCGTATGACACCCCTTTCATTAGGGCGCTTAACGCGATGAAGGGAGTGCCCCTTGACAAGAAGCCGAATCGTAGCCATGTGCATGGCCTCGGAAAGGGTCATCGGCATGCGCAATACTACCCCGACACCAAGGAAAAGCGCAAGGAGCGGAACAAGGGCCCGGAGAAGACGGTCGACGAGCTTGTGAACGAGAGGCTCAATGAGCTCCTCCCTACCATCTGTTCGACCGTCG
Organism: Alopecurus myosuroides; assembly: GCA_028641055.1. Classification (NCBI taxonomy): domain Eukaryota; kingdom Viridiplantae; phylum Streptophyta; class Magnoliopsida; order Poales; family Poaceae; genus Alopecurus; species Alopecurus myosuroides. Next base: position 73,111,761 of record CM054058.1, read on the forward strand.
CTCAGTCCTTAGCGCCGTGGATGCTAGGTGGAGGACAAGGGCCGCTCCCGCAGATAAACATAGCCCAAATTGTGCAGCCAGCGCCGCAGAACGTGGCCCCCATCGTGGCGCCGCAGAACGCGGCTCCCGTCGTGGCGTCTGCTGCGCGGAACGAGCCGGCCCCCAACCCTCAGCCGGAAGGTCGCAAAGATCCGTCGCCGCCCCGCCACATCTCTTCAACGCCGCCGCCGACCCTTAGCGGTCCATCCCCCTTGTCCGAGCTCAATGCCCTCACGGTAATTCAATGTGCACTGCTTAATTATATATTATGACTTGATTCGTGACGGCATCAGTCTCTAACAACGATCGCGCGACGTTTCGCAGGCCGACGAGACGGGATGCACATTGCTCCTTAATGTGAACGGCGAGTTAAAGGACGTCGCCAAAGGAAAAATCATCACACCTCTGAACCGCGTATCCCACGGCGTTCGTATGCCCGAGGACGTGTTCAGAGTGACATTAAGTCGGGTGCTCCCTGGTTGCGGTGCTCTCGATCCTCCGAACCAACCACCCGCAGCCGACAGCGAGTTGAACCTGGAGCAATGCTTGGTTTGGCCATTGACCTGGCCGAAATCACTAATTCGTTTGGAAAGTACTCCTGCCAACACTCCAACACCGGTCCAGGGGTCGGGGCACCCGAGCCAACAACAAGGATTTCTCACCTGCAAAGTCCGTGCAGCACGACGGCGACGAAGATGAGAACCCGAATGACTACCTCGTCGACGATCCTTACGAGGGGGCGCCCGGCCTGGATGATCTTGATCAACTTCTCTTGCCAGCGGAGGAAGCGGATAAGTATCGATGCACAAAGCGTCTTTTCTCTTCTCAAGAGCCGGCAGTCCCCGAGCAAGAAGTCATCAGCCAGGATGCCCTCAAAGAGGCGGTAGCGGATGTATTTCATAAGACTCAGCCTAACATCAAGTATGCACGGAAAAGAACTAAGAAGGCTCCTGCCGTTGCATCGATGAGCCAACCGGTGGAGGGGACCAAGTCTAAGCCGCAGACAGGACGTGTATTGGATAGGATACCCATAACCGACTGGCATCAGATCCATGAGATGGGGAAACCGATGCTTCCGCCGAGGTTGGTCGCCTTGCTGACAGGTGATATGCGTAGCGTCCATGACGGTGTACTATATATGGAGGAGGTGCTTCTCAAAGAGAAAAATCCAACGCTGCCGGTTTTGGTCGCAAAGGTGCCATCTACGGCGGGATTTGTCACTGAAGGCAACGCAAACAAGATCATCATTAGATTTGACGACATTTTCCGGATGTTCCACATGAAAGCACTCCACTCGTCAATCGTCCGTCTGTTTACGCTCAGCTTGGCGCATCAGCTATCCGTAGAGAATGTCAGAAACATCGGGCTAGCAGACCCCTACTACATGCACGACATGTACTTGAACAACCCCAAGGGTAGGGAAAAAGCGACAAAGTACCTCGAACAAGTGTTGCTCACTAACCATATGAACAAGAGGATCACCCTCGTGCCCTACTTTCCTGAGTAAGTTATATTTCCCATCTTTACATAAGTTCGCGCATATACAATTTTTGAGGATTATATATATGGACTCTCCTGTTTTGCGCAGAAACAAATACGGCACCCTCATCATGCTCTACCCGAGAGACGCGCACGCAGTATATCTCGACTCCGGGAGTACGATGAAGGAGAAGAACTACACCCTCATCAAGTCTGTTCTCAATGATGCTATGGATGGCTACATCAGGGGGGAAGGATTCTGCGACAGGACGAAACAAATTAAAGGAAAATATGTGTTCAGACACAGAACAGAGTTTCCCTGCCCCAAGCAGGCGCCAGGCGGCCAAATGGAGGCATGGTACCTCATGCAACACATGACGGAGATCGTGAAGGACCAACATAGTCTGCAATACATGTCTGCTGTGGACAAATGGTCTCGCAGCATGGTGGAATGGTCTGATGCTGAGTACAGACAAAACTTTGGTCGCATCCAGCGCAAGATCTGCACAATCATCTATAAGGATGTAGTAACTTCAGGATCTAGCTTCCACTGGAACGGTACCCCACCATCTAACAATGAGTTGCGACAATATGTGCTAGAGCAGACTGACGAGAGACCATTCAACTCGTTAGAAGGTGCTCTTTCGTTCCCGCCGGAGAAGAAACAGAAGATCACAACATCGAGGAAGAAATGATCGACGGTATGTATTCGATTCGTTACGAATTGCTCCTAATAAGAACTTGTGATTTCCTTTTCCGGTCTAATGCTTTTATCTTGGTCTACAGAGAGACGAAGAAGTGGACGGCGCGCTGGCCCTAGCGAAAGATCGCAAGCGGAGGCGGAAGCTAAAGAGGAGGCGGACCGTATATCTAGCTAGTCTTCTTTGCGATTGATCTCTATATCGCGCGTACGTTGCATAGATATGTAGTAGTCATACCTTTGTAATCGTTGAACTAATTAGATGGCTATATTTTGGGTTCGAAATCTTCCGACATATTATTGAGATCAATGTGTTGTATTCGTACTTATGAGAATTGGATATGGATGCATATGTATAGATGTGTTAATATCGTTATCGATGTGTTAAATTCGTTATGGATGGATGCATATGTATCTATGATTTATCGATGTGCTATCAGTGATTTATATGTGTGAAAGTTTATAAATTATAGAATTTGAATGTATTTGGACCTGGGAATATATACAGAATCAGAATATATAAACTGTTATAACAAAAAAAAGAAAAAATACAAACCTGTGAAACTTACCACTGGCGAACACAGTACCTACCGCTGGCGAACTGTACCACTGGCGAACAACCTGACTACCGCTGGCGAACCAGTAGCGCTGGCGAACAGCGGAGCTACCGCTGGCGAACATAGTGCTGGCGAACAAGGCCTTGTTCGCCAGCGGTAACCTGCACTACCGCTGGCGAACTGGTGTTCGCCAGCGGTAACCTGCTACCACTGGCGTGGTACCGCTGGCGAACACAAGTTCGCCAGCGGTAGCTGATATTTGTTCGTCACTGGTACCACGAATCGATCAGATCGTGGACTCTACGGCAGGCTGCCAACGCCTCTCCTTCCTGGACGCATATTCGGGATATAATCAGACCCGAATGAAAAGGGAAGACGAAGAGAAGACGGCATTCATCACACCCCACGGTGTCTACTGCTACACGACAATGCCTTTCGGGCTGAAGAACGCAGGCGCAACATATGAGCGCTGCATGCAAAGATGCCTCGCCAATCTCATTGGCAAAAACGTACAGGTGTACGTTGACGATATTGTCATCAAAACTCGAGTAGAGGACACACTCCTCGAGGACATCAGAGAAACATTCGACGCACTTAATGCATATCGGATCAAGCTCAATCCGACCAAATGCGTTTTTGGCGTCCCTGCAGGAAAACTACTCGGGTACCTGGTATCCGCCAGAGGCATTGAAGCCAACCCGGAGAAAATACAAGCTATCTTGACTATGAAGGAGCCAACCAATCTACGCGGAGTCCAGCAGCTCGCGGGACGACTAGCCGCCCTAAGCAGGTTCATCGCACGATTGGGTAGTAAGCGCTACCCTTCTACAAATTACTGAAGAAGACGGACAAATTCGAGTGGACACCCGAAGCTAAACAAGCGTTCGCAGATTTGAAGCGATCGTTGCAAAGCAGGCGCGTCCTTGCAACACCGCAAGAAAGGGAGCCACTTCTACTATACCTAGCCGCTACAAACCAGGTCATCAGCACAGCAATCGTGGTCGAACAACCTGAAGACGGCAAAGCGTACGGAGTCCAACGACCAATATATTACATCAGCGAAGTGCTCTCGCCATGCAAGCAACGATACCCTCATTATCAGAAGCTAGCATATGGAGTTGTTCACACGGCCCGAAAGCTCAAACATTATTTCCAGGAACAAGCCATCACAGTGGTTAATGATGCGTCACTCGGGACAATCATGAACAACCCTATGGCATCCGGAAGAATAGCAAAATGGAGCATCGAGTTGGGCGCCTGGGACATCACCTATACATGACGAAACGCAGTCAAATCTCAAGTGCTCATGGAATTCCTAAGCGAATGGACAGAGCTACAAACGCCCGGACCACCTGAGTACACGAGCAACTGAATAATGTACTTCGATGGATCCAAGAGAAACGAAGGAGCAGGAGCTGGAATCGTTCTTATTTCACCTCGGGGAGACAAGCTGCAATACGTCCTGCGACTGGACTTTCCACCAGACGATTCAGCCTCGAACAACGACGCAGAATATGAAGCCCTGTTGCACGGGATGAAGACGGCAATCGCCTGTGGAGCTACCCGATTAATGATCTACGGTGATTCCAATCTCATAGTGCAGCAGACGATGAAAGAATGCGACGCCATTGCTGAAAACATGGTCGCATATCGTGACATGTACAATCTACTCGAAGGAAGCTTTAAAGGTTGCGAGCTGAAGCACATTGCAAGATCTAGCAACGAAGAAGCAGATAGACTGGCAAACATGGGTTCCACGAATACACCCATACCGCCAGGAATATACTTCGAACGGATGATCAAGCGATCGGTCAAAGTGAAGAAAGCTGCAGCAGCGCCAGAAACAGAGGTCAGCCCGCAGGTCGAGCTTATCGAGCTTATTCATAATATATCATGACAGGTTTTCCTGGTCGAGCCAGTCTGGACGCAGAAATATCTCGACTACCTGCTCAACAGACAGCTCCCGGCCGATCCACGTGAGGCTCGACAGATAATCAGGCGTAGCAAGTCCTTTCGAGTAGTCAATGGAGAATTATACAAGCAAAGTATCTCGGGAATACTTCAGCGTTGCATCGCACCCGAAGATGGCAAGGAATTGCTCCAGGACATACACCAAGGAGATTGCGTACATCATGCTAGCTGGAAAACAATAATGGGCAAAGCTTTCCGAGCAGGATTTTACTGGCTAACAGCAGCCAACGATGCAAAAAGCCTGGTCGAACGATGCGACGCCTGCCAGCGATTCGCACCAAGGCCACACGCCCCTGCTACGGAATTGCACATGATACCAATAGCCTGGCCCTTTGCACAATGGGGGCTAGACATGGTTGGGCCACTACGCAAGTCCACACCAGGTGGATACACACACTTGCTGGTCGCAGTCGACAAGTTCACCAAATGGATCGAGGCTATGCCAGTAACTTCAGCAAGCGCCCAATGCGCTGTCAAGTTTCTCGACTCCATTGTATGCAGATTTGGTGTGCCACACGACATCATTACAGATAATGGTACAAATTTCACAGCAAAGGAAACACAACAGTTCTGCGAGGAAAAAGGCATCAATTTCAAGTTTGCCTCAGTCGCTCACCCGCAAACGAACGGACAAGTCAAAAGATCCAACGGCTTAGTTTCGGCTGGCATCAAGAAGCGACTACTCGATCGTCTACACCCCGCCGCAGGACATTGGGCGGAAGAGCTACCCTCCGTACTCTGGAGCCTGCGCACAACTCCTAATCGATCAACGAAGTACACGCCATTCTTCATGCTATACGGGGCAGAAGCAGTCCTTCCCGAGGACGTTCGATTCAGCGCCCCACGAGTTGTAGCGTACAGCGAAGAAACTTCCAACAGGGCGCTCGCAGAAGATATGGATGCACTCGACGAAATGCGTGACATCGCACTAGCAAGATCCGCGGTATATCAGCAATCCTTGCGCAACTATCATAGTCGCCGAATACGCCACAGAGCATTCGCGGTTGGGGACCTAGTGCTGCGGCTCAAACAGAAGGAAGGACACAAGCTCAAACCACCTTGGGAAGGACCCTTCATCATACACGAAGTCATCCCAGGCGGAGCCTACAGGCTAAAGAATCCGGCGACCGGAGGGATCTACTCCAATCCGTGGAACATTGCACACCTCCGCAAATTTTATCCATAGGTTTACTTGTTATCACAACAAAAATAAGGCTATACTAGCCAGTCCTGTAGCTCGAATACATGGCTTCTCAGTCATTCCAATAAAGACATGATTCCTTCATCATAATCACTCGAAGCTTCTCGTTCTTTACATGCTAAAAGTTACAGGTACACACCCCATAAAACACACGGGGGCTACACCTACAACTAAGCATCAGAGAAAAAACATCATACAAACAAGGTTATACACCTTACAACAGTTCTTACAAACTATAAACAGATTACAGGATATTTACATCCGACAATCAATCAAAACGCTGAGCATTCTCGGTCGCTAAAATTCTATCCACCTCCTCAGAGGTCAATCGGATAATTTTCTCCGTTGCAGGACGTACAACATCATAATACGGCGAGATATCCTCGATTGCATAATTTGGGCGCCGAGCAACGGAGTTAACATCTATCTCAGGATGCCATATGCGGACAAAAGAGAGAGCTACAACCGCGCCGCACGTCATCTGATTGCGCACACACGCGTGAACTTCTCCTTCACGCCCAAACAAACTGAGAAGATAGCCCCAGTCTTCGGGACCTTTTTCGAGTGGGTAAAATGCAGCGTTCATCGCAACCAAGACCTCGTGAAAAGAACTCACGAGAATTATCGCCTGGAGGACTCGAAATTTCAAGGTGGCCATCACAAAACCCCGACTGCGATCAGACCAAAAATTGTTTGCATGAGGTTTGGAGCTACTAGCCTCTTGAAGGATGTGATTTTCTACCCACTGCTTTTCTTCCCTGTCATCCGGATTAACGACTGAAGAGCAAAAACACACTCAGTCAGATAAGGAAACGAGGAAGAAAAAGGCACGGGGGCTGCACTACTTACAAAGCAAGTCCCTTGCGACTACAGCCAACTCATCCATCAGAAATTGTTCGCGTTCAGCCGCCAATCTCTACTTGGATTTCGCCACATCGGCTATCCCGCGCATAGCTTTTAGCTTGCGCTCACCCTCCTGGACCTTATCACGAAGGCCCGCAAAAGTGCCAACGGCGGCAACAAGTGGATTTACTGGAGTACCACGTCCACCCGAAGTTTCCGCGGCAAACCCAGTAGCCTGGAAGAATACAACGAAAGAAGTAAGATGCCCTACTCGAGTCATTTCTAGTCGCATATCTGACAAACGCTCGGGGGCTACTCCCATCGGGAGACAACGCACAAACAAAGGGAATGAATTGCAAGATGAATTCTTCGATTAAAGACAACAAAGGTACGGGAATACATCCCAAGGTTCATTACATTCAAGGAGAAAAAAGAAAAACTATGAAGCTACATTGGTGCTCCCGCTGGCAGCAGTCGCCCCTCCCCGCAGTCGAGCAAAAATCTCAGACAGCTTCCGAGCAAGAATAGCGGCTTGCTCGCCAAAACGAGAGAGCCGTACCTTTTTGCCCGTGGAGGGGTCGACTAGAAGAGATGAGTACGCCTCCTCCAAACCTTCGACTCCGTGCGCCAAAGCAAATTGTATCGCGGTCTTCGCACCAGACTCCGCCTGTGCGACCGCGAAGGCATCCAGAAGTTTGCCTTCTGAGAAGACCTTCAACACATCAAGTTGGCGACGAGGCGACCGTGCAGTTGTACCAGCACTTGAGTAGCATCATTAATCATGGAGAGAACTCCATCAGCGTGCCTTTTAAGCTGGGCAAGTGTGTCGGTTACCACATCCACCCGCTGGAGTCCAGGGATCTCTAGAGGAACATCCAGAAGACCTGCAAAAGAAGAAAATAATACTTAGCAAAGTTCAGCGAAATGAAGAATCAAAGTCGCAAAAGCCCAACACACTTACGCGCGAAAGGCTCAGCGAGGGGACGGAGGAACCCGACAACGTCGTTATCGGCCTTACTGCCAGCTTCCTCTAACTCCTTCAAGGACTTCCGCGCATCCGCAAGCTGTCGACCAAGATCTTCCGATTGCATGCGGGAAGCCTCTAGCTCTTGTCGAATGGCCGTCAGGTCAGCCTCCCGAGCAGTTACCTGCTCAGAGAGTTTGACCTTTTCGGATTCTGCAAATTCAAGTCGAGCTGCAAAGAGATGCTTATCAAAACTCAAGAATGTACGGAATACTGAAGACAGGGAGATGATAAAGCTTACCCTTGAGAAGGACGTTTTCAGTTTGAAGTCGGCTACGGTCCGTTCGAAGTGACTCGCAATCCGACTCGGCGAGAACGACACGGCGACCAATCGCCGCAAGAGAATCAATAAGCGACTGCAAAAGCACGAAGACGGAAGAGTTAAAAGGATTAAATTGGAGTCTGTACCCGATTATTTACAATCGACTACAGCCTCGGGGGCTACTCCCATCGGGAGCACTGCCGTGCACCCGATAAAAATGAAATCATGAAGAAGAATTAAACCAGACTTTGAGCCTGTGGCCGATCGCATGCGATCGACTACAGCCTCGGGGGCTACTCCCATCGGGAGCACTGTCGTGCACCCGATAAAAATTTGAGGATAGAAGATGAAGTTTACCTGGCCGGTGGCACGAGAGAGCGGATCCGCGGAGCTATCCGTCACTTCCTTAGAAGCAGTAGTCCTGGCGGCAAAGCTGGGGGCTTCACGTCCCACAGTCGCAGCTTCGGGGGCTGCTCTGGGGGAATTTTGGACGGTGCCCGCGGTGGGAGTTTCACCCGCATCCTTTGCCTCATTCCTCTTTTCGGGAGGAACGGCAGCGGCCTACCTGCGAGGACTGATCGTCTGCAGTCTGCAGCGAAAGATAGAAACCATCAATATTGAAGCACGGAAAATGTTCGACCAAGAATAAAGAAGAAGCACTTACTCGTCATCCTCGTCGTCATCCAGCAAGTCCGCGTTCCAAGCGGGCGTCATCACTGGGAACGAAGGCGAAGGAGCTAGGGAGCGAAGTGGAGTCGCATGGATAGGGGCTTGACTGGGCGATGCTTCCAAGGATTTATGTTTGGAAGTAGCTTCGTCCTCATCTACTCGACGACGTTTCGTAGGGGCGCCATTCGAGTCTTCAACGTCATCCGAAGAATCGTGTTCTGAACGCGAAGAGGCGTTGGCGACGCTGGTGTCAATCGCGCCGTCTTGATGACTCGACACTTGCTCTGAGGCAGCCTCCCCCGCAGCTGGCGGGTAGCAGTCCGCCATAGCTAGGCTCTACAAAGACAAGAAGAAGACGAGAAAAATCTTATCGACTAGGACTCAGAACAAAAAGGGAACAACTCAAAGATGAGAAGGAAGAAACTAACCTCGGCTGGGGGAGGATTTGAAGCGGCAAAGGCTTCAACTGAACAATCGGGGAATTTCTCCCCCACCTTCAGTCGAGTGATACCCGCGATTTTCTTCTCGAATTCTACATTCGAAAGCTCCTCGCGGCTTACTCGGCTGGGGTCCTCTGAGCCTTGATACTCCCACATAGCGGAGGGCCTTTGTTGAAGTGGCTGGATCCTGCGCTTCAAAAAGATGCTCGCCAGATGCATCCCGTTCAGCACGACTCCCGCAGTCTGATCCCGGAGAGTAGCTACTCTTGCGAGTAAGGGCGCAACAGTCTGAGTCTCCTCGGCTAACATCTTGTGCCCCCAGGACTTTCGCCTTGTCAGAACAGCGAACGGGTGGAACTCCACAATCCCACCCGAGCTGTTGTCGGTGACGTAGAACCACCTCTTCCGCCAGCTTTGAGCGGAGTCGACAAAATGCATGTTGAAGTAGTTGCCTTCTTGTCGAGCTTGGATCCCGAAGCCGCCCGTGCGAAGCGGTTCGCCGAGCTCGGACTCCACCCGCGATCTCTCGCGGAAGATCCGGACTTTAAAGAGCGCCTTCCAAAGCGCCCAGTGCGGGCGAATGCCGAGATAGCATTCGCAGAACACGATGAAGCACGAAATGTGCTGCACCGCGTTCGGGGGAAGATCGTGAAGCTGTATGCCATAGACACACAGCAACCCGAGGAAGAAGGGATGAAGAGGAAAGGAAAGGCCCCGAGTCACGTGGTCCACAAAGACCACGCGCTCGTTCGATTGAGGATTGGGTACCTCTTCCTTTTTTCCGAGACGGACTCGCTTCTCCGTCTCCGCCGGCAGCAACCCTTCCCGCTGCATCTCCTTGATGCTTTTCGCGGTGGTGTTGGGGGAGCGCCAGTCGCCGGCGCGGGGCGCGGGCTGCGCAGAAGGTTCACCAGATGCAGAGCTGGCAGCGCCGCGTCTTTTTCCGCCAGCCATTGCTTGCAGCACGAGCTCGAGCGCGAGGAAGACGAAGGTGGGCGCGAGGAAGAAGATGAAGACAGAGAGCTGGGAAAGTTTTACCGTAGCGCTAACACCCGTACTTATACACGGAGCGAGACGATCTCAGCCGTACGATGCGCTACGTGGCGCTTATCACGGCCGCCACGCGTGAAGATGAAACGAAGCGGCGGCCAGCGTTGTTTCGTGCCACGATGTTAACAGAAGATCGTGCGCATTTACTGCGCGTCTCGCGTAAAAACCGGGAACGACGTCTCGTTTCCCGGTCAAAAAGCTGACCAGGTGGGCCACCATCTGCTGCCACTCCGTCACGTCCCATCGGGAGAAGAGGAGTGCGCCATGACGTCATGGCATTCGTCATTCGAAACCAAGATCTTTTCGATTGGAAGTTCAAACGCGAAAGTATCTTCGTACGAATATCAATTCCTTCAGATAAAAGCAACTTTTCCATGAACAATTCATGAAGCAAAACCTCTTCGAACAAGAGAAAAATACCCTATACACGAAAACTCTTTCGTATGGGCACAGCATTCCGAACATGAAAACTCTTTCATATGGGCTTAGCTTCTCTTCCAGCACGAAATTTCTTTCGTATAGAACTCAAACAAATCGATCGGGTAGGAAGGACCTACCTCTCTTACACATGATAAATTTACATCATAAAAACCTGGATTGTTCAGCCGACTAGGCACATCCGGATGCCATATTCTTCGAATATGAAGGTAAGACCCGAAAAGATCTCTCTTTTGGGCCTGGAATCGCACTCGAAAGCTGCGTCCTCCGGTGTAATTCCGTGTCAACAACACGAAGAAAAATCCTAGCGGACGCGCCGGGTACCCCCATAGGTTAAGTTCGATTCGATAAGTCCACAACGGCTCAGTCGCAACAATCACCTCATCGGGTTCGAGTCGGAGGTCTCGAATCTGTGTAGGCCAGGAATGTTTTTGCCCTAGTTGCAATTAATTGGCCCTGATCTCTCGGGAGAGCCAAGCTACTGAGCCACATCCTTCTGTGAAAAAAGCCGCACAAACAGGCGCTTATTTTTCTCAATGCTCGAGCACGATGACTTATGATACAGGGAACGCACCCTTTAAACAATAATTGTCGAGCTGGTCCTCCAGAAAAGATCAAGAAAGGTTTGACCGTCTACTCGACTGGAAAAATCCCAATCGAGCAAACGCTCGGGGGCTACTGACGAAGATATGGATCCTGGACACTGCGGGTAATGACACCCCCTCTCAGGCCCAGGGACAAAGCCCAAGAAGAGGCGCCTTCCTAGTACTCTAGAAGGCCCGCGTGAAGCCCACCTGCACTAAACTTGCGGGTTAAGTTAGAAAACATGTAACCGACCTAGCTAGGGTTGGAGTCCTCTCCGGGTAGAACTCGAGACCTGGCCATCTATATAAGGCCAGGAGAGCCCTCCTGGGAGAGGACAAAGTAGTACCGCACGACCAAAAAGCCTTGAAACTCGAGATCTACTCTCGATTCGAGCAACCTGTAACCGATCTAATCATCTAATACAGATCGACAGAAGGCATGAGTAAGGGTTTTACCTCTTCGAGGGCCCCGAACCTGGGTAAATCTAGCCCCCTGTCTAGCCGACGATTCCACCAGCGCCTATGAGTTCTCCTAGTCGAAACCCGATAGGGTCACCTAAGGGATTTGTGGAGTCAGAGATTCGACACCCTCACCAGAGACGTCTCTTCGGATGAGCTCCAGATCTCCCTCACCGGAGTTGTTCATCCACTAGCTCACATCGGGCTCTCCCTCGGGCCCTCGGATGAAACCTGCGAGCAAGTTTTCCGCATCTTCGTCTCTTGGTTCCATACTTTTATGCAAATACACAAAATTTCCTAAGTTTTCCGCATCTTCGTCTCTTGGTTCCATACTAAAAATACAAAGTGGTACTAAAATTCCGTAAGTTAAATACACTAAGTCAAATTTCTGAAAATTTCTGAAAATTTCTGAAAATCCACTAGCTCACTGAAAATTCCAATATTTTACACTAAGTCAAATTACACTAAATTAAATTACTAAAAAATAAACTAGTGGTATTAAAATTCCCTAAGTTAAATAGACAAAAAATTACCAAAATTTCTACACTAAGTAAAAATTGATCCTACACTAAGTAAAATTACTAAAAAAAAAAAATCTTAAGTCAAATTTCTAAAAATTCTTATTTTTTACAATTAGAAAAATTACTGAAAATTCTAATATTTTACACTAAGTCAAATCACAATAAGTTAAATTACTAAAAAATAAATTAGTGGTACTAAAATTCCGTAAGTTAAATACACTAAGTCGAATACATAAAAATTTACCAAAAGTTCAACACTAAGTAAAATTTGATTCTACACCAAGTCAAATTACTGAAAAAAATCTAATTAAACCATGTATTTATAGAATCTCATATATGTATATATATGATTTGAGAATAGTACGCTGTTTTTTTTACAATGACATCTACATGAACAACATCATGAGCATGTTTCAAATCCGCGATCCTATTTTCCGAATACATGAGCATATTTTTTCGGAATCCATGAACTTTTTTTGGGAACCTATAAAACTTCTTTTAAAATTCTTTAAAATGATTTTTTTACCTCGTAATTATTTTAAAAATGTGAGAGGAACTTATTTTGAGTTTAGAGAAACATTGTTTTAATCCATAAACATATTAGTTTAAATCAATAGGGTCATCGTGTAACACATTAAATCAGACCCTACGTATGATATACCACCACATTTAATCATGCACCACCACATTTAATGCCAACAAATTAATTAGACCATAGCAGTACACAGAGACCATCATCAAACCTAGATTATGTATTGACTTCTTGCGTGGCACAAAAATCACCCATCCACGACGCGACGCGTTGCCAGGTGCGGGCGAGCCCGAGTGCCACAAATCTGCGTCCAAGTAAAAGGTCTTATAAAAAAGGAGTAGAAGGGAACATGGTTTGTGAGGGATGAAGCGGGAGCAAGAACCGCTTGTCGCACGCAACATGGTCGAAAATGTCAAAATTTAGGCACACTAGTGGAAAACGGGGCTTTAACCCACCCGCGACCACCCCTTTCGCCCCGGATCGGCCAGCACCCGGTGCAAAAGACTGCAGAGGTGGGGCCGGGGCGAGTAGGGCTTGCGGTGTTGGGCTTATTTTCCCCGGTTGGAGCCACCAACCGGGGCTAAAGGCCCTCGAAGAGCAGGGCACGTGCAGTCGCGTGGTGTGGGTGGCCTTTTGCCCCGGTTGGAGCCACCAACCGGGGCAAATGACACCCCCACTATATACAAACCATGCCAGCCCTCTCTTCTCCTCATGCCACTCACTTTGGAGGACATATTTCTAGTTGTGTGGTGTGTGCTCACTTTTTTTCACTCCTATGCACAAGAGGTGTTTGATGAAATGCCCGGGAGAAGAACGCCATCTCAGATCGCAGAAAACAAGCACGATTTAATTTTCCGAGCCACACTTAATTAAATAAGCTTTCTTGTCCTTCTTTCCTCCTCGGTCGAGGTACCAACTTTAACCTTCCATCTGTCGATGTAACATTGGTCATTTCTCTATTCATGGTGTTCTGTAACAATTCTTAATTAATAATCATATAATGCAGATGAACCGGCAATGGATGTACGCTGACCGACGCTATGCCGCATTCATGAAAGGCGTGGGTTATTTTCTCGAGGTGGACCTGGCAAACAAGCGGAATAATTTTATCTGTTGTCCATGTGCTTTATGTCGGAATCAAAAGGAACACTCTTCTCACAGAGTCATCCACTTTCACTTGTTTCAATCTGGTTTCATGCCCGGCTATAATTGTTGGGCCAAGCACGGAGAAAGAGGGGTTATGATGGAAGACAACGAAGAAGAAGAGAATGATGACAACTATCATGACATGTTCCCTGAATACGGTGCAGGTACTGGAATGGAAGATAACAATGAAGTGGAATCAGAGTTGCAGGCACCAGATGAGCCCATCGATGATCTTGGCCAGGCTATTACGGATGCAAAGACAGAAAGCAATATTGAAAAGGTTAGGGTGAAGTTCGACCAGATGTTAAAGGATCACAAAACAAAGTTGTATCCAACTTGCGAAGACGGGCAGAAAAAGCCGGGCAGCACACTGGAATTGCTCCAATGGAAGGCCGAGAACGGTGTGACTGACATCGGATTTACAAAGTTGCTGCAAATAGTGAAGAAGCAGCTTCCTAAAAACAATGAATTTCCCGACAGTACATACCAAGCTAAGAAGCTTGTATGCCCCCTAGGATTAGACGTGGAGAAGATACATGCCTGCATTAATGACTGCATCCTCTACCGCGGTGAGAAGTACGAGAATTTGGAACAATGCCCGGTATGCACTGCATTGTGGTATAAGATCATACCAGACGACCCTAGCGATGTTGAGGGTGAGCGACCCAGGAAGAGGGTTCCTGCAAAGGTGATGTGGTATGCTCCTATAATACCACGGTTGAAACGTTTGTTCAGAAACAAAGAGCATGCCGAACTTTTGCGATGGCACATGGAAGATCGTAAGAAAGATGAGATGTTGAGACACCCCACTGATGGATCGCAGTCGAGAAAAATCGAGGGAAAATTCCCGCGCTTTGCAGGTGAGGCAAGAAAACTTATGGTTTGGTCTAGGTACAGATGGATTTAATCCATTTAGTGAGCAGAGCAGCAACCATAGCACCTGGCCTGTAACTCTATGTGTCTATAACCTTCCTCCTTGGTTGTGCATGAAGAGGAAGTTCATTATGATGCCAATGCTGATCCAAGGCCCGAGACAACCGGGCAACGATATTTATGTGTACCTAAGGCATTAGTCGATGAACTTTTACAGTTGTGGCGGCTGAAGAAGGTTGTACCTGTGTGGGACGAGCACGTACAAAAAGAATTTAAACCTACGAGCGCTGTTGTTCGTAACCATAAACGATTGGCCTGCTCTTAGTAACATTACTGGACATACAAACAAGGGATACAATGCATGCACACACTGTTTAGATGACACTGAAAGTGTATATCTGGATAAATGTAAGAAGATTGTGTACCTCGGGTATCGTCGTTTTCTTCCGCGCAAGCACCCCTTAAGAAAAGCTGGCAAACATTTCAATGGTGAGGCAGATACCCGGGAGACGCCTATCCTTTGTTCTTGTGATGATGTGTTTGATATGGTGAAGGATTTGAAATTAATATTTGGAAAGGGTCCGGGCAGACAAGCTGTTCCGAATTACACTGACGGACACGCACCCATGTGGAAGAAGCAATCTATATTTTGGGAACTACCCTATTGGAAAATCCTAGATGTCCGCTCTAAGATCGACGTGATGCACCTGACGAAGAATCTCTGCGTGAATCTGCTAGGCTTCTTTAGCTTGTATGGGAAGTCAAAAGATACATCTGAAGCACGACAGGACCAGCAACACACGAAAGGACGAGACGGCAAGAATCCTGAGCGGTTTCAAGGTGGTCCTGCCAGCTACGCTCTTACCAAGGAAGAGAAGGAAATCTTTTGTGAAGCACTAAATAGTATCAAGGTCCCGTCTGGCTTCTCGTCGAATATAAAAGGAATAATAAATGTGGCGGAGAAAAAATTCCGAAACCTGAAGTCTCATGACTGCCACGTGTTGATGACACAATTGCTTCTGATTGCGTTGAGGGGGATTCTACCAGAAAATGTTCGACTACCCATTGTGAAGTTATGCGCATTCCTCAATGCAATTTCTCAGAAGGTAATGAATCCAGCAAGTCTATCAGCGTTACAGACAGATGTGGTTCAATGTCTTGTCAGCTTCGAGTTGGTGTACCCACCACCATTCTTCAATATTATTACACACCTCCTAGTCCACCTAGTCAAAGAGATTACAATTCTCGGTCCTGTGTTTCTACACAATATGTTCCCCTTTGAGAGGTTCATGGGAGTCTTAAAGAAATATGTTCACAACCGTGCTAGGCCAGAAGGAAGCATCTCCAAGGGTTATGGAACAGAGGAGGTAATTGAGTTTTGTGTTGACTTTCTTCTAGACCTTAAGTCGATTGGTGTTCCCGAATCGCGGCATGAGGGAAGAATGAGTGGACAAGGCACGCTAGGAAGGAAAGCAAAGATATTTATGGACGGACATTCTTTCACTAAAGCACACTACACAGTTCTACAAATGTCCACCTTGGTGGCTCCTTATATCTAGGAACACAAGAATATTATACGGTCCAAAAATCCGGGGCTGTCTGAATCCTCGGTTAATGATGAGCACATCGATAGTTTCGGCGCCTGGTTGCAGGCAGAACTCATGAATAACAACACTGTTGGAGATGAGCTCTACTTGTTAGCCAGGTCACCATCTTCGACTGTACTGACTTTCCAAGGGTACGAGATAAATGAGAATACATTTTACACCATCGCACAAGATAAAAAGGGCACCAACCAGAATAGTGGCATCCGTTTCGATGCAATCGGATACAATGGGACAAAGGACACATACTATGGTTACATAGAGGATATATGGGAACTTGACTATGGACCTAATTTTAAGGTCCCTCTATTTCGGTGCCAATGGGTCAAGATGACAGGAGTAAAGGTAGACCAGCAGTACAGAATGACAATAGTGGATCTCAGCAATCTTGGGTACAGAAGCGAACCATTCGTCCTAACCAAAGATGTAGTTTAAGTTTTCTATGTGAAAGACATGTCTACTCAACCGAGGGAAAAAAAGAATTCTAGTACATCATGTGGTGAGCCGAAGCAACACATAGTTCTTTCAGGGAAAAGAAACATTGTGGGAGTGGAGGACAGGACAGACATGTCAGAAGATTATGATAAATTTGAAAAAACTCCGCCATTTAGAGTGAAAACTGACCCAAGCATCACGTTAAATAAGGAAGATGCTCCAGGGCTACGACAGAGAAGTAAACAATGGCGGCAATAGTTGGTGATAACGTATTAAACCTTCATGGTTCATGTAATATTGCTAGACTATTTTGTAATAATGTATCAAACATTGCAGATTAAACCAGTCGTAAACTAGTTTTTTTTGTAATGTTTGAATTTTCAAACATTGTTACTAGTTTAAATAGTTAGAATAATTATTTTATAAAACGGAAAATGTATTAAAAAAAATTACGCAATTTTAAACACTTTTCATATACAAAGTTTCTCCTAATTGTAAACCATTCATGAAATAGGTTTTTTTAAATGTTTAAAATTAAAAAATTGTTACTAGTTTAAATAGTTGGAATAATTATTTTATAAAACAGAAAATGTATTTGAAATGTTTACGCAATTTTAAACGCTTTTCATATTGAAAGTTTCTCCAAATTCTAAACCATTTCAAATGTATTTCAAAACGTATTTTAAATAGTATTTGAAATGTTCGAAACGAAAAAAATTGGCGGCAGAAAAAAAAGTGAAATTTTGGGCCTTTTGCCCCGGTTCGTGTTACCAACCGGGGCAAAAGGGGGGAGCTGAGCGGGCAAGCGAAGGCCCACCTCCCACCCTTTTGCCCCGGTTGGTAACACGAACCGGGGAAAAAGAGAACCTTTTTCCCCGGTTCATGTTACCAACCGGGGCAAAAGGCTTCCACCTATATAACCCCAGGCGGAGCAACTGCCCGGGGCAACCCAGATCACTTCGTTGTTTTCTCTAAGTCCCCGGCGCCGAAATCCAGAGCGACGCCGTGAGGCTGCCCGATTTCAACGCTGGTGATTCTCCGCGCCGACCCTCCTTCCCTCGCCCGCGCCACCCGGCCTCCACCTCCTCCCCACCCTCCTCCTCGCCGTCTAGGTGAGAGATCGCCTCCGCCCCTCCTCGATCGCTGCATGTTAGTAGTTAGTACTAGTGTTAGATTATTTAGTGTTAGATCGATTTAGTATTACTTAGATTAGTGTTAGATTTAGTTTGTGGTAGATTAAGTATTATATTAGTGTTAGATTTAGTATTACTGTTAGATTAGTATTTAGGATAGATTTAGTATTTAGTGTTAGATTAGTATTAGGCATTAGGTATTTAGGTCTTGAACACACATAGAAAAAAGTTAGGTATTGGATACTTAGAAAAAATTTAGGTTTTGGAGACTTAAAAAAAATTTAGGTTTTGGACTTAGCTAGTTTTTTCTTGGTGAATGTTTAGTTTACAAGTGAATTAAGTTAGAATTTTTTTACTTTGTGTTAGAAATTTTGAAGTGTTATTGCAGTTTTACTTGTGATGTTCGTTCGATCTTTTGAATAAATGCCGATGATTGAAAGATTTGGTTCACACTCATATGGCCTTGGTGGTTCGGTGTGCCAGGTCCACCAAGGCTGATTGTATGTGTCCACCCTAAATATGAGGCACACATACCGATGACCATCTTGTTCCTGTTAATAGGTACTACATGCGGTGGTGATCCGGGGAAAGGAACGAGTGCGAGGTTTTCTGGATTCCTTTCGAACTAAATAATGTCACATATGTAATATGGTTCGTGAGATCCGGATGAAGCTGAACCCTTTAGTGCACATTCGTAATGGTGACATTACTCAGAAATCCCTTCCGGGGTTATGAAGAATGTCCCCGTTATGTATGTGTATAGAAGGGTCTAGTTTTTCCGGATTTCACTATTACATATATGATTTTGTTCAGTTTTAAAGATGTCCAGAAATCCTTCCTTCCCCCCGCATCGCCATCACGTGTACTTACCTCGTAACAAACACAAAATGTGAAGGTCCAACTTCACATCAAGGCCCGATGACCATCTTGTTCCTGTTAAGACGTACTACAGGTGGTGGTGATCCGGGGAAAGGAGGAAGATGAGGGTTTCCGGATTTCTTTGGAACTAAATAACGTCACATATGTAATATTGAGATCCGAACGAAGTTGAACCCTTTTGTGCACATACGTAATGGTTACATTCCTCAAAAATCCCTTCCGGGATTTTATGAAGAATGTCCCCATTATGTACGTGCACAAAAGGGTCTAACCTTGTTCAGATCTCACGATATTACATATATGATTTTGTTTAGTTTCAAAGATTTCAAAAAACCCCTGTCTTCATCCTTTTCTGGATCGCCATCACGTATACTACCTCGTAACAAGCACAAGATATGAGAAGGCCAATTTGATCCTTTGTGTTTAACTTTCATGTTATTTATGTCATATTTCTCCATTTACTATTTTTTACTAAGTTAGAAACACTAAGGTATTTTACTTAATTAGGAATATTTACTTAGTTTGGGTCTGTTTTTAGCTTATGTCTCTGTTGGACCCGCCGGGCGATGTCCAGGACTAGGCCTCGCCGGGCTGGCACTGGGAGGTCCTTACTACCAGGACACGCGGCTTGGTGAGAAATCCGGGTGACGTGGTCGACCCGGATATTCTTTGGTGGCCATCGCGTGGGCCACGCTCGGTGCGGAGAGAGTCTGCCCCTGAGGAGGTGGTACAACAACGTATCAGGGAGGAGGACGAGCACGTACGTCGCTACATGTATTTGCTCGATAGGGATTATAGCAGCAGTTGGTCGATTATTCGGAGGGTTCCTTACCACATGAGCTATGACCCTGTGAGGGTTCCTTACCTATGGGCCCGTAGCACCCGTGACTCAGCACCCCGCGGCTTAGGACCCGGTCGGAGTTAATTAGTTTGAGGGATGTTTTAATGAATATGTATAAGTGATGATATTATTACATCGTTATGTATTAGGGTTAAATAAAATGAACATGAGCTATGTAACTTTTGGTGTGTATTATCATACGTTTAAATATTTCATCAATGTTGCATTTATAATTGAAATGAGGATCTGGAACATATAGTTACTCTTTTTTCGGACTTGTTTAGATATTAGTACCATTAGCTGTTATCTATAAGCAATTTTGATGAAATGGATGCTATTAGCTATATTTTTATTAGATTATATGCAATTGTTGCGAACTGATGAAATTTATGCTATTTGCTATTTTTGTTTGCCATGGCGAGACGTCCCCGTGGTTCGCGTGTAACCGGCGGTGGGCGCAGCGTCGTCACGGTCGAAGAAACCCGGCTTGTACGTGGTGGACGTCAAACTGGACGTCCACGTGGATCGCGTACAAATGGATCTCGTGCATCGAAGGCACGTGGTGGTGCCGCCATTGTCATTAAGGAGGAGGAAGCGACGGCTCCTACTCGCGGACGTGGACGCGGACGCGGAGCACGGGGGGCATCAAGCGCAGCAAGTGGGGCAAAGCGCGGTGCCAAGGGGTCAACATGCCGTAAACGTCGCGGCGTTGTTGCTGCAGAGGAGGAGGAGGAGGAGGAGACGGAGGAGGCTGCGGAGGAGGAGGAGGAGGACGGTCTCCGGCTACCGGAGTTCTACGTAAACATGCTCCAGCCAGTGGAGAACAGGCTCCGTCTTCTGGAGAAGATATCGGCGATCCTCCTCGGACGCAGGGGCGGGCCCTATAGTTTCACCCTCCGGTTGGAGGGTTGTGACAACGGGCCCGTGCGCGTTGTCCTGCAGCGATGTGGCGATGACCTCTACCTGCGCTATGGGTGGGGGCAGTTCGCGCGCATGCACAAGCTAAATGTGGGCAACATGCTCACATTCAGGTACTAAAAGGACGAGGAGGCCAACATGCTGGAGGTGAAGATCTTCGACGGCACCATAGTCCGCCCCTTTTGCTGCCAGGATAGCTCGTCTGAGAGCAGCTCCGACTCCGAGTCTGAGTCCGACGAGTCTAGCCCGAGCAAGGCTGGCTCCGACGCCGAGGGCAAGGGCAAGGCTGTTTCCGACGCTGATCTGTAGTATATATGTTTATGTCGATCTATGCTTACGTACTTATGTCGCTCTATATTTTCGTACTATGTCTAGATATGCGAACTATGTTTTCGGTCGAACTATGTTTAATTATGTCATTGTGTAGAACAATATTTGTATTCGTGGCAAACTATATATTTATGTTATTGTTCGTTTTCATCTGTGTTTTTGTGCGATAATTTTTCATCTTTCTTAATATAAATGTTTAGTGCAGAGAACAGGGAAACATATAAAAATATATAGAATTTCTAATCTGGTCCAAAGGACACAAAAACAGCTATTAAAAAAACCTTTTGCCCAGGTTGGTGTTACCAACCGGGGTAAAAGGGGGCCAGTCTGCTCGCGGTGCAGAGCCCACGTGGGGCGCGCCTTTTACCCCGGTTGGTAACCCAACCGGGCCATAAGTGGGGCCTTTAGCCCGAGTTTGGGGATCCCGGTTGGGCAGCCTGGGGATTAGCCCCTTACCAACCGGGGCTAATGCCCCGTTTTCCACTAGTGGCAATTCCTAAATTATCCATGCTAAATTTGTCAAAACATTGAAAGTCGTACTGTTACTTTAAAACAATGTATGGGTATTTTGTTAAAATTTATATAGGTCTTGGTTAGTGAGTTGGGATAGATGTACAATTGATTTTTGAACTACTTTCTCGTGGAACAAAAAACAATATAGTGTTAGGGTTTTGTACAACCTAAAGATGATGTGTATAATAAATATTAATTGATGCCGCATCCATGAATATGGGTCCGCCTACATTCATGCGCGTGGATCCGCCCCTGTCCATGATAGGAGTGAGCTGGAACCTTAGTTTATAACAACTAATATATGGGATGTACCCACCGGTAGAAAATAGGCCTACAGTCCCGGACTCGTCAGGCCCATTAATCCCGGCCGCGCAACCGGGACTAAATAGACGCGACTAAAGCCCCCCCCCCCCCCCCATTAATCCCGGCCTCTTACGAACCGCGGCTAAAGGCCCGGCCACGTGGGCGGGTGGCGTGAGCAGGGGGACGGAGGACCTTTAGTCCCGGTTGGCCACACGAATCGGGACTAAACTTTATTTCGTAATTTCTTTAATTCATTTGGGTTTCTAATTATTTTTCACTCCAATTTTTTACTCCCTTTTTTTCACTCCCTTTTTTCACTCCAATTTTTCACTCCCTTTTTTTCTTCAGAATTTGTATTATTTGCTTAGTGTCTAACTACAATTATCTCTAGTCAAATTACTTACTCGTGGTCAAACTTCCCGCTCGGTCACCCATCCTCCCACTACTCTAGCACTAGCACGCTTAACTTCCGAGTTCCATCCCGTCCCGAATCCAAGTGTTTCGCACGCATGTATGTGATAGTAGTATCATATCAATCTTATTAACATGTTGGTCGATGCCACATTTCTTTATTGTTTGAATTTTAAATAAATCTTTTAATAAACAAAAGTAATGATGTAATTAATAATTTTGAATAAATAAATAAACATTAACTTTTTAATTTGTATTATTTCTAAAAATACTATTAATATATCAAAATATTCAGAAAATAAAACTAATTCATTTTTAAAACTTAAAAAATACAAATAATATATCAAAAAATTAAGAAAAATAATACTAATTCATTTTAAAATCTTAAAAATACAAATAATATATCAAAAAATTAAGAAAAAATAATATTAATTCATTTTAAAATCTTAAAAATACAAATAATATATCAAAAAATTAAGAAAATAATACTAATTCATTTTAAAATCTTAAAAATACAAATAATATATAAAAAATTAAGAAAAATAATACTAATTCATTTTAAAATCTTAAAAAGACCAGTAGCCTCTTCTATTATTTTTAGAATGAGTTCAAAAATGTATTTTGAAATAAATCCAACTGGATGAGTTTGGTATTGACTAGATATATGTTTTCCTGGCTTAGATTAATTTTTGGTGAACAGATATATAGAAACTGTAGTTTTTCTGTTTTGTTTTCTTGATGTGTTTTTGTTTGTTTTCTTGATGTGTTTTTATTTGTTTGTTTTGAAATGTGTGTTTGACATAATATAGAAATAGTATAGCTAGGAATTAATATAAAAATAATATCCATTACACTTTGCAACACTTTGCAAATTTTTCCAAGTCATTTAAAACTAGGAAACAAAAATAGTTTTATGAACAAAAAAGACAAGTGATAAATCACAAGTAAAATACGAGTAGAGACATCACAATCATGAATAGAACACAATCATATCACATTCATAACATAGAGTCTTACGATCACACATAACACAAACATAAGTCTCACAATACAAGCTATGCTTCAAGAGCTACATACTAATTAAGATATCCATTACATACTAAGATATCCATTACATGCATATATCGAACGCATACATCTATGGCTCCGTCGAGTAGATGCGGAACAACTCGTAGGAAACGTATGCATCTATGGCTGCATACTTGACGTTGGTCCAGTCAAGTGGGGTCTTCCCCCAATACCTCTGATTCCTGGAGGGGAAACGAGACTTCATGGTTTCGTAGCCCTCGTGGATGAAGGCAGTTGCATGGGAGCCATCCCGGTCTTGTCCCCGTACAAATCATCAAAATGGATAAGGTCCTGAAGATCAATGTAGTGATATTCAGGTATCACAATACCCAAGCGCATCAACTTCTGACGGTCTTGAGTGATGTCAACGCTGCAGAAGTCATACCCCTTGTTGACAAGAAAATGAACAAGTGCCGGAGAATCCTTTGAACTACTGCAACAACAAAAATTTGATACGTGTTAGATATGTTGCAACACATGTATTCTTCAGATGCAACAAACAAATCGAAGATGCAAGATTGTACGTGTGCGTTACCTTGACCATTGGAAGACCAAAACGGCCTCCTTGAACGCAATCTGGATGACGGCAACATCCCGTTGATCCGCTGTATACTCTAGATCAAGCCCGAAGAACCGGTGTTCATCGGGAGAGGAGAAATAGAGATCGGTCAAATGCGCAAGAGCACCGGGGAGCCTCTCGCAATTGTCGGTGTAGCACACGTCGAGACTCTTGCCGCATGGTGTGGCCACACCATATCTCTTCCAAACTTCAGCCATGGTGCTTGGTGGAGGAAGATCGAAGAGAGGGAAGAGAAGAGAAGAGAGAAGAAGAAACAGAGACTCGGGTGCGCACTGTAGCAATGGCGCCCTTCTGCCTCTCGCTCGCGAAATAAAACCGCCGCGCGGGAGGCGAGCAGTTTGTATCTTTAGTCCCAGCACTAGTAGGGAATGGCTTATAGCCACCACCATACCGCTGGCGAACGCGAATTGTCGTTGCCCAGCGCTAACAGCACTGGCGAACGGGCATAAGTGTTCGCCAGCGCTTTGAAACACTACCGCTGGCGAACCACCACCCTCGTTCGCCAGCGGTAAGTCTGGGCCCCACCCGCGCGCGCTTTGAAATGGTACAGCCGCTGCCTCATTTTACCGCTGGCGAACGGCGATTATTGTTCGCCAGCGCTACGCCCACAACCGCTGGCGAACAGGTGCTTCTGTTCGCCAGCGCTAAGATGTGGGCCCAACACGCATCTTAGCGCTGGCGAACAGAAGCACCTGTTCGCCAGCGGTATTCCGCAGATCCTTGCCACAAAGTGGCACCCCCACCTACCCACTTTCCCCTCCACTCTCTCTTCTTCACCTTGTTCCCTCTTCTCTCTCTAGCTCGAAATTATGCCAATTTCTCCACCCTCCTACTCTATTTTGAACCAACTAAATTTATTTTAGTTGGTATATATATGTTTATCTCCCTCCTAACATCATTTCTACCCCAAATTTTCCCTCCCTAGCCATCTAGATCTAGAATTAACCCCTTTCTCTCCAAAGCTCCAAATTTCTCCGGATATCATCGTGTGGCCATCTATTCATTTGAGGTGGGATGAATGATAATATATAATTAAATGAGTTTGTATATAAATTTTGTCCGGATACACGCGATATGCAATATGTGTGAAATTTCACCGGATTCAACAATGGTCGTGTGATGGAGACGATAAATGCATGTTGTGGAATGAAATTGAGTAGCCAACTATCGCCGGAATGTTGATTCATTTCCGTCTCGGCATAGTTTGGCACTCCCTAATAACCTCCTATTTG
Source organism: Alopecurus myosuroides (assembly GCA_028641055.1). Classification (NCBI taxonomy): domain Eukaryota; kingdom Viridiplantae; phylum Streptophyta; class Magnoliopsida; order Poales; family Poaceae; genus Alopecurus; species Alopecurus myosuroides. The sequence goes on from CM054058.1 coordinate 73,136,796, forward strand.
TAGGAAGGTCATGCCGAATTTTTTCGTGAATACGACATGAAGTGAAATTTTTGATATGAAAATGAGTTGCCACTTTGCCGAAATGTTGATTCATTTCCGTCTCGGCAAAGTTTGACACTCCTCTAACCTCCAATTTGTAGGAAGGTCATGCCGATTTTTTTCCGTGAATATCGAAATATATATATATATATTATGTTTGGTTCTAATATTAATTATATCGGCGCGCGCTCTCGTGCAGGCGACATATAATGGTGGTCGTTAAGAGTGAACGTGTCGTGAATAGTTACTTGAGACACGCGACAGAAGACATGTTACAAAATGGCCGCAAGGAGATACAATGTCCATGTCGAAAGTGCAAACTAGGGGGCTTGCTCAATCCCTTTACCGGAGACTTGCTCAGTCACCTCCTAAGGTATGGTTTCATGGATGGGTATAACAGTCAGTGGGTAAGTGATGATGAAGATGATGAAGTCCATGGGGCGGCGGAGGTAGGAAATGATGTGCAACAGGACAATAGCAACGATCAAATAGAACTACAGCAGGACCAACTACAGCAGGACCAAGATCAGCCTCATGACCCAGCACATGATCATGGAGAAGATGTTGAACAAGACGTGGAAGAAGATCACGAGGACACAGGGACACCCCTAACGGAAGTTGTGCGTGACCCTCATCTGAAAGAACTGCTTTTGAGAAAGACGACTAACTCGATATCTGCTGCTAGAGAGCAATCGAAGCTGGCGCAACTAGAGATAGACTCGAAGACACCGTTGTATGCAGGCTGCGGTCCGGGAGAGTCCCGCCTGAGAGTGGCCCTCGATGTTCTGCAGATGAAGGCGAGATACAAATGGAGCGACATAAGCGTCGATGCAAGCCTGCAATACTGGCACGATGTCCTTCCAGAGGGCAACACCTGTCCTAAAAGTTGCGACGAGGCCAAGAAAGTCGTGTGCCCCTTTGATTTACCTCACGAAAAATACCATGTGTGCATCAACGATTGCTACATTTATCGGAAAGAGGACGCGAACAAAACCATTTGTCCAGTTTGCAGCGCCGCTCGATACAAGAAAGGGAAGAAGAAAGCTCCTCGGAAAGTTGTGTGGTACTTTCCGCTTATTCCCCGTCTGCAACGGTATTTCGCGGACCGCAAGGAAGCAGAGCTCATGCGCTGGCACGCGAAAAGGAGGAATAAAGTTTTGAAAGATCCAAATCGAAGTGAAAAAGTAATTCTGACACATCCTTCAGATGCAAGTCAATGGAAAGCAATTGACTGTGAATATCCAACGTTCGGGGCGGAGGCAAGGAACATCAGTAGTATGCCATAAAAAACACTTGTTAATTTACTGGAATTGTTTCTCTAGCTAGAAGTATTTGTGTTTCTTGATTTCCTGTATGTCCAGATATATTCTTCTAGTGTTTCTAATTGTGTAAAACATTCTAGCTAGAAGTATTTGTGCTGTGTATACACACCAGCACAGTTATTTTTCTGTTCTAGTTATTTGGCTGCCCACATACTAGAGTGGACAATTATAATTATCGGGGTTGCATGTTCATCTGTGTATGTCATTGATGGAAGTTTTTCTGTACCACAGTTTATCCTTACACCATTATCTTGATTTCTATTGCTTGGCATCTTAGATTCTGATATGGCCAGATTATCTTTCTCAGACTTTTCAATTGTGTACATACTAGCTAGCAGTACATGTGCCGTGGATGATGCAAATGGCAACCAAATGCTTATTTCAAACCAATTAAGCTTACACATAAGAAACTGGCTCCAGTAAACACACGGCGTAGATTGTTGGAACTTAATAGAAACTCATCACAGTTTGTGGTAGATGGTTCAGGTAGAAAAACATAACAGATTGTGTAGAAACAGCTAAAGTGATAAACATCACATGCTTGTCACATTACAGGTTCGGTTTAGTTTTACCACAGCAGCCAATATAATCGCATTTTTGTTTGGTTACTCAAAAGACAGTAATAACATGCACATTGCTGATATTTGGTAGTGTAGTCATGCAATTTATTAGAGAAGCCAAGAATCGAAGCTACGCGAGACTTTTTGATATCTGGTAGGCCCATCTAGTGTTTCTCATTGTGTACGTACTAGTTAGGAATATTTATTCTGTGGATGATGCAAATGGTATGCAATGCTTATTTCAATCAGATTAAACTGCCACATATTTATTATGGCAATTCTGCCATTTTTCAAACAGAAAAGAATTCATTCTGTTTTGTGCCCATGTGCTTATATATCTTAACATAAATCATAGTTTTGTGCCCATGTTATGTCACAATTGTTTTTGGTGGTTGGTGATGGTTGGTGGTGATGGATGGTGTGTATGGATGGTGGTGATGGATGGTGGTGGTGATGGATGGTGGTGTATGGATGGTGGAGATGGTGTGTGGTCGTATTGATATGTGCCCACCTTCGTGTGGATGACGATGATAATATGAGGGGTGGGATCTATTATATGAGGGGTGGGATTTTATGTGCAGGTACCCCACGTGAGTCCCAATTTTGCTGGAATGTTGATTAATTTCCGTTCCGGCAAATTTGGGTACTCCATTTGTGATATTTTTAGCAAAGGTCATGCCGAAATTTTCGGTGAATTTTGGCATGATCTTTGCTAAAAATATCACAACTTAGAGTGTCCGAGAAATTTGGACTCATATGGGGTACATCGTCTAAATTGTAGGATTTGTTGAACTTATTTCGGGTTTTCTCTCCTTCCTTAGATATGGCTCACAACGACGAGGCGGGTGGTTCTGGTCTCGGACACGGCGGAGACAACGACGATGCGTGGCTTTCCATGCTAAGCGCGGGAGGCGGACCCGTAGATCCGCACCCGGATCTAGAGATGGAGGGCGACGATGCAGACGACGAGATGGACGAAACCGTTCGCCAGGAGCTAGAGCCACACAACGATACATCGGGCGCAGAAGGTGATCAAACCGGTAGTGGCACCGGGGATACCGCCTCCGGTAGCGAGGCGGCGGCTAGGCGCAAAGAGAGGCGGCACAACATGCTCGCCACCATGCGGGAAGAGTTCACGGAAGTGGACCCCAGCGGTGCTCCCCTCGAGCCGGAGAGTTATGCCAAGGGCTATGGAAACCAGATAGGCTGCATAGCTCGAGACTTCGGCAACGTTAACATGGAGCACCTGAAAGCTAAAGAAAACAAGGCTCATGCCGCCCTGCTGATTGAGAAGCTGCACACAAGGTATAAATTCCCGGATCCTTACGACAACCAGGACCTGAAGAAGAATCTGGTCAACTCCTTAGCACTGAACAAGTTCGCCAAGGCGTTTACGACTTGGAGATCCAGTTTGCGGCAGATGCTTGCGAAGGGTAAGGATTTTGATGAGATCCATAAGATGTGGCCCTCCATTTCCGAGGAAGACTTGGCCCAATTCAAGATCGACGAACTCAAACCGGAAAGGATTGCGCTGACTAAATGGGGGAAAGAACAGTGAAAAAAGAACATTGGCCCTCACAATCTCAGAAGCCGGGGTTACCTTGGGAAGCAGAAAGTATGGGAAAAGGAGGATTCGAAGAGAGAAGGGCCGAACCCGTTTGACAAGATCACCGACCCGCAGGTGAGAATTTTTGTCAGGGCCTATTACAGGGAAGATCCCAAAAAGCCCGGCGATCTTGTGTTGAACGAGAAGGTCAAGCTGCTCGAGGATAAGTATCTCGAGGAACAAGAAAAAGAACGCCTATCTCAATCTGACGGGGGGTCCTCGGCGACGACGAACAAGGACCCGTATGACACCCCTTTCATTAGGGCGCTTAACGCGATGAAGGGAGTGCCCCTTGACAAGAAGCCGAATCGTAGCCATGTGCATGGCCTCGGAAAGGGTCATCGGCATGCGCAATACTACCCCGACACCAAGGAAAAGCGCAAGGAGCGGAACAAGGGCCCGGAGAAGACGGTCGACGAGCTTGTGAACGAGAGGCTCAATGAGCTCCTCCCTACCATCTGTTCGACCGTCGCTCAGTCCTTAGCGCCGTGGATGCTAGGTGGAGGACAAGGGCCGCTCCCGCAGATAAACATAGCCCAAATTGTGCAGCCAGCGCCGCAGAACGTGGCCCCCGTCGTGGCGCCGCAGAACGCGGCCCCCGTCGTGGCGCCGCAGAACGCGGCCCCCGTCGTGGCGTCTGCTGCGCGGAACGAGCCGGCCCCCAACCCTCAGCCGGAAGGTCGCAAAGATCCGTCGCCGCCCCGCTACATCTCTTCAACGCCGCCGCCGACCCTTAGCGGTCCATCCCCCTTGTCCGAGCTCAATGCCCTCACGGTAATTCAATGTGCACTGCTTAATTATATATTATGACTTGATTCGTGACGGCATCAGTCTCTAACAACGATCGCGCGACGTTTCGCAGGCCGACGAGACGGGATGCACATTGCTCCTTAATGTGAACGGCGAGTTAAAGGACGTCGCCAAAGGAAAAATCATCACACCTCTGAACCGCGTATCCCACGGCGTTCGTATGCCCGAGGACGTGTTCAGAGTGACATTAAGTCGGGTGCTCCCTGGTTGCGGTGCTCTCGATCCTCCGAACCAACCACCCGCAGCCGACAGCGAGTTGAACCTGGAGCAATGCTTGGTTTGGCCATTGACCTGGCCGAAATCACTAATTCGTTTGGAAAGTACTCCTGCCAACACTCCAACACCGGTCCAGGGGTCGGGGCACCCGAGCCAACACAAGGATTTCTCACCTGCAAAGTCCGTGCAGCACGACGGCGACGAAGATGAGAACCCGAATGACTACCTCGTCGACGATCCTTACGAGGGGGCGCCCGGCCTGGATGATCTTGATCAACTTCTCTTGCCAGCGGAGGAAGCGGATAAATATCGATGCACAAAGCGTCTTTTCTCTTCTCAAGAGCCGGCAGTCCCCGAGCAAGAAGTCATCAGCCAGGATGCCCTCAAAGAGGCGGTAGCGGATGTATTTCATAAGACTCAGCCTAACATCAAGTATGCACGGAAAAGAACTAAGAAGGCTCCTGCCGTTGCATCGATGAGCCAACCGGTGGAGGGGACCAAGTCTAAGCCGCAGACAGGACGTGTATTGGATAGGATACCCATAACCGACTGGCATCAGATCCATGAGATGGGGAAACCGATGCTTCCGCCGAGGTTGGTCGCCTTGCTGACAGGTGATATGCGTAGCGTCCATGACGGTGTACTATATATGGAGGAGGTGCTTCTCAAAGAGAAAAATCCAACGCTGCCGGTTTTGGTCGCAAAGGTGCCATCTACGGCGGGATTTGTCACTGAAGGCAACGCAAACAAGATCATCATTAGATTTGACGACATTTTCCGGATGTTCCACATGAAAGCACTCCACTCGTCAATCGTCCGTCTGTTTACGCTCAGCTTGGCGCATCAGCTATCCGTAGAGAATGTCAGAAACATCGGGCTAGCAGACCCCTACTACATGCACGACATGTACTTGAACAACCCCAAGGGTAGGGCAAAAGCGACAAAGTACCTCGAACAAGTGTTGCTCACTAACCATATGAACAAGAGGATCACCCTCGTGCCCTACTTTCCTGAGTAAGTTATATTTCCCATCTTTACATAAGTTCGCGCATATACAATTTTTGAGGATTATATATATGGACTCTCCTGTTTTGCGCAGAAACAAATACGGCACCCTCATCATGCTCTACCCGAGAGACGCGCACGCAGTATATCTCGACTCCGGGAGTACGATGAAGGAGAAGAACTACACCCTCATCAAGTCTGTTCTCAATGATGCTATGGATGGCTACATCAGGGGGGAAGGATTCTGCGACAGGACGAAACAAATTAAAGGAAAATATGTGTTCAGACACAGAACAGAGTTTCCCTGCCCCAAGCAGGCGCCAGGCGGCCAAATGGAGGCATGGTACCTCATCCAACACATGACGGAGATCGTGAAGGACCAACATAGTCTGCAATACATGTCTGCTGTGGACAAATGGTCTCGCAGCATGGTGGAATGGTCTGATGCTGAGTACAGACAAAACTTTGGTCGCATCCAGCGCAAGATCTGCACAATCATCTATAAGGATGTAGTAACTTCAGGATCTAGCTTCCACTGGAACGGTACCCCACCATCTAACAATGAGTTGCGACAATATGTGCTAGAGCAGACTGACGAGAGACCATTCAACTCGTTAGAAGGTGCTCTTCCGTTCCCGCCGGAGAAGAAACAGAAGATCACAACATCGAGGAAGAAATGATCGACGGTATGTATTCGATTCGTTACGAATTGCTCCTAATAAGAACTTGTGATTTCCTTTGCCGGTCTAATGCTTTTATCTTGGTCTACAGAGAGATGAAGAAGTGGACGGCGCGCTGGCCCTAGCGAAAGATCGCAAGCGGAGGCGGAAGCTAAAGCGGAGGCGGACCGTATATCTAGCTAGTCTTCTTTGCGATTGATCTCTATATCGCGCGTACGTTGCATAGATATGTAGTAGTCATACCTTTGTAATCGTTGAACTAATTAGATGGCTATATTTTGGGTTCGAAATCTTCCGACATATTATTGAGATCAATGTGTTGTATTCGTACTTATGAGAATTGGATATGGATGCATATGTATAGATGTGTTAATATCGTTATCGATGTGTTAAATTCGTTATGGATGGATGCATATGTATCTATGATTTATCGATGTGCTATCAGTGATTTATATGTGTGAAAGTTTATAAATTATAGAATTTGAATGTATTTGGACCTGGGAATATATACAGAATCAGAATATATAAACTGTTATAACAAAAAAAAGAAAAAATACAAACCTGTGAAACTTACCACTGGCGAACACAGTACCTACCGCCGGCGAACTGTACCACTGGCGAACAACCTGACTACCGCTGGCGAACCAGTAGCGCTGGCGAACAGCGGAGCTACCGCTGGCGAACATAGCGCTGGCGAACAAGGCCTTGTTCGCCAGCGGTAACCTGCACTACCGCTGGCGAACTGGTGTTCGCCAGCGGTAACCTGCTACCACTGGCGTGGTACCGCTGGCGAACACAAGTTCGCCAGCGGTAGCTGATATTTGTTCGTCACTGGTAGCCCTTTCCCTACTAGTGCAGGTGGCCAGGCCAACCGGGACTAAAGGCAGGGAGGCCAGCGGCCGGGAACCAATAGTCGCGGGTGGCGACGCCAACCGGAATTAAATCCCTCCACGCGTTTACCAACCCACGAGGCATGACCTTCGGTCGCGGGTCTCCTCCCGACCCGGGACTAAAACCCCTTTAGTCACGGGCGCGAAGTTTGGGGACTAATGGGGGCGTATGGAAGGCCTTTTTTCTACCAGTGACCTTGAATTTTATCTTTTATAAAAGAATTAGAATTATATTTTTTAAATATTATATGCTGTGTTACATAAAATATTTTTAAACCGTAGCAGCGCACGAACATTCAATTAGTATAGATAGTATCAAGGTGATGCATGAAGCTCTCATGTATCTTTCTAGAAGCCTTATCGGGCTAGCTAGGACTAACGGAGACGGTATACAGAAGAGAAATGTTGACTCGTGAGAAGCTTTGGGCGAATGATGGGAATGAGATGCATCTGGAAGCGAGGGACACGAAAGACCCAAACGAAAATGGGTGTGGAATATGACCATCCCGCCTCTCTTCTGTAATCTAAATCATATCTTAGCGACCCTCCATGTAGAGCGGTGATTTGTAGTCTGGGCTACATGTAGCCCGGTATTTTATAAATTTATGTTCCCAAAAATTCTGAAAAATATCCTACATGGTAATATGTTCTACAAATGTGCAAAACATAATTGTGAAATATTCTGTACATCGTTCTGTGTGAAAAGGACACAATTTTAGATCCGGGATGGTGAACAGTGCCGAATTTATTAACTTTCCAAATTGTCAGATTTTTTTTTTTGTGTAGGACAGAATACAAACTATTTCGAGATGAAAAGTCGCGGAGCCAAAGATCATGTGATTGTTAACTTCTAGAATTGTTTTCTGGATTTGTGTGAAGCTTAAATTGTTAGTTTAAAAAACTTTACAAAAACAGGGCTATAGGTAGCGCGGGCTACAAAGTTATTTTTCGCCATCCATGGCCTTTCTGTGCGCTCAGGGTCTCTCTTGGATGTCAGCTAGCCGAGGACGATGATAATGGTGAGGTCATTACTGTCGCAGCTTCCAGGTCCCCATTGGCCATATGTCTGGCTGGTCAGCTGTTCAGCTCCAATGCCTTCTCCGTTCGATCTCCCGGCCCTCAGTCCCTTTGCAATTTATGGTGAACGTGTCGCCTCATGCACGATCACCTTGCGGGATCCGTGCCGGTCTCGATCTTTAGTGGTGGTGTGCTACTTATCTCGCTCAACTATGCTGGCAGTTGGTCATATTTTTTTAGACGGAAGTTTCTTATCATGAGGAAATAACTTTCATCAATATTTAGGAACAAAGTCATGAAATTTCCGTTTTCCTATATGGAACGCAAAAAGGTAATCTCTGGCGATAATTTTGAACGAACTAAAAATTTCCATAGATTAAACTTTTGTAAAAAGGTAAAACAAATTGCGGACCATAGACTAAGCACTATGCACTGGTGTATTTACTGTGTGGTTATATTAGATATTCAGTTTCCTACAAGTTGAGTGTTTGGTTTATTGCCTGTTTATATTTAATATTTGCTAAAATATTTTAACACAACAGATTTTTTTAAATTTCTTCTCCAATTTTTTTTAAAATTTCTTGGAATTGATGACCTGGTCACGATTCAAAAGAAAATTTCAAAATGAAATGGAGATCCTTGTGTTTTGTGTCAGAAGTGGGCCTACGCTTGACCAGCATGCCTATCATTTCCGGTTCGGATGAACCTGGTGGTTGACATGCCATCTTGCTGCGGATCGTATCCCACTGCGGCAACATTCTCTTCTACATAGCAGCCTCTACGTAAGTGGACATGGGTTTTAGTAAGAACCCTAGAACATTGTTGCTCACACCCCGTCTCCATTCAAGATCATAGCATCTTTGTTCGGTGTACATACTGACTCCAAGAGTCTGTTATAATGATTTTATGCTTTTTTTAATAATGGGCTTTATTACATAAAAGTTTTAAGTATTACACCCGGGTTCTGCATAACAAGATGCACACGGCCGACAAACGAAAATAAAAAATAGTTAGCAACATGCCGATTACAATCACATAGATAAATCAGCTGTCGCCTATGATGCAGCAATCAGGAACGGAGTGTACTTGTTGGAATTTTGACCCAGACTCCGTAAAAAGGTCTTGATACTCCGCCCATTTTAATGTGCACCAGGAACGGAGTGTACTTGTTGGAATTTTGACCCAAATGGACCACCCATTTAATATTCCAGAAATTCCTAATAAATCCTAGAGGCTCACTTGGCCCATTTGTGTATGGCAAGAGGTGGGACAAATGTTTAGTCCCACATTGCTAGTTGAGTGGAAGTTTTACTTGTTTATAAGGGAGATCTTTCCACTTGTTGTATGAGCATGAGAAAGAGATGACTACACGCGCGCTCCTCCGCCGCCCGCCTCGCCACGCCTCGTCACGACGCGCGCGCGCGCGCCGCGGGTTGCGGGAATGCCTCGAGCCGAGAGCCCCTCTCTCTCTTTATTTTGCCACACGCACGAATTCGGCTCTTGCTCTGTGCCTATAAAACCAGAGGTCGCTCCTCTCCAGAGATACGCACAACAGATACACTGCCTTCTTGTTTCCAGAGCCTTGCGCCGCCGCTCAAGTCTTCCCCATCCTGGCCTGCGGCATGCACCGCCGGTCGGGACAGTAGGCCTCCGAAACTGCGCTACTTCGAGTCCTGTATGGGAGAAGGGCGATAAGGTTTTTGGGGAGCGCTCTGCGCGACTACTGCCTTCTCCATCACGGACGACAACAACATCTTCCCGAACGACGACTTCTTCCCGGAAGTCGACGATCTCTTCGACGATATGGCCGACAACGTCAACAATGGTCCCGCTGCTGCACCAGCTCTTGTCCAGTATGTGCTCATGCCTTCTCTGTTCATTCTCATGTTTCAGATCCTACTAGAGTTCCTACTTCTAGCATTTGCAGTAGATTTATTTTCCTCAGATTTTAGACTATGCATGCCTTTTGCCTATTCTCTAGAAATTCAGATGATTAAACTATGCATGCCTTTTGTCTACTCTCTGAAAATTCAAATGACTAGTTTGACTATTGCAATTGTAGTTTTGCTTTACCTACTGTTTCTATTAATTAAATTAAGTGGTAAATTGCTCATATTTCCAACAATCCAAAAACCTTATTATAGGCAATTTACCCCAACTGGCTTTGCTGCGTCTATGAGGCCACCTGTGTTTGAGGGCGCCAATTATAAGAGATGGCGCGTGAGAGCAGTTCTCTGGTTTCAATCCATGAACTGCTATGACGCCACTCTTGGCAAGCCTACGGGTGATCTCGACCCTTAACAAGAGGCAAACTATGAGAAAATGAATACCCTCTTTAAGCTTGCTCTGATCAGTGTTCTTGGAGATAACATTGTTGATGCTTATGCGTCATTTGACAATGGCAAGGATATGTGGGATGCACTTGAGGAAAAATTTGGTACCTCAGATGCTGGCACTGAACTGTATGTCATGGAGCAATTCTATGACTACAGGATGACTGATGAGCGCTCCGTGGTTGAGCAAGCTCATGAGATTCAGTCACTCGCCAAAGAACTTGAGCACTTCACTTGTATGTTACCGGACAAGTTTATTGCCGGAGGCATCATTGCCAAACTTCCTGCCTCATGGAGGAGCTTTGCTACGTCTCTGGAGGACAAGAGACAGGAGTTTTCCGTCTCGAATCTCATTGGGACTCTTGATGTCGAAGAAAAGGCAAGAGCAAAGGACACACGTGCTCGAGGTGCCGATGAAAGTTCTAGTGCCAACTTGGTACAGAAGAGAAACTTCCAAACCCACAAGTTCAGAAACAAGAACAAGTTTGAGGGTAAAGGAAAATTTGATGTGAAGAACAAGACACCACATTCTACCAACTTCAAGAAGAAGTATGAGAATAAGTATGAGAAGAAGAAAGGAGTCTGCCATGTTTGCGGTGATCCTGAACACTGGGCTCCCAACTGCCCGAATCGCTTTGACAAGCGTCAACATGGGAAATGCGGCAAGACCGTCAATATTGTCATTGGTGATACCGAGATGAAGGACGCAGGGTACGGTATATTTCCTACTGTTCTTTCAGTATGTCATTCTCCTGATTGGTGGATTGATACGGGTGCCAATGTACCTGTATGTTCTGATATTTCCATGTTCTCTTCTTATCAGGCAGCAGGAACTTCTTCCGTGCTGATGGGCAACGGCTCACATGCTTCTGTTCGCAGTGTTGCTACGGTCGATCTGAAGTTCTCTTCAGGGAAGACTGTGCGACTGAAGAACGTGAATTATGTGCCCTCTATAAATAAGAATCTTGTTAGCGGTTCTCTTCTGTGTAGAGATGGCTACAAGCTTGTCTTTGAGTCGAATAAATTTGTAGTGTCCAAGTTTGGAACCTTTGTTGGTAAAGGATATGAATGTGGTGGTCTGTTTCGCTTATCTTTGACTGATGTCTGTAATAACGTTGTAAACCATGTTTGCAACAATGAATCAAATTTATGGCATTCACGTCTTTGTCACATCAGTTTTAGCTGCATGACACGACTATCCAAATTGATCTTAATTCCCCACTTCACACCTATTAAGGGTTCTAAGTGCCGAGTGTGTGTGCAAGCTAAGCAACCTCGCAAGTCCCATAAAACTGCAGAGGCGAGGAATCTGGCACCACTAGAGCTCGTACATTCTGATCTCTGTGAAATAAATGGTGTGTTAGCAAAAGGTGGAAAGAAATATTTCATGACGTTAATTGATGACTCCACCAGATATTGTCATGTGTATCTTCTGAAATCAAAAGATGAAGCTTTGAGTTTCTTCAAAATCTATAAAGCTGAAGCAGAAAACCAACTTGATCGAAAGATTAAAAGGCTAAGGTCTGATCGGGGTGGAGAGTATTTTTCCAACGAGTTTGATTCCTTTTGTGCGGAACATGGTATAATTCATTAGAGAACGCCTCCCTATTCACCTTAGTCAAATGGGGTGGCTGAAAGAAAGAACCGTACTCTAACTGATTTGGTTAACGCCATGTTAGATACATCGGGTCTTTCCAAGGCATGGTGGCGGGAGGCTATTATGACTGCATGTCATGTCCTAAACCGAGTCCCTACAAAAGACAAAGAGATAACTCCATTTGAGGAATGGGAGAAGAAAAGATTAAAACTCTCTTACCTACGACCTTGGGGTTGTTTGGCGTTAGTTAATATTCCATTCCCTAAGAAGCGCAAGGTTGGACCAAACACTGTGGACTGTGTTTTTCTGGGATATGCTTTTCATAGCATTGGCTATAGATTCTTGGTCATAAAATCCGATGTGTCTGACATGCGTGTTGGTACAATTATGGAGTCAAATGATGCGACTTTCTTTGAGGACATTTTTCCTATGAAGGATATGTCTACCTCATCACATCAGGAGATTCCTAATTCGTCAAGTCAAGAATTAGTTCCACTTCTTGAACTTACCATTTCGATGGAACACGTTGAAAATCCTATGGAGGACAACAGTGAAACTCCCAAAAGAAGCAACAGACAGAGGACTGCAAAGTCCTTTGGTAATGATTTCATTGTATACCTCGTGGATGATACTCCCAGTTCCATTTAAGAGGCCTATGCGTCTCCAGATGCTGACTATTGGAAGGAAGTCGTCCGTAGTGAGATGGATTCCATTTTGGCTAATGGAACTTGGGAAATCACTGGCCGTCCTTACGGGTGCAAACCTGTAGGATGCAAGTGGGTGTTCAAGAAGAAGCTTAGGCCTGATGGTACTATTGAGAAGTACAAGGCACGGCTTGTGGCCAAGGGTTATACTCAAAAGGAAGGTGAAGATGTCTTTGATACTTACTCACCTGTAGCACGCCTGACCACCATTCGAGTACTACTTTCACTGGCTGCTTCACATGGTCTTCTCGTTCATCAAATGGATGTTAAGAGCGCTTTCCTAAATGGAGAGTTGGAAGAGGAAATATACATGGACCAGCCAGATGGATTCGTGGTAAATGTTCAGGAAGGAAAGGTGTGCAAATTGCTGAAATCTTTATATGGCCTTAAACAAGCGCCTAAGCAGTGGCATGAGAAATTCGAAAGAACTTTGACTGCAGCAGGTTTTGCTGTAAATGAAGCTGGCAAATGTGTGTACTATCGCCATGGTGGGGGCGAAGGAGTCATTCTTTGTTTGTATGTTGATGACATACTAATATTTGGAACTAACCTCAAACTGATTGAAGAGGTCAAGTGTTTCCTATCTCACTGTTTTGAGATGAAAGATCTAGGAGTTGCTGATGTTATCCTTAACATCAAGTTACTGAGAGATGACAATGGTGGGATAACACTGCTTCAATCTCACTATGTGGAGAAGATCTTGAGTCGTTTTGGGTATAGCGATTGCAAGTCTTCACCAACTCCATATGATCCCAGTGTGCTACTTCGTAAAAACAGAAGAATTGCAAAGGATCAACTTAGATACTCTCAGATTATTGGCTCGCTTATGTATTTAACTAGCGCTACGAGGCCTGACATCGCGTATGCTGTGAGCAAACTTAGCCGATTTGTTTCAAATCCGGGCGATGATCATTGGCGCGCTCTTGAAAGAATCATGCGCTATTTGAAAGGCATTGCGAGCTATGGGATTCACTATTCTGGGTACCCAAGGGTACTTAAGGGTTAGAGTGATTCAAATTGGATATCTGACGCTGATGAGATAAAGGCCACGAGTGGATATGTATTTACACTTGGTGGTGGCGCTGTTTCTTGGAAGTCTTGCAAGCATACCATCTTAACGAGGTCAACTATGGAAGCAGAACTCACAGCATTGGACACAGCCACTGTTGAAGCAAAGTGGCTGAGACAGCTCTTGATGGACTTACCTGTGGTTGAAAAATCTATACCCGCTATCCCGATGAACTGTGATAATCAAACTGCGATCATCAAAGTAAACAGTTCTAAGGACAATATGAAATCATCAAGGCATGTGAAGAGGAGACTAAAATCTGTCAGAAAAATGAGAAACTCCGGAGTTATTGCATTGGATTATATCCATACATCTAAAAACTTGGCAGACCCCTTCACAAAGGGTCTATCGCGTAACGTGATAGATAATGCATCAAAGGATATGGGTATGAGACCCACAATATAAGTTGTTCACTGTGGCAACCCACTCTATGTGATCGGAGATCCCGTGAATTAGAATCGGGAGACATGCTGTTGATCAACTGAGAGGAGAGTATCCCTACTTTTTATACCACTCCATGAAGATGCAATACTCTCCTACTCTGCAAGGCAGGTTGATGTTTATCTTAATGTCTTCTAAGTGGCTTATTTGAGCAGAGATGTTGTCCTGCAGAACATCTTCTGAAGAACACACCTATGTGAGTCTGACTGTCAAACGTCGCAGTCCACGAGAGTCAGGTGCTCTCTAATAAACTCATGACAGGTCAAGGAGCATGACGCATAAGCTCCACCCGCGGGGAAGTCCTGCGGCAGCCTAGTATCGATCAAGGCTTTATGTGAAACTAGATTCGCAGAAAACTTGCAGTTCAAGGCGCAGTCCACTGTCCAAGTTGCTTACTAGTGTAGCATAGAGTTATAGGTGGAAGTTCAACTTCACAGTCTCCACTGAAGCATCGGTATATAAAACAATGTTTTGGAACCAAAGGCAAATTTCGTGTGCCTCTGTAATCTGGTGGGGGATTGTTGGAATTTTGGCCCAAATGGACCATTCCATTTAATATTCCAGAAATTCCTAATAAATCCTAGGGGCCCACTTGGCCCATTCGTGTATGGCAAGAGGTGGGACAAATGTTTAGTCCCACATTGCTAGTTGAGTGGAAGTTTTACTTGTTTATAAGGGAGGCCTTTCCACTTGTTGTATGAGCATGAGAAAGAGATGACTACACGCGCGCTCCTCCTCCGCCGCCGCCTCGCCTCGCCTCGTCACGACGCGCGCGCGCCGCGGGTTGAGAGCCCCTCTCTCTCTTTATTTTGCCACACGCACGAATTAGAATATGAACAGGCGCAAGAATCTGAAACGCTTTGTCTAAATGGGTTTTGATTACGGAGGCTGCTCAGCTTCGGTTTCTGCCTGTTTGCCTTCCCGACTTTGTTTCATCTTCTCGCGTGGCTTGTTCGGCTCCTGCTCTGTGCCTATAAAACCAGAGGTCGCTCCTCTCCAGAGATACGCACAACAGATACACTGCCTTCTTGTTTCGAGAGCCTTGCGCCGCCGCTCAAGTCTTCCCCATCCTGGCCTGCGGCATGCACCGCCGGTCGGGACAGTAGGCCTCCGAAACTGCGCTACTTCGAGTCATGTACGGGAGAAGGGCGATAAGGTTTTTGGGGAGCGCTCTGCGCGACTACTACCTTCTCCATCACGGATGACAACGGCATCTTCCCAAACGACAACTTCTTCCGGGAAGTCGACGATCTCTTCGACGATATGGCCGACAACGTCAACAATGGTCTCGCTGCTGCACCAGCTCCTGTCCAGTATGTGCTCATGCTTTCTCTGTTCATTCTCATGTTTCAGATCCTACTAGAGTTCCTACTTCTAGCATTTGGAGTAGATTTATTTTCCTCAGATTCTAGACTATGCATGCCTTTTGCCTATTCTCTAGAAATTCAGATGATTAAACTATGCATGCCTTTTGTCTACTCTCTGAAAATTCAAATGACTAGTTTGACTATTGTAATTGTAGTTTTGCTTTACCTACTGTTTCTATTAATTAAATTAAATGGTAAATTGCTCATATTTCCAACAGTACTTGTGCAACGGAATGATTTTATGCTTAAATGTGCTCGGTTTTGTGTTGGGCAATCGCCAAGAAAACCTACCAATACCACATATTTCGTTTTTCAAAACATCTCTTCAAGTCAGTATAACAGAAGCAGCATTATAAAAAACACAAAAAAAATTAGTTCTGCTATCGTCCACAGAGGTGTGATCTCACCGACACGACGCTGTCGGACAAAAATCAACTAGCCGACGACCGTCGATATGGACATAGCCGGAATATTGCTGAACAGAGTGTTACTAATGCTACACGAGAGATGAGCGGATACCACATATAACATGCAAAACCTACTTTGCTATTGCACCTCACAGTTCCACCTCTTGTCGCTCTTGCTCTTGTAAATGATTGAGCTCGGCGGTGAGCTGTTTGGAATTCAGCTATGTTTCGAATGGCGTCATGTGTAGCATCTGTAGGCAGTGTATATATGCATATCATTCATCACACTAGATGCATTCCCGTATGCCTCTCGTTCCCCATCACTAGCCATTTTACCAATCCTAATTTTGTTTACCCCTCCGCTTGACCAAGTGTCCCTGCCTGGATAAAAAAACAATTGTGGGGAAGGCTATAAAATAAAACTGCAAAGCAACTGCCTCCTTTATATGGGCCTGGTGTCTTCTCACGGGAAAGATATGGTTGGCATTAGCTTGGAATAAATAATGTTGTTGGCAAGGGCAATGGAAATAGACCAATTAATGGCTTTGGTTGAATTATCTCGGTACCTAGTAGAAGCAATTTATTAAGATATACTTTTGTGCTGACTTTCTTCGCAAAATGACCTATATTAGATCTCTGGCTACTATATATGCTGGATGAATACTTCGATGATATTATCTTTGAAATTGGGGCGGCAGATTTGCCCCAGTCTATGAATTAGGATGAAGAGACACTGGTAGAAAATAGGCCTTCAGTTCCGGTTCGCAAAGGCCATTAGTCCCGGCCGCGCAACCGGGACTAGATATGCGCGACTAAAGACCCCCCCTATAGTCGCGCCAATTACGGACCGCGGCTAAAGGCCCGTCCACGTGGGCGGGTTGCGTGCGCCGGGGGCGGGGGACCTTTAGTCCCGGTTGGCCACACGAACCGGGACTACATGATTTTTCGTTATTTCTTTAATTCATTTGGGGTTTCTAATTATTTTCCAATCCCTTTTTTTCACTCCCATTTTTTCACTCCAATTTTTCACTCCCTTTTTTTTTCCAGAATTTTTATTATTTGCTTAGTGTCTAACTACAATTATCTCTAGTCAAATTTCTTACTCGTGGTCAAACTTTCCGCTCGGTCACCCATCCTCCCACTACTCTACCACTAGCACGCTTAATTTCCGAGTTCAATCCCGTCCCGCATCCAAGTGTTTCGCACGAATGTATGTGATACTAATATCATATCAATCCTATTAACATGTTGGTCGATGCCACATTTCTTTATTGTCTGAATTTCAAATAAATCTTTTAATAAACAAAAGTAATGATGTAATTAATAATTTTGAATAAATAAATAAACATTAACTTTTTAATTTGTATTATTTCTAAAAAATATTCAGAAAAATAAAACTAATTCATTTTAAAATCTTAAAAATACAAATAATATATCAAAATATTCAGAAAAATAAAACTAATACATTTTAAAATCTTAAAAATACAAATAATATATCAAAATATTCAGAAAATTAAAACTAATACATTTTAAAATCTTAAAAATACAAATAATATATCAAAATATTCAGAAAAATAAAACTAATACATTTTAAAATCTTAAAAATACTATTAATATATCATAATATTCAGAAAAATAAAACTAATTCATTTTAAATTCTTAAAAATACTATTAATATATCAAAATATTCGGAAAAATAAAACTAATACATTTTAAAATCTTAAAAATACAAATAATATATCAAAATATTTAGAAAAATAAAACTAATACATTTTAAAATCTTAAAAATACAAATAATATATCAAAAAATTCAGGAAAATAAAACTAATTCATTTTCCCGTTTCCTAAATGCAAAATAAAATCTGATAAAATTCATGAACCAAACCATATGAAATCTAAACCATATAAAATTTGCAGATCCAAGTTCAAACAACCAAATGAAAATACCATCCTTTTTAATAAAAGACCAGTAGGCTCTTCTATTATTTTTAGAATGAGTTCAAAAATGTATTTGAAGTAAATCCAACTTGATGAGTTTGGTATTGACTAGATCTATGTTTTTCTGGCTTAGATTAATTTAGAAACGGTAGTTTTTCTGTTTTGTTTTCTTGATGTGTTATTGTTTGTTTTCTTGATGTGTTTTTGTTTGTTTGTTTTGAAATGTGTGTTTGACATAATATAGAAATAATATAGCTACGAATTAATATAGAAATAATATTCATTACATAATAATATATATGCATTACATACTAATATATCCATTACATGCATATATCGAACGCAAGATGCGGTACACAAACACCATCTACTCTAGCTCCGTCGAGTAGATGCGGAACAACTCTCGTAGGAAACGTATGCATCTATGGCTTAGATTAATTTAGAAACGGTAGTTTTCCTGTTTTGTTTTCTTGATGTGTTATTGTTTGTTTACTTGATGTGTTTTTGTTTGTTTGTTTTGAAATGTGTGTTTGACATAATATAGAAATAATATAGCTACTAATTAGTATAGAAATAATATCCACTACATAATAATATATATCCATTACATACTAATATATCCATTACATGCATATATCGAACGCAAGATGCGGTACAAACACAATCTACTCGAGCTCCGTCGAGTAGATGCGGAACAACTCGTAGGAAACGTATGCATCTATGGCTGCATAGTTGAGGTTCATCCGGTCCAGTGGGTTCTTCCCCCAACGCATGTGATTCTTGGAGGGGAAACCAGACTTCATGGTTTAATAGTCGGCGTGGATGAAGGCGGTTGCCACCGGAGCCATCCCGGTCTTGTGACCGCACAAATCATCAAAATGGATAAGATCCTGAAGATCAATGTAGTGATCTTCAGGTATCACAATACCCAATCGCATCAACTTCTGCCGGTCTTGAGTGATGTCAACACTGCAGAAGTCGTACCCCTTGTTGACAAGAAAATCAACAAGGGCCGTAGAATCCCTTGAACTACTTCAACAACAAAAATAGAATGTGTTAGATATGTTGCAACACATGTATTCTTCCAATGCAACAAACAAATCGAAAATGCAACACTATCCTACAAGAGAGATCGATTGTATGTGTGCGTTACCTTGCGCATTGGAAGACCAACACGATCTCCTGGAAGGCAATTTAGATGACGGCAACATCCCGTTGATCCGCCGTATACTCTAAATCAAGCCCGAAGAACCTATGGTGTTCATCGGCTTCTTCATAGAGATTGCTGAAATGCGTAAGAAGATCGGGGAGCCTGTCGCACATATTGGTGTACGCCACGTCGAGACTCTTGCGGCATGGTGTGGCCACACGTAGAGTGTTCCAAACTTTAGCCATGGGTGCTTGGTGGAAGAAGATCGAAGAGAGGAGAAGAAACAGAGAAGAGAGAAGAAGAAACAGAGACTCTCGGGTGCGCGCACTGTAGCAATGGCCTCTGCCTCTCGCTCGCGAAATAAAATCGCCGCGCGGGAGGCGAGCAGTTTGTACATTTAGTCCCGGGTGGCCACGCCAACCGGGACTAAAGGAAGGGAGGCCAGCAGACTGGATCATTAGTCGCGTGTGGCCAGGCCAACCGGAATTAAAGCCCTCCACGCGCCTCCACGCGCTTCCCAACCCACGACGCATGACCTTCTGTCAGTGAGAGTTTGGGGACTGATGGGGGCGTATGGAAGGCCTTTTTCTACCAGTGAGAGTTGCCCAGTTAATTAACAGAAAACCCGGCAAAAATTTATACAACAAAACTTCAACCATAAACGAGCAAGACCTAATAAAGTAAACCTCCTACCGGCAAGAGACTTGCCCAACTTATAACAACCATGGTTTGACAACCCTGCAACCTGAAATTTCCCAAGCAAACATGCTGCAGCGAAAGCTTCCCTTGCGACACATTTCCTATTTCTTGTGCTCTTATATGACAACCTCTGGAGCCTTCCCCGCCAAGATGCAAGCAATCTTCTTGCCATATCCGGGCCTAGCTAGCCCCTCCAAATCAACGAGAAACTCTCCATGCTCTTTTGAAAATAGAGCATCAGAGCTAAGCGCCAACATGCATGTCTCGACAATCGAGTCACTCAGAGATGAGAGAGTGAAAGAAGCAATCGACCATCCTTTGTCCATGGACGCGGGCGACTGATAGAACTCGGAAGGTGGTGGTCAGGGCACCATCACCATGTCCACAACCAAAGACTCCAAAGAGCCTAGCTCCATAGGCAACATAATAGAACATTCCCCACGGACTCCGGCAGTTCGGCCATAAACTGGAGCCACAACCTTATTGTGTACTACATTCCCAAGGCCAAGATGACGACATGGGGAAGTACAAGAAGCAACATGACGATTCCTTCAAGGAGGAGGCGGCGCCCATAAGCACCGCCATTGTCAGCTTCATGCGGGGATTTCTCCCCGGCCTGCACGAAAGGATTTCTTCCGGGCCTGCCTAGCTATGATCCCATAACATGTCAAGAACGCTGACGAGATGCGAGCTCGAACTGCCGACAATGTATCATGATTTTATGACAGCCATCCCACCACAACAACCTCCGAGCGGCTGGACGGTGAGGATCCAGGCAGGCGCCACCCTAGTCGGCTGCCAGCACCGCCACAGTTCCTGTGATTTGAGAATTGATGTGGTTAGCTAAAAAGAAACCGAAGAGAGTGTGGGAATGAAAGTGCGGTCCGTTGCATTACATGGGCTCATCCGGATGGGCTATGGGTCGTTGTAGGATAGTGGGGGGGGGGTGATTACAGGCCTGAGGCGTGGGTAGGTAGCACGGGTAGGAACCATGATGGTCCTCCACCTGATGTGGATCCGAAAAAATGTGCTAACAACCTCACATGCGACAATACCAAGCAGAGGACATTGTGCCATCTGCGACTGTCCCGTCTCCCAATTTCTATATTTAGAATGGTACTAAATGCATATTACGGTACTACATGTTAGGTATATAGTTTTATGCACACTAAATTGCCTGCCGGGTATAGGGCAGGCGGTGGAAGCAAGTTAATTTGTTTCTCCACTAATTTACTAGCCTGCATATCATATAGTTGCATAAATATACTCTTTTTTTTCTCTACAACAACAAAATATAAAGTCTAGAACCACAAACCAAATTTGGGACATGCACAAATCCTTAAACCCAGCATTGTGTCATACCACTGATTGTTTGGAGTAATACAGTTTCATCTATCACACGCAACCATTAAAAGGACAGTATAGCCGCGCAGCTCACCCGACTAGATGTACCTCCCTTCTCTTACAATCACTCTCTCCTATGTCGCTTGCTTGGCCTAAATCAACAGCACCTCATTGACCCAGTTCCTCCTTCGTCCCCTGCTCCTCCCTGATGCTGCCTCCTCATGCATAACGCTGACATTTCTGCCTCCTCCTTACCGCCGCCCCCTCCTCGTTGCTTCATATTTTTTTGGTACATGAAAATTGGTTTACTTGTATCAAGGGGTAAGCTCGTCTAATAATAACCCTTTTTTAAAATGTACATGAAAACACATCTTTAAAATTGGTTTACTTGTATTAAGGGGTCACTAGTGGAAACAGGGGCATTATTTCCGGTCCGTAAGCCCCATTTGTCCCGGTTGTGCAACCGGGATGGGGTATCCGGGACAAATACCCCTCCCCCATTGGTCCTGGTTGTGCCAGGACCCGGGACAAATTGGGCTGACCACGTGGCTCGTTAGCTGGACCCTGGCCAGGGCTATTACTCCCGGTCCTCAATATGACCCGGGATGCATGCCCCTTCTGCCGCGGCAGGGCTTTTGCCCTTTTCTCTGCCGCGGCAGCATTTTTATGATTTGTGTTAATTTGGTCCCTCCCGGTGCTCATAGTTTTATTTTTCTGAATTTTCTGATATATTATTTGTACTTTTAAGAGTTTAAAATGAAGTAGTTTTATTTTTCTGAATTTTTTGATATATTATTTGTATTTGTAAGATTTTAAAATGAAGTAGTTTTATTTTTCTGAATTGTTTGACATATTATTTGCATTTTTTAGATTTTAAAACGAAAAGTATTTTGAAAAAGCACCTTTAGTCGCGGCTCGTGACACGAACCGTGACTAAAGGCTCTTTCCGCGCGGGAACGAAAACGCCGCGAAAAAACCTTTAGTCGCGGTTCGTGACACCAACCGCGACTAGAGGTACCCCTTTAGTCCCGGTTGGGGACACCAACCGCGACTAAAGGCCCACGGATGGTACCCGGAGGGGACCTTTAGTCGCGGTTGGTGTCCCCAACCGGGACTAAAGGCTGGCCCTATATATTCCCGCTCCCCCGAAATTTTTCTAAAGACCAACTGCATCATCTTCTCCGCGCCGCACTGCTCGTCTTCACCGCGCCGCCGTCGCCGATTCCGCCCGCAGAGACACAGAGAACGCGCCGTCGTCATCTCCGGTAGGTGCCCGCCGCCCCTGCGCCCGTCATCCTGCTGCTCGTCCTTTCCCGTCGCCGCTCCTCGGCCGTGCCCTCCGTGACCGTCCTCCCGCCGCCGCCGCCACGACATCCGCCCGCCGTGACCGTCCTCCCGCCGCTCCTCGTCGGCGCTCCTCGTCCCTGCCTCGTCCCCATCGTCTCCGATCCCTCCCCCGTGGTAGGAATCGACAAGTTCGCCGGAGACCCGAGAGCCCCGCCGCGTTTACTTCACGGCGGCTCACCGTCGTTGACCTTCCGAGGGCGGCGCCGCCACGTAGAAGTAGATTTCGTCGAGACGGTTCCAAGGACACCAACCACGTGTCCTGTGGTGGCCAGAATCGCCACCGGCGACCGAATCTGCCACCGCCGGCCACCGTGTGACGCCAGGGTGACGTCATGATGACGTCACCTGGCCACGTGTTGACGAGGTTTTTTTAAATGACGTCATCGTGACACGTGGGGCCCACTGTATATGGAATTACAGCAAAATAATTAAATCTTCTAAATTAAATAACTTTTAATTTATAATTCCAAAAATTATGAAAAAATATGCAAAATGTTCACAAAAATGTAAGCTATCTGTTTATATCATTTTCAATCATGTTTGACAAAGTTCAAAATGAGACCATATTTGAATTTGAATTAAATTCATTAAAATAATGAAACTAAGTTTTAATTCAATAAATTCAGAATATTAAGTGTAATATACCAAAATGACCAGGAAAGCAAATGCAACCTAGCTATGGGTATCTCCAAGTCATTTGAGCAACTAATCTTGGACACACCTCTAAAGTATGGTTTTCCCCCTCCGGTGGTCATCGTTCTTCCACCCAAAACCCTAGCAATCTTTTTTCCCTTCTTCTACAACAATATTTGCTAAGTCTCCTATATACTTAATTAATTTTTACTACATGCATGTCTGCAGGAGTGACATATGGCGGACAATAGAGCCTTGCTGCTTACGGATCATGAGGCTGAAGGTATTATATACGGCATGATAGCCAACGAGATCCCTTATGTGCTGGTCCCAGAAGATGAGCAAGAAGAGGATGCAGTCTCTTCTTATCTGAACCTTGATGATCAAGAAGGTGAAGGAACGGACATTGTCGATGATCAAGAAGGTGAAGGAATAGACATTGTCGACGGAGGTCAACTGTCGATAAACGACGATCTCCAATTGCAAAGACCAACCACCTCCGGCGAGGTATATATATATATATACATTGAGCCTCTCGTGATACAAACTTACTGAAATGTGAATACATATGCATTAACGCGCGCGACTCTCTTTCTTATTTTAGCCCTCGGCCAGATCGAGTACGACAAAGCGTGGCAAATACAAGGCGATGAAAGAAGGAGAAACATATACCATCGAATCAGTCGGTGAAACCGGCAAGCCCCTACAGCACACCACAAAGTTTATCAACCAATGCGGAGTCATTGTTAGAGACAACGTCCCGATCACCGTCCAGGAATAGAAGGAGCCAAAGAAAGCACGTATTGGTTTCAGTTATGTCGACAAGAGAACGAAAAAGGATCTGTGGAGAAAGCTTATGGTACATTTCATTCTACCTCCGGAATACAACAAAAAGGAGAATTCGATAAGCAGGTCCGGTAGTGGACGTCAGAGGAGGAGGCTAGTCAAAGAGTTCTCTCTTCAGAAGAAGGCCGAAGCATTCCGGAACTTCAAGAAAAAATTGTTCCATGAATATGTCAACAAGGGCAAGACTCCGATTTTCACTGGACAACATGAGAAACTGAGAGCTGATTGGCCAGAATTTGTGACGCAGAAGAAATCAGAGCATTTCAAGGAAATATCGAAAAAAAATAAGGTTAATGCGGATAAGAAACAGTACCATCATGTTATGGGGCCAGGAGGATACCGCGTTTCGGCGCCTAAGTGACAGAAGATGGAGGATGGCCTGAGGGCGCGAGGAATCCCTCTAGGTACAGAGGGATGGGACGAAAGAGCCAAAATGTGGTGGTACGGGCATGGGGGATCGCTAGACCCGGAGACAGGGACGTGTGTTCATCGGCAGAAAACGTTTGCTCCCACCCAAGCCCTTATTGACGCAATGGCCAAAGCTCAACAGGGCTTGATCACGTTCAACGGAGAGAGAGACGCACTGACCCATGCCCTCGGGAATCCTGAACACGGAGGACATATACGAGGCAAAGGCAGAATGCCGTGGAAAGTAGGGTTTTCCCAGGAGAATGACCCGTACTATTACAGAAGCCGTAAGAGAAAGACGGACCAGGTTGCAGATCTTCTGGTGAAGCTTACATCGGAAGTTAGTGAGTTGAAGCAGACCGTGCAGGGAATACTTGTGAAAGAAACATCGGCAGCTGCAGGGCCGCATGAAGATCATGCAGCGGATCTCAGAAGCCAGCATCAGCGGAGAAGCAGCGTGGCTTCCACGGAGGCCCCGCCTGCAGGTGCTAATGCACCGATGATCGAGAGTCGTGCACCGGAGCCTCACTACCCCGTGGATGATGTAAAGGAGATGAAAGAATGTGATCTGCATTATCCCGTGGGGAACATTTCCACGAAGTTAGCTACCGGCAGTGCTTTACCCTATACACCTGGAGCAACTCCATCACAACAAACCCCATTCCTTATGGCTATGCTCGTGTCACGGTGGAAGACATAGTCCCAAGTGTTTGAGGACCTGGAGATTGACATAGCTACACCCGAAGGGAGAGAAGACTGGGAGATGTCAAGCGCCAGTTCATTCTATGGAAAAATAAGTACATAGTGTTTCCACGCGAGACGCCAAGGCCAGCAAGTCCACCCCCCTCCGATGGTGCAGGTGGTGGTGGTGGTGGTGTTGGTGCTAGTTCACCTACGCCTCCTTCACGCCATTCGACGCCGTCCCCTGATCCACAATCTCCGGCGGATAAGCAGCCGCCGCCCCCCAATCCTCCTCCGGCGGATAAACAGTCGTCGCCCCCCATTCCTCCTGTAACATCCCAAGTTTGCTAAACAAAAGTGTGTGGTGTTGTGTTCATATCATTCATGCATGAAAACAAAATTTAAACCATGTTTGAAACTAATTTAAATTGTGAAATTAAATGGTTTCAGAAAATCCCACAAAAAGTACTTAATTTGGGTTCCAAAATTTTGTATTGAAAATA